>CM073464.1:44458869-45658869 GCA_037074535.1 Gleditsia sinensis
GGTAGAATTACACCCTTTGATCTCAAATATGCCTATTTTGAATTAAGAAAATAAATTATCATAAAATAAAGGGGTTTAGTAATAGTTTATTGTCACTTTATGAGTGTATAAACTTATATATAAAAATGGAGTCATCACAGAGATAATCCCAATTTTAGGTATAGGAATGCACAAAGTAACCCTACAGGATAAAATTACTCAAATTTTTAGCAGAACCAGTAGGCTCCCCCTTTAGACAGACTATAGCTCAAGACTCTAATGCAGGTAACTCTTTAGAAGAAATGGTTAAACCTTTTACTAACTCCACTATCCAAATGCATTAGGACTCAAAGCAATTTTAGAAAGAGACAATTTCTAGTATAAAGCACCTAGAAAATCAAATAGGACAAATTGCTTCCTCCCTTAGTCAATTACATGACCAACACTCAACTAAGCTTCTTTCTCAAACAATAATAAATCTAAGAGAAAACATTAGTGTAATTGTTTTGAGAAGTGGTAAAGAAATGAAAGGTTCACCATCACCTTCCTTTCAGAAAAAGGATAAGAATATATTAACTAGGAAAGGAGAAACCTCTACAAGTAAGTTTCCAACCTTATCTGAATATGAGCCAATACCACCCTTTCCTGAAGCTCTAAAAGAAAACAGGGAGATTGAGAAAACTTTTTGCTTATATAAGACTTTTAGAAAATGTGAAGTTAACATCCCCTTTTTAGAAAATGTGAAGTTAAAGGATATATTAGATCTAAAAGCATTTATAAATTTCATGCCATATTATGTTTATGCTTCATTAAAGTTAGGACCATTAAATGCAACTAATATGGTGATCTAATTAGAAGATAGGTCTAATGTATACCCTAAGGACGTAATTGAAGATGTCTTGCTACAGGTAGACAATTTGGTTTTTTTTTTGTCGATTTTTACGTGCTTGACATAGAAAATAGGTGATCTTTCTTCCCTAATACTATTAAGGAGACCATTTTTGAAGATCTTAAAAACTAAGTTATATGTCTATAACGGCACACTCACCATGAAATTTGATGGTGAAGTAATTAATTTTAATATGTATAAGGCCATGAGATATCCAAATGATGATACCCATGTTTGTTATATTGATATAATTGATTCTTTAGCATAGGACGCTTTTGAAATAAATGGAAAAGACAAGTTGGAGGTTGTTGTAAGCAAACATATAGATGAAGATAATGGTGAATTGAATTTAGATACAAAAACAAAGGAGCAATTGATTGCACTAAATGCTCACCCAGTAGTTCAGCTAATAGGTGAGGTCTCTTACATTAAATTATCAATTTCTAACAAAAAAAAATTTACCTTCTTTTGTGTAGGTTCCTACTACTAAATTGAAGCTACTCCCTTATCACCTCAAATATGTGTTTTTAGGAGAGGGAGAAACATTTCCAATTATTTTTTCTAGTAAGCTTGAAGTTGATCAGGAGAAGAAACTTATCCAAGTGCTCAAAGAGGATAAAACTGCAATAAGTTAGACTATAACTGACCTTAAAGGGATAAGCCCTTCCACTTTTATGCACACGATATTATTAGAAGAATGAACCAAACCCTCTAGACAACCCTAAATAAGGTTAAATCCTCCTATGATGGAGGTAGTGAATATAGAAATTATCAAGCTTTTAGAGGTTGAGGTATCCTATTTCATACAGTCATTGGGTTAACCTAATACAACTAGTTCTGAAGACAACAGGAATAACTATGGTAAAAAATAAAAATGATGAATTGGTATCTACCTACATTCAAAATGGGTGGAGGATTTATATAGATTGTAGAAAATTGAATTTTGTAGCCAAAAAGGATAATTTTTCTTTACCTTTTATTAATCAAATACTTAAAAGATTAGTTAGTAAACCTTATTATTGCTTTCTTGACAATTATTGAGGTTACTTTCAAATTGCAATTGCTCTAGAAGACCAAGAAAAGATGATCTTTACTTGTCCATTTAGGACATATGCATACAAGCACATGCCTTTTAGGCTTTGTAATGCTCCTACCACTTTTTAAAGGTGTATGGTTAGCATATTTTCTTATTATATTGAAAAATTAATAGAATTATTCATGGATGATTTCACAATTTATGGGAATTCATTTGATGACTACTTACATAACCTATCACTGAAATTAAAAAGATGCAAAGAAACTAACCTTGTTTTAAATTCTGAAAAATGCCATTTTATGGTTGAGCAAGGTATAATTATAGAGCATTTTGTCTCTTCTAGAAGAATAGAGGTAGACAAAGCTAATATTGATGTTACAAAGACTTTAACCTACCTTCCTTGGGTACAGGAAATTCATTCTTTTCTTGGACATACAGCTTTTTTTCATAAAAGATTCATAAATGACTTCTCAAAGATAGCAACACCTTTGTGCAAATTGATTCAAAAAAGAGGTGGCCTTTGAATTTTGATGATGAATGCAAGAAAGCCTTTGACAACCTAAATAAATTATTAATCTCTGCCCCAATCATCAAACCACCAGGCTGGAGTCTACCATTTGTAATTATATGTGATGCTAGCGATGATGGAGTAGGTGTAATGTTGGGCCAAATAGTTGGTAAAGCATCCCATGTGACATATTATGCCTCTAGGATATTGAAGGAAGCCCAAAAAAACTATACCATTACTTAAAAAGAATTTTTGACTGTTGTCTTTGCTCTAGATCATATTTAATATACACTAAAATCATTATCTTTACTAATCATGCATCTTTGAGATTCTTGGTGATGAAAACAAAGAAAATTCCAAAGAAAAGAAAAAAGAAATTCAAAAGAAAGAATGAAAGTTTATGAAGTAGTTGGAAAAGAAATAAAGAATCAAGGAAACATAATGAATAAGTTTGGTAAAACTAACACTTACTACATACATTGATTTTTATTTACGAATTATTTTGCTTAAGGACAAGCAAAAGGCAAAGTGTGGGGGTATTTGATGTGCATATAATTAAACATGATTTTAATATCTTTAAACTTAATTTTCATTTGGTTTAGGTTAAATATGATTAGGAATTGATTTATTTTTGTGTTTTGTGTTGTAGGAGCAAAGGAAGAAGAAAATAGGAGAAAAAAGGAAAGAAATCATGAAATATGTTGAATTGCAATATATCCTGACCTTTCATCACTAATTGGGGAATAATTCCCTCATATGAGCTCCGATTGAGGTGATTCCTATGGCTATGGAAAGCTAAGACAGAGATATACAAATTTCATGTTGACTACTCAGTGAAATCTAGAAAAATTAGAGTGTTGTGGTGCTCATCGCTGCAGGGAGAAAAAATGGTCGTGAAAATCTTTTTATTTTGACTAAGAACAAAGCTCGATGGGTTGAACACTAACCAAGAAATAATCATACATCATTAAGGACACGTTAATCTATAAATAAGAGGGGAAGAATGTATCAATGAAATTATCATCATCAAGAATTCTCTTCATTCTCTCTTCTTCTCTCATCTTCTCTTAAGTTTTTTTGTGGCCTTACATGGCTAATTCTCTTTTTTGTTGGTTGAGAAAGATTGAAACCTCAAGAATTTTATGCATTGTAAAATTGGATTAAGGTTTGATTGTTCAATTTTATTTAGGTATTGATTACTCATATATTTTTATTTCCATGATTGTTTTAATTGATATCTAGGGTGCACACTAGTGTTTTAATTGTTTTAATCTACTACAGAATCTTACATCAACAAAGTTTTGATTCCTTTGATTTAAGAGGAAAATAGGATTGATGATTCTATGGTTATGATTTGTTATCCTATGATGAATAATTGAATAAATTAATTACAACTAATGTGTATATATTGTTTAACTCTATCACTTTCTCTAGTTCTTAATGCAATTAATAAGTTAATTTTTACAGATTAGTTAAGGTTGCTTATTAATTAGGGTTAGTTGAAGCAATTGTTATCAATTAACCAAACTTAAAGAAAAACAAGGATAATGTATGTTCGTGATGTTTATCTAATAACTACAAGTGCATGGCGTAGCAATAGTTAGTCCGGAAAGTATGGGACGTATCCCACAAAGACCAATGATCAATTACCAGTATTCTACGAAGTAAATTATCTAAATCAATATAATTAGATAGGAATGGTGAATGAGAAGTCACAATTAATTTAACTAGATATTCAATTATAGAAAACCTGGGGTAAGGGTTTACCGCATTTATGATATTTAACAATCAAGATATACCTCTAATTGTAATTATTTGAGTAATCAGGGATGGTTTAGGATTAATTCATTAATAATCTCTTTCAAACATTAATAATTGTACCTAGGTTAATCAAATTACATACTTTTGTGGTTCTTAATTTAACTTAGACCCATTAAGTTCTATGCTAACCAAATGATTCAATTCATAAGGGGTATCATACCTATCAATTAAATCAATTCCTATGGGGTTTTAATATACTTTTGTGATTAGAACATCCCTAATTAACTATCAAGTTCTGGCATTTACCTTCATCTTTCAGTCCATCAGTTAATAACCTAAGATGTGATAAAACGATGATCAAGCATTCTATCAACACATACATGCATAATAGTTAATCTTGATTTACCACAGATAATCAAAATTAGGGTTTCACAACTTGGTTCAATTTAGTATATTATACCATAAGTGGATTTTTTGAAATCCTAGATTAAAGTCTAGTCACACATAATCAAAATAAAAATCATATTCAAATGTATTAAGCAATTCATAAATGTTCAATATAAAGTATGTAAAAGAAAAGTAAAGATGGAGATAGGAAGATGAAACTCGGAACAAAGTACTTGAGATGAATACAATATTTGATCCCATGTCCAATATAATCTAAAGGGCAAAAGGAACTCTAAATCTACTCTAAAACCTAATCCTGAAGTGTTTTCTAAGTCCATAATAAGTCTGAAGGCGTCTGGATGGTTTCCTAATTGTGTTCCCCTTATATATATACTCCTTGGCTCATTAAAACCCTTAAAAATCAAAATTTGTACAAACACGATGTATAACAACTCCATTTATGTAAATGTAACAATTTTTTTTTAAAAATTCCATGAAGTTATTACTACTTTAATTCTAACCGCTTAACTCGTAATAATAATCACTTTAACCAAGTATAATTGTTATTAACAGTGATACAATACTGAGTTTCCACACACACTATTATTTTACAAACTACACACCATTATTTTACAAACATTTGTACAAAGATACATATTAGCTCTAATCATCTATGTCGACTACTTCCAGGGACACTGGTGCGGGTGGCACGTCCACCGGAATCTCAGTCACATCTACGACAGATACATCTGAAATAACTGGAAGTTGCCAAGGTAGGGCAACTCGATCCAACGTACAGAAATAATAAGTGTCATAGAGAAAATCTGCATATTTATTCTTCTAAACATGATATGGAAATATAGTGAGAATTAAATCCCAGTAAGTTTAACAATAAATCATAATTTACCATCAATATAGTTCATCATGTCATGTTCAGCTGTATAAACTACAGAAAATATCTTTGGTCACATGAATGCATTATATCTATGCACATAAGAATCATACAATAATGATATGTATGACAGGATTAATTATTTTCAGAATATCATATGATGGCCATCAACTTATTCTCATTTCAAGCTACCCCGGTCAGGGTGAGTATCCTCTACTCTCCGGTATGCGCTTTTCTCGCTCCGTCCGACATGGCCCATTTTCTCTTTCTTTTCTCATTAACATGATCATAACTGTTGGTAGGGTGTCCCCTACTGGTGCACCACACGGATTGCCATGTGACCGTGCTTATTTCTTTTCTTTTCACAATGATAGCCAAGAATATGCTTTCAATAACAAGTATGTTCATCAAAATATAACTATTACCATAAATCATTGGTAATCATGCCATGAATATAACCATTTCAAATATCACTTTATAAAATATTTCACTGTCAGAATTTTACACTTAAGATGGTAAGAAGTTCATACAATGGCAATGGCTATGGCATATACTAGTCATTTATAAGATTCTTTTTTTTTAAATATTAATTTTATTTCTTTATTTTCTTGATGCAGGTTTTCATCATATCTAACCTTCTCTTACTAATTATAGCATAACTCCCTCATTTAAACTCTGATGTAGGTGATCTTGGTGTCAATTTCAAGATAAAACAATTATCTAAAACTATTATGTTGAACATTATAGTAAAATAGTAAGAAATCAAGGTGATATTACTCCCTAAATGTACAGGTTATTTCTTCTCGGATAGGTTCTGACCTCTACCTACTAATCGAACCATATCTACCTCATATGGACTCCAACTTGAGTGATTCTAGTGGCTAAAAATCTGTGACACACATATCTATAATTATTATGTTAAACATTTATTTTGAATTCCATATAGATAATTCCCAAAAATTAAAATACAGAAGCTATCCTAACATATTCTTCCCTGATGAACCATTTTCTGACCTTTGACTACTAATCAGCTCATATCTTGCTCACATGGACTCCAAATTGAATGATTCCAGTAGCTACAAATCCGTGACACATATCGCTATAATTCTTATGTTAACCAATTATTTTAATTCTATACAGATAATTCTCAGAAATTAAAATACAGAAGCTATCCTAACATATTTTTCCCTGATGAACTATTTTCTGACCTTTGACTACTAATCGGACCATATCTACCTCATATGGACTCTAAATTGATTGATTCCAGTGACTAAAAATCTATGACACACATAGATATAATTCTTATGTTAACCATTTATTTTAATTCCATACAGATAATTCCCAAAAATTAAAATACAGAAGCTATCCTAACATATTCTTCCCTGATGAACCATTTTCTGACCTTTGACAATAAATCGGACCATATCTACCTCATATGGACTCCAAACGGAATGATTCCAGTGGTTAAAAATCCGTGACACACATAGCTATAATTCTTATGTTAACTATTTATTTTAATTCCATACAGATAATTCCTAAAAATTAAAATACAAAAGCTATCCTAACATATTCTTCCATGATGAACCATTTTCTAACCTTTGACTACTAATCGAACCATATCTACCTCATATAGACTCCAAATTGAATGATTCCAGTGGCTAAAAATCCGTGACACACATAACTATTATTCTTATGTTAACCATTTATTTTAATTCAATACAGATAATTCTCAGAAATTAAAATACAGAAGGTATCCTAACATATTCTTCCCTGATGAACCATTTTCTGACCTTTGACTACTAATCGGACCATATATGCCTCATATGGACTCCAAATTGAATGATTCCAGTGGTTAAAAATCTATAACACACATAGTTATAATTCTTATGTTAACCATTTATTTTAATTTCATACAGATAATTCCCAGAAATTAAAATACAAAAGCTATCCTAACATATTCTTCCCTGATGAACTATTTTCTGACCTTTGACTACTAATCGGACCATATCTACCTAATAGGGACTCCAAATTGAATGATTACAGTGGGTAAAAATCCGTGACACATATATCTTTAATTCTTATGTTAACCATTTATTTTAATTCCCTACATATAATTCCCAAAAATTAAAACACAAAAGCTATCCTAACATATTCTTCCCTTATGAACCATTTTCTGACCTTTGCTTACTAATCAGACCATATCTACCTCATATGGACTCCAAATTGAATAATTCCAGTGGCTAAAAATCCGTGACACATATATATTTAATTCTTATGTTAATCATTTATTTTAATTCCTTACAGATAATTCTCAGAAATTAAAACACAGAAGCTAAAAAGTTTGCCACCCATAGCCATACCTATGCAGAACTTTCTACACCAGTCTAAGTATTCAAACATACATCACATGCAAGATCAATATGTAACATGATATAGCAACATCATGACCAATCATCAAAGTTCTAATATCAAAATCTCATATAAATATTATAAGTTTCAAAAGTTTTTTTCAAAAAGAAATATTGTTAAACTTAGCTGGAGCACTTAGTCCCTTAGACTTCTCCTTTCTCTTTCTTCCTTTCTTCCTCTCCTTTCCTCACTCTACCTTGCTTCTATTTTTCCTCTCCCTCACTTGGACGAAATTATAATGTTGTAAGGGTGAGTTTTCTTATATAGACCACCAAATAATTCACCTTTCATGATCATGGGTCTACCTTATCACAATTAGATTACACTTGGTTGAATTTTTTAGAAAACAAACATCTTATGTTCTTGTCTTCCTCTTCCTTAGTCAAGATATGCATAGGAAAATGAGATTTGTATTTTGAAAATTATGATGATATATTCTTAAGATAAGGGACAAAGTCCCTTTGATTTAGGGATTCATTTCCATTTTCTTTTGTCTTAAACAAGTATGATAGGTTTGCCTTTTTAGGTGGCAAATTTCTAGCCCTTGAATCTCCATTATTTGGTTGATATTATTTGTGTGGGATAGGAATGTTTTGTCCTAATGCCATGTATTATCATACCACTTGCTAGAATTATGAGTGTAGGATATAGATGTTTTTGTCCTAAAGCCTTGTATTATCATGCCACTTGCCAAAATTATGAATGTAGAATCACACTACTTGCTAAATTTTTGTCTTAATGCCATGTAACCTAATCTTTATTATTATTACATTATTATATCATTACCTAATTTATTTTATTTTATTTTTCCTCTTGGATTTGGGCTTATTCCTACCCATTATGGGCTTATTCCTACCCATTTTCTTTGCTTTGGATAAAATTCTACCTTTCTTGAAGGGCTTGGTCACATTTTCATAATTTTTGAGCTATTGGTCCAATTACTATATTCTAGTCCAAGTCTATGTTTTATTTCTTGCTTAGGTTATCCAATGTGCTTGCTAGAAACTTATGTGAAGTGGAAAAACTCTCTATGAAGTGTCAATAGGTAAAATCCCAATGTATGGCTAAAGATTTTAAACTTAGTAACTCTAGTTCTTGAATTAGGAAAAATTACCCTAATACAATGTTCTTGAAATTTTATGACCTTTACTTGTTTCTAAAAATTTATCTTCCTTATCCAAGAATTTTGCACCTCTTTAGTATGTTAATTCTAATTGTTTTTCCTATTAGGTTTTCCCTCTTTATTTGTTCTCTTAATGTTAGAAACATTTTCTATGCATATACATAAGGTGAAGAATTTCTAAGGATTATATTTCCTTAAATATTTAAAATATTCTCTAATAAATTTTATTTCCTTAATTAAATATTTATGTACTTTTTTCAATAAAAGAAACGAAATTAGGAATGTTACATTTCTCTCCCCCTAAAAGAAATTTTGTCCTCAAAATTTCAGAAATTACCTAATAAGAACAATTGTGGATATTTCTTCCTCATGACTTCTTCCAGCTCCCAAGTTGCTTCTTCCGGAGTCAAACCTTCCTATAACACCTTAACAAGGGGAATGGTTTTATTTCTTAGTTGCTTCACGTCAGTGTCCAATATGGATGCAGGTACTAGCTGGTATGTTATGTTCTCCTTTATTTGGATTGGTTCATCCTGTATTATATGTGATGAATCTGGAAGATACTTCCGCAGCTATGATACATGGAAAACATTATACAGGTTGGACAAATTAGGTGGGAGAGCAACTTGATATGCTGATGTCCCTACTTTCTTCAGAATTTGGTAGGGTCCTAAAAATCGCGGATTTAGCTTTTTGGTCTTGAGAGACCTACCAACTCCGGTGGTCGGAGAAAATTTTAGAAATACGTGGTCTCCTTCCTCAAACTCCAGAGGTCTATGTCTCTTATCATAGTAACTCTTTTGCCGACTTTGAGCTGTGAGTATTTTATCTCGTATCATCCTGATTTTTTCAGTGGTTTGTTGAACTAGATCAAGACCCAATAAGTTCTTTTCTCTTACCTCAAACCAACATAGTGGAGATCAGCACTTCCTATCGTATAAAGCTTCGTAGGGGGCCATCTTAATACTGGAGTGATAACTATTATTATTAGCAAACTCTACTAAAGGTAGGTACTTATCCCATCCTTTACCTTGCTCTATCACACAGGCCCTCAACATATCTTCTAAGGTTTGAATGGTGCGTTCTGTCTGCCCATCAGTCTGAAGATGGTAGGCAATACTGAACCGCAACTGAGTACCAAAAGCTTCCTGCAACGCCTTCCAAAACCTCGATGTGAACCTCAGATCTCTATCAGAAATGATATTTAAGGGAATTCCATGTAGTCTAACTATTTCCTGGACGTACAATTGGGCTAATTTATCCAGTGAATAGTTAATTTTTATGGGCAAAAAGTGAGCAGATTTGGTTAATTTGTCAATTATTACCCAGATAGAGTCATGTCCCACTGAAGTCTTAGGTAATCCCACAACAAAGTCCATTGAGATACTGTCCCATTTCCATTCAGGGATCTTAAGAGGTTGTAGAAATCCCGTTGGCTTTTGATGCTCTACCTTCACCTTTTGACAAATTAGACATTTCGCTACGAACTCCGCAATATCCTTTTTCATCCCTGGCCACCAATACATCCTTTTTAAATCCTGGTACATTTTAGTGCATCCAGGATGGACTGTGTATTTACTTTAATGCGCTTCCTGCAGGATCTTAGTCCTCAACTCTCGTTCTTGAGGGACACAAATCCTTCCCTGATACATGATTGCTCCATCTTCCATGACAGAAAAATTACCTTGGTCTTTATGATCCTGTAAGTATTGGTCGTGAGCTTGAGCCTCTTTAATCTGGGCTCTAAGGTCACACCCTATACTTAAACCATTAATGGTTAGCTTCTTTGAGGAAAAAGTTGTGTCCAGCTTCAAATTCCGAAACTCCTCTAGCATTTGCATCTCATACACCATCATCTGACCCATGTGCAGAGATTTTCGACTCAAGGCATCTGCTACAACATTCACCTTTCTGGGATGATACTTTATCTCAAAATTGTAGTCATTGAGAAATTCTACCCATCTTCGTTGCCTCATATTTAACTCTTTCTGATCAAAGAGGTATTTAAGACTCTTATGATCACAATATACTTCAAAGGTTGCCCGGTACAAATAGTGTCGCCAAATCTGTAAGGCAAACACTACTGCCGCTAATTCAAGATCATGGGTTGGATAGTTTCCTTCGTGGGGTCTCAGTTGCCTAGAGACGTAAGCAACTACTCTCTTATCTTGCATCAGCACACATCCTAGCCCTTTCTTTGAAGCGTCACTATACACTTCAAAATATCCCGTGGGGTCTGGAATAATTAAAACAGGAGGAGTGGTTAGTCTTCTCTTCAGCTCTTGAAAACTAGCTTCACATTGATCAGTCCATTTGAAAGGACTTCCCTTCCTGGTCAATTTAGTCAATGGCAAGGGTATACGAGAGAAGTTTTGTATAAATCTCCTGCAGTATCCTGTCAAACCTAGGAAACTTCTGATTTCTGTAACCGTCTTTGGTCTCTCCCATTTAATCACTGCTTTCGTCTTGCTACGATCTACGGCTACCCCTCTATTAGAGATGACATGTCCGAAAAATTTCACCTCTGACAGCCAAAATTCACACTTCTCCAATTTGGCATACAACTTTTTCTCTTTCAGCACTTGCAGCACGATTCGGAGATATTGTTCATGTTCTTTCTCACTCTTAGAATATATCAAGATGTCATCAATGAACACTACAACAAATTGATCTAGGTAGGGTTGAAAAAAGTGATTCATGTAATCCATGAAAATTACAGGTGCATTCGTCAACCCGAAGGGCATTTCGAGAAACTCATAGTGCCCATACTTAGTCCTAAAGGCAATTTTTGGTACGTCCTCCTCCTTGATCCTAATCTGATGATATCCTGACCTGAAGTCAATTTTAGAAAAGATGGAGGCTCTCTTCAATTGATCCAATAAGTCATCTATCCTAGGGAGAGGGTACTTGTTTTTGATAGTCACCTTATTCAGCTGTCTGTAATCTATGCATAGTCTTAAGATCCCGTCTTTCTTCTTAACAAACAATACAGGAGCCCCCCAAGGTGATACACTCGGTCTAATGAATTGCTTGTCTAATAGTTCTTCTAACTATTTCTTAAGTTCCTGTAGTTCCTTCGAGGCCATTCGATATGGTGCAATAGAGATAGGCCCTGTCCCAGGTAGGAGATCAATAGAGAACTCTATCTCTCTCTTGGGAGGTAAGCCTGGAATATCTGATGGAAATACTTCAGGAAACTCATTGGCTATTGGGATTTCATTAAGCTTCGATTCGACTTCTAGGTTTGATAAATACAAGAGAATGTATCCAAGTACTCCATTCTTCAACTCCCTATTAACTTGATTGGCATTTAGCATCAATAACTGGACCTCCTCTTTCGGAGTAGGAGGTAGAAATTCAACGATCTTGTTACAACAATTCAACAAGACTCGATTTCTAGACATCCAGTCTAACCCTAGAATGACCTCAATACCTCTTAAAGGTAAACAAACGAGGTCTATAGAAAAAGTTTTCTCCTGGATGGTGACTTGACAGTCTTTACATACAGAGGAAGTTAATACCCATTCCCCTGTAGGGGTTACTACGGATAGCTCATAGGGAGTTTTAGAAATAGGAAACTAAAACTTCCTCATACATTCTTCCGATATAAATGAATGACTAGCACCAGAGTCAAATAACACCATAAGAGCAAATCCATAGATATAGCATGTACCTTGAATCATTTTAGAAGATTGAGCTGCCTCTTGGCCGCTCAGGGTGAAAACCCTTCCTTTCACCTGAGGCCTCTGTTCTGGCTGCTTCCCCACATTCTGTGGGTAGTTTCTCGCAAAATGTCCCTTCTGTCCGCAATTGAAGCAGACATCTTGTCCTATGTAGCATGGCCGGTTATCATGCATGCGTCCGCACTTAGCGCACTTGACTGGGGCGAGGTCTTGTTGAAAATGTCTAGGACCCGCAGTCAATGGCCTCTTACCAGCTCCATATCCACTTCTTCTCACGTTCTTTCGAGGGTTGGGAAAATTTTCTTCCTCTTCCATAGGTTTCGCCTTTGCTTATCGTCCTCTACTGCCCTTAAACTCTTTTCCAGAAGTCTGCATTTATTTATCATAGGTACAAACTCCCTGATCTCCATAGCTATAACAGCATTCTTTATCTCCGGGTTTATTCCCGCTTCAAACTTAACCGCCTTCTATGCTTCATCTGGGTTATATCGCAGATAAGAGGAGAACTTAAACAGCTCCTCGAACCTTGCGATATACTGGTCCACGGTAATGCTGCCTTGCCTGAGTTGGAGAAATTTGATCTCCTTCTCTGCCTGTACAGTACTTGGAAAGTACTTTTCAAAAAAAATGTCCTTGAAAACTTGCCAGGTGATCTCTCTTCCCTGATGAGCTAAAAGTTCTCTAGCTCCACGCCACCAGTATTCTACTTCATCCTTTAACATATATGCAGCAAAAATAATTTGCTGCTCTTCAGTACAGCCCATCACTTCAAAGATTTTCTCTAATTCCCTTATCCACCTTTCGGCTATCGTTGGGTCATAGCCACCTTGGAAACAAGGTGGTCTAGTCCTCAGGAACTCGGATATGCCATTATCTTTTCCAACCATCCGGTTGTTAGCACCATTCTCACCATTTGGCTTATTAGCATTCTGGAGATATTGTAAAATTTGGTTGGTGGTCATGACTTGGTCTCGAATTGCCGTGGCCAGGTTGTGCAGGGTTTCCTCTGCATTGGTTGTTGGATTCCTCCTTGGTGGTGCTATTTCCTACTATGGCAAAAACAAAGTTATACTGCTATTGAGGTGATCAAGCCCAATAGTTAGTTCAAAAATATTTAACAGCGGTCATAACACCACCTCGGCATATAGATAGGAAACACTAGTAATTTTTTACCTATATGAATCACTGATCCCCTACACAGCATAACCACAACATACTCAAGACACTATAAGATCGATTCAGATAACCATCCACCCACTGGCCATCTAGGATCGACCTCCTCTGATACCAATTATGTAACAACTCCATTTATGTAAATGTAACAATGTTTTTTTTAAAAAAATTCCATGAAGTTATTACTACTTTAATTCTAACCACTTAACTCGTAATAATAATCACTTTAACCAAGCATAATTGTTATTTACAGTGATACAATACTGAGTTTCCATACACACTATTATTTTACAAACTACACACCATTATTTTACAAACATTTGTACAAAGATACATATTAGCTCTAATCATCTATGTCGACTACTTCCGGGGACACTAGTGCGGGTGGCACGTCCACCGGAATCTCAGTCACATCTACGACAGATACATCTGAAATAATTAGAAGTTGCCCAAGGTAAGGCACCTCGATCCAACGTACAGAAATAATAAGTGTCATAGAGAAAATCTGCATATTTATTCTTCTGAACATGATATGGAAATATAGTGAGAATTACATTCCAATAAGTTCAACAATAAATCATAATTTACCATCAATATAGTTCATCATGTCATGTTCAGCTGTATAAACTACAGAAAATATCTTTGGTCACATGAATGCATTATATCTACGCACATAAGAATCATACAATAATTTGCGGTATTATTAAATCGACTAGCTATTCTGAGAAATTTTAATTTGGACTGGTTATTTTACAGTTGATTGATGACATCTATTTAGAAGCAATCAACTGCATCCTACCAGTTAACTACGTATTCTTTGATTTTCACAAACTTTTATAAGCTCAGAAATATTTCTTTTTCCATGTGCTATCTTTTCACCGAATACCAACAGATTTAAAGTAAATTTTGACACATATATTCAAAATTTGCGGCCATCGATTTTTGCCGAAATAGCAGCTAGATTTTGTTTACAGATTTTTAAAAATTACGGCCACCGATTTTAATTTTATTTCAATGCTTTGTCCAAATTTTTGACTTCCTATTTTGGCACCATGCTCTATTATGAATTCCACATTTTCTGCTGCATTGTCCTACATTAATGTTTGGCATTAAATGCAAAGTTCTTTTCCCTCATTATAAGAAAAGTTAATTTATTTTCTCTGAAACAATTATTTTGGTGTCCAAGAGGTTAGTAGGTTAAAGAAATAAAAAGTTTGTAAGGAATGGATGGATGATGGCCTTATGGTGTTTTGACGAATGTAATCAAAAGAATTAGTAGTGTTGAAGATCTTAAGGAAGAAAATATGAGAAGTAGGATTTAAATTAATTTTTGAACTCTTAATGTGGAAATATGGAGAATATTCTGAGACATGTCCGAAAATAATGTAAGTAAATAGCAAAAATTATAATATGAGGTTGAATAATATTTTGTATTTAAATTTTATGCTATGTGTTGAAGTTATGTAATTTAAGGTATTGGTCAATTCTTTTCGTTGGAAATTGGTGAATTGGATGGTGTATGAATTTATGTGGGTGAAACTAAATGGATGTGATTATAGGGTAAATTGTTTGGAAATAAGAAGCATTAAGAAAATGTTTTAAAGAGAGGATTTGAGATATGTGGGATTTATGTGAGCATAGGCAAAATGAGACAAGGGAATTAGTGATCATAATTTTTATTTGGAAGTGTTGATAGTGAAAAAATTTGGTGGTACGTAAACCTTAAATTTCTTACAATGTAATTAGTAATTTTAGCTACTGAAAGTAGATCGAAAGGTTTATTTGAAAAGAATCAATTGAGAATCAATGGTGCTAGAACTCTTTGATGATGGAATGTGGAAAGTAGAGTTTAAATGAATTAGTTTGGCCTACCAAAGTGGGTGTGTGGAGAACATTTCCAAATAACGTCCCAACAGAGCATAAGTGATTTAGGTATATGTACTAATGGGTTAAGAAATACTAAGATGAAGTCCTTTATGTAAAATTTGGGATAGTTCAAGATTAGAAATTTTATGTGTGTACATTTGTTATGAAACCCGTTAAGGTGCTAGGATTGGTAAAGTGGAATTGAAGAGGTTAGAATTTCATGTTGCTATATTGGAAGCATAAGAAAGATTTGAGTACTTTGTATAAAGTAAAATTGATTAGAAAAGAAATACAAGTAACTCAATACCGATCAAAAGTCTATAAGGACCATGAATGTTGAGCACTAGAAATTATCAGTTGGTGACCACATATTCTTGAAGGACTCACCAATGAAAGAGGTAATGAGATTTGGAAAGAAAGGGAAGTTACACCCTCGGTATATAGAACCATTTGAAATTCTTGATGGGATCAGTTTAATAGCTTATTGTTTGGCTTTACCACCTAAATTGGGTAATGTCCATCCAATTTTTCATGTGTCTATATTACGAAAATATTTACCGGATCCTACACATGTTATACAGTGTCCACAGATTCAGTTACAGGAAGATTTAACCTATGAGGAACAACTAGTAGCAATAGTAGACAGACAAGTAAAGAAGTTACGATCAAAAGAAATACCTATAGTGAAGGTGATATGGAAAATTCACTCTTCTGAGGAAGTTACTTGGAAAAGAGAGGAGAATACACGCACCAGATATCCGCATTTGTTTGAACAATGAGGTTAGGATTTATCTGCCATTACGGTGATGAAATTCGGAGACTGAATTTCTTTAAGGGGGGAAGAATGTAATAGCCGTAAATTTAATAAAGTCTAAAGTCAAGAAAATTTTGAATAATAGAGACAATTTTAGAAATGGAGATAGGAACCGGTAGAAATAATTTTATTTATCACATGGATTAAAGAATTACAAAAAAATATGAGAATTTATGTTTTGGCGCATACTTTTTATATTTTTTAAATGATAGTATTTTGCTATAAGCAAATATATTTTTATTTGTTTACAAATGATTATGTTTTGCTAAAAGTAAGTAGACTTTTAATTAAAAGAAGTATTGTGTTGCTTAAATAATTATACCGGCCTCTAATGAGTTTTTATGGTATTTGTAGAAATATTCTTTCTTTTAATATGAATAAAGATATTCATTTCGAGATTTATTTTATAACGATTTTTATTAAGAAAAATTATGATTTAAGAGTTTAACTAAAGATTTATGAGAATGGAAATTTTTAAAAAAATTTGGGATATTTTATGATGAAAAATAAAATTTATCCATTCTCATAAATCTTTAGTTAAACTCTTAAATCATAATTTTTCTTGATAAAAATTGTTATAAAATAAATTTCGAAATAAATATCTTTATTCATATTAAAAGAAAGAATATTTCTACAAATACCATAAAAATTCATTAGAGGCCGGTATAGTTATTTAAGCAACACAATATTTCATCATAAAATATCCCAAATTTTTTTAAAAATTTCCATTCTCATAAATTTTTAGTTAAACTCTTAAATCATAATTTTTCTTGATAAAACTCGTTATAAAATAAATCTTGAAATGAATATCTTTATTCATATTAAAAGAAAGAATATTTCTACAAATACCATAAAAATTCATTAGAAGCCGGTATAATTATTTAAGCAACACAATATTTCATCATAAAATATCCTAAATTTTTTTAAATATTTCTATTCTCATAAATCTTTAGTTAAACTCTTAAATCATAATTTTTCTTGATAAAAATCATTATAAAATAAATCTCGAAATGAATATCTTTATTCATATTAAAAGAAAGAATATTTCTACAAATACCATAAAAATTCATTAGAGGCCGGTATAATTATTTAAGCAACACAATACTTCTTTTAATTAAAAGTCTACTTACTTTTAGCAAAACATAATCATTTTTAAACAAATAAAAATATATTTGCTTATAGCAAAATACTATCATTTAAAAAAATAAAAAGTACGCGCCAAAACATAAATTCTCATATTTCTTTTGTAATTCTTTAATCCATGTGATAAATAAAATTATTTCCACCGGTTCTTATCTCCATTTCCAAAATTCTCTCTATTATTCAAAATTTTCTTTACTTTAGACTTTATTAAATTTACGGCTATTACAGAAGGGGGTACTGAGATAGGTGCCAATCGTATAATGTCTGCACCATGTGATGCATGGATCCCATCATACTCTTAATTGAGTCCATTCAAGCTTCCATCCAATTGAGGTTTGAGGAGTAGGACTCCTAGTCAGCTGGTAATACATGTGAAGGTCCTACAAAATCAGAATGTTGAGAAGGGGGAGGTGGGACTAGTTGGGCCAATAAAGGCTCATTACGAAAGTTATACCTCTCTGATTCAGAAGAATCACCATCCCTACCCTCTTTTAGAGGGTAAGCCCAGTTATCTTCATTAGTGATTATTGTTCTATTAGGGTTAAGGAGGCGAAAAATGTTATGGCCATAAAGATGTAGCCAATAGTTAGAATTTATTCGAACAATCAATTTCATATGGAGATAGGAATCTAAATCAATCTTGCTACTACCAGTTATTGGTTGCAAATCCTGTAAATTTGCCTATAATCCTAGCCCTCAAGCAATTGCAGTCACTAATCCTCCTGTCACTACTTTGCAACTTATAGCATTACCCACCCTTACCATATGATGAGCCATAAAAGTCCATGTGTCTACCTAGAATGAGTGTACCATAGCCCATAGGAAATAAAGCTCATGCTGATTTGCAACCCCATTACTTTTGGCCTTATCAAAAATAGTATAGGTCATAAGATGTTGTAAATATCTAAAAGATGGGTTGTAAATTATTGAGGGTTCAAAAATTGATGCATTGTGCTGCCCCCTATAGAAATTGAACTTCAAAAATTTTATGCATTAAAACTTTATAGGACCGCTTTAAGACCCCTAGGAGGCAGTCTAAACAATGCATTAAATTGGACTAATGATAAACTATATGCATGGTCAAATAATCTAAAGTTAACGCAGCCCTGATTGACGTTGGAACCCCTAAATAGAATCACGTTAGCTGAGCTAAAACATTTCAGAGCAGTCCTGGAATAGGCTGGGTAATGGACCCTAACAAAAGTAATCCACCCAATCCAATTAACCAGATAGCAGACATTAGTCAAAAGGCCCAACCGTTCCAGACATTCTTTATCCATATAGTAGGTATTTAAAATTCTCCATTTTACCAAAGTATCGTATCATGTTCGTTGATTATCATCAAGGAACACTATACCATACTCATTAATTTGATGAGGGAGTTGGGTCGGTATTCGAGTTTGTCCTATATGAGGTTGGTTGGATTGGGAGGTACTTAGGCCAGTTCTGGCTCTTTTTAGGGCCATGAAGGAAAAAATAGACAATAATATGCAAATGGGAGGGGGTTAATAATGAAAATTATGTGAAGCTAAGGACACCAAAGAAAGCAGGCAGAGTATCAGGCAACTGTCAGATGCAGCAATGAAAGATGCAATTATTGTCCAATGTTTAGTCGAATATACCACCAATAAGTAGCAACAACCAAAGGAATAATCAGCTATAACAAGCAAATAGCAGCAAGGACTTCCTACAACAATTAGCAAATTATCAAATGGTCATTCCATCATTTATTAAAAAAAAGGCAGAAATTTTTTCTACAAAATGGTAATGAATAGTGTTTTTCTTTCCTCTATTTTCTCTCTCTAGATCTGGAGTACTTTCGAGCATCTGATCTTAAAACTAAGGGTACTACTGGATTCAGGACGAAGAGTACTATGATATTGACCGAATAATTTTTCAAATCGACCATAGAATCGCCTTAGATTGAAAGTAGAAAATCTTAGAAAAAGGTAAACTCTGAAATTCTTATTTACAGACCTCAAATTGAAAATCTGACACTATAGATGGATTTAGAAAATAGATAAACTATAGGATATCAAGATTTATAGTTATCTGACAACTTTTTGTGTCATGAACTGTAACTCCAACCGGCATAAATAGTGATTTCAGTCGATGTGAATAGTATTTTTGGTCGTGAATAGTTCCTCATCAGTTGACCAAGCTCTCGAAGTCATTTCCAAATTTTTTGGCCCTCCAAACTCAATTTTGAGGTCTGTTTGGTCAAATTTAGATTGGAAATGTGCATTTTAAGGCTATCCATCCTGGAGTCTTATCTTGTGAATAAATAATTCTTTTTATTGTAACAACTCCATTTATGTAAATGTAACAATTTTTTTTATATTTGTAAAATTCCATGAAGTTATTACTACTTTAATTTTAACCACTTAACTCGTAATAATAATCACTTTAACCAAGCATAATTGTTATTAACAGTGATACAATACTGAGTTTCCATACACACTATTATTTTACAAACTACACATCATTATTTTACAAACATTTGTACAAAGATACATATTAGCTCTAATCATCTATGTCGACTACTTCCGGGGACACTGGTGCGGGTGGCACCTCCACCGGAATCTCAGTCACATCTACGACAGATACATCTGAAATAACTTGTAGTTACCCAAGGTAGGGCACCTTGATCCAACGTACGGAAATAATAAGTGTCATAGAGAAAATCTGCATATTTATTCTTCTGAACATGATATGGAAATATAGTGAGAATTAAATCCCAGTAAGTTCAACAATAAATCATAATTTACCATCAATATAGTTCTTCATGTCATGTTCAGCTGTATAAACTACAGAAAATATCTTTGGCCACATGAATGCATTATATCTATGCACATAAGAATCATACAATAATGATATGTATGACAGGATTAATTATTTTCAGAATATCATATAATGGCCATCAACTTATTCTCATTTCAAGCTACCCCGGTCAGGGTGAGTATCCTCTACTCTCCGGTACGTGCTTTTCTCGCTCCGTCCGACATGGCCCACTTTCTCTTTCTTTTCTCATTAACATGATCATAACCGTTGGTAGGGCGTCCCCTACTGGTGCACCACACGGATTGCCATGTGACCGTGCTCATTTCTTTTCTTTTCACAATGATAGCCAAAAATATGCTTTCAATAACAAGTATGTTCATCAAAATATAACTATTACCATAAATCATTGGTAATCATGCCATGAACATAAACATTTCAAATATCACTTTATAAAATATTTCCATGTCAGAATTTCACACTTAAGATAGTAAGAAGTTCATACAATGGCAATGGCTATGGTATATACTAGTCATTAATTATTTTCATTTATAAGATTCGTCTTCTTTTTTAAATATTAATTTCTTCTCTTCATTTTCTTTATGCTTGGCCTTTAGTTAATTTCTTCTTATTTATATCATTTCTAACACATGTTCTTACAAATTTATAGAGTATTTTCCTCCAATTTGATTTTTACTATTTCCCTATAGTTAAAGATGTTCATCTAGGGTAGAAAAATGTTGAAAATAGACTTAACCAGCTTCCAACACGGTCTGGCCATGTTCCAAGACATGGCAATGCTTTAAAAATACTTCAAATGTACTCAAAAACAGCCCCGAACACGGCCAACCCGTGCTTGAAGCACCCAGAACACGGCCTGGTCGTGTTCTGTAACCTTTGCTCACTAATCAGAGCATAACTCCCTCATTTTAACTCTGATTGAGGTGATCTTGGTGTCTATGGAAAGATACGACACTTATCTAAAACTATTATGTTAATCATATCAGCAAAATAGTAATAAATCTTAGTGTTATGACTCCCTTAAATTCAATAATATTTCTTCTCGGGTAGGTTCTAACCTTTACTTACTAATCTGACTATATCTCCCACATAAGAATTCCAAATTAAGTGATTTTAGTGGCTAAACATCCGTGACACAAAAATATATAATTCATATGTTAACCATTTATTTTAATTCCTTATATAATTTTCCCAGAATTTAAAACACCAAAGCTATACTAACATATTCTTCCCTGATTAACCATTTTCTAACCGTTGTTTACTAATCAGAACATATCTACCTCATTTGAACTCTAAATTGAATGAGTTCAGTGGCTAAAAATCCGAGACACATATATCTATAATTCATATGTTAACCATTTATTTTAATTCCTTATATATTGTTCCCAGAAATTAAAACACCGAAGCTTAAAATTCTGCCACCCATAGCCATACCCATGCAAAACTATCTACACCAACCTAAGTATTCAAACATACATCACATGCAAGATCAATATGTAACATGATATAGCAACATCCATGACCAATCATCAAAGTTCTAAGATCAAAATCTCATATAAATATTATAAGTTTCAAAAGTTTTCTTCAAAAAGAAATATTGTTAAACTTACCTAAGAATCTCCCTAGTTTACGTAGTGAATTGGTTTTCTTGTTTCCTCTTGAAAGAAGTAGCAAGATTCATCCCTTCCCTTAGCTTTTCTAGCAGCTTAGGTAAGAGAAGGAGGGTGAATTTTTGAACCTCAAGGATGAAGAAGAAAAATGGATTCAAGTGGAGATTAAGGTAACTTACCTTGAGTAATTAGCCTTCTAAACTTCTCCTTCTTCTTCCTTCCTTTCTTCTCCTCTCTTTCTCTCCTTTCCTCACTCTACCTTGCTTCTATTTCTCTCTCTTCCTCACTTGTACGAAATTAAAAAGTTGTAGGGGTGGGTTTTGTAACAACCTCTTTTTTTTTTCCTTTATTATTATACAATATTGAGTTCACATACATGTCATTAATCAAAACAAACGTATAACATATCAAACACAGATATTTACATCTTGTTTATTTTGGTTGACCAATTCCAGAGATACAGGTGCGGGTGGTTGCACCTTCACCGGGATCTGAGCCAACTCGACCACAAACAACTTATTTGATTCTGAAATCTGCCCAACATAAAGTAACTCGATCCAATGTGCACTAAAAGCCAGAGCCTTAGCAACAAAAGCTGCATAATTAATTTTCTGAACATGATATGGAAATATAGTGAGAATTAAATCCCAGTAAGTTCAACAATAAATTATCATCAGTAAAGCTCATCACGTCATGTTCAGCTGTATAAACTACAGAAAATATCTTTGGTCACATGAATGCATTATATCTATGCACATAAGAATCATACTGTAATGATATGTATGACAGGATTAACTATTTTCAAAATATCATATGATGGCCATCAACTTATTCTCATTTCAAGCTACCCCGGTCAGGGTGAGTATCCTCTACTCTCCGGTACGGGCTTTTCTCGCTCCGTCCGACATGGCCCACTTTCTCTTTCTTTTCTCATTATCATGATCATAACCGTTGGTAGGGCGTCCCCTACTGGTGCACCACACGGATTGCCATGTGACCGTGCTTATTTCTTTTCTTTTCACAATGATAGCCAAAAATATGCTTTCAATAACAAGTATGTTCATCAAAATATAAATATTACCATAAATCATTGGTAATCATGCCATGAACATAACCATTTCAAATATCACTTTATAAAATATTTCCATGTCAAAATTTCATACTTAAGATGGTAAGAAGTTCATACAATGGCAATGGCTATGGCTATACTAGTCATTTATTAAGATTCATCTTCTTTTTTAAATACTAATTTTATTTCTTTATTTTCTTGATGCAGGTTTTCATCCTATCTAACCTTCTCTTACTAATCAGAGCATAACTCCCTCAATTTAACTCTGATGTAGGTGATATTGGTGTCCATTTCAAGATAAAACAATTATCTAAAACTATTATGTTGAACATTGTAGTGAAAAATTAAGAAACGAAGGTGATATTACTCCCTCAAAGTACAGGATAGTTCCTCTCGGATAGGTTCTGACCTTTACTGACTAATTAGACCATATCTCCCAAATTGGAACTCCAAATTGCATTATTCCAGTTGGTAAAAATCCATGAGCCATATATCTATAATTGTTATGTTGGCGCGCTATTTTAATTCCCTACAGAATATTCCCAGAAATTCAAAAACTAAAGCATTAATAACATACTCTTCCCTGAATAAACATTTTCTGACCTCTGCTTACTAATCGGATAATATCTACCTCATATGAACTCCAAATTGCATAATTCCAGTGGGTATATTTCCATGAGACATAGATATATAACTTTCATGTGAACCATTTATTTTAATTCCATACAGATAATTCCCAGAAATTAAAATACAAAAGTTGTCCTAACATAATCTTCCCTGATGAACCATTTTCTGACCTTGGCTTACTAATCGGACCATATCTACCACATGTGAACTCCAAATTGAATGATTCCAGTGGCTAAAAGTCCATGACACACATATCTTTAATTCTTATGTTAACCATTTATTTTAATTCCCTACCAATAATTCCCAGAAATTAAATTACCGAAGCTATCCTAACATATTCTTCCCTGATGATTCATTTTCTGACCTTTGACTACTAATCAGACCATAGCTACCTCATATGGACTCCAAATGGAATGATTCCAGTTGCTAAAAATCCGCGACACATATATCTTTAATTCTTATGTTAACCATTTATTTTAATTCCTTATAGATTGTTCCCAGAAATTAAAATACAGAAGCTTAAAATTCTGTCAACCATAGCCATACCCATGCAGAACTATCTACACCAACCTAAGTATTCAAACATACATCACATGCAAGATCAATATGTAACATGATATAGCAACATCCATGACCAATCATCAAAGTTCTAAGATCAAAATCTCATATAAATATTATGAGTTTCAAAGGTTTTCTTCAAAAAGAAATATTGTTAAACTTACCTGGAGCACTTAGTCTCCTAGACTTCTCCTTCCTCTTTCTTCCTTTCTTCCTCTCCTTTCCTCACACTACCTTGCTTCTATTTTTGCTCTCCCTCACTTGGACGAAATTCTAATGTTGTAAGGGTGGGTTTTCTTATATAGACCACCAAATAATTCACCTTTCATGATCATGGGTCTACCTTATCACAATTAGGATACACTTTGTTGAATTTTTGGAAAACAAACAACTTATGTTCTTGTCTTCCTCTTCCTTAGTCAAGATATGCATAGAAAAAGGAGATTTGTATTTTGAAAATTATGATGATATGTTCTTAAGATATGGGGCAAGATCCCTTTGATTTAGGGATTCATTTCCTTTTTCTTTTGTCTTAATCAAGTATGATAGATTTGCCTTTTTAAGTGGCAAATTTCTAGCCCTTGAATTTTCCTTACTTAACTAAAATTATTTGTGTAGGATAATGATGTTTTGTCATAATGCTATGTATTATTACCCACTTGCTAAAGTTATGAATGTAGGATATAGATGTTTTTGTCCTAAAGCCTTGTATTATTATGCCACTTGCCAAAATGATGAATGTAGAATCACACCACTTGTCAAAATTTTGTCTTAATGCCATGTCACTTAATCTTGATTACACTAATATTTCATCACTTTAATTTTATTTTTATTTTTATTTTTCCTCTTGGGTTTGGGCTCATTCTTGCCCATTTTCCTTACTTTGGTTAAAATTCTTCCTTTCATAATGGGCTTGGTCACATTTTCATGATTTTTGGGCTATCGGTCCAATTTCTATATCCTAGTCCAAGTCTATGTTTTATTTCTTCCTTGGCCTATCCTATTGGCTTGCTAAAAATTCATGTGAAGTAGAAAAACTCTATATGAAGTGTCTATAGGTTAAAGCCCAATTACGAGTGGAGATACTAAACTCAGTAACTTTTGCTCTTAAATTAAGAAAGATTACCCTAATCCGATCTTCTTGAAATTTTAAGACCTTTACTTACTTCACAAAAATTTATCTTTCTTTACCTAAGAATTTCACCTTTCTTTAACATGTTTATTTCTAATATTTCCTCTTAGGTTTTCTTTCTTTACCTATTCCATTAATATTAGAACATTTCTATGCATATATGTAAGGTGAAGAATTTCTAAGGAAAATATCTAAAAATTACGGGATGTTACATTCTTCCCCCCTTTAAGAAATTCGGTCCCCGAATTTCAATCCATCCTACCACATGTAGGGAATGAAATTAAGGCATTATTCAGAGTTAAACTCATTGTCAAAAATTTCAATTATTTCTTCTATCATATCCAAAAGCACCTCATTCTAGCTTATGCCAATCCCATTTAATTCACCCAATCATTTGAAGAAGATTTGTGTTTTTTTTTCCTAACAATTACTCATACATGAATTCTCAATTCCAACATAATTCACATCCTAGATACTAGACTCAATTTAGCATGATATAATCCTTTAACATAAATATCTTGATAACCTACATTATTTCTGGACATGGTTCTCAGAATATTCTCTATATTTCCAAATTAAGAGTTCAAAGACTAACTTAAATCCTACTTCCTATATTTTATTCCTCGAGAACTTCAACACCACTAATTCTCTTGATTACATTCATCAAAACACCATAAGACCATCATCCGTCCATTATTTTCAAACCTTTCATTATTTTAACCTATTAACAACTTAGACACCATAACAACCAAGTTTCAAAGGAAGAAATTATCTTTAATTGTAATGAGGGAAAATAACCTTGCATTTAATGCCAACCGTTAATGAGTGAAACAGACGAAAAGCATAATAGAGAATGGTTCCAAAAGAGAAAGTCAAAAGTTTTAACAAAGCATTGAAAAATATTAAAATCGGTGGCCGCAATTCTTGAAAATCTATAAACAAAATCTATCTATGATTTCAACAAAATCGGTGGCCGCAAATTTTGAATATATGTGTCAGAATCTACTTTAAATCTATTGGTATTCGGTGGAAAGATATCACATGGAAAAAGAAACATTTCTGAGCTTATAAAAGTCTGTGAAAATCAAAGAATATGTAGTTAACTGGTAGGATGCAGTTGATTGCTTCAAAATAGATGTAATTAATCAACTGTAAATTAACCAGTCCAAATTAAAATTTCTCAAAATAGCTAGTCGACTTAATAATACTGATAGTCGACTGGCGAAAACATTGAGAATACAAAATAAATCATTTGATTGCATTTTTTTTTTTACTTTTTTTTTTTTTTTTTTTGACGGCTATCACCTAGAACTTTTCTACAAGAATCAAAACATCAATGCTTCATCAAAGATAACAAGATAAAGACAGATTTCTGGTGATATCTTATCTTATACTCTTTATGTGCTTAATATGGGTCACAGTCATACTACTGTACATATACATGCTTGCCGTCATTTTTGAAAATTTTTTATTTTATTTTTTTATTTACCTTTAATTTAGTTGATATCCACCAATCACTCACATAGTTGTTCTAATAATACCCGGCCTATTCGCATAGCTATTATAAATATGCCTTTCTCTGAGTTCTATAAATACTTACATTAGTATCTTTGTCTATTCTCAAAGTTAAGGTGATAGAAATTATGGAGGGAACAGCATTCCGTCAGTTTCGAAATATCTGTGTCTTTTGTGGTTCCAGTCCTGGAAAAGATGAGGAGTATGTTAAAGCAGCACAAAATCTGGGTATGGTGCTGGCTAGGAGAAAAATTCATTTAGTGTATGGTGGAGGTAACTGTGGGTTAATGGGGTGTGTGGCTACAGCTGCACATGCAGGGGGATGCCAAGTTCTAGGTATTATTCCTACAGCTCTAGCTACATCCAGCAATAGAGGGAAGACAATTGGGGAAGAATATAGGGTAGTTTCCATGCATGAACGCATGGCTAGAATGATGAGCAATGCTGACGCCTTCATTGCCTTACCAGGTGGTTTTGGTACTTTAGAGGAGATTTTCCAAATAGTCTCTTGGGCACAACTAAATATGCATCACAAACCGATAGGTTTGTTAAATGTTAATCACTTCTTTGATGGTTTGTCATCTTTTCTAGATCAAGCTGTGGAACAGAGGTTTATCTCACACTCAGCACGACAAATTCTCATCTCAGCTTCAAATGTTGAGGAGTTGATTGATGCTTTACAAGCCTATGTTCATGTACCTGATCTAACTATTACTCCAGTAGAATGGACGGCAGATAACCGCAGGAAGCGTAAATTGGATTTGGATCTTCATCTTTAAATGTAGTAAAACGTAGCTATTATTGTACTACTTTTACTTTCTTAGACTCTACTTGTATACCATATTTACCAACCATACTCCTTTAGAGTTGGTAAAACTATCTTTGAATGTTGCTTATGATCCTCTGAACTTTTGAAATATTCTAGTATGTCAACCATATATATAAAAAAATTGTTCCAAGGATGACCTAATTACTATTCATTAAATTTATGAATGCAGCTAAATGTTTGTCAATTAAATGCATCACCAAGAACTCATAATGCCCATAATAAGTCCTACATCCTCTTCTCTTATCCTTAATTAATGTTACTCATATCCCAAATCTATTTGTGGAAAAATATTGAACACCTTATAACTGGTCAAACAGGTAATCTATACGAGCTAATGGGTTTCTATTCTACATTGTTACCTTATTCAACTGTCTACAATCTATGCATAGTCATAGTGATCCATCTTTTTTTTTCACAAATAGAACTAGAGCACTCCAAATAAAAGTACTAGGGCATTTAAATCCCTTGTCTAACAAGTCTTGTAAATTTTTTTTTTTCCAGTAACTAGAATAATTCTTTTCTGATGTGGAAATACTGCAACCACGGAGCATACTAAGATTTTTCAAATAAAACCGGCACTTTCAAAACTTCTTGGAAATTTTATATGAGTACTAGGGTAAATTCCATGTTAAAATTCCACACTAATATCTCGGTAACTGGATAGTAATTGTAGTCTGTAAACAGCGCACCAGAAAAGTTCCCAGGAAAGAGAGGTGGGTCACTAATGGACACGCTTAAGTACCAAGTCTTTCCTTGCCAGAGCTTTCCTTAGACATGCACTTTTCATAAATCACAATTTTTTTTTTAAATTCAATCGATATCATTCTATATAGGGATATAGATACTAGTTGGGTTCTAAGGAGTAAATCAATACCAAATTCTCGAATTGCTGTGGCAAGGTTGTGCAAGATTTTCTCCGCATTGTTTGCCGGATTCCGCCTTGGTGGTGCCATTTCCTATTGTGGAAAAAATAAATTTATGCTACTATTGAGGTGATCAAGCCCAATAGTTAGTTTCAAAACAATATTTAACAGCAGTCATAACACCACCTCGGCATATAGATAAGAAACACTAGTAATTTCTTACCTATATGAGTCACTGATTCCCTACACAGCACAACCACAACATACTCAAGACACTATAAGATCGATTCAGATAACCATCCACCCACTGGCCATCTAGGATCGACCTGCTCTGATACCAATTATGTAACAACCTCTTTTTTTTTTCCTTTATTATTATACAATATTGAGTTCACATACATGTCATTAATCAAAACAAACGTATAACATATCAAACACAGATATTTACATCTTGTTTATTTTGGTTGACCAATTCCAGAGATACAGGTGCGGGTGGTTGCACCTTCACCGGGATCTGAGCCAACTCGACCACAAACAACTTATTTGATTCTGAAATCTGCCCAACATAAAGTAACTCGATCCAATGTGCACTAAAAGCCAGAGCCTTAGCAACAAAAGCTGCATAATTAATTTTCTGAACATGATATGGAAATATAGTGAGAATTAAATCCCAGTAAGTTCAACAATAAATTATCATCAGTAAAGCTCATCACGTCATGTTCAGCTGTATAAACTACAGAAAATATCTTTGGTCACATGAATGCATTATATCTATGCACATAAGAATCATACTGTAATGATATGTATGACAGGATTAACTATTTTCAAAATATCATATGATGGCCATCAACTTATTCTCATTTCAAGCTACCCCGGTCAGGGTGAGTATCCTCTACTCTCCGGTACGGGCTTTTCTCGCTCCGTCCGACATGGCCCACTTTCTCTTTCTTTTCTCATTATCATGATCATAACCGTTGGTAGGGCGTCCCCTACTGGTGCACCACACGGATTGCCATGTGACCGTGCTTATTTCTTTTCTTTTCACAATGATAGCCAAAAATATGCTTTCAATAACAAGTATGTTCATCAAAATATAAATATTACCATAAATCATTGGTAATCATGCCATGAACATAACCATTTCAAATATCACTTTATAAAATATTTCCATGTCAAAATTTCATACTTAAGATGGTAAGAAGTTCATACAATGGCAATGGCTATGGCTATACTAGTCATTTATTAAGATTCATCTTCTTTTTTAAATACTAATTTTATTTCTTTATTTTCTTGATGCAGGTTTTCATCCTATCTAACCTTCTCTTACTAATCAGAGCATAACTCCCTCAATTTAACTCTGATGTAGGTGATATTGGTGTCCATTTCAAGATAAAACAATTATCTAAAACTATTATGTTGAACATTGTAGTGAAAAATTAAGAAACGAATGTGATATTACTCCCTCAAAGTACAGGATAGTTCCTCTCGGATAGGTTCTGACCTTTACTGACTAATTAGACCAAATCTCCCAAATTGGAACTCCAAATTGCATTATTCCAGTTGGTAAAAATCCATGAGCCATATATCTATAATTGTTATGTTGGCACGCTATTTTAATTCCCTACAGAATATTCCCAGAAATTCAAAAACTAAAGCATTAATAACATACTCTTCCCTGAATAAACATTTTCTGACCTCTGCTTACTAATCGGATAATATCTACCTCATATGAACTCCAAATTGCATAATTCCAGTGGGTATATTTCCATGAGACATAGATATATAACTTTCATGTGAACCATTTATTTTAATTCCATACAGATAATTCCCAGAAATTAAAATACAAAAGCTGTCCTAACATAATCTTCCCTGATGAACCATTTTCTGACCTTGGCTTACTAATCGGACCATATCTACCACATGTGAACTCCAAATTGAATGATTCCAGTGGTTAAAAGTCCATGACACACATATCTTTAATTCTTATGTTAACCATTTATTTTAATTCCCTACCAATAATTCCCAGAAATTAAATTACCGAAGCTATCCTAACATATTCTTCCCTGATGATTCATTTTCTGACCTTTGACTACTAATCAGACCATAGCTACCTCATATGGACTCCAAATGGAATGATTCCAGTTGCTAAAAATCCGCGACACATATATCTTTAATTCTTATGTTAACCATTTATTTTAATTCCTTATAGATTGTTCCCAGAAATTAAAATACAGAAGCTTAAAATTCTGTCAACCATAGCCATACCCATGCAGAACTATCTACACCAACCTAAGTATTCAAACATACATCACATGCAAGATCAATATGTAACATGATATAGCAACATCCATGACCAATCATCAAAGTTCTAAGATCAAAATCTCATATAAATATTATGAGTTTCAAAGGTTTTCTTCAAAAAGAAATATTGTTAAACTTACCTGGAGCACTTAGTCTCCTAGACTTCTCCTTCCTCTTTCTTCCTTTCTTCCTCTCCTTTCCTCACACTACCTTGCTTCTATTTTTGCTCTCCCTCACTTGGACGAAATTCTAATGTTGTAAGGGTGGGTTTTCTTATATAGACCACCAAATAATTCACCTTTCATGATCATGGGTCTACCTTATCACAATTAGGATACACTTTGTTGAATTTTTGTAAAACAAACAACTTATGTTCTTGTCTTCCTCTTCCTTAGTCAAGATATGCATAGAAAAAGGAGATTTGTATTTTGAAAATTATGATGATATGTTCTTAAGATATGGGGCAAGATCCCTTTGATTTAGGGATTCATTTCCTTTTTCTTTTGTCTTAATCAAGTATGATAGATTTGCCTTTTTAAGTGGCAAATTTCTAGCCCTTGAATTTTCCTTACTTAACTAAAATTATTTGTGTAGGATAATGATGTTTTGTCATAATGCTATGTATTATTACCCACTTGCTAAAGTTATGAATGTAGGATATAGATGTTTTTGTCCTAAAGCCTTGTATTATTATGCCACTTGCCAAAATGATGAATGTAGAATCACACCACTTGTCAAAATTTTGTCTTAATGCCATGTCACTTAATCTTGATTACACTAATATTTCATCACTTTAATTTTATTTTTATTTTTATTTTTCCTCTTGGGTTTGGGCTCATTCTTGCCCATTTTCCTTACTTTGGTTAAAATTCTTCCTTTCATAATGGGCTTGGTCACATTTTCATGATTTTTGGGCTATCGGTCCAATTTCTATATCCTAGTCCAAGTCTATGTTTTATTTCTTCCTTGGCCTATCCTATTGGCTTGCTAAAAATTCATGTGAAGTAGAAAAACTCTATATGAAGTGTCTATAGGTTAAAGCCCAATTACGAGTGGAGATACTAAACTCAGTAACTTTTGCTCTTAAATTAAGAAAGATTACCCTAATCCGATCTTCTTGAAATTTTAAGACCTTTACTTACTTCACAAAAATTTATCTTTCTTTACCTAAGAATTTCACCTTTCTTTAACATGTTTATTTCTAATATTTCCTCTTAGGTTTTCTTTCTTTACCTATTCCATTAATATTAGAACATTTCTATGCATATATGTAAGGTGAAGAATTTCTAAGGAAAATATCTAAAAATTACGGGATGTTACAGGTTTTGCTTATATAGACCACCAAATAATACACCTTTCATGATCATGGGTCTACCTTATCACAATTAGGATACACTTTGTTGAATTTTTGGAAAACAAACAACTTATGTTCTTGTCTTCCTCTTCCTTAGTCAAGATATGCATAGGAAAATGAGATTTGTATTTTAAAAATTATGATGATATGTTCTTAAGATAAGGGACAAGGTCGCTTTGATTTAGGGATTCATTTCCTTTTTTTTCTTAAACAAGTATGATAGGTTTTCCTTTTTAGGTGGCAAATTTCTAGCCCTTGAATCTCCATTATTTGGTTGATATTATTTGTGTGGGATAGGAATGTTTGTCCTAATGCCATGTATTATCATACCACTTGCTAAAATTATGAGTGTAGGATATAGATGTTTTTGTCCTAAAGCCTTGTATTATCATGCCACTTGCCAAAATTATGAATGTAGAATCACACCACTTGCTAAATTTTTGTCTTAATGCCATGTAACCTAATCTTTATTATTATTACATTATTATATCATCACCTAATTTATTTTATTTTATTTTTCCTCTTGGATTTGGGCTTATTCCTACCCATTTTCTTTGCTTTGGATAAAATTCTACCTTTCTTGGAGGGCTTGGTCATATTTTCATAATTTTTGGGCTAATGGTCCAATTACTATATCCTAGTCCAAGTCTATGTTTTATTTCTTGCTTAGGTTATCCAATGGGCTTGCTAGAAACTTATGTGAAGTGGAAAAACTCTATATGAAGTGTCTATAGGTAAAAGTCCAATGTATGGGTAAAGATTTTAAACTTAGTAACTCTAGTTCTTGAATTAGGAAAAATTACCCTAATCCAATGTTCTTGAAAATTTAAGACCTTTACTTGTTTCTAAAAATTTATCTTCCTTATCCAAGAATTTTGCATCTCTCTAGTATGTTCTTTCTAATTTTTTCCTATTAGGTTTTCCCTCTTTATTTGTTCTCTTAATGTTAGAAACATTTTCTATGCATATACATAAGGTGAAGAATTCTAAAGATTATATTTCCTTAGATATCTAAAATATTGTCTAATAAACTTTATTTCCTTAATTATCAATAAAAGAAACGAAATTAGGGATGTTACATATATGATTTACCCTATGCTCTTATTGAACTTTAAATGTATAATTGATTCTGTTTACCAGTTATTTATACTTTTATATGTCTCTAAAATGAATTAAATTACCTGATTTGTTTACTATCTAGCATATAGTTCAAGAAGAGTATGGTTTTGAAAATAGATTTTTGAACTCATTGAATATGTGATTATAAATGTATTTCTCATCATACGGTATAGAAAATATATTGTGCAAGTGGCATTGATATATAAGCTATAAGATTGTCTTGTAAAAGAGCATGTATATGTGATAACCCTGATTGAAAATTTTCTGACAGAAGAATTATACTAAGACTAAAAATTTTGTATTATACTGAAACCTCTGTTTTGAATGATATTGAATATATGCAAATATGATTTCTGTGGAGGAATCCTATTGAAAATACTATTTGCTAACAACAGTTGATGTTAACCCTGGTGCACCTTCACACCTCAGCTAATAAGGGTGGTGTTAGCCTCATGTGACGACCAACACATAGGATATAATATGTGAAAGAGAGCGAGATGCCTCTTATCTAAGCGAGATGCTGACTATATGATATGTGATTTTCCCTCCCTTAATGTGTGCTTAGGAAATGCCCATATTAGAGTCCCTTCATATATCCTCTTAAATGGTGGTAGGGCAAATCTTAGCTGAGATACTGAGTTTAAGCAAATCCTACACTACCAAAGTACAAAATGGCTTGAACTCTGATATGGTGGTTCTGATATGGGATCTTCCTAATATTTTCATGAGAAATATTTTGATGTATAACAATATTTGATTAATGATCATACCGTATTGCATATGATTTTGGATATCTGAATATGATCTAAACTGAGAATATTTGAAATACGGGTCCCATATGAATATACTTTTGAACTATATTTTCTATGTAACAAATTTTAAAATATAAGTACATCCATATGCTGACCTAAAAGGTCATAGGAGGTATTATCTGCTCACTGAGTTGTTAAACTCACTACATGATATTTCTATATTTTTCATATAAGAATACAGAGTTTGGTCATTTACCTTCAAATAGGTGATCAGCAAGGCAACATATTCTCTGGTGAGCCTATTTTGTTTCTAAGTATCATAGATTTTGATTTATATTGTACTTGTACTCTAGAGTATGCTCTGAATGCCACAGGTAGGATCCTTGCTTCTATTGTTACTCTGATATTTATAACTTGGTTTGTAGATTGTGTTTACATGAGAGAACCTATTTGTATCTATTTCTATAATGAACGCTTGTATTATACCTATTATAGTAAAAATCTATCCGTAAAGTATGTATTTCACATGCCATTAAAAGTAGGGGGTGACAAGTTAGTATCAGAAGAATAGGTTTCCCTGTGGCTATTGGAGGAAGAATTCTATAGTAGGACTTTGAGTATGGATATATAACCGCTGACATATTTATACTCATGGTGCTGCTGTGAAATTCTATAGGGTGTCATCCTTTTCTTTTTTCTAAATCTTATCCTTAGGTATGCGATGTATAAGTATCGATGCATATGTCCTAGATGGTGCCTCTGGAGTGCGGACTACCAGTTCAGCTTTTAAACTCGTTTTGATGAACAATGATAAAGAGAACCCTCTCGAGTGCAAAAAAAAAAATAGCTAAAAATAAGAATATTCCATCCGAACATAAAGGTAATAGCTTGTTTGGATGTCAAGAAGGTTTGAATTAATTGTTTGATTTGTTTATGTAAAACAATATGACAAATAACTACTACAATATTGATAGTGGGTTATGATGTGATCGAGGTTGTTAACTCCAAGATAACGATTTGTAATATAGTGTTTTGAAAATAGATGTAAATCTCTTTTTGGATGTATGAGTTGAAACTTGCATATATAATTGGAATTTACAAGCTGTGGGGTGGATTGAATTTGAGAGAAAGGAATCTATGAAGATAATGTTTTCAATGATAGATTTTGTTGATATAAAGGATTCGAAGACCATTTGGTTTTCAATAAAATTATGTACAAGCATTATAAGAAAGGAAGGTTTGCCCATAGAAATTTAAAATTTGAGGTATGCAAAATTGATAATTCATGTGAAGGACTCTTAGATAGACATTAGCTTTTCATGATTAATTGTCAAGACATTGCATAAGCATGTTAAAGAATAAAGTCAAAATGGGTTGACCTTGTTTAAGTTTTTTTTGAAGTGCGTTCTAGCTGATGCAGTATGAAGATGTCATCAATAGTATAAAAGGTTAGTAAAGGAGTTGCAAGTAGTAAACAATTAGTGGAAGGATGTACCCAGTAATTTAATTTCAGCTTTAACAACCCATAAGTTATCACAAAAAGGGTGCCAAGGAAATTTGGCAGCAATGAAATATGTTGATATAAAGTATATCAATATAGATCAGGTTCTAGTGATTAGAAAATTTCCTGATGTGTTCCCAAAAGAATTGCCTCGATTACCCCGAAACGAGAAATAGAATTTGATATTGATTTATTTCCTGGAACCCAACTAGTTATCCCTATATAAAATGATTGACTCAACTTAAGAAACTAAAAAAAATTAATTTGAGATCTGGATATCATCAATTAAGAATAAGAGGAGAATATTATGAAAATAGCTTTCAAGACTCGGTATGAACACTATGAGTTCTTAATGATGTCATTTGGTTTGAAAAATGCCCCAACTATATTTATGGACTTTATGAATTGAGTACGTAAATCATTCTTGGATCAACTTGTTATTGTATTTATTGATGATATACTAGTATATTCTAAGTTCAAAGGATCATAAGCAACATTTGCGGATAGTTTTACAAACTCAAAGGGAACATCAGTTATATGCTAAGCATTCAAAATGTGAGTTTTTACTTACTTGTGTTACTTTCTTAGGGCATGTGGTTAACAAGGATAGTATTCAAGTAGATCCTAAGAAAGTAGAAACGGTACAGTAATGGTCATGTCTTACTACAGTTATAGATGAAGATCCAAGTCTAATTTGCGCTTCCTGCAGTTGTTTGCCATCCAATCTATTTGAGTTATAGTTAGATCAGGTACATGAACAAATGCTTGTAAAGCATTAATCAACTCATGAGGATTAGAAGCTGAGATGAGAATTCGTCGTGCTGAGTGTGAAATAAACCTTTGTTCCACAACTTGATCAAAAAAAGACAACAAACCATTAAAGAAGTGATTAAAATTTAACAAACCAATCGGTTTGTGATGTATATTCAGTTGTGCCTAAGAGACTATTTGAAAAACCTCCTCTAAAGTACCAAAACCACTTGATAAGGTAATAAAGGCATCAGCATTACTCATCATTCTAGCCATGCGCTCATGCATGGAAGCTACCTTAAATTCTTCCCCAATTGTCTTCCCTATAATGTTGGATGCAGTTAGAACTGTAGGAATAATACCTAGAACTTAACATCATCTTGCATGTACAGCTGTAAACACGCACCCTATTAATCCATGGTTACCTCCACCATAGATTAAATGAATTTTTCTCCTAGCCAGAACCATACCCAGATTTTATGCTACTTTCACATACTCTCCATCTTTTTTAGGACTAAGACCACAAAAGACACAAAAATTTCGAAACTGACAGAATATGGTTCCTTCCATAACTGCACTTACCCTAACTTTGAGTATGAAGGTAAAGATACTAATGTGTGCATTTATAGAACATAGAGAAGACATACTTATAATAGCTATGCAAATAGGCTAGGTATAATTACAACAGCTATGTGAGTGGCCGGTGGATATAAGTTAAATTGAAGGTGAATTTCAAAAAAGACGGCATGCATGCATATGTATAGTAGTTATGATTCTGACTCATATTAAGAACATAAAGAGAATAAGATTAAGGTATCACTAGAAATTTTCTTTTTCCTTGTAGTAATTAATGAAGCATTGATGTCTTGATTTTTGTAGAAAAGTTGTAAGTAATAGGCGCCATTGTAAAAAAAAGAGTGAAAAAGCAAACCAATTAGTTGTTGAAGAGGGACAATCAAATGATTTATCTTATTTTTCCCAATATTCTTACCAGTCGACGATTGGTATTATTAAATCGACTAGTTATTTTGAAAATTTTTAATTTAGACTGGTTTATTTTATAATTGATCGATTACATCTATTTTGAAGCAATCAACTGCATCCTACCAGTTAACTACATGCTCTTTATTTTCACAAACTTTTATAAGCTCAGAAATGCCCTGTGATATTCTTCCACCGAATAATAGTAGCTTTGAATTAGCTTTTGGCACATATACTTAAAACTTGCGGCCATCGATTTTTTTTTGAAATAGCAGCTAAGTTATGTTTACAGCTTTTCAAGAATTATGGCCATCGATTTTAATTCTCTTCAATGCTTTGTCCAAGCTTTTGACTTTCTCTTTTGGCACCGTTCTCTAATATGTTTTTTATCTGTTCTACTGCATCCTCCCTCATTAATGTTTGGCACTAAATGCAAGGTTCTTTTCCCTCATTACAAGGAAAATTAATTTATTTTTCTTGAAACTCAATTATTATGATGTCTAAGTGGTTAGTAAGTTAAAGTAATAGAGAATATTCTGGGAACCATGTCCACAAAAATGTAAAACGATCAAGATATTTGTGTTAAGGGTTTATACTATGCTAAGTTGAGTCTAGTGTCTAGGATGTGAATAATGGTTGAGAAAGGAGATTTTAGAAGAAGCCATAAATTCTAAATATAGATAATCTCAAGGCAATAAGGATATACTAAGATCTGAAAGAATTATATTAGCATTATGGTAAAAAGAAGATACAAGTGAAATATTTTTCATTGTTTGCTATGTCAACAAATAAAAAATTAAATATATTGTTTCAGGAGAGTTATTCAAGAACCTTTAGGATCTTAGTTGAATTATATTATAGCCGATAGTAAATCTAAATGATGTATTTATACATTAGAAGTTATGCTTCAGGTATCTTTATATAATTTTGGTGAAAGTTGAGAGGAATTATTTGTCCTTAGTTGAACTTGCCCATATCAGTAATAATTAGGCCAATATACAAATGGCACCATTTGAGATTTTACATGAATATTGTAGATCTCTTAATAAGTGAGTAAGTTGAGTAAAGTTAAGCATTTGGAATCTAATTTGGAATAACATACAATAGGTAGAATATAACTAACATAAATTGATGATGCTAGTTTGGAGAGCATGTTTCAAACATATGTCTTCAAGTTTAGTGAGAGATCTCTTAACAAAATTCGCCTATAATAAAGTGATATTGGATTACTTAAAGCCTTATGTAAGAGATGTTACTAACTTTCTATTAAATGATTCAATGGGGTCAAACTTATTGTAAGATGTCGTTAATAAAGTGAAAATAATTAGAAAAAGAATACAAGCAACTCAATACATGTCAAAAATCTATAAAGACCATGAATGTTTAGCACTAGAAATTATCAATTGATAACCAAATATTCTTAAAAGACTCGCCTATAAAATAAGTAATGAGGTTTAGAAAAAAGAAAAATTTTAAGCTCTAGCATATAGGTTCTTTTGAAATCTTGAACGAAGTAGGCATAGTAGTATACGCCTAGCCTTGCCATCAGAATTAAGTGATGTTGATACAGTCATTTTTGCATCAATAATAAAGAAGTACCTATCAGATTCTTCTCATGTTGTCTAATTTCAAAAAATTTAATTGGACAAGAATTTAGCTTAATTATGAGGAAACGCCGATATCTATTGTTGATCAACAAGTGAAAAACTTCTGGTAAAAGAAAATCCCTATAGTTAAGGTTATATGGCAAAATCACTCAAGTGAAAAGACTTCTTAGAAAATAAAGATGATATACAAAAGAGATATCGCTAATAGATTGAGTAATGAGACTAATAACTATAATATATGTATAAGCTTCATTTCCTACTTGTAATAGGATGATTTGAAATTCAAGGACCAAATTTCTTAAGAGGGAAGAATATAACAACCCTAAGATTTAGTAATTTTCATTTATGTATGGATTATTAAAAGAAATAAAGGAGTAGGGATGAAGTTGAAAAATTTTAAGGATGAAAATGAAAACTTATTAATATTTTTAGGGTCAAAATGTAAATAATAAAATTTGTAAGAATCTCCTCCAACAATTAGCAAATTGTCAAATAGTCCCTCAATCATTTATTAAAAAAAAGAGATGGAAATTTTTTTTGTAAAACGGTGATGAATAGTATTTCTCTCTAGATTTGAAGTAATTTCGAGTATCCGATCTCAAAACTAAGGGTACCACAAGATTCAGGACGAAGAGTACTACAATATTGACAAAATATTTTTTCAATTTGGCCGCAGAATCGCCGTAGATCAGAATTAGAAAATTTTAGAAAAAGGTAAACTCTGAAATTCCTATTTAGAGACCTCAAATTCAAAATCTGATACCGTATATAGATTCAGAAGATAGATAAATTATAGGATATGAAGTTTTATAGTTATCTGACAACTTTTTGTGTCATGAACAATAACTCCGACCGGTGTGAATAGTAATTTTGATAGGTCTGAACAGTAATTCTAACCGGCATAAATAGTGATTTCGGCCAATGTGAATAGTATTCATTAGTTGACCAAGCTCTCATAGTCATTTTCTAGGATTTTGGACCCTCCAGACTCGATTTTGAGGTCTATTTGGTCAAATTTGGATTGAAAATGTGTATTTTAGGGCTGTCCAATGTAACATCCCTAATTTCGTTTCTTTTATTGATAAAAATACATAAATATTTAATTAAAGATATAAAATTTATTAGACAATATTTTAGATATCTAAGGAAATATAATACTTAGAAATTCTTCACCTTATGTATATGCATAGAAAATGTTTCTAACATTAAGAGAACAAATAAAGAGGGAAAACCTAATAGGAAAAACAATTAGAAATAACATACTAAAGAGATGCAAAATTCTTGGATAAGGAAGATAAATTTTTAGAAATAAGTAAAGGTCATAAAATTTCAAGAACATTGGATTAGGGTAATTTTTCCTAATTCAAGAACTAGAGTTACTAAGTTTAAAATCTTTACCCATACATTGGGCTTTTACCTATGGACACTTCATAAAGAGTTTTTCCACTTCACATAAGTTTCTAGCAAGCCCATTGGATAATCTAAGTAAGAAATAAAACATAGACTTGGACTAGGATATAGTAATTGGACCAATAGCTCAAAAATTATGAAAATGTGACCAAGCCCTCCAAGAAAGGTAGAATTTTATCCAAAGCAAAGAAAATGGGTAGGAATAAGCCCATAATGGGTAGGAATAAGCCCAAATCCAAGAAGAAAAAAAAAATAAAATAAATTAGGTGATGATATAATAATGTAATGATAATAAAGATTAGGTTACATGGCATTAAGACAAAAATTTAGCAAGCGGTGTGATTCTAAATTCATAATTTTGGCAAGTGGCATGATAATACAAGGCTTTAGAACAAAAACATCTATATCCTACACTCATAATTTTAGCAAGTGGTATGATAATACATGGCATTAGGACAAAACATTTCTATCCCACACAAATAATATCAACCAAATAATGGAGATTCAAGGGCTAGAAATTTGCCACCTAAAAAGGCAAACCTATCATACTTGTTTAAGACAAAAGAAAATGGAAATGAATTCCTAAATCAAAAGGACCTTGCCCCATATCTTATAAATATATTATCATAATTTTCAAAATACAAATCTCCTTTTCCTATGCATATCTTGACAAAGGAAGACGAAGACAAGAACATAAGTTGTTTGTTTTCCAAAAATTCAACCGAGTGTAATCTAATTGTGATAAAGTAGACCCATGATCATGAAAGGTGAATTATTTGGTGGTCTATATAATAAAACCCACCCTTACAAAATTATAATTTCGTCCAAGTGAGGGAGAGGAAAAATAGAAGCAAGGTAGAGTGAGAAAAGGAGAGGAAGAAAGAGGAAGGAGAAGTCTAAGGGACTAAGTGCTCCAGGTAAGTTTAACAATATTTCTTTTTGAAGAAAACTTTTGAAACTTATAATATTTATATGAGATTTTGATCTTAGAACTTTGATAATTGGTCATTATGTTGCTATATCATGTTACATATTGATCTTGCATGTGATGTATGTTTGAATACTTAGACTGGTATAGAAAGTTCTGCATAGGTATAGCTTTGGGTGGCAAACTTTTTAGCTTCTGTGTTTTAATTTCTGGGAATTATCTATAGGGAATTAAAATAAATGGTTAACATAAGAATTAAAGATATATGTGTCACAGATTTTTCCCCACTAGAATCATTCAATTTGGAGTCCATATGAGGTAGATATGGTCCGATTAGTAAGCAAAGGTCAGAAAATGGTTCATCAGGGAAGAATATGTTAGGATAGCTTCTGTGTTTTAATTTCTGGGAATTATCTGTAGGGAATTAAAATAAATGGTTAACATAAGAATTAAAGATATATGTGTCACAGATTTTTAGCCACTGGAATCGTTCAATGTGGAGTCCATATGGGGTAGATATGGTCCGATTAGTAAGCAAAGGTCAGAAAATGGTTCATCAGGGAAGAATATGTTAGGATAGCTTCTGTGTTTTAATTTATGACAATTATCTATAGGGAATTAAAATAAATGGTTAACATAAAAATTAAATATATATGTGTCACGGATTTTTATCCACTGGAATCATTCAATTTGGAGTCCATATGAGGTAGATATGTTCTGATTAGTACTCAAAAGTCAGAAAATGGTTCATCAGGGAAGAATATGTTAGGATAGATTTTGTATTTTAATTTCTGGGAATTATCTGTATGGAATTAAAATAAATGGTTAACATAAGAATTATATCTATATGTGTCACGGATTTTTAGCCACTAGAATCATTCAATTTGGAGTCCATATGAGGAAGATATGAGCTAATTAGTAGTCAAAGGTCAGAAAATGGTTCATCAAGGAAGAATATGTTAGGATAGCTTCTGTATTTTAATTTCTACGAATTATCTATATGGAATTAAAATAAATGGTTAACATAAGAATTATATATATGTGTGTCACGGACTTTTCGCCACTGAAATCTCTCAAATTGGAGTCCATGTGAGATAGATATGGTCCGATTAGTAGGTAGAGGTCAGAACCTATCCGAGAAGAAATAACCTGTACATTTATTAAGTAATATCACCTTGATTTCTTAATATTTCGCTACGATATTCAACATAATAGTTTTAGATAATTGTTTTATTTTGAAATTGACACCAAGATCACCTACATCGGAGTTCAATTAAGGGAGTTATGGTCTGATTAGTAAGAGAATGTTAGATTTGATGAAAACCTGCATCAAGAAAATAAAGAAATAAAATTAATATTTAAAAAAGAAAACAAATCTTATAAATGACTAGTATATGCCATAGCCATTGCCATTGTATGAACTTCTTACCATCTTAAGTGTAAAATTCTAATATGGAAATATTTTATAAAGTGATATTTGAAATGGTTATGTTCATGGCATGATTACCAATGATTTATGGTAATAGTTATATTTTGATGAACATACTTGTTATTGAAAGCATATTTTTGGCTATCATTGTGAAAAGAAAAGAAATGCGCACGGTCACATGGCAATCCGTGTGGTGCACCAGTAGGGGACGCCCTACCAACGGTTATGATTATTATTTTGAGAAAAGAAAGAGAAAGTGTGCCATGTCGGACGGAGCGAGAAAAGCCCGTACCGGAGAGTAGAGGATACTCACCCTGACCGGGATAGCTTGAAATGAGAATAAGTTGATGGCCATCATATGATATTTTAAAAATAGTTAATCCTGTCATACATATCATTACTGTATGATTCTTATATGCATAGATATAATGCATTCATGTGACCAAAGATATTTTCTGTAGTTTATATAGCTGACATGACGTGATGAGCTATATTGATGATGATTTATTATAGAACTTACTGGGATTTAATTCTCACTATATTTTCATATTATGTTCAGAAAATTAGTTATGCATATTTTTCTATAGCTTCCGCTTTTAGTGCACGTTGGATCGAGTACTTTATGTTGGGCAAATCCCAGAAGCAAATAAAATGTTTATGATTGAGTTGGCTTAGATCCCGGTGAAGGTGCAACCACCCGCACCTGTATCTCCGGAATTGGTCAACCAGAATAAATAAGATGTAGATTTTTATGTGTTTGATATGTTGTACGTATGTTTTGATTAATGACATGTATGTGAACTCTGTATTGTATAAATTAAATAAATGTTATATTGAGTTAAGTTGTAACGAGGTAATAACTTCATGGTATTTAAAAAAAAAACATTTTGATTCTTAAATGGAGTTGTTACATCCAACCTGGAGCCTTACCTTGTGAGTAGATAATTCTTTCTATGATTTACCCTATGCTCTTCTTGAACTTTAAATGTATAATTAGTTATGTTTACAAGTTATTTATACTTTTGTATGTCTCTAAAATGAATTAAATTACATAATTTGTTTACTATCTAGCATATAGTTCAAGAAGAGTATGGTTTTGAAAATGAATTTTTGAACTCATTGAATATGTGATTCTAAATGTATTCCTCATCATATAGTAAAGAAAATATATTGTGCACGTGGCATTGATATGTAAGCTATAAAATTGCCTTGCAAAAAGGCATATATATATGATAACCCTAATTAGAAAGTTTTTGACATAGGAATTATACGGAGACTAAAAATTTTGTATTATACTAAAACCTCTATTTTGAATTATATGGAATATGTACAAATATGATTTCTACGGAGGAATCCTATTGGAAATATTGTTTGCTAACAGCAGGTGATGTTAGCCCTGGTGCACCTTGACACCTCAGCTAGCAGGGGTGGTGCTAACCTCATATGACGGCTAACACACAGGATATTATATGTGAATGAGAGCAGGATGCCTTCTATCTAAATGAGATGCCAACTATATGATATGTGATTTGCCCTCCTTTACTGTGTGTTTGGGAAATGGCCATATTAAAGTCCCTTCGCTTGTCCTCTTGAATGATGGTAGGGCAAACCTTAGTTGAGATACTGAATTTAGGAAAATTTTATAGCACCAAAGTACGGAAGGGCTTGAACTTTGATATGATGGTTCTGATATGGGATCTTCCTAATGTTTTCTTGAGAACTATTTTGATGCATAAAAATATTTGATTAATGATCATATTGTATTGCATATGGTTTTAGATATTTGAATGTGATCTGAATGAAGAATATTTGAAATACGGGTCCATATGACTGTACTTCCGAACTATATTTTTTATGTAACAAATTTTAAAATATGAGTACAACCATATGCTGACCTAAGAGGTCATAGAAGGTATTATCTGCTTACTGAGTTGTCAAACTCACTACACGATATTTTCACATTTTTCATATAAGAATACATAATTTGGTCATTTCCCTTCAGATAAGTGATAAGCTAGGCGACATATTTTCTAGTGAGCTTATTTTATTTTCAAGGCTCATAGATCTTGATTTATATTGTACTTGTACTTTAGAGTATGCTCTAAACACCATAAGCAGGATCCTTATTTTTGTTGTTACTCTTATCTTTATAGCATGGTCTGTATATTGTATTTACATGAAAAAAATATATCTGTATCTGTTTCTATAATGAGCGCTTGTAATATACCTATTAGGAGGCATTTGGTATACGAAAAGTTTTTTGTTGATGGGAAACATTATTGATGGGAATTGTAATTCCCAAGAATGTGAAAAATATGTTTGGTTAGACTTTATGATTGATGGGAATCTTGAAATAACATTTTCTGGGAAACTTCTATTTTTCTGTTTGATTATACTTAAATTTCCTGGGAATCTTCGATAATTTTTCAAAAATGCCCCTTAGCATTTAAAAAAAAAATTCTCTTATCTATTTGTTTTTTTAATAAAAAGTAAAATATTAAAAGAATAAAATAAATTAAAAAATAGCTATAGTTGCCCTCTTAAAATAACAAAGGTGCTTCCTCTATGACAAAAGATGTGTAAAGTTTAAAAAATATGTAATGTTACATATATAATTATATGATAGTACTATACTACAAAATGAGAAATAGTATATGCATAGTAAGATGTTAATACTTTAAGTATAATAATTTATACAAAATCGTTATACACAAAATGGATAGTTGAGAATGTATAAAAATGGGTAGAGGTGAAGGGTAAAAATGAAGGGTAAAATTGTCTTTTTATTTTTTAGTAGGATTCCCACATCCATGGGAAACTTGGATTCCCACCCCCCATACATGGAAAACTTTTGGTGGGAATCCTTCTTAAAAATCATTCTCAGGAATCTATATTTCCTGGGAATCTTGTTTCAAAATTTAAAAACTAAACATGAAAATTTAACTTTCCTAAATTCAGTTCCCCAAGAATCTAAAAAAATTTCCCCTACCAAATACCCCTTTATAGTAAAAATTTGTCCGTAAAGTATGTATTTCACATGCCCTTAAAAGTAGGGGTGTGACACACCTAGGCCCGTCCTTTATATCACGCCCATCCCGTGCTGGACGCTGAAAGATTAGAATTTTTCCAGGGTACGAAACATGGCCTTGGACTAGGCCATGTCATGGAACACGGCACAACTGTGCTGGCTGTGGGAGTGCATATTTCTTCTAGGGACCCTAGGCATGGCCATGTCCTAAAACACGGCTAGCTCATGTTGCACCCTGGACTCACCAAAATTGTCCCAATTTGCTCGTGCTTGAAGCACAACCGTGTTCTATGACACAAGGTACTCATGTTAGATGTTGCAATGTGCATTTTCTTTATAATTTGCCACTTTTGTTTATCCCCTTTAGATTTTCTTTGAAGTTTATCCTTTTCTCCAACCTTGGACACGAAAAATTTGACCTACAAATGACCAGAAACACTCATTAATCATTTAACTAAAGAGACAAACTAAAAATAAAGACAAAAACAAAACCATAAATGAAGAAACTAAACAAAAAGAAACTCAAAAACTAAAATGTGGGTTGCCTCCCACAAAGCACTCATTTAAAGTCATGAGCTCAACTCCTTTGCATGCTTTTGGCTCAATAAGGCTTTAAAAGAGTTTAGATAACTCTCTTCTCTATCCATTGCCTCTTATCATAGTGCTTAAGACGTCTCCCGATCGGTTGCCCTATATTATAGTGCTTGAGATGTCTCCTAATAGGCTTAAATGATCCTATTGCCTCATTCTGTCTTTCCTTTACCTTTGAAGATAAGATGGGACTTTCATTAAGCACCACAACATATATAGTAGCTTTTACCTGTTTAGCACAAGGCAAAGGATTCTCCATAAGATATAACTCAAATGGGTCAGTGGAACTAAGGTTCATTACATCCTTACTCTTATTTTGTTTAAGTAAGTCTACCATGCAACAAGATTCATTTATAAAGACAGATTTCATGGCATCAATCAAGTTAAACTTTACTTTCTCATCCCCTACATTCAAAGAAATTTTTCTATCTTTTACATTAATATTAGCACCTGTTGTGGCTAGGAAAGGCCTTCCAAGAATGATGGGGATTTTATTATCTTCCTCCATCTCTAAAATCACAAAATCCATAGGTATGTAAAACTTACTTACCTTTAGAGGAACATCCTTTAAAATACCTACTAAATTCTTAACAGATCGGTCCGCCAAATGAAGAAAAAGAGTAGTTGACTTTAAGTAACCCATTTGAAGCTTCTTGTAAACAAAAAGAGGCATAAGGCTCACACTTGCTCCAAGGTCACATAGGGCTTTTCAATCTTCATACCTCCAATGGAACAAGAAATAGAGAAGCTTCTAGGGTCCTTAAGCTTTTATGGTAGCTTATTTTGAATCAATGCATTGGACTCTTCTGTTAGTGCACTGTAGCATGCTCCTCAATTTTTCTCTTATTTGAAAGGATTTCTTTCAAAAACTTAGCATAAGAAGGCATATGAGAGATGCCTTCTATGAATGGGATGTTGATGTGCAATTTCTTCAGCACATTCAGAAATTTGCCATACTGCTTTTCCAACTTAACTTCAACCAATTTCTGAGGAAAAGGGACCGGTAGCTTATATGGCTAAGGAGCCACATATTTGAGCTTTTCTTCTTTCTTTTCCTCTCCTTTGGAATTCTCTTCTTTTCTATTCTCATATTCAACCTAGGATCTTATTTTTCTTTCACCTTTCTTCGTTTTGGCCAATTCAATTGTTTGCCACTTCTCAAAGTAATAACATTACAATGCTCTCTGGGGTTCTCAGGTTAGCTATGAAGTTTGCTAAAGGTCCAGTTTGATGAGCTAGCTTGCTGTGCAATTTGAGTCTCCAACATCTTATTGTGAGTAGAAAGCTAATTAAGTTTAGAGGCTAAGTCTTTTATATCCATATTCATTGAATGGTGTTAAGCTCTAAATTCTTCATTATGCCTTGATTGAGTAACTATGAAGTTCTCTATTAGAACCTCCATATTAGACTTCGGCTGGGGTGAAGGGTTATAGAGCCTCTAATTTTGAAATGAAGAAGGTTACCTGAAATTATTTTGAGGAGGCTGATTTGCATTAGGCTTGTAAGAAAGATTGGGATGATTCCTCCAGCTTAGATTATAAGTATTACTATAGGGATTATTTCTCTCATTATTATTAACAAAATTCGCCTATTCACAATCCTGGGGTGCAGGATTTTCAAGCTAATATTTATTGGCTACATGGCCAACACCCACAAATCTCACATGTAGAATATGAAGAAGAACCAATAGTATTGATGCTTAATTTATCCAGCTTCTGAAACAATACAATAACCTTAGAAGTTAGATGATTAAATGCATCAGCTTCATACTTACCAGCTAGTTTCATAGATGGTTGTCTTTCATTAGACCAAGAATAGTGATTCTGAGCTATATCTTCAATCAAATCATAAGCCTCATCAACTGTCTTATTAATTAGGGCTCTTCTTGCTACAGCATCCACAGACATACGGGTGCTATATATTAGTTCACTATAGATGGTATGGACTATGAGCCATTTCTCTAACCTATGGTGAGGCATAATCTCAAAAGCTTCTTGAATCTCTCCCAAGCTTCATACAATGATTCCTCATCTTTTTATGCAAAAGTAGTGATATGATTACGCAGATATGTTGTCTTGCTTGAGAGAAAATACTTGGTCAAAAAAGCTTGTGAAAGTTGCTACCAAGTGGTTATAGACCCTGATAGAAGGGAATGCAACCATACTCGAGCCTTGTCCCTCAAAGAGAATGGGAACAACTTCAGATGGATAACATCAGAAGATACTCTATTCAACTTCAATTTGTCATAGTATTCAAAAAATATTGATAAATAGAGATTTAGGTCATCAGTAGGAGACCCTCCAAATTGGTTCTACTAAACCATGTATAGAAGAGAAGACTTCAACTTGAAATTATTGGCCTTTATAGTTGATCCAACAATGTTAAGATTCAGGCCATAGATATCCAGGGTGGTGAAATCTTTCAGTGAACGGTTATCACGGTCTGCTATGGTAAGTGGTGTAGGATTTTGCCTTTGTGCCTTTCTCCTTCTATGTAATGTCCTTTCAATCTTAGGATCAAAGTTAAGAAGGCACTTAGGGTTTCTTCGCATAAATGAATTGCACACCTACAAAAGAAAGTAAGGGACAAAATCAAAAAAATAGAATATGTAGAAAAAAAATTAAAAGGAAAGGGATTTAGTCTACCTATTTCATAAAACAAACTAATATTGACACAATTTTTCCCTAGCAATAGATCCAAAAACTTGTTCATGATGTTTATCTAATGACCACAAGTGCACGGCGTAGTTGTAGGTAGTGCGGCAAGTACGAGTCATATCCCATAGAGACCAATGATCAATTACCAATATTCTACAAAGTAAATTATCCAAATCAATATAATTAGATAGGAATGGTGAATGAGAAGTCACAATTAATTTAACTAGATATTCAATTATAAAAAGCCAAGGGTTAGGGTTTACTGCACTTATGATATTCAACAATCAAGATATATCTCTAATTGCAATTATCTGAGTAATCGAGGATGGTTTAGCCTTAATTCGTTAATAACATCTTTCAAGCGTTAATAACTGTACCTATACTTGCGTGGTACGTAGTTTAACTTAGGCCCATTAAGTTCTATGTTAACCAAATGATTCAATTTAAAAGGGGTATCGTACTTACCAGTTGATTCAATTCCTAGGCGGTTTTAATCTATTTTCGTGATTAGAACATCCCTAATTAACTATTAAGTTCCATCATTAACCTTCATCTTTCAATCCATCAATTAATAACCTAAGATGTGATAAAATGGTGATCAAGCATTCTATCATCACATACATGCACAATAGTTAATCCTGATTTACCACATATAATCACAATTAGGATTTTACAATTTAGTTCAATTCAACATCATTATACCATAAGTGATTTACCAAAACCCTATATTAAAGTCTACTCATGTCACGCCCCTAATTTTAGAGCACGTGAAACATATACTTTACAAACATATATTTTCCATAACATGTATAATACACTATTTTACAAATAGGTATTCCCATGTATACACAATATATAAACCAAATCTATAAACATCAAAGTACAACAGAAGCAGAGATCTTGCCTGTGGCATATAGAGCATACTCTAGAGTACAAGTATAATATAAATCAAAATCTACGAGCCTTGGAAACAAAGTAGGCTCACCTAGAGATCATGTCGTCTAGCTGGTCAACTAATTGAAGGGGAAGGACTAAACTCTATATCCTTATATGAAAAACATGTAAATATCGTGTAGTGAGTTTGACAACTTAATGAGCAGATAATACCTCCTATGACCTCTTAGGTCAACATATGGATGTACTCATATTTTAAAATATTTCACCTAGGAGATACAGTTCGGAAGTGCATCCATATGAGACCCGCATTTCAAAATTCTCAAATCAAAGGATATTCAGATATTCAAAACCATATACTGTACTATACGATCATTAAACAAAATTTGTTATGCATCAAAATATTTCACATGAAAACATTAGAAGGATCTCATATCAGAACCACTATATCAGAATTCACGTCCTTCCGTACTTTGTGTAGGATTTGCCTAAACTCAGCATCCCGCTAAGGTTTGCCCTACCACCATTCAAGATGACACGCGAAAGGACTCTAATATGGGTATTTCCCAAAAATAAAGGTAATGACTTCATGGGACTTTAAAGAATTTATATATATGTATATATGTAAAAGAAAAAAGAAAAAAATGGAGTTGTTACATAATTGGTATCAAAGCAGGTTGATCTTAGATGGCCAGTGGGTGGACAGTTATCTAAGTCAATCTTATAGTGTTTTGAGTATGTTGTGGTTGTGCTATGTAAGGGATCAGTGATTTCATATAGGTAAGAAATTATTAGTGTTTCCTATCTATATACTGAGGTGGTGTTATGACTGCTATTAAATATTTTTGAAACTAACTATTGGGCTTGATCACCTCAGTAGCAGCATAAATTTGTTTTTGCCACAATAGGAAATGGCACCACCGAGGAGAAATCCAGCAAACAATGCGAAGGAAACTCTGCACAATCTGGCCACAACAATTTGAGACTAAATCACGACCACCAACCAAATTCTACAATACCTTTAAAATGCTAATAACTCGAATGGTGAAAATGGTGCTATTAACTGGATGACGAAAAATGATAACGGCATATCCGAGTTCCTAAGAACTAGACCATCTTGTTTTCAAGGCGGATTTGACCCAACTGTAGCTGAAAGGTGTGTAAAGAAATTGGAGAAAATCTTTGAAGTTATGGGCTGTACTAAGGAGCAGCAAGTTATCTTCGCTGCATATATGCTAAAAGAAGAAGCAAAAAACTGGTAGCATGGAACTAGAGAACATTTAGCTCACCAGGGAAGGCAGATCACCTGGTAGGTGTTCAAAGACACCATTTTAGAAAAATACTTCCCAAGTACTGTGCAACCGAAAAAGGAGATTGAATTTCTCCAACTTAGGCAATGCAGCATGACCGTAGACCAGTATATCACGAGGTTTGAGGAGTTGTCTAAGTTCTCCTCTTACCTGCAATTTAACTCCGATGAAGCATGGAAAGCTGTTAAGTTCGAAGCGGGATTGAATCTGGAGATAAGGAATGCTATTATAGCTATGGAGATCAGGGAGTTTATACCTCTGATAAATAAATACAGACTCCTAGATAAGAGCTTGAGGGCAGTGGCAGATGAAAAACAAAGACGAAACTTCTGAAAAAGGAAGAACAAGCCATAAAACTCTAGTAGAAATGTTAGAGGAAATAGGCAGGGTACTGGCAAAAGGCCAATGACTGCAAGTCCCTGACCCTTCCAACAAAACTTTTCCACAGTTAAGTGTACTAAGTGTGAACGTATGCATGGTAACCAATCATGCTACATGGGATCAGATGTTTGCTTTAATAGCGAACAGAAGGGTCATTTTGCAAAGAATTGCCCACATAATTTGGGGAAGTAGCCGGAACAAAGGCTTCAGGTGAAAGGAAGGGTTTTCACCTTGAGCGGTTAAGAGGCAGCTTAATCCCCCGAAATGATTCAAGGTACATTATATATATGGATGTGCTCTTATGGTGTTATTTGACTCTAGTGCTAGTCATTCATTTATATCGGAAGAATGTATTAGGGAGCTTTAGTATCCTATTTCAGAAACCCCATTGAGCTATCTGTAGTAACTCCTACAGGGAAAAAGGTCTTAACTTCCTCTATATGTAAAGATTGTCATCTCACTTGTAACATCTCTAATTTCGTTTCTTTTATTGATAAAAGTACATAAATATTTAATTAAGAAAATAAATTTTATTAGACAATATTTTAGATATATAAGGAAATATAATCCTTAGAAATTTTTCACCTTATGTATATGCATAGAAAATGTTTCTAACATTAAGAGAACAAATAAAGAAGGAAAACCTAATAGGAAAAACAATTAGAAATAACATACTAAAGAGACGCAAAATTCTTGGATAAGGAAGATAAATTTTTAGAAACAAGTACAGGTCATAAAATTTCAAGAACATTGTATTAGGATAATTTTTCCTAATTCAAGAACTAGAGTTGCTAAGTTTAAAATCTTTACCCATACATTAGGCTTTTACCTATGGACACTTCATATAGAGTTTTTCCACTTCACATAAGTTTCTAGCAAGCCCATTGGATAACCTAAGCAAGAAATAAAACATAGACTTGGACTAGGATATAGTAATTGGACCAATAGCTCAAAAATTATGAAAATGTGACCAAGCCCTCCAAGAAAGGAAGAATTTTATCCAAAACAAAGAAAATGGGTAGGAACAAGCCCATAATGGGTAGGAATAAGCCCAAATCCAAGAGAAAAAATAAAATAAAATAAATTAGGTGATGATATAATAATGTAATAATAATAAAGATTAGGTTACATGGCATTAAGACAAAAATTTAGCAAGTGGTGTGATTCTACATTCATCATTTTGGCAAGTGGCATGATAATACAAGGTTTTAGGACAAAAACATCTATATCCTACACTCACAATTTTAGCAAGTGGTATGATAATACATGGTATTAGGACAAAACATTCCTATCCCACACAAATAATATCAACCAAATAATGGAGATTCAAGGGCTAGAAATTTGCCACCTAAAAAGGCAAACCTATCATACTAGTTTAAGACAAAAGAAAATGGAAATGAATCCCTAAATCAAAGGGACCTTATCCCTTATCTTAAGAACATATCATCATAATTTTCAAAATACAAATCTCCTTTTCCTATGCATATCTTGACTAAGGAAGAGGAAGACAACAACATAAGTTGTTTGTTTTCCAAAAATTCAACAAAGTGTATCCTAATTGTTATAAGGTAGACCCATGACCATGAAAGGTGTATCATTTGGTGGTCTATTTAAGCAAAATTCACCCCTACAACATTTTAATTTCGTCCAAGTGAGGAAGAGAGAGAAATAGAAGCAAGGTAAAGTGAGCAAAGGAGAGGAAGAAAGAAAGAAAGAGGAAGGAGAAGTCTAGGGGCTAAGTGCTCCAGGTAAGTTTAACAATATTTCATTTTGAAGAAAACTTTTGAAACTTATAATATTTATACGAGATTTTGATCTTAGAACTTTGATGATTGGTCATGTATGTTGCTATATCATGTTACATATTGATCTTGCATGTGATGTATGTTTGAATACTTAGGTTGGTGTAGATAGTTTTGCATGGTTATGGCTATGGGTGGAAGAATTTTAAGTTTCTGTGTTTTAATTTCTGGAAATTATCTGAAGGAAACTAAAATAAATGGTTAACATAAGAATTAAAGATATATGTGTCATGGATTTTTATCCACTGAAATCATTCAATTTGGAGTCCATATGAGGTAGATATGGTCCGATTAGTAGTCAAAGGTCAGAAAATGGTTCATCAGGGAAGAATATGTTAGGACAGCTTCTATATTTTAATTTATGGAAATTATCTGTATGGAATTAAAATAAATGGTTAACATAAGAATTATATCTATGTGTGTCATGGATTTTTAGCCATTGGAATCATTCCATTTGGAGTCCATATGAAGAAGATATGAGCTGATTAGTAGTCAAAGGTCAGAAAATGGTTCATCAGGGAAGAATATGTTAGGACAGCTTCTGTATTTTAATTTTTGGAAATTATCTGTATGGAATTAAAATAACTGATTAACATAAGAATTATAGCTATGTGTGTCATGGAGTTTTAGCCACTGGAATCATTCAATTTGGAGTCCATATGAGGAAGATATGTGCTGATTAGTAGTCAAAGGTCAGAAAATGGTTCATCATGGAAGAATATGTTAGGACAGCTTCTGTATTTTAATTTTTGGGAATTATCTGTATGGAATTAAAATAAATGGTTAACATAACAATTATAGATATGTGTGTCACGGATTTTTAGCCACTAGAATTACTTAAGTTGGAGTCCATATGAGGTAGATATGGTCCGATTAGTAGGTAGAGGTCAAAACCTATCTGAGAAGAAATATCCTATACATTTAGGGAGTAATATCACCTTGATTTCTTAATACTTCGCTACAATGTTCAACATAATAGTTTTAGATAATTATTTTATCTTGAAATTGACGCTAAGAGCACCTACATCGGAGTTCAATTGAGGGAGTTATGCTCTGATTAGTAAGAGAAGTTAGATATGATGAGAACCTACATCAAGAAAATAAAGAAATAAAATTAATATATAAAAAAGAAGACGAATCTTATAAATGACTAGTATATGCCATAGCCATTGCCATTGTATGAACTTCTTACCATCTTAAGTGTAAAATTCTGACATGGAAATATTTTATAAAGTGTTATTTGAAATGGTTATGTTCATGGCATGATTACCAATGATTTATGGTAATAGTTATATTTTGATGAACATACTTATTATAGAAAGCATAGTTTTGGCTATCATTCTGAAAAAACAAAAAGAAATGAGTACGGTCACATGGCAATCCGTGTGGTGCACCAGTAGGGGACGCCCTACCAACGGTTATGATTATGATTATGAGAAAAGAAAGAGAAAGTGTGCCATGTCGGATGGAGCGAGAAAAGCTCGTACCGGAGAGTAGAGGATACTCACCCTGACCGGGGTAGCTTGAAAAGAGAATATGTTGATGGCCATCATATGATATTCTGAAAATAGTTAATCCTGTCATACATATCATTACTGTATGATTCTTATGTGCATAGATATAATGCATTATGTGACCAAAGATATTTTCTGTAGTTTATACAGCTGAACATGACGTGATGAGCTATATTGATGATGATTTATTGTTGAACTTACTGGGATTTAATTCTCACTATATTTCCATATCATGTTCACAAAATTAGTTATGCAGATTTTTTTATAGCTCTGGTTTTTAGTGCACGTTGGATCGAGTACTTTATGTTGGGCAGATCCCAGAAGCAAATAAAATGTTTGTGGTCCAGTTGGCTTAGATCCCGGTGAAGGTGCAACCACCTGCACCTGTATCTCCGGAATTGGTCAACCAGAATAAATAAGATGTAGATTTTTATGTGTTTGATATGTTGTACGTATGTTTTGATTAATGACATGTATGTAAACTCTGTATTGTTTAAATTAAATAAATATTATATTGAGTTAAGTTGTAACGAGGTAATAACTTCATGGTATTTAAAAAAAATTGATACTTAAATGGAGTTGTTACATCACTATTTAGGAGAAAACTTTTTCTATAAACCTCGTCTATCTACCTTTAAAAGGTATTGATGTCATTCTAGGGTTAGATTAGATGTCTAGAAATCAGGTCTTACTAAATTGTTACAACAAGACCATTCAATTTTTACCTCCTACTTCACAAGAGGAGATGCAATTATTAATGCTTAATGCCAATCAAGTCAATAGGGAGTTGAAGAATGGAGTACTTGGATACATTCTCTTGTATTTATCAAACTTAGAAGTCAAACTGAAGTTTGATGAAATCCCAATAGTCAACGAGTTTCCTGAAGTATTTCTATCAGATATTCTAGACTTACCACCCAAAAGAGAGATAGAGTTCTCTATTGACCTCCTACCTGAGACAGGGCCTATCTCTATTGCCCCTTATAGAATGGCCTCGAAGGAACTACAGGAACTCAAAAAATAGTTGGAGGAACTGTTAAACAAGCAATTCATTAGACCAAGTGTATCACCTTAGGGAGTTCCTGTGTTGTTTGTTAAGAAGAAAGACGGGAGTTTAAGACTATGCATAGATTATAGACTACTGAATAAATTGACTATAAAAAATAAGTATCATCTCCCTAGGATAGATGATTTATTAGATCAACTGAAGGGAGCCTCCATCTTTTCAAAAATTCACTTGAGGTCGGGATATCATCAGATTAGGATTAAGGAGGAGGATGTACCCAAAATAGCTTTTAGGACTAAGTATGGGCACTATGAGTTTCTTGTAATGCCCTTTGGGTTGACAAATGCACCTACAATTTTCATGGATTACATGAATCGCATTTTTCGACCCTACCTAGATCAATTTGTGGTAGTGTTTATTGATGACATCTTGATATACTCTAAGAGTGATAAAGAACATAAACAACATCTCTGAATCGTGCTGCAAGTGCTGGAAGAGAAAAAGTTGTATGCCAAATTGGAGAAGTGTGAATTTTGGTTGACAGAGGTGAAGTTTCTCGGACATGTCATCTCTAATAGAGGGGTAGCTGTAGACCCTAGCAAGACAGAAGCAATAATTCAGTGGGAAAGACCAAAGACGGTTATAGAAGTCAAAAGTTTCTTGGGTTTGGTAGGATACTATAGGAGGTTTATACAAAACTTCTCTCGTATAGCCTTGCCATTGGCTAAAATGACCAAGAAGGGAAGTCCTTTCAAATGGACTGATCAATGTAAAGCTAGTTTCCAAGAGCTTAAGACAAGATTGACCACTCCTCCTGTTTTAATTATTCCAGACCCTATAGGACATTTTGAAGTGTATAATGACGCTTCAAAGAAAGGGCTAGGATGTGTGCTGATGCAAGACAAGAGAGTTGTTGCTTACGCCTCTAAGCAACTGAGACCTCATGAAGGAAACTATCCAACCCATCATCTTGAATTGGCGGTGGTGGTGTTTGCCTTAAAAATTTGGCGACACTATTTATACGGAGCGACATTTAAAGTATACTGTGATAATAAAAGTCTTAAGTACCTTTTTTATCAAAATGAGTTAAATATGAGGCAACGAAGATGGATAGAATTCCTCAATGACTACAAGTTTGAGATAAAGTATCATCCAAGAAAGGCGAATGTTATAGCTGATGTTTTAAGTCAAAAATCTCTACACATAGCTCGGATGATAATGTATGAGATGCAGATGGTAGAAGAGTTTCGAGATTTGAAGTTAGACACTACTTTTATCTCAAAGAAGCTAATCATCAATGGTTTGAGTATAGAGTGTGTGACCTTAGAGCCCAGATTAAAGAGGCTCAAGTTCATGACCAATATTTACGGGATCATAATGATTAAGATGATTTTTTTGTCTCAGAAGATAGAGTAATCATGTATCAAGGAATGGTCTATGTTCCTCAAGAACAAGAGTTGAGGACTAAGATCCTGCAGGAAGCGCATCAGAGTAAATACATAGTCCATCCTGGATCCACTCAAATGTATCAGGATTTAAAAAGGATGTATTGGTGGCAAGGGATGGAAAAGGACATTACTGAGTTTATGGAAAAAATGTCTAACTTGTCAGAAGGTGAAGGTAGAGCATCAAAAGTCAGCAGGATTTCTACAACCTTTTGAGATCCCTAAATGGAAATGGGACAGTATTTCGATGGACTTTGTGATGGGCTTACCTGAGACTTCAGTTGGACATGACTCTATTTGGGTAATAGTTGACAGATCAACTAAATCTGCTCACTTTTTGCCCATAAAATTTAACTTATCACTGGACAAATTGGTTGAGTTGTACGTTCAGGAAATAGTCAAACTACATGAAACTTCCTTAAATATCATTTCTGATAGAGATTCGAGGTTCACGTCGAGGTTTTAGAAGGCGTTGCAGGAAGCTTTTGGAACCCAATTGCAGTTCAGTATTGCCTACCATCTTTAGACTGACAGGCAGACGGAATGGACCATTCAAACCCTAAATGATATGTTAAGGGCCTGTGTGATAGAGCAAGGTAAAGGATGGGATAAGTATCTACCTTTAGTGGAGTTTACGTATAATAATAGTTATCACTCCAGTATTAAGATAGCCCCCTACGAAGCTTTATACGGTAAGAAGTACCGATCTCCACTATGTTGGTTTGAGGTAGGAGAAAAGAACTTGTTGGGTCCTGATCTAATTCAACAAACCACTGAACAAATCAGGATGATACGAGACAAAGTACTTACAGCTCAGAGTCGACAAAAGAGTTACTATGATAAGAGACATAGGCCTTTGTAATTTGAGGAAGGAGACTATGTATTTTTAAAACTTTCCCCGACTACTGGAGTTGGTAGGTTTCTCAAAAACAGAAAACTAAGTTTGCGATTTTTGGGACCCTACCAAATTTTGAAGAAAGTGAGGACGTCAACATATAAAGTTTCTCTTCCACCTAATTTGTCCAACTTGCAAAATGTTTTTCATGTTTCACAGCTCTGGAAGTATCTTCCAGATTCATCACATATAATACAGGATGAACCAATCCAAATAACGGAGAACATGACATACCAGCTAGTACCAGCATCCATATTGGACACCGATGTGAAGCAATTGAGGAATAAGACCATTCCCTTGGTTAAGGTGTTATGAGAAGGTTTGACTCCAGAACAAGTAACTTAGGAGCTAAAAGAAGTCACGAGGAAGAAATATCCGCAATTGTTCTTAATAAGTAATTTCTGAAATTTTGAGAACAAAATTTCTTTTAAAGGGAAAGAATTGTAACATCCCTAATTTCATTTCATTTATTAATAAAGGTACATAAATATTGAATGTAACATTTGTAATTTTTTTTCTTTTATTAATAAAGGGACATAAATAATTAATTAAGAAAATAAAATTTATTAAACAATTTTTTGATATCTAAGAAATATAATCCTTAGAAATTCTTCACCTTATGTGTATGCATAGAAAATGTTTCTAATATTAAGGGAATAGGTAAAGAGAGAAAACCTAATAGAAAAAATTAGAAATAACATACTAAAAAGAGATGAAATTCTTAGGTAAGGAAGATAAATTTTTGTGAAGTAAGTAAATGTTTTAAAATTTCAAGAAGATTGGATTAGGGTAATTTTTCCTAATTCAAGAGTTAGAATTACTAAGTTTAACATCTACACCCATAAATTAGGCTTTCACCTATGGACATTTCATATAGAGTTTTTCCACTTCACTTGAATTTCTAGCAAGCCAATAGAATAGCCCAAATAAGAAATAAAACATAGATTTAGACTAGGATATAGAACTTGGACCGATAGGCCAAAAATCATGAAAATGTGACTAAACCCTTCATGAAAGGTGAAATTTCAGCCAAAGTAAAGGAAATTGATAAGAATGAGTCCAAATCCAAAAAGGAAAAATAAGAATCATGTGAGGAAATAGTAGTGTAATAATAATCAAGATTAGGTCACATGGCATTAAGATAAAACATCTATATCTTACATTCATAATTTCAACAAGTAGGTAATAATACATGGCTTTAAGACAAAAAATCTATATCCTCTATTCATAATTTCAACAATGGGGTAATAATACATAGCATTATGACAAAATATCTATATCATACACAAATAATTTTAGCCAAGTAAGGGAGATTCAAGGGCTGAAAATTTGCCACCTAAAAAGGAAAACCTATCATACTTGATTAAGACAAAAATAAAAAGAAATGAATCCCTAAATCAAAGGGACCTTGTCCCTTGTATTAAGAACATTTTAACATGATTTTCAAAATACAAATCTCCTTTTGCTATGCATATCTTGACTAAGGGAAAGGAAGACAAGAACATGAGTTATTTTTCCCCAAAAAATAACCAAGTGCATCCTAATTGTGATAAGGTAGACCCATGGTTATGAAAGGTGAACCACATGATAGTTTATTTAAGCAAAATCTACCTTTATAACATTATAATTTCATCCAAGTGAGGGAGAGGAAAAACATAAGTAAGGTAGAGTGAAGAAAGGAGAAAAAGAAAGGGGAAGAGAGGAAAAAAGATGAAGGAAAAGTGTAGACGACTAAGTACTCAAAGTAAGTTAACTTAATCTCTACTTGAATCTACCTTTCTTCTTCATTCTTGGGGTTCAAAAACTCACCCTCCTTCTCTTATTTAAGTTGCTAGAAAAGCTGAGGGAAGGGAGAAATCTTGCTACTTCCTTCAAGAGGAAACAAGAAAAAGAATTCACTAAGTGAGTTAGGGAGATCTTTAGGTAGGTTTAACAATATTTCTTTTTAGAAAATCTTTGAAATTAGAAACATTTATATGGGGTTTTGATCATAGAACTTTGATAAAATTTACTATAATTGTTACCTGGATGATTGTCCATAGATGTTGTTATATCATGTTACATGTTGATCTTATAAGTGATGTATGTTTAGATACTTAGGTTGGTTTGAAAAGTTCTGCATAGGTATGGTTATGGGTGACAAAATTTTAATATTTTTATGCTACTATTTTGTATATTTAAATGTGGTGAAAAATTGATGAAATAAGATTAGATGTAAATTCAGAAGAAAATGGAAGAGGACATGATAAAATAATGAACTAAAACCTTAGAAAAGGTTTGGTTAAGAAACTAGATTTCGGAGTAACTAGGAAAGCTTCTGTTTTTCAAATTTTGGGAAAAATTGGTTAAAAATTAAAAGAAATAGTTAATATAAAAAATATAGATATATGTCTGACGAATTTGTAGCCACTGGAATTATTCAATTTGGAGTCCATAAGAGGTAGATATAGTCAGATTAGTAAACAGTGGTCAAAAAATGGTTAACCAGGGAAGAATTTGTTAGGAAAGCTTCTGTGTTTGAATTTTGGGAAAAATTATGTAGAGAATTAAAATAAATAGTTAGCATAAACAATATAGATATATGTCTCATGGAAATTTAGCCATTGGAATCACTTAATTTGGAGTTCATATGAGGGAGATATGGTCAGATTAGTAAGTAAATGTCAGAACCTACTCAAGAAAAAATAACGTTTATTTTGAGGGAGTAATATCACCAAGATTCCTTAAAATTTTACTAAAATGTTTAACATAATATTTTAGATAATTGTTTTATCTTTAAATGGACGCTAAGATTACCTAATTCGGGGTTAAAATGGGAGATTTATGCTCTAATTAGTGAGAGAATGTCAGGCAGAACAAAAATTTACATAAGGGAATAACACAACATAGAGCATGGCCGTGTTCTAAGGCACGGCCAGGCCGTGTTCTGTGCTAAAAAGGGCATTTTAAAGCCTAAAGCATGGCTGTTTTATAGGAAATGGCCAAGCCGTGTTATAAGATATGTTTAGGCTGTGTTAAAAGCTGGTAAAGCTTATTTTCAACATTTTTCTACTCTGAATGAACCTCATTAACTATAGGAAATTAATAGAAACTAAATTGAAGATGAATGTCATATTAAATTTATGAGAACATGTGTTGAAAATGATATAAGTAGAAAGAAAGTGACTAGAGGCCAAACATAAAGAAAATGAAGAGAAAAAAATAATATTTAAAAAAGAAGAATCTTATAAATGTAAAATAATAAATGACTAGTATATGCCATAGCCATTGTCATTGCATGAACTCTTTACCATCTTAAGTGTGTAATTTTGACATGAAAATATTTTAAAGTGATATTTGAAATGATTATGTTTATGTCATGATTACCAATGATTTTTGATAGTGATTATATTTTGATGAAAAATTATGGCATGTGAGTATAATAAACATACTTGTTATTGAAATTATATTTTTGGCTATTAATGAGAAAAGAAAAGAAAAGAAATAAGCATAGTCACATGGCGGTCCGTGTGGTGCACCAGTAGGGGACGCCCTACCAACGACTATGGTTATGTTAATGAGAAAAGAAAAGGAAAGTGTGCCATGTCGGACGGAGCAAGAAAAGTCTATACTGGAGAGTAGAAAGTACGCATCCTGATTGGGGTAGCTTGATATGAAAATAAATTAATAGTCATCATATGGTAATCTGAAAATAGTTATTCATAACATACATGTCATTACTGAATATTTTCATGTGCATAGATAAAGTGCATTCATGTGACCTAAAATATTTACTGTAACTTATACAAATGAACATGACATGATAATCTATATTGATCATAATTATGATTTATTGTTAAACCTACTAGGATTTAATTTTCACTATATTTTCATATCATGTTCAGAAAACTAGTTTTGCAGATTTTTCTTTCATTCTGGCTCTTAGTGTACATTGGATCGAGTTACTCTATGTTGGACTGATCCCAAAAATTAATAAGGTATTTATGGTCGAGTTGGCTAAGATTTCAATGAAGGTGCAACCACCTACACCCGTATTCCCAGAACTAGTCAATATAGATGAATAAGATGTAGACATATATGTATTTGATTTGTGTACGAATGTTGTTAATTAATGGTGTAAACCTTAATTATGTTTGGTAAAATTAATTGAATGTTATTACGAGTTAAATAAAGGTAATGACTTCATGGGACTTTAAAGAATTTATATATATATATATATATATATATATATATATATATATATATATATATATATATATATATATATATATATATATATATATATATATATATATATGTGTGTGTGTGTGTGTGTGTGTGTGTGTAAAAAAAAGAAAAAAAATGGAGTTGTTACACATACTATACCCAATTATTATTCTAAAGCATTCCTTATAAATCCCAAATTTATAAATGAAATTCACCTCTCTTCACTCTATTACCAAGAGAACGCACCTTAAAGATTTCCCTGATAATTATAGAAATCTCTATTCTTGCATATATCCAATCATATATAATTTCTCATGTTACTTATGCCAAAGTTTATTCTTCATTGATAATGTAACATCCCTAAAAAAATTATTAATTCTAATTTATATATGAATTAATAAAAGAAATAAAGGAGTAGGGATGTAATTGAAATGTTTTAAGGATAAAAATGAAAATTTATTAATATTTTTGGGGTCAGAATGTAATTTCTTAAAAGTTTAGGGGTCAAAGTGTAAATAATGAAATTTGCAAGGACTTTCTCCAACAATTAGCAAATTACTGTCCCTCCATCATTTTTTTTAAAAATATTTCACAGGTTTACTAGGAGATTACTATTTACTCCTCTCCTCTATTTTTTTCTCTCTAGATCTAGAGTACTTTCGAGTATCCAATCTCAAAACTAAGGGTACCACTAAATTCAGGAGGAAGAGTACTACAATATTGGTCGAGCAATTTTTCAAATCGATCGAAGAATCGTCATAAATTGGAAGTAGAAAATCTTAAAAAAAAAGTAAACTCTGAAACTCCTATTTAGTGACTTCAAATTGAAAATTTGACATAATAGATAGATTCAGGAGATAAATAAACCTTAGGATATGAAATTTTTCAGCCATCTGACAACTTTTTGTACTTCGTAAATAGTAAATTCGGCAAATCGATCGAAGAATCGTCATAAATTGGAAGTAGAAAATCTTAGAAAAAGGTAAACTCTGAAACTCCTATTTAGAGTTGAAAATTTGACATCATAGATGGTTTCAGGAGATAAATAAACCTTAGGATATGAAATTTTTCAGCCATCTGACAACTTTTTGTACTTCGTAAATAGTAAATTCGGCCGGTATGACAGTAATTCCGGCGGTGAATATTAATTCCGACCATGAATAGTACCCATTAGTTGACCAGTGTTGACTAAACTCTTAGAAGCCAAATTTCTCAATCCTAGAGTCATTTCCTTAGGTTTTTGACCCTTTAGACACATTTTTAAGGTCTATTTGGTCAAATTTAAATTGAAAAATTGTATTTTGGGGCTATTCAGTATGGAGCATTATCTTATGAGTAGATAATTTTTTCTATGACTTATCTTATACTTTTCTTGAACTTTAAATGTATAATTGGTTCTGTTTACAAATTATTTATACTGTCATAAGTTTTTAAAATGTGTTAATATATCTGCTTTGTTTACGAATTGGCACATAGTTCAAGAAGAGTATGGTTTTGCAAATAGATTTTGAAACTCATTAAATATGTTATTCTCAATGTATTTATCATTATTTGGTAAAGTGAATATTATGTGTACGAGGGATTGATTTGTAAAGCTGTAAAGTTACTGATTATGAATGAATGGCAAGTGTAAAACTCATGATGAGTTGCTTGAAAATTATATATTGCATTTGATGAATATGAATATGAATATATATATATATATATATATATATATATATATATATATATATATATATATATATATATATATATATGTATGTATGTATGTATGGATGAATATCGACGGGTTGTATTGCTTGAGACGGTACCGAGTAGGGGACGCCCTATTAGCCTGAGTGAGTCAAGGGAAGGCTGCTCCAACCGAGTGACAATGGTAATATGGGGAAGTAAAATGGTGATGAACTCATATTTCCTGATCACTTATTGTGACTGTAGTCGATCAGTCACTATGCGTATAACAAATGAGTGTATTGACAGTTGTAACATGCTTGAGCATTATGCAAAAAGAGTGGATTTTTAATGCATATATAGTATGTTAATTATGCATCAACAAAAGTTATGATTTTATCTCAAAAGCTTAATATTTTACTATAACTTATACAGCTAAACATAACACCATCCCTTGCTGTGTACTTGGAAATATTTGATGGTTTTGATATGGGATCCTCCCAATATTTACATGTGAAATATTTTGATGCATAACAATATTTGATTAATGATCATATCGTATTGCATATAGTTTTGGATATCTGAATGTGATTTAAACTGAGAATATTTGAAATGCGGGTCCCATATAAATGTACTTTTGAACTATATTTTCTATATGACAAATTTCAAAATATGAGTATATCCATATGTTGACCTAAGAGGTCATAGGAGGTATTATTTGCTCATTAAGTTGTCAAACTCACTATACGATATTTCCACATTTTTCATATAAGAATACAGAGTTTGGTCCTTCCCTTTCAGATAGTTGACCAGTTAGACGACATAATCTCTAGGTGAGCCTACTTTGTTTCTAGGGCTCGTAGATTTTTTGTTTATATTGTACTTGTACTCTAGAGTATGCTCTGAATGCCACAGGTAGAATCCTTACTTCTGTTGTTACTTTGATATTTATAACTTGGTCTATATAATGTGTATATATGAGAGAACCTATATGTATCTATTTCTATGACAAAAAATATTGCTATGCATGTTAAGGTAAATATCTGATTGCGGAAAAAAAATATTTTTTTTCACGTGCCTTTAAATATAGGGCGTTATAGATAATCTTTCCTCCATCCTTAAAAGACTTGAATTTATTACCAAACCATAAAGAATCTACTAACTAAATTGTTTTTTATATTCATATCATAAGCCAAAATTTTGACATCCAAGATCATCAACTTTACAGGTTAGTCATCCCCAACTTGCTAAATTCTAGAAATCCGCCAATCCCAATTATGTACATGAATGCCATCCTACTTCCTCAAAATACAAGTCTTTCCTATCACTAAAATACACATTTCTTTACAACTGACCATCTTTGAGACAACCAACACACACACACACACATATAAGCATTTGAGTAACATAATCTACATTAATCCCTTCATATATGATAAAACGCCTTAATTACATTCTCTAATACTCACTTTATCATACATATTTCCTTACACGATTCAATACTTAACTATGTCCACCATAAACCATTCACAACATCACAATCACTTCCATGAATATATATTTATATATAAATAAAAATGTATACACAAAGCACCATTACAACTTGCATATATAAACTTCTAAATTAGAATTTTCACCACATGTTATACTTTATACTATCTACTCACTATCTTCGAGCTCCAACTAGACTAGCTCTTTTTAGCTTTTTCTCTAAACTAACCATACTACTTAAACGTCCATTTCATGCTCTTCAACCTAGAACAATTGAAACTTAAGCATTTACCTCGCGGTTACTATTCATACACTATTCACATAGATAAAAAACATTATTCATCGAAGAAAAATTTCACAATTTTTTATCCGAAAATGTTTTATTAGATAAGAAAAATTTCCATACATGAGTTATTCTAACCCCTAAACATGATTCTAGAGCCAAGAGAATTAAAAAAAAACCAAAAATATGAAAATTTTGAATTTCTCACCTTATACTTCCATCACCCTAAAATGCTGCCTTCAAGTGGATCTGTGGTTGAAATTCACATGCTTGTTGCTAGCTTTCATCGATGTGGTTGGCTTCACAAATGGAAGCCCATTTAGGCTGGAAGAATTGGGAGTGAGAAGATGCAAGAAGGAAGGGAAAAGCTAACAAAAACACAGAAGCTTCGGGAGCCAACCTAGGAAGAATTAAAAGAAGACGAAATAAAGACGAGGGCAAATTCATCTTTTTTATAAAACTAGATCTTTCTAAGAATAATTTTGGAAATCTAATATAGCCATAAGGGGCAAATTTGGGATGTCTACAACTAGGAATTTTTAATGCAAAATTTTCAAAGACTCAAAACATAGGTATATTAAGAAGATTATTACTCATAATGTAAATAAAACATATTTGTATAATAAAGTAAAGTATAATCATATAAATAAAATATATTTTCTTTTGAAGGAAAACATAAACATTTTATGTTAAAATATAGTTATTAGAGCAAAATGTGCTTTTAAAATTATGGGATAATACATTCTTCCCCTTTTAAAAATTGAGTCCCCAAATTTCAAAAACTCAAAAAATAGGAAGAGAAACTATTTAGAAATCATTTATGCATAAAAACATTTATAGAAACTTTTTTCACAAAGCACATTTGAATATACATCGATATTCATTTTCAAAAGACAAGCCCTTTATGGTTTAGGTGGTAGGGGCAATCACCTTGATTTCTAATTCAAGCTCTGAGGCTATCCCTCTTAGTATGTCCCAGCTATGGACAATTTCTTTTACTTTGTTACTATATCCATTAGCATGTCTACAGACTTTTGCAAGTTTTACTTCAGCCATGGTTCTTACTTGTGTCTAAAAGGAGATGCTATTTTTTCTTCAAGAACATCACCCCGAATATTACCATAGTTGCAATACTTCTTTTGAATATGATTCTCAATAATTTATAATGCTCACAACTTTTTTGTTGCTGAAATTAAATAGCATTAGGATGCACCTATAATCATTTAAAAAAATAGTTAACTAAGCATGCTTAAAATAATTTATAAATAAAACCATAAATTCACAAGTTATTATATACTCAAATATAAGTTTGTTAAACTGTTTTATTGGCAGTAATAGTGTTACTTTTTCTATCCCACCCAAATCAGTGTGTTAAACTAGTAAAGAGAATTAGGAATGTTTTGACTACAATCTATTGAAATTTTGTTTTATTTGATTTTACATTGAAAGTGTAACAACCTTTTTTTTTCTCTTTATTATTATACAATATACACGTCATTAATCAAAACGTACATACAACATATCAAACACATAAATATTTATATCTTGTTTATTTTGGTTGACCAATTCCAGAGATACAAGTGCGGGTGGTTGCACCTTCATCGGGATTTGAGTCAACTTGACCACAAACATCTTATTTGATTATGAGATCTGCCCAACATAAAGTAACTCGATCCAATATGCACTAAAAGCCAGAGTCATAGAAAAAGCTGCATATCTAATTTTTTGAACATGATATGGAAATATAGTGAGAATTAAATTTCAGTAAGTTCAACAATAAATCATCATCAATATAGCTCATCACGTCATGTTCAGCTGTATAAACTACAGAAAATATCTTTGGTCACATGAATGCATTATATCTATGCACATAAGAATCATACAGTAATGATATGTATGACAGGATTAACTATTTTCAGAATATCATATGATGGCCATCAACTTATTCTCATTTCAAGCTACTCCAGTCAGGGTGAGTATCCTCTACTCTCCGGTACAGGCTTTTCTCGCTCCGTCCGACATAGCCCACTTTCTCTTTCTTTTCTCATTAACATGATCATAACCGTTGGTAGGGCGTCCCCTACTGGTGCACCACACGGATTGCCATGTGACCGTGCTCATTTCTTTTCTTTTTACAATGATAGCAAAAAATATGCTTTCAATAACAAGTATGTTCATCAAAATATAACTATTACCATAAATCATTGGTAATCATGCCATGAACATAACCATTTCAAATATCACTTTATAAAATATTTTCATGTCAAAATTTTACACTTAAGATGGTAAGAAGTTCATACAATGGCAATGGCTATGGCATATACTAGTCATTTATAAGATTCGTCTTCTTCTTTAAATATTAATTTTATTTCTTTATTTTCTTGACGCAGGTTTTCATCACATCTAACCTTCTCTTACTAATCAGAGCATAACTCCCTCAATTGAACTCCGATGTAGGTGATCTTGGTGTCAATTTCAAGATAAAACAATTATCTAAAACTTTTATGTTGAACATTGTAGCGAAATATTAGGAAATCAAGGAGATATTACTCTATAAATGTATAGATTATTTCTTCTCAGATAGGTTCTGACCTCTACCTACTAATCTGTCTATATCTCCCTCATAAGAATTTCAAATTAAGTGATTCCAGTGGCTAAACATCCGGGACACATATATCTATAATTCATATGTTAACCATTTATTTTAATTCCTTATAGAATGTTCCCATAAATTACGACACCGAATCTATCCTAACATATTCTTTCCTGATTAACCATTTTCTGACCATTTTTACTAATCGGGTCATATCTACCTCATATGGACTCCAACTTGAGTGATTCCAGTGGATAAAATTCTGTAACACACATATCTATAATTCTTATGTTAACTATTTATTTTAATTCCATACAGATAAGTCCCAGAAATTACAATACAGAAGGTATCCTAACCTATTCTTCCCTGATGAACCATTTTCTGACCTTTGACTACTAATCGACTTATATCTCCCTCATATGGACTCCAAATTGTATGCTTCCAGTGGCTAAAAATCCGTGAGACATATATCTTTAATTCCTATGTTAACCATTTATTTTAATTCCATACAGATAATTCTCAGAAATTAAAACATAGAAGCTATCCTAACATATTCTTCCCTGATGAACCATTTTCTGACCTTTGATTACTAATCGGAACATATTTACCTCATATAAAATCTAAATTGAATGATTCCAGTGGCTAAAAATCCGTGACACATATAGCTTTAATTCGTATGTTAGTCATTTATTTTAATTCCCTACAGATAATTCCCAGAAATTAAAACACCGGAGCTATCCTAACATATTCTTTCCTGATGAACCATTTTTTGACCTTTGATTACTAATCGGAACATATTTACCTCATATGAACTCTAAATGGAATGATTCCAGTGGCTAAAAATCCGTGACATATATATCTTTAATTCTTATGTTAACAATATATTTTAATTCCTTATAGATTGTTCCCAGAAATTAAAAAACCGAAGCTTAAAATTCTATCACCCACAGCCATACCCATGCAGAACTATCTACACCAATCTAAGTTTTCAAACATACATCACATGCAAGATCATTATGTAACATGATATAGCAACATCTATGACCAATCATCAAAGTTCTAAGATCAAAATCTCATATAAATATTATAAGTTTCAAAAGTTTTCTTCAAAAAGAAATATTGTTAAACTTACCTGGAGCACTTAGTCCCCTAGACTTCTCCTTCCTCTTTCTTCCTTTCTTCATCTCATTTCCTCACTCTACCTTATTTCTATTTTTCCTCTCCCTCACTTGGACGAAATTCTAATGTTGTAAGGGTGGGTTTTCTTATATAGACCACCAAATAATTTACCTTTCATGATCATGGGTCTACCTTATCACAATTAGGATACACTTTGTTGAATTTTTGGAAAACAAACAACTTATGTTCTTATCTTCCTCTTCCTTAGTCAAGATATGCATAGGAAAAGGAGATTTGTATTTTGAAAATTATGATGATATGTTCTTAAGATAAGGGACAAGGTCCCTTTGATTTAGGGATTCGTTTCCATTTTCTTTTGTCTTAAACAATTGTGAAATGTTTGTCTTTTTAGGTGGCAAATTTCTAGCCCTTGAATCTCCATTATTTGGTTGATATTATTTGTGTGGGATAAGAATGTTTTGTCCTAATACCATATATTATCATACTACTTGCTAAAATTATGAGTGTAGGATATAGATGTTTTTGTCCTAAAGCCTTGTATTATTATGCCACTTGCGAAAATGATGAATGTAGAATCACACCACTTGCTAAATTTTTGTCTTAATACCATGTAACCTAATCTTTATTATTATTACATTATTATATCATCACCTATTTTATTTTATTTTATTTTTTTCTTTTGGATTTGGGCTTATTCCTACCCATTATGGGCTTATTCCTACCCATTTTCTTTGCTTTGGATAAAATTATACCTTTCTTGGAGGGTTTGGTCACATTTTCATAATTTTTGGGCTATTGGTCCAATTACTATATCCTAGTCCAAGTCTATGTTTTATTTCTTGCTTAGGTTATCCAATGGGCTTGCTAGAAACTTATTTGAAGTGGAAAAACTCTACATGATGTGTCCATAGGTAAAAGCCCAATGTATGGGTAAATGTTTTAAACTTAGTAACTCTAGTTCTTCAATTAGGAAAAATTACCCTAATCCAATGTTCTTGAAATTTTAAGACATTTACTTGTTTCTAAAAATTTATCTTCCTTATCCAAGAATTTTGCATCTCTTTAGTATGTTATTTCTAATTTATGTTTTTCCTATTAGGTTTTCCTTCTTTATTTGTTCTCTTAATGGTAGAAACATTTTCTATGCATATACATAAGGTGAAGAATTTCTAAGGATTATATTTCCTTAGATATCTAAAATATTGTCTAATAAACTTTATTTCCTTAATTAAATTATCAATAAAAGAAATGAAATTAGGGATATTACAGAAAGAGCATTTAATAATTGAGTTAAGTTTATTTTTCATGGAAACCCATAGCTTAAGATGAAACACACCATTCTGCATATTCCTTTTGGCGACCTCTTTAACCACGATGTCTATGTAAGTTTTAACTATTAAATTATGCTAAAGCTTGCCCTCATTAGTTTCCATCTATTTGAACAAATATTAAAACACCATTAATTAACAAATTCTCATGGGCATGATTATGAAGAAGATAATACAAATAGAAAACAGAACAATTAAGCCACAAGTTCAGGTGAAAAGTATGCATGTTTTCAAATTGAACAAACAAAAGTTTGAGAAGTCTACCATACAAAGTTATTGATTTCTTTAATGATTCCTTGTAACCTCTAAATGTACAATAATCTTTTTCTACTTGCATGATAGTATATTGTAAATTCATGCTTGCATATGTATATTGTCACGTCCCTATTTTAGGAACGCGAATACCTTTAATATCCGATAAACTTTTTATTTCGCATATGCAAATAAACTCACGATAACACATATCCAAGTATTATTCAACGTTCACAAGTTTACAAAACCAATAATTATACATGCCAAAACTATATACATCAAGTTTACAGCGGAAACAAGGATCCTGCCTGTGACTTTCAGAGAAACACTAGAGTACAAATATATTACAATATAATACACTGAGTTAATAACTCCATTTATGTATTTTTGTTTTTTGTTTTAAAATACCATGAAGTTATTACCTCGTTACAACTTAACTCAATATAACATTTATTTAATTTATACAATACTGAGTTTCCATACACACTATTATTTTACAAACTACACACCATTATTTTACAAACATTTGTACAAAGATACATATTAGTTCTAATCATCTATATCGACTATTTCCGAGGACACTGGTTCGGGTGGCACGTCCACCGGAATCTCAGTTACATCTACGACAGTTATATCTGAAATAACTGGAAGTTGCCCAAGGTAGGTCACCTCGATCCAACGTACAGAGATAATAAGTGTCATAGAGAATATCTGCATATTTATTCTTCTGAACATGATATGAAAATATAGTGAGAATTAAATCCCAGTAAGTTCAACAATAAATCATAATTTACCATTATAGTTCATCATGTCATGTTCAGCTGTATAAACTACAGAAAATATCTTTAGGTCACATGAATGCACTTTATCATGCACATGAAAATTATACAGTTATGACATGTATGGCATGAATAACTATTTTTTTCGAATTTCATATGATGGCTATCAACTTATTCTTACTTCAAGATACCCCGGTCAGGGTAAGTATTCTCTACTTTTCGGTACGGGCTTATCTCGCTCCGTCTGACATGGCACACTTTCTCTTTCTTTTCTCATGAATATAATCATAACCGTTGGTAGGGCGTCCCCTACTGGTGCACCACACGGATTGCCATGTGACCGTGCTCATTTCTTTTCTTTTCATATTAATAGCCGAAAATATGATTCCAATAACGAATATGTTCATTATATTCTCATGCCATAATGTATCAAAACATAATCATTCTCAAAATTCATTGGTAAACTGAAATTATGCCATGAATATAATCATTTTCTAATTTTCACTTGATAAAATATTTCCATGTCAAAATTTCACACTAATACCTCGATAACTGGATAGTAATTGTAGTCTGTAAACAGCGCACCAGGAAAGTTCCCAAAAAAGAGAAGTGGGTCACTAATGGACACGCTTAAGTACCAAGTCTTTCCTTGCCAGAGCTTTCCTTAGACATGCACTTTTCACAAATCACAATTTTTTTTCCAGTAACTAGAATAATTCTTTTCATTTTCTTTATGTCTAGGCATTTAGTCATTTTATTTCTACTTATATCATTTCCAACACATGTTCTTACAAATTTTATAGAGTATTTTTCCTCAAATTGATTTCTACTATTACCTTAAAAATTCATCTAGGGTAGAAAAATATTGAAAATAGGTTTTACTAACTTTTAACACAGCATTTGCTTACAAATCAGAGTATAACTCTCTCATTTTAACTCCGATTAAGATGATCTTAGTGTCTATGAAAAGCTAAGACAATTATCTAAAACTATTATGTTAATCATATCAACAAAATAGTATGATATCATGGTGTTATTACTCCTTTAAATTTAGTATTATTTCTTCTCGTGTAGGTTCTGACCTTTACTGACTAATTAAACCATATCTCTCAAATTTGAACTCCAAATTGAGTTATTCCAGTTGTTAAAATTCCATGAGCCATATATCTATAATTTTTATGTTGGCGCGCTATTTTAATTTCCTACAGAATATTTCCAGAAATTCAAAAACTAAAGCTTTAATAACATACTCTTCCCTGAATAAACATTTTCTGACCTCTGCTTACTAATCGGATCATATCTACCTCTTATGAACTCTAAATTGAGTAATTCCAGTGCCAAAATATCCCTGACACATATATATTTAATTCTTATGTTAACCATTTATTTTAATTCCTTATAGATTGTTCCCAGAAATTAAAATACCGAAGCTTAAAATTCTGTCAACCATAGCCATACCCATGCAGAACTATCTACACCAACCTAAGTATTCAAACATACATCACATGCAAGATCAATATGTAACATGATATAGCAACATCCATGACCAATCATCAAAGTTCTAAGATCAAAATCTCATATAAATATTATGAGTTTCAAAGGTTTTCTTCAAAAAGAAATATTGTTAAACTTACTTGGAGCACTTAGTCTTCTAGACTTCTCCTTCCTCTTTCTTCCTTTCTTCCTCTCCTTTCCTCACTCTACCTTGCTTCTATTTTTTTCTCTCCCTCACTTGGACGAAATTCTAATGTTGTAAGGGTGGGTTTTCTTATATAGACCACCAAATAATTCACCTTTCATGATCATGGGTCTACCTTATCACCATTAAGATACACTTTGTTGAATTTTTGAAAAACAAACAACTTATGTTCTTGTCTTCCTCTTCCTTAGTCAAGATATGCATAGGAAAAGGAGATTTGTATTTTGAAAATTATGATGATATGTTCTTAAGATAAGGGACAAGGTCCCTTTGATTTAGGGATTCATTTCCATTTTCTTTTGTCTTAAACAAGTATGATAGGTTTGCCTTTTTAGGTGGCAAATTTCTAGCCCTTGAATCTCCATTATTTGGTTGATATTATTTGTGTGGGCTATGAATGTTTTGTCCTAATACCATGTATTATCATACCACTTGCTAAAATTATGAGTGTAGAATATAGATGTTTTTGTCCTAAAGCCTTGTATTATCATGCCACTTGCTTAAATGATGAATGTAGAATCACACCACTTGCTAAATTTTTGTCTTAATGCCATGTAACCTAATCTTTATTCTTATTATTATATCATCATCTATTTTATTTTATTTTATTTTTCCTCTTGGATTTGGGCTTATTCCTACCCATTATGGGCTTGTCCTACCCATTTTCTTTGCTTTGGATAAAATTCTTCCTTTCTTGGTGGGCTTGGTCACATTTTCATAATTTTTGGGCTATTGGTGAAATTACTATATCCTAGTCCAAGTCTATGTTTAATTTCTTGTTTAGGTTATCCAATGGGCTTGCTAGAAACTTATGTGAAGTGAAAAAACTCTATATGAAGTGTCCATAGGTAAAAGCCCAATGTATGGGTAAAGATTTTAAACTTAGTAACTATAGTTCTTGAATTAGGAAAAATTACCCTAATTCAATGTTCTTTGAAATTTTAAGACCTTTACTTGTTTCTAAAAATTTATCATCCTTATCCTAGAATTTTGCATCTCTTTAGTATGTTATTTCTAATTTCTTTCCTATTAGATTTTCCTTCTTTATTTGTTCTCTTAATGTTAGAAACATTTTCTATGCATATACATAAGGTGAAGAATTTCTAAGGATTATATTTCCTTAGATATCTAAAATATTATCTAATAAATTTTATTTCCTTAATTAAATTTTTTATGTACCTTTATCAATAAAAGAAACGAAATTAAGGATGTTACACTGAGAGCCTAGAAACAAGTTAGGCTCACCACTGAAGCACAACACCTAGTCGGTCAAGTAGCCGCGGGACCAAATTCTGGGTCTTTATCTGAAAAATATGTCAACCACGTGTAGTGAGTTTTACAACTCAGTGAGCAGATAACACCTCCTATGACTTCTCAGGTCAACATAAGGATGAACTCATATAGTAAAACTTATCATATCAAAATATACCGTTCAGAAGTACATCCTTATAGGACCCGCATTTTCAAAATATTCTCAGTTCAAATCACATTTAAATAGCTGTAACCACATATGATACAAGTAAATATTAAATCAATTTTGATATGCATTTAAAAATCAAATATTTTCAATAGATAAACATGGAATGTGAGTACATCACCCAACTGCCTCCTCACAATTCCATAAGCACTAGGTAATCAGGGATTGTGAGTACATCACCCAACTGCCTCCTCACAATACCACTGACTTACAATTTCAATAGATCAACAGGGAATGTGAGTACATCACCCAACTGCCTCCTCACATTACCACTGTCATCATCACAATAAGTAATTAGGGATTGTGAGTACATCACCCAACTGCCTCTTCACAATACCACTGACTATAACTTCCTTCAACAGGGAATGTGAGTACATCACCCAACTGCCTCCTCACATTCCCACTTCCATCAACTTCACATTACCGTCTCAAGTTATATAACCAACAAAATTTATCAATATATATATAGATACATGCATGTAGAAAAACAACAGAGCCTTCAATCTCAGTACAAAATCTTTTACAACATATATATATTAATGCATATTCATCAAATAGAATGTAAAATTTTCAAGCAACTCGCCATGAGTTTTACGCTTGTCGTAATTATCAAGCAACTCGCCATGAGCTTTACGCTTGCCGTAATTATCAAGCAACTCGCCATGAGCTTTACGCTTGCCATTCAATTTCTTTCATAAAATAATATGCATAATTTTCATATCCAACAATTAATACGTATATAAAAAAAATAACACGTTCAATGTGTTTCAAAATTTATTGCAAAATCAAACTCTTCTTGAACTACATATCATATACCAAATATTTCAGACATTTCCAAACCATTTCAAGATCATATGGAAGTATAAATAACATGTAATCGTGCTCATTTATCAATGTAAAGTTCAAGAAGAGTAAAAACAAGCCATAGAAAGAATCATCTACTCACCACTTTGAAGCACAAAGTTGGACACCCTTACAATCCTATTTTCTGATCCGAATTCAGTGAAATAAACCCCAAAATCGAGTCCGGAACGTCCGAAAACCTTGAAAACGACTCCGGATTTGCGAAATCTGGCCTCCAGGAGCTCGGTCAACGCAGGTCAACGCGAGGAGGTCTGGCTGCACACGCTACACGCGCCGCCCGAGGATCTGCGCGTGGGCTTCACTCTCTGAGGAAGTTTCGGCGCGTGGGGGCGCGTGCGGTGGTGGATCGGCCTGAAATTTGAGATCCAAAGGTTTCGGTGCCTTCTGGATCGATCTACGGTGTTAGATTTTGCGTTTGAGAACTCAAAGTAGGAGTTTCGGGGGTTACCTTTTTGACCGTTTTTCCCTTCAATTTTTCGGTCAGTTTCCGGCCACTTCTCCAGAAACCAATCGGATGGATTTGAAGAACTCTTCGTCCTGAGTCCGTTGGTGGTGGTGGTGTCGAAATCCGAGGTCCGTAGGCGAAGAAATCTTAGAGAGAAGTTAGAGGGTTTTCGGGAAGAATTTTTTTGAAGAGAGATGGAAAAATCTGCAAATGACCGCTTCCGGAGTGGTTGAGGCCCTTAAAATATCTCGGGGGACCTTTATACAAAATTTCACTTTTAGCGGGAGGTCCTTGTAAATTTTTCTTATTTACATGTTAACCCCGAAACTTTTAAGAAATTGCATTTTTACCCCGAAACGTAAATTTATAACACTACTTTTATAATTCTCTAATCCTTGTAAATAATAACTTATTTTCACCAGTCTTAACTCCATTTTTGAAATCCTCTCTTTAATTCCACATTTTCCTTAATTAAAATCTCCATTTTTCAAAATTATCTCTTTTATTCTATATTTCTTTAGTTCAACTTTCTCGTTAAATTTACGGTTATTACATATATGTAAGTAAACATCTGTATTGGAGAGTGATAATAGAAAATATAGAGAAGCCATTACACAAGTAGTTCATATACATAAGAAAATTTCAAAAATAGAAAGATAAAGAGAGAATAGCATGCAGTAAAGAAGATTTTCATTATACAAAAAGAATAACAAACTTTCTCTATACTCATAGAAAAGAACATCTAGGCATCTAAAGAATTTTTTTCTTATATAGTTCAATCGCCAACAAATAGCATATACTTAATATCTTTCTGTCTTTCTATTCTTCTAATTAATTTTGTGCAGAGGGGTGTAATCTAAAAATTGAACATAATAGATACCATAGGAGAGAGTAGAAAACTTGTTACCCACCCCAAGCCCTTGTTTTAGAGAAAGAAACTCATAACCTAGAGAGAGAAAGAACATCTATAGAGAGTAAATTGAATTTCATAACTATTTAGATTGATAAGGGAGGAGAATTTAAAAGAAAATAGATGAAAAGATGCAATACTTACTCACATCGATAACTCCATGGCTGAATCCTAATTTTCTAGAGAAAGAAATTAAGAGAGCGAGAGAGAGAGAAGGTTAAACTCTAGAAAGAAGCCAAATATCAAAAAGAGAAATTCGAAAACCACAAAAGAAAAATGATAGAAAAAGAGGAAAGGGAAGGAGTACTTACCACTACTATCCCAAGATCTCTACCAAGTTTCATGTAAAGCGACATTGGAAATCATATATATTAAAAGAAATAAACTCAAAATTGTGCAAATTCAAACTTTGAACCAGCATTGTCATAAAATCACCAATCAATGGTAAGGAAAATACATAAAAACAACTTTCAATTTAATCCTCATGGCCAACTACCTGTCTATGAAAGCAGAAAAAAAAGACATGGCAAATATACACATGCTTAGCTTTGCACATGAATGTCATCAAGAAACAAGAAAAGCATTAAGGTCACTCATTCAAAAACCCCCTTGACTTAAAACATAAACCTTATCGTAGAACTAGACAAATTACACATTATTAAGAACCAAACTCTATTTCAAACAGATGAGACTAAGAACTCCTATTCAAATGGTATCAAACCATTCACTATATGTATAGCAAATCTGTAGGAAACCCAAGGTTACAATATGACGCATTGTAGACACAATATATAAACAGATCCACTAAATCAACAAGTCAAGGAATCACTTATTTAAAATGAACAATCTATATCAGCTTTCCAAAATAAAATAAGCATCTCCAAGCTCAGAAGAAGAATCAAGCTCAAACTAGGTAGAAAACAAAAAACTTGATGATCATCAAACTTCCTCTCTCTTTTCAATAATGAACTTCACAAAGCAAACATATGTTAAATTGAAATCAGAATACCCAAAACCTCATGAAATCATTAACATTACAAAGACATAAATCAAATATTCAACTTGAAAATTCAAAATCCCTAAAGTTGAAAGAAAGCTAAGAAGAAGAAGAATGATTTTACTTTATACTTTTTTGCCAGAAACTCTCTCAAAATTATTTGTAGAAGCAACTAAACTTCCATCTCTACTTCCCACGAGCTCTCCTTGCTCACATTTGGTTCTCTTTCAATGGGTCTTCCTTAGTCTCTCATGCTCAGCTTCTTTCCTCTCTATTCTCTCATACCATTGCTCTTCTCTCTCAATCGGTCTTCTCTTCAAGTATGTTTTCTTTTTATTCTCAAGCTGACGACTGCTTTATTATCTATCAAGTAGGGCTTATTTGGAGAATTATTTATAATTACAATTGTGCTATTAATAAAAACATGTTTTTCTTTGCCTTTTAAGTATTTTAAGAACAAAAAAAATCCTCTCTTGTATTCTTGTTTTAGAACGATGTTTTAAAAATAAGTTTTCAAAATATGTAAGCAAAAATACACCTATCAGCTAGGGGTGTAAGTAACTCGGTTAATCCAAAATAAACCGAAATAAACTGACCCAAAAGTAACTATTTGGATGAGGAGTATCGGATTCACAGGTTGAAATGGGTTGAAAAAATATGAAAAATCGGGGTAGGGTCGGTTGGATCAGGTTGTGCACATCAGAAGTTGTACAAATTGACCCAATCGAAGAAGCATTTAGAAGAATAGAGTAAACAGTGGAACGACATTGTTTCTCTTTGATTTTCTTTGATTTTCCCTTTCATGGCTCAATCTCTCACTCACGCACGCACATGTGGTCTATCTTAATCTCTCTCGGTCTCAATCTCACTTTTCTGAAACTCCATTAACGTTGAGCCCTAGGACGACACTCTAACCATGGTCTACGCCTCAATAGTAGTATACGTTCTTCTCTTTCATCTCCGGTAGCCGAGATAAGTTGCAGATGTTCTTTTTCCTCCGTTGCGCTGTCTACACCTCCACGGTTTAGAGTCAAAGTGGAGATGTTCTTCTTTGACTCTTCTTCATCCCCGCATAGTATTTTGTCGCTTTGCTTTCCATTACTTTTATTTTTTTCTTACGATGCATGGTGCTTTGGGTAAGTGGAGTAATGCATTGGGTCAAACTTGGTGTTGTTGGAGATGGAGCTCATGGTTATTAGTAGTGTTTTGAGAGGGAAATATGGCGAGATGAAGAAAAAGCAAAAAATGAAGCAGAAAAAGACGCAGCAAGAGGAGCAATCACAGAGAAGAAGATGAAGAAATAAATAAATAAAATATATATATAAAAAGAAAGTGGCGGTAGAGTGCTTTGGAGATTGCAAATTGTCATGTCACTTGTTAGGTCATAATATGATGGGGATGGGGCCAAAGAAAAAAAAATTAAAAAGACTTCACGTGGTTAGCTTCTGACTTCTGATTCTTAAGTTAGCTATTTTATTATTTTATTATCTTGGTGTACAAATAAGTAAATTAACTTTAAATCCGAACCATTCATCTACTTCTTTCTTTATTTGTTGCAAATCATTGATCTTAGCTTCGAGTAACTCGATCACTTGATCGGAGCAAGTTGGACCCAACTGAATCTGATTTGTGCAGGTTATCCAAAAACATGGTCGGATTCAGATAGATATTTTTCAATCCGAGCACTGCTCGGTCAGGTTAAAATTTTATTTTAACCCGACTGAACTCGACTCGTTTACACCCCTACTGTCAGCACAAGTTTTTTTTTGTTTTATTTTCTTTGAAAACAAAAGTTTGTTTTTAAAAATTAAAAAAAAATATAAATTAGTATTTGATATATTAGTAATGTATAATTTTTTGTCTATCAATAATATTTAAATTATAACACGTAATAAAATTAATTTTAAAAAAATATTATTTTTATCATATATTATAAATTGTAAGTCATTGATAAATATAAAATATATATATATATATATATATTCTTTTTTTTTATTAAAACCATTGTAACGGTTCAGCCATTTTTGGTTTTTCTATGCAAGCATGACCCCCACGGGGGGAGGTTGTTAATAGTTTGTTAGCTTGACAAGACACAGCTACTTCTGAATGCTGGAGCTGAAGAAAATCAGCAATGTGCGGGGACGCCACCAACTGGGACGAAAATGCTTACAGGGAAAGAATATTGAAGAAAAGGGATATTCAAACCCGAACCGTTTTCCGAACAGCCTGGTCTCCCGCCCAAAACCCTAACCCCGATAACCTCGTCGTTGGCTCCAGCGACGGGTCCATCGCTTCCTACCCTATCCCTTCCTGCATTTCCAACCTCGTCAGTCTCTCGTTTACTCTCTAATATCTTTTTTTTTTTTTCGGTTTTTCCAAGCTTTTCTCTCTTCTTGTTTGAGATTCTTTTCCTTTTTAAGTTTTATGTTTGTGCTGTACGAGTTTGTTTTGTACTACAATTTTTTTCTTGTTTAAAAAACGATATTCATTTGATGTCAATCATGACCTGTGGGCATGGTTTCAATTTACTAGAGGCTTTTATCTTCTGCCTTTGAAATTTTGCTAGTTTTGGTTGTGGAACTGGTAGTTCTTACTTTAATTTCTTTTTAATATGTTGCAGCCGTTTGGTTTTGCCAATACCAAGACACAAAAGTAAGTGCGCATCCCAATAACTGCTTAATTACACATTAACAATTTAGTTTCTTAAGAGTTAACTTTGTTTGTCGCATCTGATGCAATTGGCCTAGATTATTCGCTGAACCGAATTGCGTCTTTCAAGGGCACGATGGACCTGCGTATGATATCAAATTTTATGGTGATGATGAAGATGCTCTATTACTGAGGTTTAAATTAGCGCTGCACTCAACCCCTCATATAATGAGAAAAATTTCCTGTTTTGCTTTTCAAGATATAATTTTAGCTTGAAAAGTTAAAAAAATTAGTGGTGCTGTAAGTCCTTATTATCTCCCTCAATGTTCTTAAAATTAAAATATTATGTGATTATTTTTAAAATAAAAATGAAATAATAATTTTTAATCAGTCATTTACAGATATAGAATTCTCTAATATTTTGTTGTTTTAAATAAAAAAAGGGAATTGATAGTTGATACACATGCACATCAATGCAGTGATATCATATGTATGCTTATAAGCTTGTGCGCGCAAGCTGACACATATTGATTGTCACATATACTGCTCTAGAGCGGTTGTTTGCCATTTGACACACCTCATGACAGTAGCTTTGTCATGCAGTTGTGGCGATGATGGTCGGATTCAAGGTTGGAGATGGAAGGAACTTGTAAGCTCAAACGATTCTTCTTCTTTGATGGGTAATATATCTGAAAAGTTGCAATTGAACTTTGAATTAGCCTAACCAGTAGATCATCTAATAGGTATTTATCTAAAGCATTTTAGGTATCTGTTGTTTACTTTTCTTCTTTTTCCCTGGTGATTGCATGAAGAGTATGTGTTTGTGATGTTGCCCCTATGAATCATAGCCTGAGGAGCCTATTGAAATATGTTATTTTAACTTGGAACTTACTCCCATCAAAGTATTTTATTTTAACTTGAAAGTGTTTCTTTCAAACTTGAAGCTCAACAAGATATTTATTTATTCTTTTTTAAACTGTTATAAAATAAAATTTGATTCATTGTATATAAGATGGATTGAATCCAAATATCCAATTGTACAGGGTTATGATATTCTATCTTGGAGAAGTGTAATTGACAATTATTGTTGTCCATACGAGGTATATTTGCATTTTCTTAAATAAGAATTTAACATAGAGACATCAAGATGATTGATGTGAAGAAGCTGACTCTATTCCCAAATAAAAGTAAATTGTGATTCAACTCAAGTGTCTCAGGTTGCCTGTTGGCCTTTACAATGATGCACTTTTGATTCAATGGCTTCCCCCTTTCCTCAAAATATGCAACTACATACTCTCTTTGTTGCATTTTATCACTGTTAGAGATCTGCACATTTGTGAAGATTGACAGAGGTTTTGATGCGGTGGCTAAATACAGAGCACATGATATTTTAACTTTCCAGGATTTGGCCTAAAATCACTTGGCCAAAAGTCTGATTAAGTAAACTCTTTGTGCTTATGTGTTTTCTTTATGAACTCAGCCTGTTTCTTGACTGCTTCACCCAAAAGTGTATAATAATTGGGTCTCCTTTCTACTTTTTCTGGTTCTGGTTACTAAATGTTAGGATACCCCTATCCTAACTATTGATTCAAAGGACTTTAGTCTATAAAGATGTTAGAAACAGTAACAGTAAAGGGAAAATGAAAAAGAAATACAAAGAAAACTATTCCTTGCACTTCGAGGGGCTAGGAAACCTCATACCCAATTTCTGCCTATTTCTCTCTCTGCGCCTTCACCCACTTTTTATTCCCAATTTCCTAATAAACTTCTTCTAGAACTTCCCCTAGGTTACTCCCACCTGTCCCTCACCCATCTTGATATTTTTCAAAGCAGTTATCCAGCTGTGACATTCTGTCCGTGTTGCCCAAATTCCCTTTACAGCCCCGATATTTCTTTCTTGCACCTCTCTTTTGATTTTGGGGTCTATCAGTAAACAATTTAAAGAAAGTGAAACCAGGGTTATGATTTCCAAAAATAGTAGTTATTTCATCTAGTTTATTCACTTCCATTTTCTATAAACTTCTACCGAAATGAATAACAGGACACTATGTGAAATGAATTTATCAAAGCTAGGCTAAATTAGGTGTTGGTTAAGAACTATGAAGCATGAGCAATTCAAATGCTTCATATTGCGATGTTCATGTCTATGCGAGTGTCTGTAGTTCTTAGGTTAATAATTGCACTCGTAGATTTGACTTCCACATCATCTTTGTAAAGGGATGGAATTCAGAATTTAAACCTGCCTCAAACTGGTATATATTCTTATTTTGACACATTCATGACACTAGACAGCAATGCTTTCACATGTTCTGGATGTTTTGAGGCTTGTCTTGTCTCTGTTATCTAGTATCTTACTAAGGTTGGGGCTATTGGCACTCCCAAAACCAATTGTCCATTCACACTCTCTCCTAACTAAATATAATTGTAAATTTTAGATTACCCTCGAGTAAGTTTTTTTGGTTCTGTTTTGTTTTGTTTTGTTTTCCTAATAGAAGTCAAATATTTGTTCAATTTATACTCATACTTCTATTCATACTCCCAATTAATGGAACACCGTTACACCTCTAATTTGCTCTAGTTTATTTTAGTTTATCCGTTTTATTATTTCAAGTCCACCCAAAAAAAAGTTTTATTATTTTAAAATTACCTATTAATTGTTAGATAACTATTTTTTATGAAAAAGATATTTACTTCTATTATTAAGCATAATAGCCTACAATATAGTTCTATTAGTAAAGGAAAGGTTAGGCATAGCTTCTTAAGTTTAAATGTAAGTACACTTGTAATATTATGTATAATTTATAAAAAGAAGTTATATAAACAAATCTATTATAGAATTTGGATATCAAGAAGTAAAAGCAAACCTTGGAATTAAGATGCCACATGGTCCACCATCCTCGTTGATCATGTTTGGGACTATTGAATTTTAATGGTCAGCTAGCACATAAGCATACATTTGATACAAAGTATAATACTCAGTGAATGTGCTAATACTATTATTGGAAGCAAAGAAAAAAAATATATACTTTCTCATATAAAATAAATAACTACTAAGTCTTTTTCTATTAGGTGGGGTCGAATATGTGGATCAAACGACGCCACAGGACCTATTATAAATGAAGTTAACAGAGATATTATTAATAGTTATTTTTTTTAATGATTTCGTCTATTATTTTTTTTTGACTTCTCTCTACCTCTAACTATCGAGTTGTTCTTCATTTGATCAACTCTCTGCACTATAGCTTCTATAGGTCTTCTTCACACATGGCCAAACCACTTTAAACGAGATTTTACCATATTTTTCACAATAGGTGTTATCTCAACTTTCTTTCTAACATACTTATTTTTAATTATATCTCTTCTAGTATGTCTACACATTCAACACAACATTTTCATCTCTGCGATATTGAGTTTATTTTAGTTTTGTCTTTTAACCGCTCAACATTTAGTACTATAAAATATTGCGGGTCTTATAATTATATGGTAGAATTTTCTTTTAACTTTGAGCTGTATTTTTCTATCATAAATGACATTTGAAATCTTCTTCTATTTCATCCATTACGCTTGAATTTTATGATTTATGTCCTTTTTTACTTTTTCGTTATTTTGTATAATAGATCCAATATATTTAAAGCTTTTGACTTGTTTTATAAGATGGTCTCCAAATTTTTTTTCTAAATTCATATTTGTTTGTCTTTTACTAAAATTACATTCTATATATTTTATTTTATTTTTATTTATATGAAAGCTATGTATTTTCAAAGATTATTTCTATAACTCTAACTTCATATTTATTTCTTCTTTCAATTTACCAATTAGTAATATATCATTTGCAAAAATCATACAACAAGGACATGAATCTTGGATATGTTCGGTAATTGAATCCAAAATCAAGTTAAAAAGATATGGATTTAGAGATGAACCTTGATGTATTCCAATTGTTGTGAGAAAATTCTTTGTGTATTCATTCTATATTCTCACGTAAGTCGTGATCTTATCATACATATCTTTGATTGCTCAAATATAAATAATACATACTTTTTTCTTCTTTAAAACTTTTCATAAAACCTCTTTCAGCATTCTATTATACGTCTTTTTCAAATCGATGAAAATCATATGTAATTTTTTTTTTATTTTTTTGATATCTCTCCATCAATCTCCACAATACGTAAATTGCTTCAATAGTAGACTGTCCTAGCATGAAACCAAATTGATTTTCTGTGATTTGAGTCTCTTGTCTTAATTTTTGCTCAATGACTTTCTCTCATAACTTTATAGTATGACTTATGAGTTTAATCCTCTATGGTTGGTACAATTCTGAATGTCTTCTTTATTTTTATAGATAGGGATTAAAATACTCTTCCTTCATTCATCTGGCATTTTCTTATATCTCATTGTTTTATTAATCAACTTAGTGAGGCAACTTATGCCTTTTCTGTTTAAACATTTTCACACCTTAATAGGTATATTATTAAGTCTTACTGTTTTGCCATTAGCCATACTCTTTAAAACTTTCTCTATTTTAAACTCTTGAATTGTACGATAAAGGATATAGTTTCGATTTTTTTCTGCATTATTTAATCTATCAGAATAATAGAAAATCTCATGTTTTTTGTTAAAAAATCCTTGAAAGTAACTCTTCCATTGAGTTTGGATATCTAGTTCCCTTATCAAAACTTTACCCTTTTCATCTTTAATATATTTCACTTGATTTAGATCTCTTGTCTTTTTTTTTTCTACCTTTCTAAAGTTTGAAAATTATTTTTTCACAATTTTTAATTCTTAAATATTGATATAGCCTTTCAAAATTTTTAGATCTTACTTCACTCATAGCCTTCTTAACATTTTTTTATCAACTTTATATTTTTTTCAATTTTTATTAAGTGCCATGCTTTATAACACTTCTTTCTAATTTTAATCCAATTTTATATCTTTGCATCCCACTACCAAAATTCTTTATCTTTTAGTCCAACACCTCTTGATTTTCCAACTGTTTCTTTTGCTATTTTCTTAATCTTTTTGGCTACCTCGGCCCATATATTGTTAGCACTTCCTTGTATTTCCCAAAACCCGTCATCCCCCATCCTTTTTTGAAAACTACTTTGTTGTTCATTTTTCAAAAGCCACTATCTAACTCTTAGAACTTTTTTTTAATTCTTTATTTCTACTCTTCTCTTAATCGTACGTCTATAATTAAAACTCTGTATTGGGTAGTCAAGCTTTCTCCATGTATAACTTTGGAATTTATGCAAAAATTTTTATCTGACTTTCTTATCAAGAAAAAATATATTTGAGAGTTTGCTCCTCCACTCTTGTACGTGATATGGTGTTGTACCTGCTTCTTAAAATAAGTGTTTGTTATTGTAAAATTAAAAGTTAAAGAAAAATTTAAAATAGTTTTACCCTCTTCATTTGTTTCCCGAAACCCAAAACTTCCATGTATATCATTGTATCTTTTGCATTCACTCTCTACATGCCCATTTAGACCCCCTCTTAGAAATTTTTTTTCTCCCAAAGGTATTTTCTTAACCAAATCTTCTAAATCCTTCCAAAAGTTTTTCTTGTGATGCTCTTTTAATTCTACTTGTAGTGCGTAAACACTAATCATGTTAAAAGTGTTCCGTTTCACTACAAGCTTTAAAGCTATGATCCTATCTCTTAATTTTTTTACATCTACCATGTTCCTCCACTTCTTATCAATTATTATGCCTACTCCATTGCTAATTTTTGTCTTACCAAAATATTAAAGTTTAAAATTCAAAAAATCTAATTCTTTTGCCTTTTCTTGTACCCATTTAATTTCTTGTAGGCACATGATGTTGATCCTTCTCCTAATCATGATATCAATTATTTTCATTGATTTACTTGTAAGTATGTTTATATTCCAGGTTCTAAAATGGATTCTACCCTTATGAGCTAACTTCTTTACCTACACCTGCTCACTAAAGTGTGGGAATCTTTGTATATTTTTCACTGCACCCAGGTGTTGATGTAGTGACTTTTACTCTTTTGACATTGTACTCGAGTTATACAACGCATTGTTTTCGGACAACGATCTAGCCATAATACTATCGTTTCGTTGATCTGTGTTTATGTAGATACGACAAAATTTTATGATGACTATTGCAATCCTAACACATCCCTCCCCATTTATTGAAAAAGTTGGACCTTTTTGTGAATTCATTTATTTAGTCTTCTATTGGTTATTCTTCATTAATTGCATGATAGAAATAAGTGCAAAATAAATTGAAGATTACAACAATAATTGACGAGGAAAAAGTGAAAGGTTGAAAAGTAGGACTATTCATCATTGTATTTTATAAAGCAAGTATCTAAATGTCAAAATTAATTAGAATAGAAAGAAAAAAACTATTCTTAAACAAAGCATTTCAGGATAAGAATTTATATATTTTCTAGACTATTTGCATTATCAGGGAAAATGATTCCATCAAAATCTATATATTTTCACCACTAATTTGGTGTTATGTCATTCTTATTTTATTATTAGAAAATTTGAACCACCATGAAAAGGTTGTAACTTTGTTGAAAAAAAAAAATACTAGGGAAGAACGTGAACAAAGCATACGGAAATAAAAAACAATTATTTGTAGAAATAAGAATCTCAAGAAGCAGAGGTAATTGTGACTAGGAGTGTAAATAGACAGTAAAAAATGTAGATTAACAAGGTATTTGACTTATATAAAATAAACAATTTAATTAAAGGTATTTTAGAATGTTACAATTGTACTTAGTTATGAAGGAGTGTGAATAGTCAATTGTGTCAATAGTCCCAACCTCTTGATCGTGGTCTGAATTTTTTTTGTTTTGTCTTTTCTCTCCCATCTCCCTTATGTGATACTTGATTTTCTAAGGGAGATGGGCTGGTCAACTACACTTGCTTCTTCTTGTTCTTCTACGTTGTCATCCTTTTTCCTGTTTTTCTTTCTAGCATGGTTTGTTCAATTTCTTATGCATGCCATCCCTCATTTTATCAGGAAAATGTATCAAGCCGTTACTTGACCTGGTGAATCCTCAGCACAGGTGAGTTTTCAGAGAATAGATGCTTAATTCATCCATATTAGATTTTTTTGGGGCTAAAATTACTGCAGAAGGGAAGGAAATGCTGTCCTTGATTTCATTAATTTGGTTCATTTTTCATGTATTATCCATCAAAGAATAGAATCTTCCACATGTAATCATTGCACGGTTCCAACACAAATATGTGGGTTATTCTTCATTGTACTAAACTATTTCTAAAAGTAATATAGATATCAATTTGCGTGAGGGAAATGGAAGGGGAATTATGAGATATATGAAAAGGAATGTTAGGGGTGTGGAATGTGTGTGTGTGTGTGTGTGTGTGTATAGATATCAATTTGCGTGAGGGAAATGGAAGGAGAATTATGAGATATATGAAATATGAAAAGGAATGTTGAGATATATGAAATATGAAAAGGAATGTTAGGGGTGTGGAATGTGTGTGTGTGTGTGTGTGTGTGTGTGTGTGTGAGGGGAAATGGAAGGGGAATTATGAGATATATGAAATATGAATGTGTGTGGAATGTGTGTGTGTGTGTGTGTGTGTGTGTGTGTGTGTGTGTGTGTGGATATCAATTTGCGTGAGGGAAATGGAAGGGGAATTATGAGATATATGAAATATGAAAAGGAATGTTAGGGGTGTGGAATGTGTGTGTGTGTGTGTGGATATCAATTTGCGTGAGGGAAATGGAAGGGGAATTATGAGATATATGAAATATGAAAAGGAATGTTAGGGGTGTGGAATGTGTGTGTGTGTGTGTGTGTGTGTGCGCGTGTGTGTGTGTGCGTGAGGGAAATGGAAGGGGAATTATGAGATATATGAAATATGAAAAGGAATGTTAGGGGTGTGGAATGTGTGTGTAGATATCAATGAGGGAAATGGAAGGGGAATTATGAGATATATGAAATATGAAAAGGAATGTTAGGGGTGTGGAATGTGTGTGTGTGTGAGGGAAATGGAAGGGGAATTATGAGATATATGAAATATGAAAAGGAATGTTAGGGGTGTGGAATGTGTGTGTGTGTACATCATATTTGACACCTAAGGAAGGTACAACCCAACTATGAGGTACATCAACAGGTTTTACAATAATACATATATGAGTTTTGGCTGGTACAACCACTCTATTGTCCACTTCTAATTAACGTGATTGACCCAATTCTAGATAATCTTTTGGAATCGTATACTTGTCAAAAGTGAGTGACTATATACATATGTGTATAGATATACATGTATACACATGTATATCTGTACACATATGTATACACATATATGTATATATGTATACATTTATGTATACATATACATATAGCTCCTCAGCTCCCTACAGTTGCAGCCGCTCGCTATAATAACTTGCTTTTCGAGTGGATCGCACCTCAGGTGGTGCGGCTGAGCTAGAGTGGGCTCAGCAGTCGGCCTATGTTTTTGGGCGCACGCGTAAAGGCATGATTAGTTCCACAAATATCACTACATTGACCATAGTAAACCCCTTCTCGTTGTATCGAAATAGAGATCTGATTTAAATGACCAAGTACATTATATTTGACACCTAAGGAAGGTACAACCCAACTATGAGCTACATTAGCAAGTTTTACAATAATATGTAGATGAGTTTTGGCTGGTACAACCACTCTATTGTCCACTTCTAATAAATGTGATTGACCCAATTCTAGATAATCTTTTGGAATCGTATAACTATCAAAAGTGAGTGACTATATATATGTATGTATGTATATGTATATGTATACATATATGTGTATACATATGTATATAGATATACGTGTGTACATATGTATGTACACACATATACATAAACATGATTGACCCAATTCTAGATCATCTTTTGGAATCGTATAACTATCAAAAGTGAGTGACTATATATATGTATGTATGCATGTACACACACACAGTGTGTGTGTGTATATATATATATATATAAGTATATATATGTATACATACATGCATATACACTGTTATGTTATGTATGTATGTTATGTTATGTTATGTTATGTATGTGTATATATATATATATATATATATATATATATATATATATTTATGTATGTATACTGATGTGCACTGTCGCAGGTATACCCAAATTGATACCTTACCTCAAAACCAACCTGTAGTAGTGGGAGTAAGGGTTGATCTCACAGAGACTGAAATTACTTTATGTGATTGAAAAAGGGGGATTGATAATCGCAATTTAAGTAAAGTAAAAAATAATAAAAATAAATAAGAGAGAGTGATTAATGATAAAGACGCTGGTTTCGGTTGATATCTATCGTTAAGGGATTACATTGATCATTGACAACATAATCAATATGTAATTGAATATCTATCATTGGGTTTCTAACCCTGTTCCTCTTTAAGTCTAGTAAATTAATGACAATTGCACTAATTAAACCCTAATTAATAAGCAATCTTTTAGCACATCGGTAAAGCATAGCTTACTAACCGCATGAAGAACTAGAGAAACTGACAGAACTAAACAAATATAAACACATCGGCTATATCTAATTTAGTTAATCATTCATCATAGGTTCAATGATTTATAATCCAAAATCTTCAAACCTATTTGCCTCATGAATCGCAGAATTGAAGACTTTGTTCAAAATACAATTCAGCGGTAGATTAAAACAGACAATATACTAGTAGGTCTCTTAGCAATCATATGAATAATCATTAAGAAGAAGAACAGATGAATAATCAATACTCAATTCAAATTGAAACAATAAAATTAAATTCAAATCTCACAATATATGAAAATTCCTTGAAGTTTCAATTTACTTCAACCAACTAAAAAGAACTAACCATGCAGGGCCATAAGAAAATCTAAAGAAGAATTGAAGAACTTAGATGAAGAATTGGATGCTTTCTCTACTTGCTTTCCTCCCTTTTTATAGATTAACTCCTCCTCATTGAAGTAGGAATGTCTTTAGGTCAAATCCCAGTCCATCGGGCTTCAATTTGAGTGAAAAAGACCTAAAATCGCGAAATCAGCAATTCTGTACGATGGCGGGCGCTGTGGCGCTCAAGTAGAGCGCCGCGGCACTACGGAGAAGATGTCACGGGGCACCGCGGCACCCTCAGTCAGCGCCGCGGCGCTCTATGGTTCCTGGGGAGAGGCGTCGCGGCGCTCCGAGCTAGCCATGACAGGCCGCCGCGGCGCTAACTTGCGAGCGTCGCAGCGCCCAGAAAACTCTGGATTTTGCCGAAGTGCTGAACACGAAAGTTGTAGCTCTATGTTTCTTCTTTCCATAGCCGCTGGAATCACCTCGATCGGAGCTCAAATGAGCGAGATATGCCTCCATTAGTGATGCAAGGTCAGAAATCAGCATTTTTCATGTTTTTCTCTCTATTTTTCTCTTCTTTTTTTCTTTATTATTCCTAAAACATAAAACACAAAAATTAATTAAATCCTATTTATTCACTATTTAAATAAAATAAAAAGTAACATAAAATATGCTAAATACATGCTTAATTTATAGCATGTTAAATACCCCCACACTTACTCTTTTGTTTGTCCTCAAGCAAATTAATTTATGTGAACAATATTCAACAAATAAGATGAGTGAAAGACTTACCAATATGTAGCCTCATAGTGAAAATTGTATGCTCTTAAAGAAATTTCAAAAAATTTAATGACTATGTGCAATATTCAATTCAAATGCAATTCATGATTTTATTCTCTAAAATCCATAGTGTGTGTGTGTCTTTGAATAATTTAATTTTCTTTTACCTGAATGAATTTATATATCTCAAGAATTATAGTATGGCTCTTTATTTAAGATTTTCATAGACTTATTTTTCATGCTATTTTCCACTAATGTAGGCTAAAACTACTTCTTAGGATCAAAAGGACTAAAATCAGCTTGTAATGTGGCTAGGCTATGGGGTGAGATATAAGATATAATTTAAAGCTCAATCTCCCAACACTACATGATTAACTCTGATCTATTTGAGCTAATTCTCAAGATTGGGGAATTTTCTCCCCACACTTATTTCCTTGCTTTTCTGCATTCTACTTTTCTTTGATTTTCTATTTCTTCTTTTTCAATAACTGGATAGACTTTCATTAGTCTTTTGAGATTTTTTTTTTTTTTTGTCCTTGCTCCACCCTTCCACCCTTTCATTAATGTAGATCTACAAAATAAGTATTCAGAAATTAATCATGGAGTGAGTGAATTAGGTAGAAAAAATAAAGGTATTAATCACAAAATTTGGTCTTGGCTGTTTTGTGGGTATAGAATAAAATGTTAATTAAGCTCAAAATAGAGGTTCTAAGGATATTTACTTGTTTGGGTTAAGCTTGAAAGGCTCAATCTCATAAAAAAAATGCCTAAATCATCTCCTAATTGTTAGTATTAGCCTAGAATTTCGCCTCAAGTAGCATTTAAATAAGTTCTAGAAATTTAAATGAGATCATAAAATATTTTTGAGTTATATAATCTTTTTCTAAGTAAAAGACAAATTAAATATCCAAAATTACTATGCAAAAGAATTTCAGGATTTTTAGAAAATAGGTAATCATAAATTGAAAAGAAATTAAAATTACACATAATTATGACTTTTCCTACGTCTCCCAAGAGCTATAAGCAATTTAAACAGTTATATCATTGGCTATTGGTTCAGCTAACACAAACACATAAATTGAAATTTTGTTCACATGCTCACCTCATCGCACATATCATAAAATTATAGTTATGCATCAAAGTAGGAAAGTGCACAAGTGTATGATTTATTATAGAGTCATCCAGCTGAATTATAAAGTAATTTCAGGATATAAAAGAGAATATAAAAGACATACATTGTCCCCACTGTAAGAATATAAAAGAGAATATAATAGGGACAAGTAAAAACATAAGGAGGGGTTCAGTGAAACTTTCCTGATTAGTGATCACCATCCATCTCATCATGCTCAGGTGCAGGCCTAAAGGGTGGCTCAGGAGGTGCCGGGAATGCAATTGGGAGGTTCAGTGCATGAGTTAACTGGCTAAAACATGCATGATGATGTTGTGCAATAAAGTACTGGTAGAGGGCCAGATCGTTCATTTGGTGGCTCAGACACTCTGTGCGCTCCCATAAATCTTCAATGGTATGCTGGGATGGTGGTGGAGCTGAGCTGCTGCCTGGTTCCTCTGTAGGTATTAGCTGAATCCCTAGCTCCTTCTCTGTTGCTTCTTCATGGCCTTTGTATTTTTTAGGGGTGTAATTAGGTTCGGTTTGGTTTTGGACCTCAACCAAACCGAACCGACAATAAAAAAAAAAAAATTTGAACCTATTCGGTTCGGTTGGGGTTCAACCAACCGAACCAAACCGAACCGTCAAAAGGCGGTTTGGTTTGGTTCGGTTGGTTCAGTTTTTTTTGCCAAATTTTTTTAATTTTTGGCCCATTTGAATTTTTTTGAGCCTATTTTTTTTTTGGGCTTATTTCGAATTTTTTGGGCCCATTTCAAAAAATTTTTAAAAAATTATATAAAATATTTTTAAAATATAATAAAAAATAAATTTAATAATATAAATTAAATATATTAAAAATAATTTGGTTCGGTTCGGTTTGGTTTGGTTGGACCGTCCCAACCGAACCAAACCGAACCGAACCGGTCGGTTTTTTAAAAAAAAAAAACCGAACTAAACCGATTTTAATCGGTTTGGTTCGGTTTTTGGTTGGTTCAGTTCGGTTTTTTCGGTTTGGTTTGGTCCGGTTCAGTTTTTGTTCACCCCTAGTATTTTTGTATGTCTGCATAAGAAATAGGTCTCATTTGGTGAATGAGAGCCTCAGTGAAATCCCAGCTTACTCCCGTCTTCTGACATAGGCCAGTAATTAAACCAGGGGCAAAGAGGGATCCGCCTCTAGCACTAATACAACTGAATATCTGCCTATGAATAATCTTGCTTACATCAATAAAAATGCCCTTTAGTATTGCATAAAGTAAAATGGCCCTGTCCCTCCTGACTTGACTCATGTTGAAACTGGGCATGAATCTTGCTGACACGAAATAGTACCATGCTTTAGCCACTTTATTCATGTCAGCCCTAGTAAAGTATACTGGTTGGCCATTGCTATCCAATTTCCAAGAGGCCCACCTGTAGCAAAGAGTGCATATAATGTCTTCAAAGTCAATGTATGATTGAAGAAGCGCCGTATATTCATCATCCTCAATATCAGGCAGTGAATAGAATTCATCAATGGCATGCAGAGTGAATGACACCATCTTGCCTCTAACTCGTGCTTTATGACGTTCATGAACTGTAGCATTGGAGTATAACTCCTGTACCACGGGAATAACTCCTGGTTCTGGGTTCCTGCAGAAAATCTCCCAATGCCTATGGAGATATTGTCTCTATGAGGTAGTCCCTCGGTGATCATAAATCCACGTTCTAGAATGATAGGCTTATGTACCACCACTTTGATATAGTGTTGATAAACTTCTTCAGTCACAAATGCTACGGTGTCAAATGCTGGAGGGTCCTCAGCTCTAGTCTTCCTTTTTGAGATACTCAACTTAGAAGTTTTTAGAGCCATTTGCTTGAAAAGTTCACTAAGGCGTTTTATCGAACACCTTTTGGGCGCTCTTAAAAACTTGGAAGAATGAATGGTTGATTCTCAAGTAGAAGTCCCAATTCAGTGCAGACCAGTAGCAATTAAGTCTGGGGATCAATTGCAGCAGGAAAAATGAAGAGAACTGTACTCAATTTAGTTGGAATGGTGGCTGGAGATTTCAAGATCAAATATGCTTTTGAACCCTAGAAAATTGTCTTGGAATCCAACTCAAATGCTGAAAGTGGTGTATAATCCTGCAAAAGAAGATGAAAAATCATATAGTGTAAGCAAGATAACATAATGGGAGGTGGGTATGGTTGATTTAAGGCAAGAAAGTGGATTTGGAGGTGAAAAGGATGCAAAATCGGAGGGAGAAGACGAAGAGGGCGCGATCCTCTTATAGAGAGCGCCGCGGCGCTCACCCATTCTGGGTTAGTAGCGCCGCAGCGCTCGGTTTGGGCACCGCGGCGCATGTGCGTCTGCAGTTCTGCAAATTTTTTTTTTTTTAATTTTTTTTAAAGAAAAACTAAACTATGAATAGAAAAAAATAAGAAGAAGAAGAATGGTTGTTGGGTTGCCTCCCAACCAGCGCCTTTGTTTAATGTCGTTGGCTCGACTCAACTCCTTATCTTTGTTCATGGAGGCTTTTTGATGTTCACTTTAAATTTCTGAGACTGATTCAATCCTTGAAATTCAACTGTATAACCAGAAGTCACATTAGTAATAACAAGTGGTCCTAACCAAGGGAGAGATTTCTTCCCTTTAAAGGGTTTAACCCCTTTGATTTCTAGAACTTGATGCAACTCTACAGTCGAGTCTATGCCTTTAAGGTTTGCAATTGTTTTTATAATGGCATTTCTTTTTTTTTTTAAGAATATGCATCAATTCTTCTTTTTTAACACCCAAATTCTTAGCAACTAAAAGAGGTGATGCATCTCCTACTTCCAAGTATTTCAAGTGATTGGGAAGAGGTGACAGATTTAACCCAGGATCCTACAAAATAGAAAGTGCATTTGCATTAGAATTTGGTGCTGAGGTAAAGGGATCCTTACCTATTTGCTGCACTTTTGGAGCTTCTACATTATTCTCCTGCAAGTGAACACTCAAGGCTGATTTCTCAACCTTTGTCTCTAAAGGCTCAACATCCTGTGCTATAGAATTTACCATATTAATAGCATAGGCAGTGAGATCTTTCATGGCACTGCAATTACTGAATTTCATAATTTTTCCTTCAAATTCCATTGTCAGTGTGCCATTATGAACATTTATTATGGCCTTGGATGTTTTTAAGAATGGTCTCCCTAACAAAATTGGAGTTGTTTGATCACCACTCTCCATGTTAAGTACATAAAAATCAGCAGGAAAAATCATATCACCAACTTGTACTAAAACATCCTCAACTACACCCTCAGGGAGGGTGTTAGATTTGTCAGCCAATTGTATTATAACACTAATTTCTTTTAGAGGTCCTAGTGCTAAAGATGCATAGATAGAGTATGGCATGACATTAATAGATGCTCCTAGATCTAGCATGGCCTTATCAAATGTATTGTTGCCTATAGAGCAGGGAATAGAAAATATACCTGGGTCCTTGCATTTTGTAGGGAGTTTTCTCTGAATAATTACAGAAACATGCTCACCTATTTTTACTTTCTCAGCTCCTTTCAACTTCTGCATCCTCTGTTGGGTATGTAATTCCCTTAAGAAATTGGCATGGTGAGGTTCCTGATTGATTGCATCCAAAAGAGGAAGATTTACCTCGCACTTTCTAAAGGTATCATATAGTTCAGAAGATCTCTCATTCATCCTATTTTCCTTCAAAGCTTTAGGAAAGGGAGGTTTAGATTTATATTCAGAGAAAGGTTCAGACTTACCTTTTGGATGCTTACCTACCATGGTTGTATCATTTTTGTCCTCCTCTTGCTAAGTTGGTGCATGTAACTTTTGCATTGGGGTCTCAACTTCTTTATCACCTTGTAGCATGATTGCACTCACATTTTCCCTTGGGTTTACCACAGTTTGTGAAGGTAACTTACCTGAGTTTTGAGCATCCAATCGACTCACTGTGGTTGCTAACTGACCTACTTGAGTTATCAGGTTCTGAATGCTAACTCTTGTCTCTTGCTGAAATTGATGAGAGTTATGTACAAGAGTTTTCACAATGTCTTCCAATGGATTACTTACCTGGTGATCCTGGGATGCATCTTGTTTAGGATAATAGGCCTGTTGGTTTTGTTGAAAATTTTGTCCTGTAGGCCTACCTATTTTGTGCATTCCCATACCTGAAATTTGGATGATCCTTCCATCCAGAATTCTATGTATTAGAATAAGGATCATACTTATTTAGTTGGCTAGGAAAACTTCCTGCAGCGTTAGCTTGTTCTATGGATTCCTCTTGAAGTGTAGGGCACATATCAGTAGGGTGCCCTGTTGCTGAACATATTCCACAGACTTTAACTTGCTGAAGTGTACCTATAGCCATTTGGCGCACAAGAAATGTAAGTTCAGATATTTGATTCTGTAGAGAAGTGGTACTTACCTCATGGGCATGCCTAATAGGAGGATCATGCCTAATGCCAAATTGTTGTGAATTGGCAGCCATATTTGATATCAGGATTCTGGCTGGTCAGGAGTTTTATCTACTAGTGCTTCTCCACTAACTGCATCTATCATGTTCCTATCTCCCTGCAAAAGACCTTCATAAAAATATTGGATTAGTAGCTGCTCACTAATCTGATGATGTGGGCAGCTTGCACAAAGTTTCTTAAACCTTTCCCAATATTCATAAAGCGTTTCACCATGCAATTGCCTAATGCCACATATTTCTTTCCTAATAGTAGCGGCTCTAGATGCAGGAAAATAACGTTCTAAAAACATTCTCTTCATCTCATTCCAGGTAGTTATAGTACCAGAGGGCAAATAATACAACCAATCTTTGGCTGAATCTTTTAAGGAAAAAGAAAAAGCCTTGAGTTTTATTTGTTCCTCAGTTACTCCAGGGGGCTTCATACTGGTACATACCACATGGAACTCCTTCAGATGTTTATGCGGGTCTTCACTTGCAAGACCATGAAAACTTAGTAAGAGATGAATTAATCCAGATTTCAACTCAAAATTAACATTGTCATCAAGATTAGGAAAAGTAATGCATAAGGGTTGCTGATGCAAATTAGGAGCTGTAAGCTTCTTCAGAGTGGGGTGTCTGGCCATGATCACTTCCTCCCTATCCTGATCAACGTCTTCTTGAATTTCTCTTCTGTGCCTGTATACAGATTTTCCAATATCTGAATTGAACTGTAAATATTGAGAATTAGAAGAACGAGTTACAGGCATAAATAAAAAAAAATCACAAAAAATAATGACAGTCCCCGGCAACGGCGCCAAAATTTGGTGTGCACTGTCGCAGGTACACCCAAATTGATACCTTACCTCAAAACTAACCTGTAGTAGTGGGAGTAAGGGTCGATCCCACAGAGATTGGAATTACCTTATGTGATTGAAAAAGGGGGATTGATAATCGCAATTTAAGTAAAGTAAAAAATAATAAAAATAAATAAGAGAGTGATTAATGATAAAGACGCTGGTTTCGGTTGATATCCACCGTCAAGGGATTACATTGATCATTGACAACATAATCAATATGTAATTGAATATCTATAATTGGGTTTCTAACCCTGTTCCTCCTTAGGTCTAGTAAATTAATGACAATCGCACTAATTAAACCCTAATTAACAAGCAATCTTTTAGTACATCGGTAAAGCATAGCTTACTAACCGCATGAAGAACTAGAGAAACTGACAGAGCTAAACAAATATAAACACATTGGCTATATCTAATTTAGTTAATCATTCATCATAGGTTCAATGATTTATAATCCAAAATCCTCAATCCTATTTGCCTCATGAATCGCAGAATTGAAGACTTTGTTCAAAACACAATTCAGCGGTAGATTAAAACAGACAATATACTAGTAGGCCTCCTAGCAATCATATGAATAATCATTAAGAAGAAAAACAGATAAATAATCAATACTCAATTCAAATTGAAACAATAAAATTAAATCTAAATCTCACAATGTATGAAAATCCCTTGAGGTTTCAATCTACTTCAACCAACTAAAAAGAACTAGCCACGCAAGGCCATAAGAAAATTTAAAGAAGAATTGAAGAACTTGGATGAAGAATTGGATGCTTTCTCTGCTTGCTTTCCTCCCTTTTTATAGATTAACTCCTCCTCATCGAAGTAGGAATGTCTTTAGGTCAAATCCCAGTCCATCGGACTTCAATTTGAGTGAAAAAGACCTAAAATCGCGAAACCAGCAATTCTGTACGATGGCGGGTGCCGCGGTGCTACGGAGAAGATGTCACTGGGCGCTGCGGTGCTCTATGGTTCCTGGGGAGAGGCGTCGCGGCGCTCCAAGCTAGCCATGACAGGCCGCCGCGGCGCTAACTTGCGAGCGCCGCGACGCCCAAAAAACTTTGGATTTTGCCGAAGTGCCGAACACGAAAGTTGTAGCTCTATGTTTCTTCTTTCCATAGCCACTGGAATCACTTCGATCGGAGCTCAAATGAGTGAGATATGCCTCCATTAGTGATGAAAGGTCAGAAATCATCATTTTTCATGTTTTTCTCTCTATTTTTCTCTTCTTTTCTTCTTTATTATTCCTAAAACATAAAACACAAAAATTAATTAAATCCTATTTATTCACTATTTAAATAAAATAAAAAGTAACATAAAATATGCTAAATACATGCTTAATTTATAGCATGTCATATACATACATGCCTGGATGTGCATATGCATGATGTATGTATATATATATATATATATATATATATATATATATATATATGTATGTATTGTCAACAGATAGCTTTGCATTAATATTAATGGATAGCTTTGATTTATTCTCTTGATTTACTCTTTTGTATTATTACCTTGATTTACTCTTAATGAGCTTATTTATTATCAGATTGTATAGGGATTAGATTAGCAGATATTTAGCCTTATTTCTAGAGATTGAATTCTTCTGTACATATTATATAATGAAGAGAAATCACAGCCTGAGGAGGCAAGCGATTCATACAGCATTCTTTACTTATTGACATGGTATCAGAGGCTGGTTAATTTTTCGGTTGTGTGCGTTTTTCCCTGGCTCCGTGTATTGGTGACTTCTGAAGTCTTGGCAGTCGCTCCCCACACTTTCACAGCTTCGGTTCTGGTGTATCGAGCATCATCGGGTTTTGCTTCTTGATCTGCGCATTCCATTTCTTAGCACTTTCTGAGCATCCTCGGGCTGAGTCGAGTCTCCTGAGCCTCTTGGCGTGTGTTTTTGGCTGGGTCGACTGCGGCATCTTGGTCTTTGGCTGAGTTTGTTTCTCGGGTCGTTTCCACAGTGGGTTGCATCTTCTGAGCCACGATACACCTTTTCTGCGTGTCTTGGTCTTCGGCTGAGTGTTTGGCTTCTCTCCAATACACAATTTCGGTGCTTCATGCTTTGGGCCATCGATAAGGATTGGGCTAGTGTACGTGGCCCCATCATCCAGGTGTTTTTTGTTCTCTCTCGGTTCTTTTCTCTTCTTTAATTGTTTTGTGCATTGTTTGGGTCATTATTTTCTCATGGATTTTGCACCAGTGTGTGTCAAGTTTACTGGCCAAAATTATTCTACTTGGGCGTTTCAGTTTGAATTATTTTTCAAAGGCAAAGACCTTTGGGGCCATATTGATGGTACCGATATTGCACCAACATCTGATACTGACAAATCTAAGGATACTGTGTCTTCTCCTTCTTGAGCTGTGCTTGATGCTAGAATTATGTCTTGGCTTCTTGGCTTAATGGAGCCCTATATTGTCACTAATTTACGGGCTCACCGCTCTGCTCGCTCTATGTGGAGTTATTTGAAGCAGGTTTATCATCAAAATAATGATGCTCGTCGTTTTCAATTAGAGCATGCTATTGCAATGTTTCAACATGATAGTCTTTCTATTCAAGACTACTACTCGGCATTTTTGACTCTCTGGCATGAATATACTGATTTAGTTACAGCAAATATTCCTGTTGCTGCTCTTTCCATTATTTAGAATCTTCACCAAACCAGTCAGCGTGATCAATTTCTTATGAAACTACGTCTGGAATTTGAATCGGTTCGCTCTTCTCTGCTGAATAGATTTCCTGTTCCTTCTCTTGATATATGTTTTGGTAAGTTAATTCGGGAAGAACAACGTCTTAGTACTCAAAATCTTCTAGAGCAATCTCATGGTAATTCTGGGCCTGTAACTATGGCTTATGCTGTCCAAAGACGTGGACCACCTGGGATTTCTAAAAATTCCCAATGTTTCTGCTGCAAAGAATATGGGCATATTGCTGTAAATTGTTCTAAAAAATATTGTTCATATTGCAAGAAAAAAGGACATATTATTAAAGAATGTCGTATTCGCCCCCAGAATCGTTAAGCCAAAGCATTTCAAACTTCTGTTACTGTAACAGCGCCTTCTCCAGCACCTGGTGTTTCTTCTTTTGATCTTACATCTCCGCCAGCACCTTATTGCATTCCTGAAATGGTGCAACAGATGTTAATTTCAACATTATCTGCAATGAGGTTTCAAGGTAACAATTCTACTACACTTTGGTATGTAGACTCGGGGGCTTCTAATCACATGACAAATAATCCCAAAAATCTATCTCATGTTCGGCCCTATGCTGGTAAATCTACCATTCAAACTGCTAATGGCAATTCCTTGCCCATTGCTACTGTAGGACATACCTCTTTTACATTGACTGATGTGTTTCTTACTCCTCAACTTTCCACGAATTTTATTTCTATTAGTCAATAAGTTGATAACAATTGTGCTGTTAATTTTTCTGGTAATGGTTGTGTTGTACAAGATCAGGTAATGGGGGAGTTGATCGCGAATGGACCTAAAGTGGGGCGTTTATTTCCACTATTTTTACCTGCTTTAGCACTTTCTCCAGTTTCTTCTATTACGTCTTTTGCTTGTAATAATGTTCCTACTTTGAGTATAGTGTGGCATCGTCGTTTAGGTCATCTTAATCCTCAAATATTATCTCATGTATTGAACTATGACTTTCTTGTTAATAAAGAACGTTCTTCTTTATCTCTTGAGTGTGATTCTTGTAAACTTGGTAAAAGCAAAACTCTTCCCTTTCCCTTGCATGCTAGTAGAGCTTCTCATTGCTTTGATATTATCCATAGTGATGTTTGGGACCCTTCCCCGGTTTGTTCACATGAAAAATTTAAATATTATGCGACTTTCATTGATGATCATAGCAGATTCACTTGGGTTTATTTTCTTCGCTCTAAATCTAAGATTTTTCGTACTTTCACTGAATTTTTAGCATATGTTGAGAATCAGTTTTCTACGAATATTAAGACATTACGTACCGATTCTGGTGGTGAATATTTGTCTACTGAGTTTCAGGCTTTCTAAAGGGATCATACATCAACGTTCATGTCCCGCTACTCCCTAACAAAATGGAGTAGCCGAACGCAAGAATCGTCATCTTCTTGATGTGGTATGTACTCTTTTGTTAGAATCTTCTGTTCTATCCATGTTTTGGGTTGAGACTCTAAAGACTGCTACTTACTTAAGTAATCGTTTACCTTCCCAAATTTTACACATGAAATCTCCCTATTTTCGCCTGTTTGCTAAGGAACCTAGTTATGATAATCTTCGTATATTTAGTTGTGTATGTTTTGTTCATTTACCTCTTTTTGAAAGACATAAATTATCTGCTCAATCCGTTCGATGTGTTTTCCTCGGATATAATGTGTGTCAAAAGGGATTTGTTTGCTATGATCCCACTTTACATCGTACACGTATTTTTCGAAATGTTATTTTCTTTGAAAATCAACATTTCTTTCCTGTTTCATCTGTGCCCTCTTCCTTTTTCACTGTGGTCCTCCCTTCCTTTGAGCACCCTTTCTCAGATCTTCATCAAGTTAGGTTTCGCTTTAAACCAGGTATGGTGTATACAAGACGATTTCACACACAGTCTCTTCCGATAGCTCCACCAATATCTGATTCTAACATGCGCTAGAATCAGTCAGTCGTAGCACTTCCAGAGCTTTTGGTACGTTGCTCTCCTCGAGTGTCTTAACCCCCGGATAGGTATAGGTTTTCTTTTGGCACTTCTATTTCAGCTCTTACTGCTGCCTTGTCCAACTTTGATATTCCCACATACTACTCACATGCTGTTAAGCATGACTGTTGGCGACAAGTTATGCAGGAAGAAATTGCCGCTCTAGAGGCCAATCACACTTGGGACGTTGAGTCTTGTCCTTCCACTATTGTTCCTCTGGGTTGTAAATGGGTTTACTCAGGTTCGCTCTGATGGAAGTTTGGATCGTTATAAAGCTCGGCTTGTTGTCCTTGGCAACCATTAGGAATATGGTGTGAATTATGAGGAGACTTTTGCTCCTGTGGCTAAGATGACTACTGTTCGTACGATTCTAGCTCTTGCTGCTTCTAAAGATTGGCCACTACATCAGATGGATGTTAAAAATGCGTTTCTTCACGGGGATCTTAAAGAGTGTATTTATATGAAACCACCCCAGGGATTGTTTTTTTCTCCGAACTCTAATGTGTGTAAATTTCGTCGCTCTCTTTATGGTCTCAAATAAGCTCCACGGGACTAGTTTGATAAATTTCGAACCACTTTATTACAATTTTCTTTCCAGCAGAACAAGTATGACACTTCTTTATTTCTTCAGAAATCAGACATGGGTCTTGTTGTCCTTTTGGTCTATGTTGATGATATTGTAATCACTGATTCTGATTCTGTTTTACTTGACCAGCTCAAGACACATTTTTCACAATCCTTTCATATGAAAGATCTTAGGTCTCTCACATATTTTCTTGGTCTTGAGGTGCATCGTAGTCCCTCTGGTATTTCTCATAATCAACATAAATATGTTAGTGATTTGGTGGCTACAGCTGGATTACAGGAAACTACCTCTCTTGATACACCCATGGAATTAAATGACAAATTTCGAAAAGAGGAAGGTGATTTACTTGTTGATCCCAGTTTATATCGCAAATTGGTGGGTAGTCTTGTCTATCTCACCATCACTAGACTAGATATTTCTTTTGCTGTATATCAAGTCAGTCAGTTTCTTCAGAATTCTCATCATCTTCATTTGGTTGCTGTTCGTCAGATCATCCGCTATGTTTGAGGCACTTCTGCACGGGGTTTATTTTTTCCCACAGACAATTCTCTTCATCTTGTTGCTTATAGCGATGCTGATTGGGTTGGTTGTGCTGATACACGTCGCTCCATCACTGGTTGGTGTGTTTTTTTAGGTGATGCATTGATCTCCTGGAAGAGTAAGAAGCAAGACAGAGTTTCTAAGTCATCTACTGAATTCGAGTACCGAGCAATGTCTCTTGCTTGTTCGGAAATAATTTGGTTTTGAGGTTTGCTTGGTGAATTAGATTTTTCTGCTGATGATCCTACACCTTTACATGCTGATAATACCAGTGCTATTCAGATAACGGCAAATCTTGTCTATCATGAGCGCACAAAGCATATTGAAGTCGACTGTCATTCTATTTGTGAAGCCTTTGAAACTTGTGTTATTCCTCTTCCTCATATTTCTACTGAACTACAAATTGCTGATATTTTCACCAAAGCTTTTACTCGTCATCGACATTGTTTCCTCTGTAGCAAATTGATGTTTGTTGATCAACCCGCATCAATTTGAGGGGGGCTGTCAACAAATAGCTTTGCATTAATGTCAATGGATAGTTTTGATTTATTCCCTTGATTTACTCTTTTGTATTATTACCTTGATTTATTCTTAATGAGCTTATTTATTATCAGATTATATAGGGATTAGATTAACAGATATTTAGCCTTATTTTTAGAGATTGAATTCTTCTGTATATATTATATAATGAAGAGAAATCACAGTTTGAGGAGGCAAGCGATTCATACAACATTCTTGACTTATTGACATGTATACATATATGTACAGTGTGTGTGTGTACACACACACACACACACACACACACACACACTATGTGTACATATGTACACAGTTTGTGTGTATGCATATGTATGTGTACACACACACACTGTTTGGATATATATACATACATATATATATATATATATATATATATATATATATATATATATATATATATATATATATATATATATATATATATATATATATATCTATCTATGCATACATATATGTATATGTATGTATGTATGCATATATACACATACTGTGTGTGTGTGATTTGAATTATTAATAGTAATTTCCAGTTATTTGGGTTATTTAAGATTTTTAGTAATTTAGGATTGCTTGGATATCAAGTTTGGTTTGCCTGTTTAAGGATTGCTGTGTATTTTGGTTTCTCAGACTTCGAGAATTGAATTTTGTTCCCTTGTTTTTATTCTCTTTCCTTTCTTTCTCTCTTCCCTTCTCTATTTTCCTTCGACTATTCTGTTTGCCCTACATAGTTAATACCATTTTCTTCTGTTATACATCTGAGTTGAAACAAATTGGAGGGAGGAATCTTACCACAAAACTAAGCACATACAGATAATCTGCTAGTTTATTATATAGAATCAGACTATCAGTAATATCTTTGTTCCTCTTGCTTTGGCTCTCTGATTTTCCTTTATCTGCCCATTATCAGTTATGAACTGTTATATGTAAATCCGTGCTTTACTTCCTCCTATTCCAATTTTCATTGTATTGTTGTCTTTTCAGAGGTCCTTGGGGCGCTCTTTCACCTATCCCTGAGAATAATGCTATTGCTGTTGATACTCAGGTTTGTAATTTCTTATGATAAATTGTTAAAATAATATGTTTGTTATTAGACGATTGAGTTAGTGTTTATTTTTTCTTGTCCAAGTGTAGGGGGGATCTGTTTTTACTGCTTCTGGTGATTCTTGTGCATATTGTTGGGATGTGGTATGTATTCACTGAAGTTGAATATTTAATGTATATGAATTTAATTTTGTTGTACAAAATTTTTGGGTATATGTTGATTTATGTTTGTAGCTGTATTGATGCTGGAGTGTTGTATATTAATGTCTGTAGGAAACTGGTAAAGTAAAAATGATATTTAAGGGGCACTTGGACTATTTGCATTGTTTAGTTGCCCGTAACTCTGCTAGTCAGGTATTGCCCTACTTTTTTACTTCATGGTGATAAGTTTTCTCCTTCTCTATTTTTCTTTTTGTGGTACATTATAGGGTAGTGGTTGAACCTAAGACATCTTGCTAACTATTGACACTCCTCACCGTCAGACAACACCTTGAGGATTTCTCCTTCTCTCTTTTTATATGAACTAGATTTAATCATTTTTTTGTTGTTTCAAGATTTTATTTTTCATATTTTGTATGTGTTTGTGTGTGTCTATATATATAAGATTATCTACTAAAAGGGAAATTAGGAAAGGAAATAGTATTGGTTATTGTAATAGTAAATGAACCATTTTTTTTTGAAGCATTCAGAGATTGTTTGATCATAAATATCTTTTCTAGTTGTCTGTATACTGATAAGGAGGGTTCATTCTGGTTTAGAATCCGAAGCATTCATTACTCTTCCAGTAAAAAAAACATATGGGCAAGTATTTTATAAAACCTGGCTATGCTAATCAAACGAATATTTTTTGTTGTTGCCATTATCTCATTCGTCAAGGCATCTTGATAAGTTACTTTTTCCCTTCACTTATGATCAATCTCTTATGGGCAATGTAATATGTTTTGCCGCAAGTTGCAGCGGATATATCTAACTATTGGTTCTGTCTGAATAAACTTCAGATTATAACAGGTTCAGAGGATGGGACTGCACGAATTTGGGGTATTAGTCATTTCCTCAAGTCAATAATTATAGCAGAAAAAGTAACATGATAAATTATCTTTTCCTAACTATACATGTGCAGTTTTTCCATAGTGATGCTTATACTTTTGTGGCTTATATACCATGTTCACCAGATTGCAAGAGTGCAAAGTCCATCCAAGTGATTGATCCTGCAAAAGAAAATTTGAAGTTAAAAGGGTTTGTTTCTTGGGTTAGTTGTGTCGCTTTAGATGCAAGTGAGAGCTGGTTGGTAAGTGCTTATTTGATATTATATCATTACCTTCCTGCTCCATCTGTTACTCTTTTTTTTCCTTTTTATTTGTCTACATGTGTCGCTTTGGTAAAATAAATGGGTGTTCATACACTATGTTGATCATAGCTTGGGTTACCAACTATGGCTGATATTAGCAAGTGATGAGGATGGATCTTATATAATTTATTTTATTAAGAGTAAATTACTTTTCCGTCCCTTGATTAATACCTTTATTACTTGGCCCTGCCTATTGATATGAAAATATACACAAACCTCTTTAAAAAATAAGAGTAAAATACTCTTCATTTCCTTAAATTAATACTTTTATTACATTGCTCTCTTTTTTATTAAGAAAATATACACAAATCTCCCTTAAAAGTAAGAGTAAAATACTCTCCTCTCTCTTTATTAATATCCTTATTACATAGCCTTACTTTCTATTTTTAAAATGTACATGAAAAAAATATGTACAACTTAACCTAAATATCTTAAATTCTTTTTATGAAAGAGAAACAAATAAAAAATAAGTAAATAAAAGACCACTCTCTCATATTTTTCTTCTCAATTTTCAACCAAAATTTTAAGTTAACAAAATTTGTATTTCGATAGTCCAAATTATTTTGCAATTTTTTTTTTAAAAATAATTGGTATTAAAAGACAATGAATTAGAAATAAAATTTTAGGGAATGCTATTTTATTATTTATTTTTCTTTCATGAAAGATATTTGAGACATTTAGGTTAAGTTGTAGTATAGTTTTTATTTTTAAGGGAGACTTGTGTATGTGTTTTTCATAATAGAAGGAAGGGTAGTATAATAAACGCATTAGCAAAGAAAGTGGAGGGTTTTTTATACTATATTTTTAATTTTAAGAGAGATTTTTGTATATTTTTAAAATAGAAGAGAGGGCCATATAGTAAATGCATTAGTTAGGGAAAGGGAGAGTAATTTACTCTTATTAATACAATAACAACAACAACAATTAAGCCTTTTCTCATTAGGTGGGGTCGGCTACATAGATCAAACGACGCTATAGTGGCCTATTATGAATAAGATTAATAGATATATTATTAACTATTAAATCCTTCTTAATAGTTTCATCTATTGTTTTCTTTGAACCTTTAACTATCGGATTATTCTTCATTTGATCTACTTTTCTCAATAGGGCTTTTACAGGTCTTCTTTATACATGTTCAAACCACCTTAAGCGAGATTCCACCATCTTTTTTACAATAGGTGTTACTTCAAATTTTTCTCTAATGCATTCATTTTTAATCATATCTTTTCTGGTGTGTTCACACATTCAACGTAATATTCTCATATCTGTAACATTGAATTTATCTTTATGTTGTTTTTTAATCGTCCAACATTCAGTACCATACAAAATAACAGGTCCTATAGTTGTACGGTAGAATTTTCTTTTAACTTTGAGCGGCACTTTCTGATCACAAATGACACTCGAAACCTTCTTCCATTTTATCTATTTCACTTGAATCCTATGGTTTACGTCTTCCTTCACTTCACTGTCGTTTTATATAATAGATTTAAGATATTTAAAGTTTGTAACTTGTTTTAATATATGGTTTTAAATTTTACTTCTAAATTCATATTTGTTCGTCTTTTATTAAAAATACATTCTGTTTTATTTTTACTTATACGAAAATTGTGTTTTCAAAATTTGTCAATATAACTCTAACTTCATATTTATTTCTTCTTTCGATTCACCAACTAAGACTATATCATTTGCAAAAATTATACATCGAGGTCCCAAATCTTGAATATGCTCAGTAATTGCGTTTAAAATCAAGTTAAAAAAATATAGGCTCAGAGAAGACTCTTGATGTAGTCCAATAGTTGTGGAAAAATCTTGTGTCCCTATTTTGTGTTTTCACGCAAGTTGTGATCCTATCGTATATGTCTTTAATTGCTCGAATATACGCAATATGTACTCCTTTCTTTTCTAAAACTTTCCATAAAATCTCTCTTAATACTCTGTCATATGCCTTTTTTAGATCAATAAAAACTATATGCAAATCTTTCTGTTTCCCTTCGAACTTTCCATCAATCTCTACAATAAGTAAATTGTTTTTATAGTTGACTTTCTTGACATAAAACTAAATTGATTTTCTGTGACTTGAGTCTCTTGTCTTAATTTTTGCTCAATGATCTTCTCTTGTAACTTCATAGTGTGGCTCATGAGTTTAATCTTCCTATAGTTGGCACAGTTCTATATGTCTCCCTTATTTTATAGATAAGGATTAAAGTACTTCTTTTCTATTCATTCGACATTTTTTTAAATTTCATTATCACATTAAATATCTTAGTGAGCCAACTTATACCTTTCTTTCCTAGACTTTTTCACACCTCAATAGGTATATTATCGGTCCTACTGCTTTGTCATTTTTCATTATTTTCAAAGCTTTCTCTACTTCAAATTACTGAATTTTACGAATAAAAGTATAATTATGGTCTTCTTCTGCAACATTTAGTCTGTCAGAGTCACAGGTCAACTCATGTCCTTTTTTAAAAGCCCCTTGAAAGTAACTTCTCCATCATGCTTGAATATTTTACTCCCTTATCAAAACATTACCCTATTTATTTTTAATATATTTTACTTGATCTAGGTCTCTTGTCTTTCTTTTCTTACCTTTCGCAAATCTGTAAATTTTTCTTTTCTCGTCCTTAGTTCTTAAAAATTGATATAGCCCTTAAAAGGTTCTAGATCTCTCTTTACTCACAGTCTTCTTAGCGTCTTTCTTAACAAATTTACTCTTATTAATAGTGTATTTATTTTTGTAAACTAGAATAGTAACATGTATTGGCTTGTTATTGGCATTGAGTATTAGGCCCTAATTTGTGTACAGGATAAGCTAATACAATTTAGTCTTGTACAATGTTTGGTGCGAGTAATTGTAAAATTTTATGTAGTTGCATTTTATATGGTTATCACCATGTAATACTATATACCCAAGTTTAGAGTGATGAGCCTTAATAAAGAATCTTATATAAATTTTTTAATAATAAAAAATATTTTTATTCTCTTTTGTTAATATATTGTCATATTGTCACCAACACCACCACTGTTACCTCTCCCTTGCTACCACCACTACTGTTATTGTTGTACCACCACCACTACTATTGCCACCATGCCTCCATCACCACCACTATCATCATTGCCTTGCCACCACCATTATTATTGCCACCTCCACCCCATGACTACCATTATTGACTTGCTAGCACCACTGCTATTGCCACTTGTCCATGCCTCACCATCACTGCCACCATCACCTTTATGACGTGAATCTAATATTATTTATATATTACCTTATATGTTATACATTGATGAAAGAAAAATATTATAAAAGCTTATACAATGGATAACTTATACAATATTATCCCATTCTACTTATATTATTAGGTGTTATTTTATGCGGCACACTAAACATGGCCTTAATGCTTAAGACATGAATAACCATAATTCTTAATAATAAATATATTCTCCTTCTAACACTGAAGAATTTCAAGAAGAAAAACTCTTTGCTAATCATGATTACATTTTAAGGATGTTTCCTTGTAGGCATTAGGATAACTAGTAAAATGCACACATTCACAAGAAGACATGGTCACCAAGATTATATAGTAAACTTCACATATCTTGTTATAGTTGCTTAGTTTGGGGAGTGATTTAAGCGACCATTGACCATTCTCACCATTGTACACAGGCTTGTAGCTATGGTCGGAATATATCACTTTGGAACCTACCTGCTTCAGAGTGCATATTGAGTATTTCAATGTCTGCACCTGTACAAGACATGTTATTTGACAATAATCAAGTGAGTTAGTTATTGTTCTTATCTCTTTAGTTGTTTTAAATATTGTCAAACTATTTGATTGTGTTGGCCTGCGAGACAGAAAAGTTATTATTATGATGTGCACAAGAAAGACGAAAAGTTAGAGAAATAAGGTGGAAACCTTAAGATTCAGAATGTGTGTGAGTGATTATACTGACCTACACAACTATGGTATTTATAGAGACTTGTTGCACAAGAAGACATTAAACCACAATAATTATAGTATAGGCTTTATACACCTCATGTTCACACTGGTCATAATTAGTGTCAATACCTATTCTAACATTCTCTCTTAAGATGGACCATACATGTCATATGTGCCATACTTGTTACAAATATTGTTGATGCGAGGACCACTCGAAGACTTGGTGAGAATGTCTGATAGCTTATATTTTGAGTTGACAAACAGTTGTAATGCATCAAGAAAATATTTTCTCTATAATAAAATGATAGTCAACTTGTGTTTGGTTCGCACATGAAAGACTAGATTGGAGGCTATATGTAGAGCTTCTTGATTATCACAAATCAATTCCATCTTGCCTATTTCACCAAATCCTAATTCTTCATGTAAATCTTTCAACAATACAAGCTCACAAGTTGCTAAGGGTCATAGCATGGTACCTATCTTTTGCACTTAACTTGTCAACATCTTGTTTCATCCTTTTCTATGACACCAAGTTCCTTCCATTGATAAGAATAAAGTTGATTGAAGCGGTCTTCCATTTGTAGAACCTACCCAATTTGAATATGAATAGTTGACTACTTGAACATGTTTTGAATCCTTGTAGAGAAGTCCTGTGCATGGAGTTCCCTTGGTGCATGCAAGGATGCGAACTATAGTCTCTCAATGACTATCACACGGGATCACATAAATTAACTTACTAGACTCGCAACAAATGAAATATCTTAGTTATTATGAGATAATTTGACTTTCCAACAAATCGACAATAAGTTCTAGTATTTGAAAGAGGCTTTGCTTGTCCCAGAAGAACTAGTAAAACTAGGACTCCAAATATCATAGCTTCATTATGGGTATGAATTGGAAAAAATGCATGAGTATGTCTGCTAAGTTGACTAGACTCATAATCTAAGGAAGAAGGCAAAGAGGAAGAGCATGGATTGTCTTTTGAAGCTTAAGATAGACTGACGTCTCCTAGATGGTTGTGAAGAAGTGGAATGTAGATGACTAAGAATGTTGGCATTGTAAGATGATAAAATCCTTGTGACTTACGCACGATGCCAATTGTTTGTCTTGTACCTCGATCCTGTGAAAGAACATAATTATTAGAAAAAGTGAAGGAACACTTTGAGTGATTAAGGGACATCCTAAACCCACAAGGAAAGCATTGGTGTGATGTGCAATGGGAACAAACCAAAATAACAAGAGAAGGTATGAAGAGTACCAACCAAGAGTTGAAACACACCAAACAAAGGTGTTGTGGAGATTAGTTACTGACAACGCTACAAAAGGCTCTAAAGAGTAATGGGCCACCACACTCAAGGGATAAAGAGAAGTGTACCATGTTAGGGAACATTGGTTAGCTAGTTTTGGACTAATTGGAAGATTAACAGTAGTCTCACGTGCTAACATGTGGCTGATCATATTTGGGGGGGTTTTGCTATTTGATATCCTCTAAGGAGTTTTCTAAGGGTGGTGACAAAAAGAAAGCCAATCAAGTGTAGTGATTGGAAAGATACTTGGTCATGGAAGTGGAAGAGAAAGGACACCATTGATAGTGGGGACTTAGGGCTTTCCTCCCTAAGCTCTGAGACTATGAAACTAGAGAAATAGGGAGGAGAAACATATAATTTGAAAAGTGTGTCAATGATTATTCTCACCTACACAACCATGTTATTTATAAACTTGATACAAGACAAGACATTAAATTACAATAACTACATTATAGCTACATAAACCTCATGTCCACAATAGTAGCTACATACATAGTAGTCAAATCACGATTCAAATCGTGAATTTGATAGTTTATTTTTGAATTATGAATTGTGAATCGTAAGAGTCATGAACACATTGAAAAATAATTTAAAAAATATAATAACTTAAAAAATATAATATAAAATATAAAGCAGCTTATTTTTGGGCAATAATTACACTTGATGTGTAATCTGGTTTTTAAAGATGTACAATAATCCTAAGCAATATCTTTTTTAACTTTCTTTTGGGAAGGCATGATAAGAGTAGTGTGAAAGTAAATTTAAATGTAAAATATGAAGTTTTTTAACAATTAAAAAATTTAAAAAGATGAGGGTTGAAACTTGAGAGTTGGAAGAAACTCACCTTTGCTGCGAAAAAGAAGGAAAAGATTGACGGTAAAGAAAATTCTTTAATATTTTGCTAAACTCACCTATGAGTTAGGAATAAATTTAGAATTGTAGAGAGGAAATGGTGCATTTTGAGTATAAGTAAGTTTAAAATTGTGAAGGGAAATTTTTTATTTAAAGATTACCTATTTGTGTTTGAATAAGATTAAAATTACTTGTAGAAAAGTTATTTGTATAATTTAAAAAAATATTATTTTTATAATTTAAAAAATGTTAGTAAATTAAAACAATAAAAGACTTCCACTATAATAAAACATCTACATTGCAGTTGTTGAGGGATATTATTGTTTCTTACTAAAATTAACGCTATAAGGAGACCCCAAAACCCAAATGCACAGTTTGGTCTTTAGTTGTTTTTTTTAAAAAAAAAACAAAACACAAGCTTGCAAAAGACGATGAACAGCGAGTTGTGCAGCAGCCATGGTTGCACGACGTCGAAACTGGGTCACAAAATTGTAGAATTGTTTGATTTTGCAATTCTTGTTGAAATCGCATTGATCTATTTGATTCTGACAACGATTCATGTTCAAGCACAATTTGGCCACTGATTTGTATTGTGGCCTACAAATCGAACTGAAACGCACAATTTAGAATATGAATAGCATGTTTTCAATTTCTATGGCTACATATTCTAATACTCCCCCTCAAGCTCAGACATATCGTAGAAAATATCTTCTCAATAAATATTAGCAGTCTTTTAGGAATGTAAATATCGTGAATTAAGCTGATTTGATTTTCCTAGATTTAAGTTGTTTTGATTTTCTTTCTAAGATTAGGCTAATCAATTTTAATCCTCCTTAATTTGTGGGATTAGACAATTACAATTCTTTGTATATATATAGGCTGCCTTTGTATTTTTTGCATATAAAAAATACAACAATTAAGCATTTTTTCACTAGGTAAGATCAATTACATGAATTAAATGATGCTACAGTGATATATTATAAATAAGGTCAACAGAGAGATTATTAATTGTTAAATTCTTCTTAATAGTTTTACCTATTGTTTTCTTTAACTCCCCTCTATCTCTAATTATCGGGTTTATCTTTATTTGAATTACTCTTTTTAGCAAAGCTTCTGCAAGTCTTCTTTACACATGGCCAAATCACTTTAAACGAGATTATACCATTTTCTTCACAATAGGTGCTGCTTTAACTCTCTCTAATGCACTCATTCTTAATCATATATATTATAATGTGTCCACATATCCAACACAACATTCTTATCTCTGTAACATTGAGTTTATCTTCATGTTGTCTTTTAATCACCCAACATTCAGTACCATATAATATTGCACGTCTTATAGCTGTACATTCAGTACCCATACAATATTGCACATCTTATAGCTGTACAATAGAATTTTTTTTAACTTTGAGCTGAATTTTTCTATCACAAATGACACTCGAAGTCTTTACTTTTTCCATTTTATCAATCCCGTTTGAATTCTATGGTTTATGTCCTCATTTACTTTTTTGTCATTTTGTATAATGGATTCAAGATATTTAAAGTTTGTGACTTGTTTTTTAAAAAATGATTTTCAAGTTTTACTTCTAAATTCGTATTTGTTCGCCTTTTATTAAAATTTCATTTCATAAATTTTATTTTATTTTTATTTATACAAAAGTTATGTGTTTCTAAATCTTGTCTATATAACTCTAACTTCATATTTATTTCTTCTTTTGATTCATCAATAAGAACTATATTGTTTGCAAAAATATACATCGAGGCCCAAATTCTTGGATATGTTTAATAATTGCTTTCAAAATCTAATTAAAAAGATATGGACTCAGAGATGAACTTTGATGTAGTTCTATTGTGGAAAAATTCTATGTTTCCATTTTGTGTTGTCACGCAAATTGTGATCTTATTGGACATATCTTTAATTGTTCGCATATTAGTAATATGTATTCTTTTCTTCTCTAAAACCTTCCACAAAACCTCTCTCAGCATTCTATGATATGCTTTTTTCAAATCGATAAAAACCATATGTAAATTGTTTTTATTTTTTTGATATCTCTCCATCAATCTCTACAGTAAGTAAATTGCTTCCATGGTTGATCTTTACATGAAACCAAATTGATTCTCTGTAACTTGAGTATCTTGTCTTAATTTTTGTTCCATAACTTTCTCTCGTAATTTTATAGTATAACTCCTGAGCTTAATCTCCCTATAATTAACATAGTTTTGTATGTCCCCCTTATTTTTATAGATATGGATTAAAGTACTCCTCCTCCATTCATCTAGTATTTTTTTATATCTCATTATCTCATTAAATAACTTAATGAGCCAACTTATGCCTTTCTTGCTTAGACCTTTCCACATCTTAATAATTATATTATCAGGTCCTACTGCTTTGTCATTATTCATTCACTTTAAAACTTTCTCTAATTCAAACTCTTGAATTCTATGATAAAATATATAATTTCGGTTCTTCTCTCCAATATTTAATCTATCAGAGTAATAGAAAAAATCACGTTCTTCGTTAAAAGAACTCTTGAAGGTAACTTTTCCATTGTGTTTGAATATCTTGTTCTTTTACTAAGACATTACACTCTTTATCTTTAATACATTTCATTTGGTTTAGGTCACCGGTCTTTCTTTCCCTATCTTTCGCAAGGCTGAAAATTTTTCTTTCACTATCTTTAGTTCCTAAGGATTCGTATAGCTCTTCAAAAGTTCTAGTTCTCGCTTCGCTTATAGTATTGTCATCTTTTTTAATTTTATATTTTTTTCAATTTTCATTATCTTTATATAAGTGTTACGCTTTATAACACATTCTTTTAATCTTAATCCTATCTTGCATCTCTGTATCTTACCACTAGGATTTTTTACCATTTGGTCTGACGCCTCTTGATTCTTCAAGTGTTTCTTTTGATATTTTCCTGATCCCTTTGGCCACCTTGTCCCACATATCATTAGCACTTTTTTGTACTCCACCTTTATTGTTGGATTTTTTTTCTTGGTTGTAATCCTCTCTGCCTTAATCATAGGAGAACCTTTTTTTTTCGAGCCTTCATTGCTGGTTCTACAAGCTTTGTCGCACCCTCTTGCCTTGATCTTAGGAGACCCTATTCTTTATCACGAAGTTCTGCTTCAATGTTTCTACACCCTGGTTCAATATTTTGCATCTATTCCTTTGGTTTTATGCAGTTTTCTTGCTCTCTAGTCTTCATCACACACTTCTAGTTTTCATCATTAATTTTTATCTGTGCCTTCATCTTTCTTTTTTGGCCTTAGTTTCCCTTCACCCAACCTCATCGTCTTTTGTTGCCAGTCTAGAACTTTTTTGTTGCCCAATTTTTATCTATACCCATCAGTATTCCTTCTATCACCTGTCCTTTGGTTTTACCCACATTACCTCTTTCCCTTCTGTTTTTCCCATTTTACATTTACTCTTTTTTTCCAAACAATAAAAAAATGCCTTTATGTTAGGAGGAGTGGAAGCAAAGGAGTGTGTTGTAGCAGCATCACCAAAGGAGCCAATTGGCCACACAAACTTTGAAAAAACCTTCAAGTACTTTTCATTGGCATGTATAGGTGAGTTTCTTACTATTTTTGTTGGATTACATGTCTCGTATAAAATCTTTGCCGACTCTTGAGTCATGGACCTAGGAGTTACTAACTATATGACACATTCACCAAATGTTTTTTTGCACATATTCTTCTTGCAAAATAGTTACAGCCAATGGATCCTTGATTACTGTAGCAATGGTAAGAGAAGTCAGGATAAACCCATCACTTATTTTGAAAAATGTTCTCCTTGTTCCTCAATTAGCCACTAATCTTGTATCTATTTAAGAACTCACTTGAGACTTATATTGCAATGTGTTGCTTCACCATGATTATTGTGCTTTTTAAGAAAAGGATTCAGGGAGGACAATTGGCCATGTTAGAGAACGGGATGATTTCTGTTACCTTGAAACACTAAGAAATTCAAACATTACTAAGAGCCAGTTATCTCTCTCTTTTATTTTTGAGTGTTTTTTTATCTAATAAAGAAAAAATTTGGCTTGATCACCGTTGTCTTGGATATCCATCTTTTGGGACCATAAGCATTTTGTTCCCTTCTTGTTTATGGGTTTGAATCTCAAAAGTTTTCATTGTGAGGTGTGTGAACTGGCTAAACATAAGCGTGTACCTTTTTTTGTGTTATGCTCCATTTTATCTCATTCACAGTGATATTTAAGATCCCTTTGCTATTCTTAATGTTTTTGGAGTACGATGGTTTGTTTTATTCATTGATGATTGTGCTCATGTTACTTAGAATCTTTTGGTTAGAAAATGAATATGATGTTTGTGGTGTTCTTCCAAAATTTCACTCTATGGTCAAGTTAAAGAATCCAATCCGAATCTTGAGAATAATGTGACAATTTTTGAATTCACATTACAAACTGAGACCAAAACCCATATGGATAATAGTGATCAAAATCTTCCTATTGTCGTTAGAAAAGAAATTATAGAATGCACAAAACGACTTTTATATCCTCTCAAATTTCATGTCTTTTGAAAATTTTTTACCATCTCACTGAGCCTTTCTTGTTAGCCTAAACACCATCTCTATTCCTACCACTTTATCTGAGGCATTGTTTGATGAAAAATAGAAACAAGCCATGAATGGTGAGATGGATGCATTGGAGAAAAACAAGACCTAGAAGTTGGTAAAAAAAATTACCTGAAGGAAAGAAGTTAGTGGGGTGTAAATGGGTTTATACAGTAAAATATAAAGCAGATGGATCTATAGAAAGATATAAGGTTAGATTCGTGGCTAAGGGTTATACACAAACTTGCGGGATTGATTCTTTGGAGACCATTGCCCTAGTTGCCAAAATGAATACCGACAGGATCTTGTTGTCATTAGCAACTAATTTTAACTAGGACTTGCAATAGTTTGATGTCAAAAATGCATTTATGCATAGGGAGGTAGAGGAGGAAATTTACAAGGGTATTCCACTTGCTATAAGAATAATGTAGCTATCCATACAGTGTGGAAGTTGAAGAAAGCCTTGTATGGGCTTAAAAAGTCTCTACGATCATGGTTTGGAAGATTTGCAAGAGTTATGATAGTCTTGGGGTATAATCAGAGTCAAGGGTATAACACATTGTTCATTAAACATTAATCTTTAAGGAAAATTACAACTTTGTTGATTTATGTTGATGATATAATAGTGATAGGAGATGATGATAAAGAAAGACAAATATTAAGCCAATGCTTATCTAAGGAGTTTGAGATCAAGGCATTGGGAAGGTTAAAATATTTCCTTGCGATTGAAGTGGCTCATTCTAAGTAAGGTATATTAGTCTCTCAACAAAAAATATATCAAAAACCTTCTTAAGGAAATGAACAAGACAACATGTAAGCCTACAAGTACTCCAATAGATCCTAATCACAGATTGGGAGAGGCAGAGGGGGACACTACAGTGAACAGAGAGATGTATCAATGTTTGGTGAGAAGATTTATTTATTTGTCTCATACATGACCAGATATAACATATGCAATAAGTGTGATTAGTCAGTTTATGCACAACTCAAAAGAGATTTATCTACAGGTAGCTCATTAAGTCTTACAATACCTTAAAGGAACATTAGGGAAAGTTATATTGTTTAAAAGGAATGGAGGGCTATTAGTCTGGCATATACAGATGTAGATTATGCTGGGTCTATTGTTGACAAAAGGTCAACTACATGATATTATACTTTTCTTGGCGAAAATTTGGTGACATGACAGAGTAAAAAGCAAAGTGTAGTTGCACGGTCTAGTGCAAAAGGAGAGTTTCGAGCAATGGCTCAAGGTGTGTATGAGTTGCTTTGGCTAAAGATCATCTTATAAGATTTGAAGATTAAGGGGGATGGATCGATGAGACTCTATTGTGACAAGAAGTTAGTAATAAGTATAGCACATAACCCAGTACATGATCAAGCAAAACTCATTGAAATAGACAGACACTTTATTAAAAAAAAATTAGAATGGGTTGATTTGTACACCGTATGTGTCTACACATGACCAACTTGTAGATGTGTTTACCAAGGGTTTAATTAGTTCAACTTTTCAAAGTATCACATCCAAGCTGGGAATGAAAAATACCTATTCACGATTCAGGGAGAGTGTGAAAAATATCTCTCAATAAATATTGGCAGTCTTTTAGGGATGTAAATATTGTGAATTAAATTGATTTGATTTTCTTAGATTTAAGCTGTTTTGATTTTCATTCTAGGATTAGGTTAATCAATTTTGATCTTCTATAATTTGTGGGATTAGACTCTTACATATCTTTGTATATATATAGGTTGTCTTTGTAATTTTTCATATAAGAAATAAAGCATAAAATTTGTCACATACATATCATATGCATCAATCTTGTTACAAATATATGTGATTTGGGTTCCTCTCAACTGCCAGATTATCATAAATTAGTTCCATCTTGTCTATTTCTCCAAATCTTAGTTTCTCTAGGTAATTGTTTCAACCATACGAGTTGACAAGTAGCCAAGGCCATGGCATGATTTTTAACTTTTGTACCTATCCTAACAACAATATCTTGCATTGCTTTTAGGACACCAAGTTTCCACCAATAAGAATCAGTGACTTGAAGGGGATCTTTTAGGAAAACTTGTCTATATGCATTTGAGTTGCAAACTATAGGAGCTTGTTTTTGATCCTCATTGAGCAATCCCATGCCTTGAGATCGCTTGATGTATATGAAGATGGGAACTATAGGATCCCACATGGTAACTATAGATTCCGACTCACTACATTCATAGCAAATGAAATATCTGGCCTAGTTATTATGAGATAATTTAGCTTTCCAACAAGTCTACAATATCTGTTGGGATCTTAAAGAGGCTTCTCTTATCTTAGAAGAAGTTTAACATTTGGATCTATGGGTGTTTCAACAGGCTTGTAATCTAGCATGCGATCTCTTCAAGTATGTTTAAAGTATATTTCCCGTGAGATATTGCCTTGCTTGCATTTGACTGAGCTACTTCAATACCTAAGTAATTTATTCTACCCAAGTCTTGCTCAAAAATGGTTGAAAATATGTTGTTTTAGCTTATATATGCATTATTAATTAATCCCATGTGATAGTAATATCATCTACATAGACTATGAGGTAAATACATAAGTTCAAGTATTGTGGCGATAAAAGACCGAATGGCTAGCTTCACTTCAAATCATATCAAATTGCTGCATAACAGTGCTGAGCTATCCAAACCAAGCTTGGAGAGATTGCTTTAGGCCATAAATAGATCAATGTAGCCGATGAACCAATTGTGACTTCTATAGGGCAACAAATCCAGGTGGTAGCTTCGTTTATATCTCTTCCTTGAGCTTATGTTAGGGAAATGCATTTTTAATATTTAACTGATACAAATGTCGATGACGAATGGAAGGGACTTCAGACTATCAATTTGTCCATCAACACCCACTTTCATAATATAAACCCAACGCAACCAATTGTAAATTTTCTAGGAGATAAGGTAACAAGTTTTCAAGTGCCGCTAGAGTGCATGGCTTCCATTTCATCAATCTTTGCTTGTCCCAACCTCGGATGAGGAAGATCATCTATACGGTTTGAGGAATAGCAACAAAGGACAAAGAAGATACAATAGTATAATAGGGTGAAGAATTGAAGATAAATGACGGTGGCTCAAAAATTTATAAATGGGATGAGGGTTTTAAGAGAAATGAATACCTTTTCAAAGATCAATGCGAAATCCACCAGTAGGAGACAAGTTTGAAGTAGGAGGTGATTCAACAAGGACATCCATAGGATCTGTAGTGATAGAAGGTTGAGAGCGACGACTAATTGAATATAGACTTGGAGAGGAGGAACATGAGGGGTATTAGTGGCTATAGTGCAATTTTTAGTGACAATTGGTTGATGCCTTAGACAAAGGACCGGAAGAACATCAAACACAACAATTGGATCAGTAGGTGAATGTGTAAAATATGATGACTTCTCAAAATGGTTACGCAAGATGAGATGAAATAATGGAGTTTCAGAGAACAACAACGATAGCCCTTTTGAACAAAGCAAGTAAAGCCAAAGACACAAGGTTAAAGGAAAGTTTATTGATCATGAAACAAAATAGAATGAGGTACCTGATGTTGTAAGGCGAAAGAAGGCATATGGTTTATTAGATAATAGTAAGCGAGAATAACATCATCTCAAAAATAGAGAGGAACATGATAGTGGAGTAATAAAATTCGGGTAGTCTTTACCAAATGACGATTTTTATGTTTTGCATCGCCATGTTGAGGAATATGAGGACAAGATGATTGAAGGATCCCTGTTCAGACAAATTATGAAAAGAAGTAGGAAAATATTCATGTGCATTGTCACTGCGTAAAGTACAAATGGAGACACCAAACTATGTATGGACTTAGTACAAAATTGTTTGAAGAAAGAGGACAACTCGGAACAAGTTCCCATAAGAAATAACCAAGTACAACTAGAATAATCGTCAATGAAAGTGACAAAATAATGAAATCCCCAAGTAGAGCTAGTACAACTAGAATTCCAAATATTAGTATGAACCAGAAAGAAAGGAGATTTAGCTTTATTATTGGTATAAGTTGGAAAAGATGCATGAGTATGTTTGCCAAGTTGACAAGACTCACTGTCTAAAGAAGGTAAGGAAAGAGTGGGACCATCTTTTGAAGTTTGGATAAACTTTGATGTCCTAGACAGTTATGAAGAAGTTCGGAGAATCGGTGGAAGTACAAATGATTGAGGATGTCAGCATTGTGAAATAATACAATTCTTGTGACTCACATTTTATGCCAATCGTTTGTCCTGTACCTTAATCCTGTACAAGAACAGAATTACTAGAAGAAGTGATGGAGCAATCAAGAGTGCTAGTCAATTTACTAGTAGAAACGAGATTAAAGAAACACCTAGGAATGTAGAGCACATAATCCAAGGATAGAGAAGGTTAGGGATGAGTTTTTCCAATACCTTTGGCTATGGTTTTGGAGCCATTAGCTAGAGTAACAGTGGGAATAGATAAGGAATTAACAAAATGTGAGAAGAGACTAAGGTTATTGAAGATGTGATCAAATGCTCCAGAGCCTAAAATCCAGTTTTTTGTCAACTTTTCATTAGTAAACAATGGTGAACCTAAACAATTAGAAGTATAAATACCCAAGTAAGGTATAGCAGAGTTTATCTCTGAGTCATGTTTATCATGATTCCAAAAGATAGCTGGAGTGACAGCTAAGAAAAGCACTACTGGAATGATGCACAGTGGGAATAGACCAAACAAGAGTTTAAATACTCCAAAAGATATGGGGTGTGGAGCTCAGTACCTAACAATGTCACAAAAAAAATTCCAAAAAGCAATAACACACCACATTCGAGGGCAAGAACAGGGAATTGAAGGACTGGGCTAGCCCACAGAACACTAGTCGGCTTGTTTTGGCCTTGTTGGAGGTTTGTTAGATATTTGACGTGCTCTCACGTGTCGGCGTGTGGGAATAGAGCAGAAATGGTGATTTGCATGCGAAATGTGGCCAGGTTTGGAGGATTGACCGACCGGCAGCCTTTGAGGGGGTTTGTGGGGATGGTGACTAAATATAGGTCACACAGAATGATCGTAAAATACAATAGAGCTCTACTGGGTGTAGAGTGTTTTTTTCCTCCATTGCCCTGATACCATGTGAAACTAGAGAAATAGGGAGGAAATTTGAAAAGTGTGTCAATGATTATTCACACCTATACAACCATGTTATTTATAGACTTGATACAAGACAAGACATTAAATTACAATAACTACATTACATCTATATACTCATCATGTCCACACTAAGTAATAACTACATATTATAATAGATACCATGAAAAGTTAGAGAAATAAGGAGGAAACTTTTAGACTCAGAATTTGTGTCAACTGTGGTATTTATAGAGATTGATATAACTATAAGACAAGACATTCAACTACAGTAACTACAACTAGATACAACTTGTGTTCCCAATTGGGCCATAACTAATTTTTACACCTATTATAACCTATCAGTGCTTTATATCATGTACGCCTTGTCACTTTCATTAGGCGTAAAGATTTCTTATAGCATTTTGTTAGAAATGGGCATGGGGCCCAAGTATTGGGCCATCATAGTAAGCCCAGGGTGTGGAAGGTCTATCAGAGAAGGAATAAGGGGATAGGGACAGAGCAGTAATAGAATGGGGGCATAAGGGACTTTGAGCAGTGAGTTAGTTAGGAAGGAAATCATTTAGGGAGGTGTCGTGCAGTGAGGGAGGTATTGAGAGCTGTTATCATTTTGGTGTCTTTCTGGAGAGAGAGGACAATATACCAGAGTTAGGGTATATTGTAGGAGTTTGGCTCCAGGGAAGGGTTAACTTCTATAATCCTTAATTTTTATTGCATATTTTACTGAATTCCATTACTGAGTTTCCATCATTGGTCCGACCTGCTGGATACCATGCCACCAAAACCAACAGGAGAAGCTTTGGAAGCTCGTTTGACAGCAATGGAGGCGATTGGAATACGAGTGGAAGAGTTGGAGTCAACTATAGGAGGTTTTCGGGCAGCATTACTGGAAATGCAACATACTCACTCAGAGATGCAAAAAACGCTATTTGAGAATATGCAGCAATCATAAGAAAATTTACTGCAAACCTTGCAGAGAGAAATGGAGAAAGCAGCTGGGAAAAGAGTTAAAGGGGGCCAAGGGAGGCATGTGTCATTAGAAGGGTCTTCCTCCACTGAAAGACCAGTAAGAAATCCGATAAGACAACCAGAGGTGGGAACGTTTCCGGAAGGTTGGGATGAATATCGTGTTTCAGCCAAGAAGGTAAAGTTACTCGGATTCCATGGGAATGACTCGATGGGTTGGATTCAGAGGGCATAAGCATACTTTGAAGTGCATAACACCCCAGAAGAGTTGAAGGTGAAGTTATCACGATTGTGCATGGAGGGAAATACCATACATTGGTTCACATTGCTGAGAGAGACGGATGAAAATCTCTCTTGGGTGAAGTTTAAGCAAGCATTGTTGCTGAGATATGGGGGAACCATCTATGATAATCCGTATGAAGAGCTGTCAGTCTTGTACCAATCTGGGACAGTAGAAGAGTATATTGACACATTTGAGTTGATTTTAACCCAAGTTCCTTGATTATCAGAGAGCCAATACTTGGGGTATTTAATGGGAGGCTTACGCTCGGACTTGCGACAGAGGGTGAGATCTTTTCATCTGAATTCACGGTGGCGAGCGATGCAGATAGCTTGAGACATGGAGCGTGAAGTTGAAGGCATCATGATTGATGCAAAAATTGTTGCGTTTCGTGCTAGAATGGGTCAGAATGTTGCGGGTTGGCACTTTGGGTCAAGTTTGATTCAGAAGGCCCATGAAGGGTCCATGCCATCAAATCCAACTAAGGCCAGTTCAAGCTTCAGTGGACCGGGATCATATGGACAGGGTAGAGGACAGACATCGCACTCTTCATCACTCTCGAAGGTTCCAGCGGTATCATCTGCGAACTCAAGCAACGCGACTTGATGATGGGAGAACGATCGAAGACCGGTGTTCGAGAAAACAAGGGGAACCAAGCATATCTCCTACCAGGAGCTGATGGATCGGCGCAACAAAGGGCTCTGCTTCAAATGTGGAGACAAATTTCACCCTCTGCACCAGTGTTCGGAAAAGGCCCTGAGATTGGTGATTGTCGAGGAAGAAGATGTTGAAGGAAAAGCTGAAGTCCTGGCTCTCGAAGTAGAACAAGTAAGGGAAGGAGAAGAACTAGAGTGCAAAATCATGAGATTGTTGGGGGCTATGGGACCGGAAATGGAGACGGTAAACACGATGAAACTAGAAGGTAAGCTGATGGGAGTGCCAATTATGGTGTTAGTAGATAGTGGGGCTAGTCATAATTTTGTGGCCCCACAAGTGATTTCTACCTTGCAAATTCCTGCTAACTCAGGTAAAGTGTTGGGAGTGAGGTTGGGTGATGGCCACAAGGTCCGTACGCAAGGGAAGTGTGAGGCATTACCATTACAATTGGGCGAAAATAACATGCTGGTAGATGCTATGTCTTGGACTTAGGAGGAATGGATATGATTTTGGGAGTAGCATGGTTGAAGATGCTGGGAAAGGTTGAGATGGATTGGAAGGCAATGACTATGTCCTTTCAAGCAAAAATGGGAAGGGTGCAGCTGCAAGGACTTAGAAATGTTAGTTCTGATTGCTACGGATCTGAGGTTAGTGCTGGGTCACTTCTGGGAATCATGGATTTTCCTACCCAAATGATTGAAGGAGTGCTATGGGAGACTGGGGGTGATCTGAAGGTTATAGAAGTGGGAGGAGGCACAGAACAACAGACACAGGATGTGGATAAGCTTGTGAGAAGTTTTCCTGAAGTGTTTACTAGAATCATTGGCCTTCCACCTCATCAAGAGATTGCTCATCAGATTTTGTTAAAAGAGGGGACAGAACCAGTTAATGTAAGACCTTACCAGTATCCACATCATTAGAAGAATGAGATAGAGCAGTAGGTATGTGAATTACTCAAGATGAGAATTATTCGAAATAGCTCAAGTCCTTTTTCTAGCCCAATAATTTTAGTTAAGAAAAAGGATAGCACTTGGAGGATGTGTGGACTATAGGGCATTAAATAAAGTGACAATCTATGATAAATTTTCCATCCCAGTAGTTGATGAATTGATTGATAAATTGCATGGGGCATATTTTTTCTCAAAGCTGGATCTCAAGTCTGGGTATCATCAAATTCGGATGAAGGAAGAGGATGTGAAAAAAACAGCATTTCGCACTCATGAGGGGCATTATGAATATTTGGTTATACCATTTGGGTTAATGAATGCACTGGCAACATTCCAATCAACTATGAATCAGATTTTTAAGCTCTTCTTGCGTAAGTTTGTATTAGTTTTTTTTGACGATATATTGGTGTATAATGAGAATTGGGAAGTTCATTTACTGCATCTAAATATTGTTCTGGAAGTACTGCAGAACAATCAGTTCGTGACCAATAAAGATAAATGTAGTTTTGAAAAAAATACAGTGGAATACTTGGGTCATATTTTGTCCAAGGATGGAGTTGCAGTAGATCCAAAGAAGGTAATCAGTGTGTTAGAGTGGCATATCTCTCACAATGTTAAAAGAGTGAGAGGATTTTTAGGTTTGACTGGTTATTATCGTAAGTTTATTAAAGAGTATGGTAAATTGGCAAGACCACTTACAGAATTGACAAAGAAGGATGCTTTCAAATGGGGGCCAGAAGCATAGCAAGCTTTTGAAAAATTGAAAAGGGTTGTCACCTCTGCTCCGGTACTTGCACTTCTAGATTTTTCTAAGTCATTTGCCTTGGAGTGTGATGCATCTGGGACTGGGTTGGGAGCGGTTCTGATGGAAGAGGGACGACCTTTGGCTTATTTCAGTAAAGCCTTGTCTCTTACTTATCTTCCAAAGTCAATTTATGAAAAAGAATTAATGGCAGTAGTATTACCTATCCGATATTGGAGGCATTACCTGATGGGGAGGGAGTTTGTAGTCTACTCAGATCAGAGGAGTCTGAAAGATTTATTAACCCAGAGGATTACTACTGCAGATCAGCAAAACTGGATGGCCAAACTGTTGGGATTTAAATTTGAAGTGGTGTACAAACCGGGTCCTGAAAACAAGGCTGCAGATGCACTATCCAGAATTCCAGGGAAAGGAGAATTAGCTACCTTCATTTCTTATCCCATCTGGTTACAAGAGAATGAGTTGTTGGTTGAGATTAAACAGGATCCTGATTTACAAAAAATTAGGGAGGCATTAGAAGCAGATTTGAACAGTAAACTAGGATATGCTTTACAGAATGGGGTGCTGTTTTTTAAGAACAGATTGATGATACCTTCAAATTCAAAATTTATCCCAACATTGTTACAAGAATTTCATGCCACACCTTCGGGGGGTCACTTGGGATACTTAAGAACTTACAGAATATTGGCTGCCAACTTGTATTGGGTTGGGATGAAGAAAATAGTGATGGCATTTGTTCAAGCATGTCATACTTGCCAACAAATGAAAAGTGCAGCCACCTTACCTAGTGGGTTGTTACAACCATTACCCATACTAGATAAAATTTGGGAAGAAATTTCATTAGGCTTTATTACCGGTCTTCCCAAATCCAAAAGATATGATGCTATTTTGGTGGTTGTGGACCGCCTTTCTAAATATGCCCACTTTATCCTGTTGAAACATCCTTATTCAGCCAAGAGTATTGCTACTGTCTTCATTAAAGAAATTGTAAGGTTGCATGGTGTCCTTTTATCCATTCTAAGCGATAGGGGTCCTATATTTGTGAGTGGGTTCTGGAGAGAAAATTTTCAATTACAAGGAATAGCCTTAAAACTAAGTTCCTCCTATCACCTAGAGACTGACGGGCAAACTGAAGTGGTTAACCGCTGTTTGGAGTCCTATTTGAGGTGTTTTGCCTCTGAACAGCCTAGAAATTGGTCTCTCTGGTTGCCTTGGGCTAAATTGTGGTATAATACCACATCCCACATTTCCACAGGAACCACTCCTTTTGAAACAATGCATGGACGTCCCCCTCCTACCATAGTGTGTTACATTCGTGGAGAGACTAAGGTGGAAGCAGTGGCAAATGAATTATTAGAACATGATGAGGCCTTAAGACAATTAAAGGGCCATCTCAGTAAAGCCCAAGATCAAATGAAGTACTATGCAGATAAAAAGAGAAGGAATATTGAGTTTGTATATTTAAAGCTAAAACCTCATAGACAAGCATCTTTGTCTCAAAGGATTTATTCCAAATTGTCTTCAAGGTACTATGGCCCTTTTCAGATCATTGGCCGCTTGGGGAAGTAGCTTATAAACTACTACTTTCTCCACAATCAAGGGTGCATCCAGTATTTCATATTTCATTATTAAAAAGGGCCATTGGAAATCATACAGTTGTGGCAATGTTACCTGCTGATATGGAAATAGATTCAGTGATAGAACCAGAGAAAGTTTTGGCTGTTCGAGACAAGGAGGATCATGGTTTTGCTTCTCGAGAGTATTTAATCCAATGGGCTGGTTTGGCACCTGAAGATGCAACATGGGAAGAGGCTTCATCTTTGATTCACCAATTTCCACACTTCAGCCTTGAGGACAAGGCTGCTGATCCAGCAGGAGGTATTGTTAGAAATGGGCACGGGGGCCAACTATTAGGCTATCATAGTAAGCCCAGGGTGTGGAAGGTCTATCAGAGAAGGAATAAGGGGATAGGGACAAAGCAGTAACAGAATGGGGGCATAAGGGTCTTTGAGCAGTGAGTTAGTTAGGAAGGAAATCTTTTAGGGGAGGTGTCGTGCAGTGAGGGAGGTATTGAGAGTTGTTATCATTTTGGTGTCTTTCTGGAGAGAGAGAGGACAATATACCAGAGTTAGGGTATATTGTAGGAGCTTGGCTCTAGGGAAGGGTTAACTTCTGTAATCCTTCATTTTTATTGCACATTTTACTAAATTCCATTACTGAGTTTCCATCACATATTTATTAGAAGTCAATTCACGTTAAGCAGCTGTGTATTTGGAAAACAGAATATTTTGGTTTTGGCTCTTTTTTTTTTTGGGGGGGGGGGGGGGGAGGGGGAATGAGTTGTTGCTCAGAACTTGAGGAAGAACAGCCTGCCTGGTTCTATTCATCATCAGTAGTTGGTTTCTGGCTGTTATCTTTTAGCTCGTACCTATTTTCATGATACAACTATTGGACAATCATATACAGTGTTCACATTTCAATCCCATTGGTCTGTCCTTATTTTTGTTCATTAGCAATTCTGAAAATTTAATCTTTCTCTTGCAAAACCGTATTATTTATTTTGCTAGTTAACATGTGGAATACTGTTGACCTCTCCTAAAATATCAATACAGGTTCTCATTGTACCTTTTGCTCTTCTATCTTGTTAATTTTTGCATGTTTATGCAGATATTGGCAGTTGGTGCAAATCCTCTACTCAATCGCTTTGACATGAATGGTGCGATCCTTTCACAAATACAGATTGCTCCTCAGTCTGCTTTTTCTATCTCCTTACATCCATCAGGGGTATGACTCGTTTTTGAAGTATTGTTATTGAGATATTTAGTTTCTATACATTTTGTTGAGGCGACTGACTTGTCAGCTTAAGCTTTCTTCCTGGGCTCCTTGTTACTTTCTACTTGATTCAATCTTAATGGGCGCATTGTATTTGTCTCAGGTTATGGCAGTTGGAGGTTATGGGTGTATTGTGGATGTTATCTCTCAATTTGGAAGCCACATGTGCACATTTCGCTGCCAATGTGTCTAAGCGGAGTGTGCAGATAGTGTAATTTTGAAGAATGCCAGAAGGCAAAGCATTTTCTAGAAGTCAATGAATGCCAGGATGAAACTAAAATTTTGCTCCTGGCTTATATCAAAATTGTTTGAATCATGTATATTGAAGTTGTAATTCTCATTGTTTGGGCCATACATGGATCTCTGATATTTAGGTGGATTGCAAGAATGTGTTGGTGAATAGTTATGGGATTTCTTTATCCCTGCATTTCCTTTTTTTCTGTTTGATTGTTCCATTATCTTAGTTTGATATTATTTGTGGATCTCTGATATGAATATGACCAAAACTAGTTGGATAATATTACCCTTAGGCGGGGTTTGGTTTGCAGATATTCTAATTTTACAAGTAATTGGAAATCTATATATAGAAAAAAAATTGAGTATGGCCTGTATGAAAAAAATATGTTCTTATATTATTTAGGGTACATAAATTTAACAATTTTTATATATTTTATGCTCAAATTCTCTAAATAAGTTTTTTGATGCTTAGGAAATTTAAATTTTCATATTTAGATAAATATTGTGTACTTTTTTTTTGAATAAAAGCTAACAAGGTTACAAGGAGACTTAATACAAACCAAAATTAGAGTTAGGGGGATTATTTGAACAAAATCTTTCTTGGAAAATCCCCAATATACCTTGGACTCATCAGCACTTCAACCACCATTTAATCCACTACCAGTCTAATATCAGGCAAAATGGGATTTGAAACGTCATCCACCGTCAAGGCTTTATTAAGCATCTTCGTCATATTGGTACTGGGGACTTCTATCAGCAAAGAGCTTCCATCATGAAAGCGAGACCTAAGAATCATTCTTCACAGGCTTTCCATTGGCAAGACCGATTGTGGCTTGTTCCTCCATTGACGGGTCCACAGAAGTTTGCAAGGCATGCTACTACGCATCAGATAAGCGATCATTATGAACTCTGTTTCTTCTATCTGCAACAAAGATTTGATAAATATGATCTAAACATATTACTATAAATCTTCATATTTATAGGATACTACAGATTTTTCGGTTTTCTACTCTTGAAATTGCATAATCAAGCCAGTCTTGCTAAATAGTATGTGTCTGGAACCCAATCCTAAAATATAATATTGTTTATAGTATAACTAATAATTCACTTGGGAAAATAAGATTTTTGAGTTAAATTGTATAAATTTGCTTTTTAATGAGAAGGGACTCATATTTACTCTTTGATGTAGGAATATGACCCTTTACAATGGCCAAGGAAGGAATCTGATCAAGAATGAAGATATGAAGTTTGGAAGACAGGACATGAACGTCACGATGATGAACAACTTTGCAATGTTGGGCCTGGTGTAGAGTATGAAGAATTTGACCCCTTTGCCTTTACTTATGTAACATTTATAAACAGACAATTTAGGGCTTTGAGAGTTCATTCTCTAGCTTTGGAGAGTGTTGGAACAAGGCAATGTTTATAATTTTAATTAAATCTCCCTCAACAAAACTATTATTTGCCTTGATGATAGAAACTCATATATTGTGATTAAATGAAACTTAGTTATGTGGAGTATACCAAAAGTCCTCAACTTTTGACCCAGAGACTTACATAGAGGTGCCTACCATTAATCTCTTCTTGGAATGGAGAGCAAATAGCTAACTACCGTTGCGTATTCCTCTTAGTGCTTCTCTTCGGTAAAAGAAGAAGACAAGAAAGAGATAAATTCCCTTATAACAATAAGATCTATTCACTTATCGATGCCAACGTTAGTTTCTCCATAAGTATTTAAATGTTAAACTAGAATTATGAATCATGTAATTATTTCATTATATTTTAAGTTGAAATGATAACTATAATACATGTCGGAAACATACTATATTTGAAGCCTTTATGTAAAATAAAAAGTTGTTGGGCCATTTATTTATTTTAGAAATTATTACTCTTGTGTACATTACATGGCAGCCCATGAATAAGTTAAATTTCAAAGGAAAAAAAAGGTGGAATGAAGGTTAAAAAGGAAGATTAAATGACATCTAGATACTTAAAGAGTAACCTTTTAAAAATTGAGTCCAACTTAGCTTAAAACCTAAGCAGGCAACTTCTATAAAGAATGGTAGCTAGCCATGCAAGCTACTCATTTTGAGACTCATGCTAATATTATTTCCTACCTGAAAATAATGTAATTCTAGAAGGAAAACATAAAGGAAAAATTGTCAACAGGAAAAATTTGAATTTCATGAATGCTACAAAATTGAACATTGGGGTCTACGTGAATACTAAACTAGATATCCAAAAGACTATATTCAAGGATGGATATAAAGCTTCAAATCTACCATAACAAGAATAGCTCTTGGAGGGATAAAAGAATAAGCTTTCACTTGAGAAATCTCTAAAGAACTGAAACTTAATGCTCTACTTCTGCATATCATGCTTTATCAACCTTTTAGAAGTGTTGATATGATCTTTGTGATCTATCTATTTGTTCAGAAGTGTGTTCCCTTCATTGTTATCTTCATTTGAGTTTTAAGATCTTGTCAAAACTTAGAGAAGTTAAAGGTTGCTCGTCTGTGGTGTAAAAGCAACTTTGGATCCTTGTTTGTAAGAATACTAGTATTGTATAATAGCTAGAGAGTTGAAACTATTTGTAAGGTTACTTGGGAAGGTTGTAAGGCCAGTGTTGTTTTCCTATTTGTTGAATTTTTGTTTGGGTTCTTGAGAGAAAAATCCAATGAGTTGTGTGTTTAGTTTGATTGCTTGTGTTAGGTTGTAAAAAGCTTGTAAGTTGAACATGTTTATTTGGTGACTGCCCTTGATGAATAAAAATGCCCTTGCTATGTGCTTGGGGAGTGGATTGCAAGATATCTAAACCACTATAAATATTGTTGAGTTGAGCTTTTCCTTCAAACTCCTTTTATTATCTTGATTGTGTTTGCATTGTTGTTTTGTTTTTGAAAACCAACTTTCATATTAAAACTATTTTAGAAAAGGTTTGTGAATCTAGTCTTGTTTAAGGTTTTTAAAGATAAATTGGTATTTTACTTCTACACATAAAGAATCTTTCTTTTCTTAATAAAATCATTTTTGATCAAAGTTGCCTTGGTGACAATATTCATAAGGGAATTGTTCTTCAGATCAATAACCTTTGTTTACATTTGGTTTTGATAAGGTTAAAATTTAAGTAACCATTTTGGAAATAAGCTTATGTCTTATATTTTAAGAAATCTACCTCATATTTCTAAGTTTTCATCATATTTTATGAAAAAGTTTCAAAACTTGGTACATTCAATTCAACTCCCTTTCTTGGATGTTTCCTTACCTGAATTAACAACTGGTATTAGAGCTGGTCTCTTGTTTGCAGGTTTAACCACCTAAGAGAAAAGGTTCGTAGTTTAAGAAACATGAATCAAAACTACATTGAAGGTCATTCAACCAATAGGCCTTTATTCTTTGATGGATCAAACTACACTTATTGGAAGTAATATATGAGGATCTTTATGCAGTCTATTAACTACCAAATATGGAGGGTTATAGAAAACGGACATCATGTGTTTATTAGAATGGTAGAAGGGCAACAAATAGTAAAACAAAATGACAAATGGGATGAAGAAGACATTAGAAAAATATAGCTAACTGCTAGATCTATTGAGATGATGTTTTTTGTTGTAAATGTTGAAGAATATAGAAAAATTTCAAGATGTACCTTTATTAGAGAAATATGGGTGAAGCTACAAATGACTTATGAAGAAATGGATGAAGTAAGAGAAAAAAAGGTTGACATGCTCATTCATAATATAAGTTGTTCAAGATGAAGGAAAGTGAAAATATTGAAGATATGTTCAAAATATTATCCTTCATCATAAATGACTTGGATGCCTTAGGAAAAACCTTATGAAATTGTGAACTAGTAATAAAAGCGCTAAGAGTATGTAACATCCCTAATTTTCATTAACTATTAAGGCATGTAAATTATTAAATTACGAGAAATAAAGAATGAAAATAAATACTTATTAGAAGATATGCCTTAGAAATTCTTAATCTTATGTGTAGGCATAGGAAATTTTTATAGCATTAAGGGAATAGGAAAAATGGGAGGAAAACCTAAGAGGCAAAATTCTTGGGTAAAGAAAGTGAATTTTTAATGTTGGGTGGAAGTTTTGGAATTTTAATGAGTTGGATTATATGGATTTTCCTAATTCAAGAACTAAATTCCCTAATTTTGGCACCTCACCTTACACTATTGGGCTTCCACCTAGGATATCAACACATGGACATTTCCTCTAGGATTTTCTACCTCACATGGGTTGTTGGCAAGCCACAGGGATGACCCAATAAAGAGACATATCATGGAATTGGGTTAGGTTAATAGAAGTGAGCCGTCAAATCTAAGTTTGCATGTATGTGAAGGCCAAGCCTCCCATCTCTAGGGAAGCATTTTGGCCCAAGCAAGAAAGGAAGTGGAGAGCCCAAACCCAAGAGAGAAAATGGAGCCCAAATTCAAGAAGGGATGAAGCCTTACATGGTGCAATAGGACCCCATCATGATTGGCAATGATTGCCTCTCATTGAATGTACAACAAGAAAACCATTTGAGTGTTAAACAAGTAAGGCAAAGGAGTGCCAAACAAGGAAAAAAATCATTGCATGAATTTTTAAACAAATCTCCATCCTATGAGTGAGGATTTCGGCCAAGATATGAGGAGAAGAAGGGTTGAAAATTTTCCACCTAAGATGACTCTAATAAGCCATAATAATACCCTATTAAGTAAACTATAAGTAGAAGTAAGCAATCCTATGTTTTAAGGAGATTTTTACCACTTGTCTCAAGTCCATCTCATCACAAAAATTTAAGAAAATCTACCCTATATTGAGCTGCATAATTCGTCCAAGGGAGAGGGAGTGAAGGTCAAGGCTTTGCACACTACAAGAAGAAACCATAATGAGTCATAATGATGGTTTTATGGAATGCCAAGTAAAGTAAAAGACTCATGATTTGGAGACGTTGACCTTTTGTAATTTTTAAACAATTAACATTATTAGCAAGGGGAGTTTCGACCAAGTGAGGGGAGAGAAAAAACAGAAGCAAACTAGAGGAAAGAAAGGAGAGAAAAATAGTAGAAGAGAGGAAGGGAGAAAAGAAGGGAGTCTAAGGCAACTAAGTGCTCAAGGTAAGTTAGTATAATCTCTACTTTAATCTATTCTTTCTCTTCATCTCTAGGGTTTAAAACTTATCCTTTTCCTCTTATTCATGCTGCTGGAATAGCAAAGAAAATGGGAGAATCTCGCCATCCTTCAAAGGGGAAACAAGAAGAAGAGAATTAACTATGTAAGCTAGGAGTGTAGGTAGGTTTGACCATATTTTCTTTTGAAAGAACTTTGAAATTTTTGTAACTTTTATATGGGACATTGATCTTAGGAATTTCATGAGACTTGTAATAATTTTTCTACTGTTGATGTTGGCCATTAATGTTTCTATATCTTGCTACATGTAGATCTTGCATGTGATGATGTTGTGTGATTGTTTAGGTTGGTATGGAATTTTCTGCATGGTATTGCCTATGGGTGGCAAAATTCTAGGATATTGTGCTTTTAACTTTATGTGTATTTGAATATGGTAAAATTGATGGAAGAAGGCTAGGTTGATGAAAATAAGGATGGTCTTAAAAATCTAGAATAAACATATGGGAAATTTTGGTTGAAAAACACTCTTAGTGTTGTTTGATTGATTCTGTTTTCTTGAAGAAGTGGATGATGAAATATGTTATAATAAGTAAGGGATATAGTTAAAACATTAAAATTAATTAGAATGACAGAAACATGAGATAGGTAAAGATTTAATGTGATGGTTATGGATGAAATTATAATAATTTGTTAATGAGGCTAAGTTGACTAGATTGGTTGGGACACTGAAGATAAGCTCTCTATTTTTTAATTTTTGGGAAGAATCTATAAGGAATTAAAAGAAATAGTTAACATAAAAAATGTAGATGTATATCTTACGAATTTTTTGCCATTGGACTAATCTAATTTGGAGTCCATATGAGGTAGATATGGCCTAATTAGTAGAAAAATGTCAGAACCCACCCAAGGTGAAATAATAGTGAACCCGAGGGATCGATAGCACCCAGATTTCATAGGTTTTTGCGATAATTATTGACATGAAAGTTGTAGTTTTCTGTCTTATATTTCCATAGGATCTAGAATCACTAAAATTTGAATCCAAATAAGAGAGATATGGCTTAAACAATAACAAAAGGTCTGGACCCTAAAATCTAGAATGTCATTTGGGCCTTAGAACTTGAATGGGTGCAAATTTCCAATAAACAAGAGTACCAAAACTTTAATGAATTAATGGATAAGAAGTATATGAAGCCATAAATAAGATTTTAAGTAAAAAGCTTTTCAAAATAAATTTTAGTAATAAGAATTTAAGGGCACACGTTGAAGAATAATTTAAGTAGGATTTATTTAAGGAGAAAATGGGCTAGAGGCCAAGAGTAAAAGAAAATAAAGAAATTAAATAAAATTAAGAAAGAATAAGAATCTTTATAAGTCAACAATGAAAGATGATTTGAATAAGTCTTAATTTAAGCCCTAGCCATTTCCATTGCATGAATTTTTTACCATCCTAAGTGTGTGATTTTGGCATGGTTATATTTTATAAATGATATTTGAAATGACTATGTTTTGATGAGAAATTTTGGCATGTGGGCATATTTTGTTGAAAATCATATCTTGGCTATTAATGTGAAATGAAAAGAAAATAGCACAGTCACATGGCTTTCGTGTGTGGTGCACCAGATAGGTGATGCCCTATTCCACGATTATGTTGATGATGATGATGAGAAAAGAAAAAGAATTGTGCCATGTTGGATGGAGCAAGAGAGGTCTATGCTGAATGAGTAGAGTGTAGCACCTAGCAAAATCGTAATCGTAGAATGTTCTTTATTATCTATAAATTCTTGGCAATGACCACCTAGCCCATAAATTCACCTATTCACTTATATTGTTAGTTATCTTTCTTGGATAAGCATACAAGTACTTCAGGCTATTCCAGGAATTTTCAAATCTCATTTCCCTATAGACAACTAGCTAGGCATGATATGCATTACTTACAACATAAAGGATCTCATGCCATAAAGAAAAGGGGTACAGTCCATAACTTATATTACATCACATTATCAGCTGTCTAAAAGGGACCTGACACTTATTTAGGCTATCCCACACAAATGGTACACAACCAAAGAAAATACAATCGTGATCATATGAGTCAACCTTGAGACCCCTGTTGCTCACCTCTTGCTGGAGTACCTGAAATGTGATTATGTGGACATAAAAAGTGAGATAAAAATCTCAATAGCTAGCAAATTTTTTTTTAGAAAAATAGTGCACATTCCATTCCTTAAAACATCTCAAATTATTTCACTGAAACATAAGCACTGACCCTACATTCATCATACGACATCTTGGTCACACGGACCCATAACATCATGGTCTACTTACCCATGCAGTCAATACGGCCATACCTGCAAAGGGCTATGCATATCCTATTATTGGCCAATCGTGAGGGAAATGGGGCTTACTTGGCAACCTTTTGTGCACCCCCTTAATTCCCGATAATGCATACATAACATATCTTTAGACCATTGATAACTGCATTTCACTATAGTTTCCATGCGTTACCCATGATTATTTACTGAATTTTTCTGGTGTTTTAAGCACTTTTGCCCTCTGATTTAATAAAAGGGGATGACTCTTCTAGATATAACATCAGCTGCCCATTGCTGCAGCATTTCTCTGATTCTGTTTGATTTGGTGCAGGTGGTAGAGCGGCGCAGCAGAAGCAACCACCAGTGAGCAGGGGACAGCAGCAGGGGAACTGCAGGCTATTGGTACAGGACTGCCTCCACTACTGAAAGTGGAGAGGATAAAGCTGCACAACAAGGGCGCCTGCTGCAGAGCAGAAGGAATGGCAGCAACCAGGGCGCTTTTCTGGGACCACAAGGGCTGCCTACAAAAGGCCGAAAAATAGCGAATGCAAGGGACGTGGGGAGAAAGGAAGAGAACAGAATTGGGTAGAGAAATAACTCTATAGCCGAGAGTACTGATAACACCGGAAGGTGCAGCATGAGGGAATAGAGTGATAGTGTAGAAAGGAATTTAGTTTTCTGCTGTGATTTTATTGCTTATCAAAAGAAAAGAAAGAACTGCATTTTGGAATATAGTTTTTATCTCTTAGAATGCATACCAGAGTTTCTGGAATTTTCGTAACAAGTGCACCCATGAGGCTTGGCTAGTTTCCAGCTGGGGTTGCACAAGGGTTGTAATGGATTGAAGCACATTTTTAACGTTAATCCATTTTGCTGCAGTCTTGTTTACATTTAGCTGTAGTTCCTGTAGCTTTTCTTTCCTTAATAATAGAAGTTTGGAGGAAGAAAACCAAGGCCACCATTCACCTGGGAGGGTAATGGAGGCTGGAAAAAGGGCTGATTGTAGGGGGGTTACCTCATGTAGGGATATACGGGTACCCTGTTAGTCCATAATGAAATCCATGCACAACTAAGAGGTGAGGACCAAGGCAGGAATGCGTGTCTGAACCTTGGAGTTGTAAGGAATGGCAGTCTGGGAAGAATCCATTCAGGACTGAGTTTAGCACCAGGGACTTTTGCTGCAGCAAAGTCTAGAGCATCTCTGAATGCTGAAGTCCATGGCAACCCCGAGCACCCCAGTTCTCCCCATATATTTTCTTTCCTATTCCCTAATACTTTTCACTTTAGTTACAGAAAAAAATCAGTCAACCCATGCATATTCCAATTTTGTGAAACAACTTGACATTGCTACAGCATTCATACAACAAAAGGTATCTAGACAATTTTAGTTCACTCCTCGTGGGATGATACTCACTCATCACTTTATTACTTGGTCACGATACATGCACTTGCGTACTGACGTTGTATTCATCTTTGTATGAATTACACACAAACGTTCACCAAGTTTTTGGCGCCGTTGCCGGGGAGTGTCGACTCTAAAAATTGTTTTTAGACACTCCGCTGTGTGAAGAATTGTTTGCTTTTACTCTAGTTGAGCAGGTAACACAGTGCATGAGCAGGGCTGACAGAGAACTTCTGCCCCTTGATCCAAAAATAGAAAGAACAGTTTTGAGAAGAAGAATAGGACAGCTAACACACCAGCAGCAGGCAGAAATGGCTAATGAAAATGGAGCAGTCAACATGGACGATAGAGATAGGGTCTTAAATGCTTATGTTCAACCAAATCTGAATGGGTTGAACCCAAGCATTGTGAGACCAGAGATTGAGGCTCTACATTTTGAGCTCAAACCAGTAATGTTCCAGATGCTGCAAACTGCTGGGCAATTCAGTGGCATGCCCACTGAGGACCCTCACCTTCATTTAAGAGTGTTCATGGAAGTCACGGATGCTTTTAAAATGAATGGTGTAACAGAAGAAGTGCTCATTCATTAAGAGATCGAGCAAGAGCCTGGTTGAACTCTTTGCCACCTGACTCTATCGCTAACTAGAGTGATTTGGCAGAAAAATTTCTGCTGAAATACTTCCTGCCTACCAAAAATGCCAGATTGAGAAATGACATCACCTCTTTCCAACAATTAGAAGGTGAATCTTTGTATGAGACTTGGGAGAGGTATAAAGAGCTATTACGGAGATGCCCATGTTGTTGTTTTAATTAAAACTCGCAAGTGCACGAATCTATTGGAGTATAGATTTAGTGGTATGCAAGGTCGATCCCACAGAGATTGCCAATTGAGAGAAAATTCTAATATAGATCCGAAATAAATACTTCTAACCTAGTTCCTGATGTCTTGTTTTGTGAGAGGAGTATTCAACAAATTACACAAAGAACTAATATACGGAAATTAAATGAAGATGTATTCAAAGTAAAGAAGCATGCTAAGGTTAGGGGATCCACTCTTGGTATATCGAATAAAAATAAATTTAACTCTTTTATTACTCAATTAGAATCTTTACACGAATAAAGTTCTAATCGGATGATATGTTAATTTAAGCTCAACTTTGTTTATACGTGAATTATATTTACCTCCTTTCTAATAATTAAAACATTCTTGTAAAATGGATTCAAGCGTACATTGTGCCAATCACCATATTGTCTACAATAAATCAAGAGTGATTCAAGTATTTATTGTGCCAAACATTGTCTATAATGTATCAAGGTTCACACTTTACAAGATTAAAAATACAAAGATGCAAAAGATAACTTGTAAATGGATTCAAGCATAAATTGTGCCAATCATTATATTGTCTACAATATATCAAAATTCACATTTTACAAGATTAACTTATGCAAAAAATGAAAGGTAGAAAATTAATTAACATAACAAAATAAAATGAAATAGAATCGGTGGAAAACCCAACCAATAGTAAAATAAAATAAAGTAGGCGGCAAAGCCAACCATGAAAATAATAAGAGATAGGCGGTCTAATAAAACCATCCAATAACATAACAAGATATCGGCGGTATGATAAAACCAGCCATTAAGAAATAATTATGAGAAAAGAAATAGGAAGGTAAATACAATATCAAAGATAAACATTAAGATTAAGAGTTAGATAAATTATTATTCTCATACCAAGAGTTTCACCCTTTCACCTTAGCATTAGGAGATTAGTTCTCCATAATCAAGGGAAGAAAGTGAAATGAAAGATGAAGAAACATGATAATATTACGAAATAAAATGAAAAATACAAGATGTCTAAAGAGAGAATAACATTACAAGTTCGTAGAATTCCAACAAAGCTTTCCCAAGCTCTATCCAAAGCTCTCCAAAAACTCCCTCACTCACCCCTCAAGCCCTCTATTTATAGATACAATTAAGTGTGGTTGGTGTGGTAATTGTCAAAATTGTTAGGTAGGAAGTTGTACAAAGTTGACAATTTGAATTCCATATGTGCACCGAAATTGATCCTTGAATATCATCTTGAAAACCGCCGAATTTTCTGACTTCATCAACACGAAAGTTGTAGACAATTTCATTAGCTTTCCGTCAAGACAAATTGTGGACAAATTGGATACGTAATGTGTGAGTTATGGTCAAAATACTAGAGCAAAGTCGGGCTGGACTGCAGCAGTAGTCAGATTCTCTTCTAGCCCACTTTTGGCCCTTTTAATGCCCGTATTTTCTGATCACTTGAACATGAAAGTTGTACCCAATTGTGTCAGCTACACACCTACCAAATTGTATACATATTGAATATGTATTTTCAGAGATATGGCCCAAGTACTATAGCAAGGTTGGGCTGGACTGCAACCAGCAAACATATTCTCAACATTGGGTGCTTTGCCTTGAATCTTTATGTTTTAGTTCTTTTGGAAATGTGATCATAAATCAAGAATAAATTTGTGCATATATCCATTAGGATGCGTCTCAAGAGACAATATGATAATGCTCCTTACTCAGCCATCCTTAATGAATTTGTTTTATCTGCTTGATTTATAGACATCATTTTCAAAGAACCACAATTTAACTCTGATTCCTCCAATTAAGTCCATTTTCTACTCTTCTCTCCATCTGTAAGAAAGACACAAAACTAAAGACAAGTAAGGGAGATTTATGCTTAATTATGGCAAAAGATAAGATGAAAATATTTAATTTATGAGTATAAAACTCACTCATCAAATACCCCCAGACTTAATCTTTTGCTTGTCCTCAAGCAAAACACACAAACTTCAAAATTCAAATGATGAGTGAGTGATGAATTTTTTTTGACTTACTAAGCATTCCTCAAGGATCTAAAATGTGTAACCAAGAAAGATATCAGAATTCTAAGGTTATGTAGAACTTTTATTCAAATACAACATATGGTTTACTCTTGAATCCCAAGTGTGTGTGTGTAGTAGTCTTATGACATTGGACTTTTTGCATTCAAATAAATTTATGTAATCAAGTATTTAAAACAGATCTCTAGATATATGCATTTGAGACTCCATAAGCTTATTTTTCATGTCACTCTCCACTAATGTAGACTAATCATAACATTTAAGATCATTAGGACTTTCATTAGGCTTGTAATGTATGGCACAGGTTAAAGGTGGATAAAATGATATGAATGAAAGCTCAACTCACTCTTCGACGTACATGATCATTTAAAGCCTCCCAAATACTTTTGATATTATACTGTAAATTATATCTCCAACCTTTTCATCATCCTTACATTTATTTGCTCATACTATTTTTTTTTGAATATAAACACCCCCAAACTTATTTATTTAGGGAGTATTAACTTTCTTTCTTTCTTTTTTTTCTCTTTTTTTTTTCTTTTTTTTTTTGAAACTTCTACCATCCACCCTTGAATCATAACTTTTCAAATGATCATGCCTGTTAGTGAAATGTAAGAGTTAGACATATTTTTATTTAAAGGCTAGATAGAAATATAGGTGTTCAAGAAAGGATAAATATAAGCTCAAAATAGGTTGCTAGGGATATCATCATGTATAGGTTGGTTTGAAAGGCTCAAACGATTCCAAAAATGCCTAATTCATTTCTTAAATGGAGAGTTGTCTAGGATTTCGCCTCAAGTGACAATCGAATAAGTTCTAGAGTCTTATGAGATCAATTAACATATCTAAATCACATAATTTTTTTTTGAATAAACAATCAGTCAAATGTAAAAGATTAAGTGCACCAGATATTAGGATTCTCAAATAAAACATAAGTTACATTAGAGTTCAAGTTCACACATAACACCCAGAACTCATCAATTTTTCAAAGGTTACAAGCATTTTAAACCATTTTCATCATTGGTGCTAGCTTTGCCTAATCCCAAAACATCACTCAAATTTTTTTATTTATTATTTTTTTTTTTTGAAAGATGAAGAAACACAAAATAAACAATAAAGATTAAAAGAGATATTACCTGGAAGGAGATCTAAGAAAAGATAAACCTGCAACAAACTAAACAGAAAATACAAATTTACTCAAGCAAATAAAAGGTATTACAAATGAAGATTTAAGTCCAGTTTGTGCTTTCTGCGGTGTTCTGTTGTCCAATCTATTTGAGCTATAACTGGATCAGGTACATGAACAAATGCTTGTAACGCATCAATCAGCTCGTCAGCATTTGAGGCCGAGATGAGAATCCGACGTGCTGTGTGCGAGATAAACCTTTGTTCTACAGCATGATCAAGAAAAGACAACAAACCATCAAAGAAATTGTTAACATTCAACAAACCTATGGGTTTATAGTGCATGTTCAGTTGTGCCCAAGAGACGATTTGAAAAATTTCCTCTAGAGTACCAAAACCTCCAGGTAAGGCAATGAAGGCGTCAGCGTTGCACATCATTTTAGCAATTCGTTCATGCATGGAGGATACCCTACATTCTTCCCCAATTGTTTTTCCTACTATGTTTGATGCAGCTAGAGCTGTAGGAATAATACCAAGAACTTGGCATCCTCTTAGATATGCAGATCCAGACACACTCCCCATTAACCCTCGACAACCTCCACCATACACTAAATGAATCTTTCTCTTGGCTAGTACCATACCCAAAGTTTGTGCTGCTTTTACATACTCTCCATTTTTCCCAGAACTAGAACCACAAAAGATACAAATATTTCGAAAGTGACGAATTGCGATTCCTTCCATATCTGCACTCACCTTGACTTTGATTATGAGGATGAAGATAATGAGGTGCGCATTTATAAGACTCAAATAAGGACATACTTGTAATAGCTATGTGCATAGGCCGATGGCATAATTTCAATAGCTATAAGAGTAGGCCAAAAGATGTCAGCTAAATTAAAGGTGAAAAATTCAAAAATGACGGCACGCATGCATATGTACAGTAGTTGTGATTGTGGCTCACATCTTCCTCTAGTTTTACGTCCAGTAATGGCTTAAACACCCTCTATGGGTCGAGGATATGCTTCCCATCCAATTTTCTTATAAATTGGCAAACAGGGTCTTTTAACGTCAGATTCCCAAGACTGTACCGTTTATGTTCTTTTTTGAAATGGGGCCATAGACCGACAATACTGATATGCACAGATCCACTAGGATGTGTCTCAAGAGACGTTAGATGAAAGTCATCATCCAATGACTCCTTACTCAAGCCATCCTTAATGAACTTAATTTTGTCTTCCCGATTTACAGACACCCAACCCAAAGAACGGCAACGTTTGTTACAAGTTTCACGTCCACATTTGTAACAAACACCCATTCGTTTAGCTCTGCGCTTTTTAGCAAAACTACTTTTTCCTAAACCAGGCATGTAAGAGATGAAATCATTTGCAGACTCACTTGATAACCGTACCTTAGCTTCAATTAGCCAACGAATATCAGCAGGTATTCCCATGATCATCATTAACCTCAATCTTTCAACCCGTGCTTTGTAAATTTTTGTCAATGCATTGGGTGGAAGTGAAGGAAAATGATTTTTCAATTGTGCGAGAATGTCCTCCATTATCAACTCGATTGTTCTTTTCTCTTTTTTTTTTTTGAGAAAAGCAAAAGCAACAAAGGGAGGGAAAACAATAGAAATTCAAAAGAAGATAACACTGAAGGAAAAAATTAATGCAAGTTAAATAAAGAAAGATCTTACCTAGATAACGTGCACGGTAACGTTTAACAACAGAAGCAGATCAATCCTTGTAGACAGGATCACGCAAAGGTGTCTCCTCTATCTCCGGATTTGGTAATTCCAAAAATGCTTCCAATCTTTGACCATTTACTTTAAACACATCACCGTTCTTGGGATTTTCAATCTTTACTGCACTATGTGGGTAAACAGTATGAACAACAGATGGCAATGGAACTGACTCAAAAGGTGAGACTTTTTCTTTTTTGGCTTTCCATTTATCAGTATCCATTGGTGGAGTTGTCTCTAACAAAGAGTCTACTTCACGAACCAGATAATCCTCATTTTTATCCTTATCGAAATGAATCAAATATTTTTCTAGATGATCATTACTAAAGGAGTCTAAAAATGAATCAGCAATGGCACTTTCAATTAGGTTGACCTCACATAAATCATCCATGTCCACAAGTTGATGAGAGACATTAAAAACATTTAATTCCACAGTCATATTTCCAAAAGATAAATTCAAAATTCCATTTCGACAATTAATGATTGCATTGGATGTTGCCAGAAATGGTCTACCCAAAATGACTGGAATTTGTGTCTCTGTATTCTCAACAGGTTCAGTGTCAAGAACAATAAAATCTACTGGAAAGTAGAATTTATCAACCTTAATGAGCACATCCTCTACGACACCTCTAGGAATTTTTGTAGACCTATCAGCTAATTGAAGAGTCACTGGTGTAGGTTTTAGTTTTCCTAACCTAAGTTTCTCATACACAGAGTAAGGCAGCAGATTCACACTTACTCCTAGATCAAGTAAGGCTCGGTTAATCACATGGTCACCTATAATACAAGAAATTGTAGGACAACCTGGATCTTTGTACTTGACAGGAGATTTTTGCTGAATTATAGAACTTACTTGTTCAGTCAAGAATGCCTTTTTTGGAACATTAGTTTTTCTTTTCACCGTGCAAAGATCTTTCAGGAATTTTGAGTAAGCAGGTACTTGTTTGATAGCATCAAGAAAAGGGATGTTAATGCTTACTTGTTTAAACACCTCTAAAATGTCACTATACTGAGTACCTTTCTTATTTGCCGCAAGTCTTTGAGGGAAAGGAGCTTTGGGGGCATAAGAAATCTGTTCACTTTTCTTTTCACTTGAGTCATTAGTTTGGGATTCATGTTGACTCTGTTCCTCATTTTCTAGCATGTGAACATGATTATCAATGACCTTTCCAGATCTAAGGGTTGTCACAGACTTTACTTCTTCCTTAGGATTTGTTGATGATCCTACTTCATATTGACCCTTAGGATTAGGAATAGGTTGACTGGGAAATTTTCCTTTTTCTCTCTCTCCTACAGCACTAGCTAATTGACCCAATTGTGTTTCAAGCTTGGAAATAGCTTGAGTGTGAGATTGCAAGATTTGTTGGGTCGATTGCATGAACTGTTGCAAGGTATCCTCCAAAGAAGGTTTTCTTTGTTGTGGTACCCCGAAAGGAGGAGCATGATGAGGAACTTGAGGGTATGAATTGGAAGAGGCAAATTGTTGCCTATTTTGATTCATTGCAGGTTGATTTTGCCTCCATGAAAAATTTGGATGATTCCTCCAATTTGGATTATATGTGGGTGCAAATGGACTATCTGATGATTTTCCATAAGACTGAAGAGAATTAGCTTGCTCAGAAAATGCTTCTTGGTAAGCTGGTATGGATGGACAAAATTGTGTAATGTGAGATGTACTAGAACATAAGGCACATGCCTCTATCCTAGTATTGGTAGAAGGGTTCAGAGTATGACTTAAAGTTAAAGCTTCTACCTTTCTAGTCAGGCTAGCTAAGGCAATTCTCACATCTGTGTCATCACTCACATCATAAATTCTTCCCTTTTTTTGTATTTGAGACTTCTTATCCCTGGGATCTATGCAGTTCCAATGCTGAGAATTTTCAGATAAAGATCCTAAGGATTCCCAAGCTTCCCCCTCATTCAATTGTAAAAATCTCCCACCATGCATGCTTTGGATCATTTGACGGTCTGATGAAGTTAAGCCATCATAGAAATATTTCACCAATCTCCAAGTTTCAAAACCATGATGAGGACATTTCAGAAGAAGATCATTAAATCTTTCCTAACATTCAAAAAATTGTTCACCCTCTTTTTGACAAAAATCAGAAATTTCTCTCCGAAGGGCATCAGTTTTAGACATAGGGAAAATTTTTGCCAGAAACTTATTTACTAATTGGTTCCAACTAGTGATAGTTCCTGTAGGAAGGCAGTTCAACCAGGATTTAGCTTTATCTTTCAATGAAAATGGAAACATTCTAAGCCTGATTGATTCATCATTGAAATTCTGGAAGCGAAAGGTCGAGCAGATTTCAAGAAACTCTTTAATGTGCATGTATGGATCTTCTCTTTCCATACCATAAAATGATGGTAAAAGTTGGAGTATGGCCGGTTTGAGTTCAAAATGAGTTGCAGTAGTTTGTGGTAAAACTATGCAAGATGGAGTATTGGCTATGATAGGTGAGAAGTACTCCATAAGAGTTTTATTATGAACAACTTGTTCCTCTATTTTTAATGATGATCCAGCAGAATCTAATGTCTCTATTGTACACTCAATGGTTGACCCTAAACTTTTCCTAACCAACCGCTTATCTTTATCACGTTTCCAAGCACGCATAAACTAAAAAAAATTGCTTCCTAATTATGAAAAAGTATCTAACTACACAACGGCTACAAAATGCAAATACCACAAAATAAAAATCACAAAATTTTACAAACTCTTTTTTTTTCAAAGTGTTAGTAATAATGGGTAGTTTTTAATCGGTAGACTCCCAGGAAAATATGGAGGAATCACAATGGTTTATCTTAAAACCCATACTCCTTAGGCGCTTTTAGCCTTGTTGACAAAATCAACCAATTTTATACACCCAAATTACTACACCAATTTTCAAGAAACAATTCTAAAGAAAAATTTCTATACACAGAATAAACAAATGTTCTAACTATAACTAGTGGAAGAAAAGTACTTACCTGGATCCAAATAGCTTTTCCGTCGCAATCCCCGGCAACGGCGCCAAAAACTTGTTGTTGTTTTAATTAAAACTCGCAAGTGCACGAATCTATTGGAGTATAGATTTAGTGGTATGCAAGGTCGATCCCACAGAGATTGCCAATTGAGAGAAAATTCTAATATAGATCCGAAATAAATACTTCTAACCTAGTTCCTGATGTCTTGTTTTGTGAGAGGAGTATTCAACAAATTACACAAAGAACTAATATACAGAAATTAAATGAAGATGTATTCAAAGTAAAGAAGCATGCTAAGGTTAGGGGATCCACTCTTGGTATATCGAATAAAAATAAATTTAACTCTTTTATTACTCAATTAGAATCTTTACACGAATAAAGTTCTAATCGGATGATATGTTAATTTAAGCTCAACTTTGTTTATACGTGAATTATATTTACCTCCTTTCTAATAATTAAAACATTCTTGTAAAATGGATTCAAGCGTACATTGTGCCAATCACCATATTGTCTACAATAAATCAAGAGTGATTCAAGTATTTATTGTGCCAAACATTGTCTATAATGTATCAAGGTTCACACTTTACAAGATTAAAAATACAAAGATGCAAAAGATAACTTGTAAATGGATTCAAGCATAAATTGTGCCAATCATTATATTGTCTACAATATATCAAAATTCACATTTTACAAGATTAACTTATGCAAAAAATGAAAGGTAGAAAATTAATTAACATAACAAAATAAAATGAAATAGAATCGGTGGAAAACCCAACCAATAGTAAAATAAAATAAAGTAGGCGGCAAAGCCAACCATGAAAATAATAAGAGATAGGCGGTCTAATAAAACCATCCAATAACATAACAAGATATCGACGGTATGATAAAACCAGCCATTAAGAAATAATTATGAGAAAAGAAATAGGAAGGTAAATACAATATCAAAGATAAACATTAAGATTAAGAGTTAGATAAATTATTATTCTCATACCAAGAGTTTCACCCTTTCACCTTAGCATTAGGAGATTAGTTCTCCATAATCAAGGGAAGAAAGTGAAATGAAAGATGAAGAAACATGATAATATTACGAAATAAAATGAAAAATACAAGATGTCTAAAGAGAGAATAACATTACAAGTTCGTAGAATTCCAACAAAGCTTTCCCAAGCTCTATCCAAAGCTCTCCAAAAACTCCCTCACTCACCCCTCAAGCCCTCTATTTATAGATACAATTAAGTGTGGTTGGTGTGGTAATTGTCAAAATTGTTAGGTAGGAAGTTGTACAAAGTTGACAATTTGAATTCCATATGTGCACCGAAATTGATCCTTGAATATCATCTTGAAAACCGCCGAATTTTCTGACTTCATCAACACGAAAGTTGTAGAAAATTTCATTAGCTTTCCGTCAAGACAAATTGTGGACAAATTGGATACGTAATGTGGGAGTTATGGTCAAAATACTAGAGCAAAGTCGGGCTGGACTGCAGCAGTAGTCAGATTCTTTTCTAGCCCACTTTTGGCCCTTTTAATGCCCGTATTTTCTGATCACTTGAACATGAAAGTTGTACCCAATTGTGTCAGCTACACACCTACCAAATTGTATACATATTGAATATGTATTTTCAGAGATATGGCCCAGGTACTACAGCAAGGTTGGGCTGGACTGCAACCAGCAAACATATTCTCAACATTGGGTGCTTTGCCTTGAATCTTTATGTTTTAGTTCTTTTGGAAATGTGATCATAAATCAAAAATAAATTTGTGCATATATCCATTAGGATGCATCTCAAGAGACAATATGATAATGCTCCTTACTCAGCCATCCTTAATGAATTTGTTTTATCTGCTTGATTTATAGACATCATTTTCAAAGAACCACAATTTAACTCTGATTCCTCCAATTAAGTCCATTTTCTACTCTTCTCTCCATCTGTAAGAAAGACACAAAACTAAAGACAAGTAAGGGAGATTTATGCTTAATTATGGCAAAAGATAAGATGAAAATATTTAATTTATGAGTATAAAACTCACTCATCAGCCCACATCATGGAGTTCCTTACTGCATTCAGATGGAGACCTTTTATAATGGTCTCAATGCCCAAACTCGAACCATAGTAGATGCAGCGGCTAATGGGGCACTCTTGTCCAAAACATATAATGAAGCATATGAGTTGCTCGAAAGAATGGCCAGTAACAAGTACCAATGGCCAATGGACAGGGTTTCAAATGGAAAGAAAGTAGCAGGCCTGCACGAAGTGAGTGAAGTGACCTCTATCACAGCCCAGCTAGCCTCGCTAGTTAATGTTTTGAAAAGCCAGCAAGCTACCTGCCCTCAAGCTGCCAATGCAGTCCAGGAAACTGGACCATCTTGTGTATTATGCAATGGATCTCATTTATTTGAAGCTTATCCCTTAAACCCTGAATCAGTGTGCTTTGTGGGCAATATGAATCGCAATAACAACCCTTACTCCAACACATATAACCTAGGATGGTGGCAACACCCCAATTTCTCCTGGAGCAACTATGGTGCAGGACAAGGGAGCAACTCTACCCCACAAAGACGACAGGGTCCACCAGGCTTCCAGCAGCAAAGACAACAGCCTCAGGAAGCCCACACCTCACTAGAATCCCTGCTGAAGGAGTATATGGCAAGGAATGATGCTATAATCCAGAGTCAAGCAGCCTCACTGAGGAATCTGGAGACTTAAGTGGGACAGCTTGCCAATGAATTGAAAAGCAGACCCCCAGGGACACTTCCTAGTAATACTGAAGTCCCTAGGAGAGAGGGGAAAGAACACTGCAAGGCTATAGCCCTGAGGAGCGGGAAGACGGTGGATACACCAAAAGTAAGAGGGCAAGACCAGACAGACTCCACTGCACCCCTGGAGAACAAAAATGACGAGAAGACGCAAAGGGAGGAGATAAGCAAGGACGAAACCATCTCTGGAGAGAATGTTGCAGCCATGCCACAGTAAAAAGTGTCAACTTCGCCACAGCAGGGCATGTAGCAACCCAAGTTACCTCCCCCTTTCCCTCAGAGATTTCAGAAGCAGCAGAATGACCAGCAATTTAGAAGGTTCTTGGATGTCCTGAAACAGCTACACATCAATATTCCTCTGGTGGAAGCACGGGAACAGATGCCCAATTATGTGAAGTTCATGAAAGACATTCTGACAAAAAAAAAGGAGGTTTGGCGATTTTGAGACCGTTGCTCTCACAAGAGAATGCAGTGCTGTGCTGCAAAATAAGTTGCCACCCAAACTTAAAGATCCAGGCAGCTTCACCATACCTTGTTCAATTGGAAACCAGTATTTTGGCAAGGCACTTTGTGATTTGGGAGCAAGCATCAACCTTATGCCAATGGCCATCTTTAAAAAGCTAGGAATTGGAGAAGGTCGGCCTACCACAGTTACACTACAATTAGTAGACAGATCCATTGCCCACCCAGAGGGAAAAATAGAGGATGTCCTGGTTAAGGTGGATAAGTTCATCTTCCCAGTAGACTTCATAATTCTGGATTATGAAGCTGATGCAGAAGTACCCATTATATTAGGCAGACCGTTCCTAGCAACTAGCCGGACACTGAGGTTTGCCAGTGAAGAAGAGGAATGTGCTGTGGTGTCAATGATAGACACGTTAGCATCAGAACAACTGGAAAAATGCTGCAAGGAGCCATCACCAGCAATGTGGACAGACCACTCAGAGTCTGAAGGAGAAGATGAGAAGGAATGGGCCTGGATTGATGTCAGTCAAGGCTTCAGGAAGAAGGAACCATTGAAGGAGCCACTGTTCGAAACCACGCCAGATTCAAGGCTGCTGAAGGCATCAGTGGAAGAACCACCAGCCCTGGAGATTAAGCCTCTGCCAGCTCACCTTAAGTATGCATATCTAGGAGAAACAACCACTCTTCCTGTGGTTATCTCAGCACTTCTGACAGAGGAACAAGAGGAGAAATTGGTCCTGACACTAAAGAAATTCAGAAAAGCCATTGGCTGGACACTTGCTGACATTAAGGGAATCAGTCCCTCATTCTGCATGCATAAGATCCTTTTGGAAAGCAATGAAAAAGGGTCCATTGAACCCCAGCGAAGGCTTAACCCAATAATGAAGGAGGTGGTGAAGAAGGAGATCATCAAATGGCTGGATACTAGAATCATTTACCCCATATCAGATAGCTCTTGGGTGAGTCCGGTCCAGTGTGTTCCCAAGAAAGGAGGCATGACTGTGGTGGAAACCGATAGCAATGAGCTCATTCCCACTAAGGTGGTAACCGGTTGGAGGATTTGCATGGACTATAGAAAGCTGAATAAAAGCACTAGGAAGGATCACTTCCCTCTGCCATTCATTGATCAAATGCTAGATAGACTTGCAGGGAGGGAATATTATTACTTCCTAGATGGGTACTCAGGGTATAACCAGATTGCCATAGCACCAGAAGATCAGCATAAGACCACATTCACATGCCCTTATGGTACCTTTGCATTTCGAAGGATGCCATTCGGGCTGTGCAATGCTCCAGCAACGTTCCAGCGATGCATGATGGCAATATTCACAGAAATGGCTGAACAGTTTGTGGAAATCTTTATGGATGATTTCTCAGTTTTTGGAGACTCCTTCGACCTATGCTTGGGAAACCTTGCTCAGAAATTAAAACACAGAAGCTTAAAATTTGGCCACCCATAGCCATACCTATGCAGAACTTTCTATACCAGCCTAAGTATTCAAACATACATCACATGCAAGATCAATATGTAACATGATATAGCTACATCCATGACCAATCATCAAAGTTTTAAGATCAAAATCTCATATAAATATTATAAGTTTCAAAACTTTTCTTCAAAAAGAAATATTGTTAAACTTACTTGGAGCACTTAGTCTTCTAGACTTCTCCTTCCTCTTTCTTCGTTTCTTCGTCTCTTTTCCTCACTCTACCTTGCTTCTATTTTTCCTCTCCCTTACTTGGATGAAAATTCTAATGTTGTAAGGGTGGGTTTTGCTTAAATAGACCCTCAAATAATTGACCTTTCATGATTATGAGTCTACCTTATCACAATTAGATTACACTTGGTTGAATTTTTGGAAAACAAACAACTTATGTTCTTGTCTTTCTCTTCCTTAGTCAAGATATGCATAGGAAAATGAGATTTGTATTTTGAAAATTATGATAATATGTTCTTAAGATATGGGACAAGATCCCTTTGATTTGGGGATTCATTTCCTTTTTCTTTTGTCTTAATCAAGTACGATAGATTTGCCTTTTTAAGTGGCAAATTTCTAGCCCTTGAATCTCCATTATTTGGTTGAAATTATTTGTGTGGGATAAAGATGTTTTGTCATAATGCTATGTATTATTACCCACTTGCTAAAATTATGAGTGTAGGATATTGATATTTTGTCCTAAATTCTTGTATTATCATACCACTTGCTAAATTTTTGTCTTAATGTCAAATCACCTAATCTTGATTACACCATTATTCCATCACTTTATTTTCATTTTTCCTCTTGGGTTTGGGCTCATTCTTTCCCATTTTCTTTACTTTGGTTAAAATTCTACCTTTCATAATGGGCTTGGTCACATTTTCATGATGTTTGGGCTATCGGTCCAATTTCTATATCCTAGTCCAAGTCTATGTTTTATTTCTTCATTGGGCTATCCTATTGGCTTGCTAAAAATTTATGTGAAGAAGAAAAACTCTATATGAAGTGTCCATAGGTGAAAGCCCAATTTATGGGTGGAGATACTAAACTTAGTAACTTTTACTCTTAAGTTAGGAAAAAATTACCCTAATCCAATCTTCTTGAAATTTTAAGACCTTTACTTCACAAAAATTTATCTTCCTTACCTAAGAATTTCACCTTTCTTTAGCATGTTTATTTGTAATATTTTCTCTTAGGTTTTCTTTCTTTACCTATTCCATTAATATTAGAAAATTTCTATGCATATATGTAAGGTGAAGAATTTATAAGGAAAATATCTAAAAATTACGGGATGTTACACATCTTATTCATAGCTTTCTCATATCATGGTTGTTTACTGTCTTTTCATTCTCTATTCCAGCTAGGTTAGTATAAGAATCAACTTAACTTCATTTCTTAACTATTTTGTTGTCACTAAGATCAAATGGGCATCAACTTAGCCTTAAACATGCTTGCCTCACACTGTCCAAGCAAGGAAAAATTTCATAATTTCTCTACTATCCATGAATAAGCCATCCTCTATTTGATACCAACACGGAGGCCAAGAGACATAGGTTTACCTTGCGCTAACAAGGGTTATACCCCTTCTATATCTTTTCTTTTATTTTCTTTTTCATAAACAGCTAAGACATTATATCAGCTTTTACAACCAACATACAACAACACAATCATTCTAGGCACAGTTTGTCACTGATATAATGCATGTTATATATATTCAACATGGTGATTTTTAACTTATTTAATGTATATATTGTAACACCTACTGACTAGCCTCTTATTTCATACATCCATATCATAAAATATTCCCCTTGAACCTTTTAGTATTATATATATATATATATATATATATATATATAATTTTTCTTCTTATCTATAAATTTCTAGCAATGTCTACCTAGCCCATAAATTCAATTATTCACTTATATTGTTAGTTATCTTTCTTAGATAAGCATACAAGTGCTTTAGGCTATTTGGTGTGTACAGTCGCAGGTACACCCAAATTTATACCTTACCTCAAAACTAACTTGTAGTAGTGGGAGTAAAGGTCGATCCTACAGAGACTGGTATTACCTTATGTGATTAGAAAAAGGGGGATTGATAATCACAAATTAAGTAAAGTAAACAATAATGAAAATAATTAAGAGAGTAATTAATGAGAAAGGTGTTAGTTTCGGTTGATATCCACCATCAAAGGATTGCATTGATCATTGACAACATAATCAATTTGTAATTGAATATCTATCATTGGGTTTCTAACCCTGTTCCTCCTTAGGTCTAGTAAATTAATGACAATCACACCAATTAAACCCTAATTAACAAGCAATCCTTTAGCACATCGGTAAAGCATAGCTTATTAACCACATGAAGAACTAGAGAAACTGACAAAGCTAAACAAATATAAACACATCGGCTATATCTAATTTAGCTAATTATTCATCATAGGCTTAATGATTTATAATCCAAAATCCTCAAACCTATTTGCCTCATGAATCACAAAATTGAAGACTTTGTTCAAAACATAATTCAGTGGTAGATTAAGACAGATAATATACTAGTAGGCCTCCTAGCAATCATATGAATAATCATTGAGAAGAAGAGCAGATGAATAATCAATACTCAATTAAGATTGAAATAATAAAATCAAATCTAAGTCTCACAATGCATGAAGATCCCTTGAGGTTTCAATCTACCTTTACCAACTAAAAGTAACTAGCCACGTAGGGCCATAAGAAACTATAAAGAAGAATTGAAGAATGTAATTAAGAACTTGGATGATTGGTTAAATCACTTCTCTGCTTGCTTTCCTCCTTTTTATAGATTTCCTCCTCCTAATCGAAGTAAAAGTGCTTCTACGTCAAATCCCGGCCCATCGGGCTTTAATTGGAGTCAAGAAGATCTAAAAATTAAGAATTCAGCAATTTAGTGCCGCGGCACTTCGAAAACTCACTGATGGGGCACCGCGGCACCTGATTCTGCATTGGGATGCTCTAGTTCTGACGCTCGGGCGCTCGATGCTTCAAGGTAGCCAACGTCGCGATGCGCTAGGGAGCATTGCGGCCCTCCGAGTCTGCAATGACGCAATGTCGTGGCGCTCTCTTACGAGCACCGCGGCACCCAGAAAATTTCAAAATTTGCCAAAGTATCGAACACAAAAGTTGTAGATTTATGTGTTTTATTTCCATAGCCGCTAGAATCACCTTAATTAGACCTAAATTCATGGAGATATACCAACATTTGTGACCAAAGGTCAGAATTCATCCTACTACACTGTGATTCTGATTTGCGAGCTTTGTAACGCTATTAAATATCTCGAATTTGACTAAGTGTCCAACATAAAAGTTGTAGATAATTGTGTTATCTTTTTACAACCACTTGAATCACTTTGATTAGAGTTCATAAGAGGGAGATATGCTCCAAAGAGTGCTAGAAGGTCTGGAATCTCTACAATGTAGCATTTTTCCATTAATTTCTTATATTTTTCTTCTCTTTTCTTCTTCTTTTGTTCCTACAACACAAAACTAAACTAATTCCTAATTATATTTTACTTAAATCAAACAAAAAGTAAGTTTAAAGGTATTAATATCATGCTTAATTAAGATCACACAACTATTCCAATCATTTTCAAATTTCATTTCCTTATAGGAAACTAACTAGGCTTGATATGCATTAGCTACAATAGAAAAGCTATAACGCCATAAAGAAAACTATACAATCCATAACTTATTTTCATCACATTATGAGCTGTCTAAAAGGGACTTTATGTAACAACCTCTTTTTATTTATTTATACAATATTGAGTTCACATACACGTCATTAATCAAAACGTACATGCAACATATCAAAGACATAGATATTTACATCTTGTTTATTTTGGTTGACCAATTCCGGAGATACAGGTGCGGGTGGTTGCACCTTCACCGGGATCTGTGCCAACTCGCTCACAAACATTTTATTTAGGATCTGCCCATCATAGAATAACTCGATCCAACGTGCACTAAAAGCCAGAGCTATAGAAAATCTGCATAACTAATTTTCTGAACATGATATGGAAATATAGTGAGAATTAAATCCCAGTAAGTTCAACAATAAATTATCATCAGTAAAGCTCATCACGTCATGTTCAGCTGTATAAACTACAGAAAATATCTTTGGTCACATGAATGCATTATATCTATGCACATAAGAATCATACTGTAATGATATGTATGACAGGATTAACTATTTTCAAAATATCATATGATGGCCATCAACTTATTCTCATTTCAAGCTACCCCGGTCAGGGTGAGTATCCTCTACTCTCCGGTACGGGCTTTTCTCGCTCCGTCCGACATGGCCTACTTTCTCTTTCTTTTCTCATTATCATGATTATAACCGTTGGTAGGGCGTCCCCTACTGGTGCACCACACGGATTGCCATGTGACCGTGCTTATTTCTTTTCTTTTCACAATGATAGCCAAAAATATGCTTTCAATAACAAGTATGTTCATCAAAATATAACTATTACCATAAATCATTGGTAATCATGCCATGAACATAAGCATTTCAAATATCACTTTATAAAATATTTCCATGTCAAAATTTCATACTTAAGATGGTAAGAAGTTCATACAATGGCAATGGCTATGGCTATACTAGTCATTTATTAAGATTCATCTTCTTTTTTAAATACTAATTTTATTTCTTTATTTTCTTGATGAAGGTTTTCATCCTATCTAATCTTCTCTTACTAATCAGATCATAACTCCCTCAATTTAACTCTGATGTAGGTGATCTTGGTGTCCATTTCAAGATAAAACAATTATCTAAAACTATTATGTTGAACATTGTAGCGAAAAATTAAGAAACAAAGGTGATATTACTCCCTCAAAGTACAGGATAGTTCCTCTCGGATAGGTTCTGACCTTTACTGACTAATTAGACCATATCTCCCAAATTGGAACTCCAAATTGCGTTATTCCAGTTGGTAAAAATCCATGAGCCATATATCTATAATTGTTATGTTGGCGCGCTATTTTAATTCCCTACAGAATAGTCCCAGAAATTCAAAAACTGAAGCATTAATAACATACTCTTCCCTGAATAAACATTTTCTGACCTCTGCTTACTAATCGGATCATATCTACCTCATATGAACTCCAAATTGCATAATTCCAGTGGGTATATTTCCATGAGACATAGATATATAACTTTCATGTTAACCATTTATTTTAATTCCATACAGATAATTCCCAGAAATTAAAATACAAAAGCTGTCCTAACATAATCTTCCCTGATGAACCATTTTCTGACCTTGGCTTACTAATCGGACCATATCTACCACATGTGAACTCCAAATTGAATGATTCCAGTGGCTAAACATCCATGACACACATATCTTTAATTCTTATGTTAACCATTTATTTTAATTCCCTACCAATAATTCCCAGAAATTAAATTACCGAAGCTATCCTAACATATTCTTCCCTGATGATTCATTTTCTGACCTTTGACTACTAATCAGACCATAGCTACCTCATATGGACTCCAAATGGAATGATTCCAGTGGGTGAAAATCCGTGACACATATATCTTTAATTCTTATGTTAACCATTTATTTTAATTCCTTATAGATTGTTCCCAGAAATTAAAATACCGAAGCTTAAAATTCTGTCAACCATAGCCATATCCATGCAGAACTATCTACACCAACCTAAGTATTCAAACATACATCACATGCAAGATCAATATGCAACATGATATAGCAACATCCATGACCAATCATCAAAGTTCTAAGATCAAAATCTCATATAAATATTATGAGTTTCAAAGGTTTTCTTCAAAAAGAAATATTGTTAAACTTACCTGGAGCACTTAGTCCCCTAGACTTCTCCTTCCTCTTTCTTCCTTTCTTCCTCTCCTTTCCTCACTCTACCTTGCTTCTATTTTTTTTCTCTCCCTCACTTGGACGAAATTATAATGTTGTAAGGGTGGTTTTTCTTATATAGACCACCAAATAATTCACCTTTCATGATCATGGGTCTACCTTATCACAATTAGGATACACTTTGTTGAATTTTTGGAAAACAAACAACTTATGTTCTTGTCTTCCTCTTCCTTAGTCAAGATATGCATAGAAAAAGGAGATTTGTATTTTGAAAATTATGATGATATGTTCTTAAGATATGGGACAAGATCCCTTTGATTTATGGATTCATTTCCTTTTTCTTTTGTCTTAATCAAGTATGATAGATTTGCCTTTTTAAGTGGCAAATTTCTAGCCCTTGAATTTTCCTTACTTAACTAAAATTATTTGTGTAGGATAATGATGTTTTGTCATAATGCTATGTATTATTACCCACTTGCTAAAGTTATGAATGTAGGATATAGATGTTTTTGTCCTAAAGCCTTGTATTATTATGCCACTTGCCAAAATGATGAATGTAAAATCACACCACTTGCCAAATTTTTGTCTTAATGCCATGTCACTTAATCTTGATTACACTAATATTTCATCACTTTAATTTTATTTTTATTTTTATTTTTCCTCTTGGGTTTGGGCTCATTCTTGGCCATTTTCCTTACTTTGGTTAAAATTCTTCCTTTCATAATGGGCTTGGTCACATTTTCATGATTTTTGGGCTACCGGTCCAATTTCTATATCCTAGTTCAAGTCTATGTTTAATTTCATCCTTGGGCTATCCTATTGGCTTGCTAAAAATTCATGTGAAGTAGAAAAACTCTATATGAAGTGTCCATAGGTTAAAGCCCAATTACGGGTGGAGATACTAAACTTAGTAACTTTTGCTCTTAAATTAAGAAAAATTACCCTAATCCGATCTTCTTGAAATTTTAAGACCTTTACTTACTTCATAAAAATTTATCTTTCCTTACCTAAGAATTTCACCTTTCTTTAGCATGTTTATTTCTAATATTTCCTCTTAGGTTTTCTTTCTTTACATATTCCATTAATGTTAGATAATTTTTATGAATATATGTAAGGTGAAGAATTTATAAGGAAAATATCTAAAAATTACGGGATGTTACACTTGACACTCTACTAAGCCATCCCGCATATATTACACAACAAGAAAATATACAATCCATATCCATATTTATATTAGTCAACCTTAAGATCCTTGTTGTTCAGTTCATGCTAAAGTACCTAGAATGTGATTATGTGAACATAAAAAGATGAGATAACAATCTCAATAGTTAGTAAAATTTTCAGAAAAATAGTGTACATTTTATTCCTTAAAACATCTCAATTTATTTTATAGAAACATAAGCACTGACCATACATATATACATCATCTTTCACACTAGGGACCCATAACATTTTGGTATACTTACTTAATGCTATCTCATACCTGCAAAGGGTTATGCATCTCTTATTATTGGCCAATACGTAGGGGAAATGGGGCTTACTTAGCGCACCTTGAGTACCCCTTAATTCCCGAGAATTCATACATAACATATCTTTAGAACATCATTTATCATAGCATAAAAGTCAGGCAACCAATGAAATTGATAAATTCAAGTTCATAAATGCAAAGAGTGTTTTAAGGAAAAGCTAACTACCTCAATTCTTGAACAATCACTTCCTTTCCAAGGCTGCTAAGGTTACAGCCAGCTACTCAAACTAAAACATATAAGAGCTTTTGGTTAATGCATGCATAAGAGCCCCTAAAATCACAAGTCTCTAGTTTAAGAGCTTTTGCTCCCCAAAACAAAACTGTGATTTTGTTCAGATTTTGGGTTATTATTAAATATGACAAAAGTCCTCTAAAAATTATAAAATTTTCTATGGAGGTTCCTCTACATATCTTTTTTATTTCTTGGATCTCTTAGCCCTTAAATATTTCATTCACCTCGAGAAGTACCTCATAATCCAGAACAGTGTAGATTGTTTTAGTTTCATTTCTATTCTATTTTTCATTCCTTTGGATGGGTAAACCTTCTTCAAAATTCTTGATATTTGATATGACTAGATTTGTTATATAACCACCATAACAATTTCAAGTAAAAAATAATTTATTTGCCTCTCAAATAATACACGATTTATGGCTGCACCCAGTTCTAGTATGTTCTAACTCACTTCGTGTCCCACATAATTTCTATATTTTATTATATGCTTTAAATTGCCCAGATTTCTATCAAATTTGGTGGGGTGTTTAATTAGGATCCCTATAACATATTGTAAAAGTTTCATACAAAAATTCAACATCTAACCCCTTGAATGTTTAGTATTTCCATCAACAGACTAAGTTGTCCAACTGATTTTTCTCAGCACTGTTTTGATTGTAAATGGCTTATTTTGAGGTTCTCAAAAATCACAAAAATTTACAGAATTGATAATAAATATTTGAAGACTTTTCTCATCCAATATTAGAGAATTGAAAGGCCATTTACTCAATCAAACAGTCCAAGACCATAGGGCCTAAAAATTTTAGGTGCAAAAACAATAACTTCCAAGAGTAGAATATGTGGTGATTCAGCATATTTGTTACTTAGATGGCAAAGATTGTTCCCTACCACTAAAGTTCCATGTTTTCAACTTTAACCTCTTGCATCTCATGCTTAAGAATCACCAATGTAGAACTCAAAATGAACTCAACTCACTACAAACCAACTTTCCTCAAGAGGGAAAACTCACATTGTGCAAAAATACTCCTATGGCTCTCAAATTTCAGCTTGCTTCTCCTCTTGGTTTCCCTTGCAACTTAGCTATGTTTATCTAGTTGTTCTCCCCCTTTGGCTCTAAATTTTTTGGCTGCTGATTGCATGAGGAATGTGTGGTTTAAATTTACTGCCCAAAATAATGCTTAGACATCATGAGGCTTGGCCGCTGGTTTCCACTACTCAAGGGGAAAAGGAATGCTTTGTTTTGCAGGGATTCCCTTTTGTTTTTCCATGGATTCCCTTGTGGTTTCTGCAGGGAGGGTGCGAGGCTATAGGGCATGAAGTGGGGTAGCATCTTTTGTATTATTTTTTTTCATTGTGGGCAAACGCATGGCTGAAGTGGGTGGCATTTTCTTGGCTTAAATGTGTCTAAAAATTTTCTGGCTATGTGGCAGGATTTCCTTGCTGAAGGGTGGCAATTTCATGGCTGATTTTGGTTAAAGTTTTTGCTGCTATGTGGCATGCTTTGGTAGGTGCAAGATGGCTGCAATTTTATGGACAATGTAGCATGCTATATGGCTGCAACTTTGTAGGGAATGTGGCATGCTTTGGTAGGTGCAAGGTGGTTGCAATTTTGTGGCCAATGTGGCATGCTATGTGGCTACAACTTTGTGGGAAATGTTGTAACATCCATAATTTTGTTTCATTTATTAAGAAAGGTACATAAATATTTAATGTAACATCCCTAATTTTGTTTCTATTATTAATAAAGGTACATAAATATTTAATTAAGGAAATAAAATTTATTAGACAATTTTTAGATATCTAAGAAAATATAATTCTTAGAAATTCTTCACCTTATGTGTATGCATAGAAAATATTTCTAACACTAAGGGAATAGGTAAAGAGAGAAAATCTAATAGGAAAAATTAGAAATAACATACTAAAGAAAGGAAAAATTCTTGGGTAAGAAAGATAAATTTTTGTGAAATAAGTAAAGGTCCTAAAATTTTAAGAAGATTAGATTCAGGTAATTTTTTCTAATTCAAGAGCTAGAGTTACTAAGTTTAACATCTCTACCCATAAATTGGGCATTCACCTATGGACACTTCATATAGAGTTTATCCACTTCACATGAATTTTTAGCAAGCCAATAGGATAACACAAGAAAGAAATAAAACATAGACTTGGACTAGGATATAGAAGTTGGACTAATAGCCCAAAAATCATGAAAATGTGACCAAGCCCTTCATGAAAGGTAGAATTTTAGCCAAAGCAAAGGAAATGGGTAAGAATGAGCCTAAATCCAAGAAGAAAAAATACGAATCACGTGAGAAAATAGTAGTGTAATAATAATCAAGATTAGGTCACATGGCATTAAGAAAAAACATCTATATCCTATATTCATAATTTCAACAAGTAGGTAATAATACGTGGCATTAGGACAAAACATCTATATCGTATATCATAATTTCAACAAGTGAAAAATAATACATAGTATTATGACAAAACATCCTTATCTTACATAAATAATTTCAGCCAAGCACGGAAAACTCAAGGGCTGAAAATTTGCCACTTAAAAAGGTAAACCTATCATACTTGAGTGAGACAAAAGAAAAAGGAAATGAATCACTAAATCAAAGGGACCTTTTCCTTTGTCTTAAGAACATTCTTTCATGATTTTCAAAATAGAAATCTCCTTTTGCTATGCATATCTTGATTAAGGGAGAGAAAGACAAGAACGTGAGTTATTTTTCCCCAAAAAACAACCAAGTGTACCCTAATTATGATAAGGTAGACCTATGATCATGAAAGGTGAACCACTTGATAGTTTATTTAAGCAAAACCCACCCTTATATCATTATAATTTCATCCAAGTGAGGGAGAGGAAAAAATAGAAGAAAGGTAGAGTGAGGAAAGGAGAGGAAGAAAGGAGAAGAAAGGAAGGAAGAAGAAGGAGAAGTCTAGAGCACTAAGTACTCAAGGTAAGTTAGCTTAATCTCCACTTGAATCCATCTTTTCTCTTCATCCTTGGGGTTTAAAAACTCACCCTGCTTCTCTTATTTAAGCTACTAGAAAAATTAAGGGAAGGGAGGAATCTTGCTACTTCCTTCAAGGGGAAACAAGAAAAAGAATTCACTAAGTGAACTAGGGAGATCTTTAGGTAGGTTTAACAATATCTCTTTTTGAAGAAAAGCTTTGAAATTTATAACATTTAAATGAAATTTTGATCTCAGAACTTTGATAAAATTTACAATGTTTGCTGCTTTGATGATTGGTCATGGATGTTGCTATATCATATTAGATATTATTTTGCATATAAAGGATGTTTTGAATATTTCAGTTGGTGTAGAAACTTTTACTTAGGTATAACTATGGGTGGTAAAATTTAATGATTTTTATGTTGTTATTTTGTATATTTGAATGTGGTGAAAATTGATGGAATATGATTAGATGTAAAGAAAATGGAAGATGATGTAATATAATGATGAACTAAAAATTTAGGAAAGGTTTGGTTAGGAAACTTGATTTCGGAGTAACTAGGGAAGCTTCTATTTTTGAAATTCTGGGAAAAATCGTTTAGGAATTAAAAGAAAAGGTTAACTTGAGAAATGTAGATATATGTATCACAAATTTTTAGCCACTAGAATGACTTAATTTGGAGTCCAAATAAGGGAGATAATACTTTATATGTAAGCAGTGGTCGGAAAATGGTTAACTAGGGAAGAATCTGTCTGGTATGCTTCGATATTTAAATTTCTGAGATCAATTTGTAGGTCATTAAAAACAATGATTAACATGATAAATGTATATATATGTCTCACGAAGTTTTAGCCACTGGAATCATTCAATTTGGAATCAATATGAGGGAGATATTGTCATATTAGTAAGCAGATGTCAGAAACTAGCTAACTCGGGAAGAATCTGTTAGGTATGTTTCTACATTTGAATTTCTAGGCAAAATTTGTAGTAAATTAAAGGATTATATATATATATATACATGTATCACAGATTTATAGGCTCTAAAATCACTTAATTTGGAGTCCATATGAGAGAGATATGGCTAATTAATGCATAAAGGTCAGAATCAGTCTAGAATCTAGGGTGGTAAATGTAAGCATATTTTTATTTATTTTTTGGGAGTAATTAGTAAGCAATTTGAAGAAATGATAAACATGAAAGTTGTATACAAGTGTCTTGGCGTTTTATAGGCATTAAAATCACCTTAATTGAAGTTTGTATGAGGGAGACATAGTCCGATTAGTAAGTAGAGGTCTAAACCTACCTTAGAAGAAATAAAATTGAATTTGAGGGAGTAGTAACACAATGATTACTAAAGATTTCACTAAAATGTTCAACATTGAGGTTTTAGAGGATTGTCTTATCTTTCAATTGACATTAAGATCACCTTAATTCGATTTAAAATTAGGGTGTTATGCTCTGTTTAATGAGAGAGGATAATAATATTTAGAAAAGAAGAATCTTATAAATGAAAATAATATATGACTAGTGTATGCCATAACCATTCTTGCCATTGCATGAACTCTTTACCATCTTAAGTGTGTAATTCTGACATGAAAATGTTTTATAAAGTGATATTTGAAACGATTATGTTTATGGCATGATTACCAATGATTTTTGGTAATGGTTATATTTTGATGAAAAATTATGGCATAATGAACATACTTGTTATTGAAATCATATTTTTGGCTATTAATGTGAAAAGAAAAGAAAAGAAAAGAAATGAGCACGGTCACATGACGGTTCGTGTGGTGCACCAGTAGGGGACGCCCTACCAACAGCTATGATTATGTTAATGAGAAAATAAAGTGTGACATGTCGGATGGAGCAAGAAAGGCCCATACCGAAGAGGGATAGCAAGCTGTAAATTGAGAGCCATAGGAGTGGGTTTACACAAGGTAAGTTTGGCTTCTTTTAAAAATCTGGTTTAGAGTTTATTATGTTAAATTACATCCCTGCATGAACGAATTTCTGTCTAAAATATGGGAATCTTTTCAACATAGAATTTGTATCCCTATGTCTTAAATTTCTATATCATTTGGAATCACATCAATCGGACATAAAATGAGTGATTTATACTCCAGGGAGTGATGAGAGGTCAGAATCGGGTCTGGAATTCAGGCTGGTGAAGAATAGCTTCTGTTTTCGAATTGCTGAGACTAATCCATTAGGAATATGAACACATGGCTAACATGAAATTTGTAGATATATTTTTCACGGTTACATAGCCACTGGCATCACACAATTTAAAGTCCATATGAGTGAGTTAGGGTCTGATTAGTGAGTAAAGATCATAGAGCATAGAAGGGTTAGGTTGAGAAAATAGAAACCTTTTAGTACCTGAAAATATTGGCTTAGTAAACTTAGTAAATGGCCTTTAAATTCTCTAATGTTTGGTGAAAATAGTCCTAATATGTTCATAATAAATTCTGAAAATTTTTGTGATTTTTGCGAATCTACAACTAGCCCTTTTACAATTAAAAATTGTTGAGAACAATTTGCTGGACAGCTTAGACTGTTGAAGAAAATACAAACTATAGAAGGGGTTAGATGTTGAAATTTCGTATGAAAACTTTATGACATGTTAAAAGAATACTAACTAAGGTCTCCAACAACTTTTAGGAAATTATGAGTAGTTTAAGACATATAATAAAATATAGAAGTTATGTGGGACAGGAAGTGAGTAAGAACAGACCAGAACTGGGGCAGCTATAAAAATTAGGTTATTTGAGGGCCCAAATGAATTCTTTTTTACTTGAAATTTTTATTGTGACTATATAACATATCTAGGATTCTTCATATAAAATATCATGAATTTTAAAATAGTTTTACTAATCCAAATAGATGCAAAACAGAATAGAAATGGAACCGAAACTAAATTGCACTGTCCTGGATATGGAGGTAGTGTTTGGGCTTGAATGGAAGAGTTAAGGGCTGAGAGAATTAAGAAACAAAACACACATGTAAAGGTACCTCCATACAAAATTTGAGAATTTTTAGAGGACTTTTGTCATATTTAATAACAATCTCAAATCTCAACAAAATCATAGTTCTATTTTGAGGAGCAGAAGCTCCTAAACTAGATATTTATGACTTTAGGACCTAATATGAATGCATTAACCAAGAAATCTTATATGTTTTAGTTTGAGTTGCTGGTAGTAACCTTGGCAGCCTTGGAAAGGAAGTGATTGTGCTGGAATTGAGGTAGCTAGCTTTTCCTTAAAACACTCTTTATGCTTATGAACTTGAATTTATGAATTTTCACTGATTGCCTAACTTTTATGCTATGATGAATGATGGTCTAAAGATATGTTATGTATGTATTCTCGGGAATTAAGGGGGTGCACAAAAGGGTGCCAAGTAAGCCCCATTTCCCTCATGATTGGCCAATAATAGGAGATCCATAACCCTTTGTAGGTATAGGACTGCATTGGGTAAGTAGACCAACATGTTATGGGTCCCTAGTGTGACCAAGATGATGTATGTATGTATGGTCAGTGCTTATGTTTCAGTGAAATAAATTAAAATGTTTTAAGGAATGGAATGTGTACTGTTTTTCTAAAAATTTGCTAGCTATTGAGATTGTCATCTCATCTTTCTATATCTATACAATCACATTCCAGGTACTTCAGTAAGATGTGAGTAACAAGATTCCCAAGGTTGACTCATCTGAATATAGATATATGAAGAATGACGCTAGTATGTAGGTATTACAGGTAGTTTGATATGAAAATAAGTTGATGGCCATCCTATGATATTCTGAAAATAGTTATTCATGCCATACATGTCATAACTGTACAATTTTCATATGCATAGATAAAATGCATTCGTGTGACCTAAAGATATTTGCTGTAGTTTATACAGATGAACATGATATGATGAGATATATTGATGATAATTATGATTTATTGTTGAACCTACTGGGATTAAATTGTTACAATATTTCCATATCATGTTCAGAAAACTAAGTTATGCAAATATTCTCTATGACCAGCTTTTAGCGTATGTTGGGTCAAGTTGGCTAAGATCCCGGTGAAGGTGCAACTACCCGCACCCATATCTCTGGAACTGGTCAATATGGAAGAATAAAATGTAGACTTATATATATATATATATATATATTTGATTTTTGTACAGATGTTTTGATTAATAATGTGTATGTAAACCCAAAATTGTATACGTGTTAATAGTATTTCATAAACCTTAATTATGTTTTGTTAATTTAATTGAATGTTATTATGAGTTAAATAGTTAGAAGTAAAGAGGTAATGACTTCATGGAATTTTGGAAATATATGTATATATGTAAAAAAAATGGAGTTGTTACAAATATGGCATGCTTTGGTAGGTGTAAGGTGGTTGCAATTTTGTGGCCAATGTGGCATGCTATGTGGCTGTAACTTTGTAGGCAATATGGCATGCTTTGGTGGGTGCATGTTGGGTGGAATTTTGTGGCCAATGTGGCATGCTATGTGGTTGTAACTTTATGGCCAATGTGGCATGCTTTGGTAGGTGTAAGGTGGCTGCAAGGTGGATACAATTTTATGGACAATGTGGCATACTATGTGGCTGAAATTTTGTGGTGCTACTTGGTAGCTCCTTAGTTGTTTTATATTGCCTTAATTTACTACTAATTCTAGATTAGTAATGTCTTAAAATGTATTTGTATCTTCTCCCCATCCATTATGCTCCTAAGAATTTTATTTATATGATTCATGATTAACTATATATCACCTATTTTATAAATACCTTATTGTTACATAACTAAGTATTTTAATTCTTTGTCATATGTATTTTCTACTTATTTTTAGATTTTTCTAGCTTTATTTGAGACTCAAGATGTTACATATATAAGTATAAATGGTAATGCCATTAGGATGCATACAAAATCATTTTTAAGTAAAAAATGCATCCATAACATTCATACCATCAGATCTTGCAAATTACATTGGATAAGAAAATTAATGTGATGTAGTAGTGGTCATAATTAACTATCAATTCTTTATACTTAAGGTTCTTTATCACACTTACTAAATGAAATTTATTCTTCATTCATTTTCGGCTAAGCTTCCTAATGCCATTACTTTTCCTCCTTTTCCACTCAACTTAGTGAAATTCCATTTATACTCACTAACTTGAACTTATTAACTATCACTTATCTTATTAATATCATGTATTACAGTTAACCTTTCCATCTTCATAATGCCACTAAGTTATGCATACTAACGCTAGTGATCGTCGCCTTGGTAATCTTTTACTCACATTGAATTTATCTTATTTCAAATATTCTTAATTACAATTTTAGCTTAAAATAGAAATTCTATTGCAAATTCCATCATCCTTACTAAGTTTGATTTACTCATCTCATTTTTCCTCAACCTTATACTTAAACAATATTAGGAAACTATGCCTTTGCATAAGTATTAATATCACCATTCATGTAGGGATTTCCTTGTTCTAGTAATACTAAGTAGAATCACTTGGTATGTTGTACTATTCATTTGGTCAATTTTTACTATTCACTTTGTAATCCATTTTCCTTCCATCGTTTGACCTAGCTCATTTAGGTACTCTTCAACCCTTGTTCTCTTCTCTTTAATACATCATTGCATGATCTTTGTAATGTATTACCACATCACTTAACATTTATATCCCTTTCCTATACTAATTTACATCAAGTACTAGGTTAGAATTATAATGATAATGATAATGATATATATTCCTCCTTCATTCTCGGCCAACATAAGTGAAATGTCATAGCCCTCTTAATTCACTTTAAAACCTAATCATTAGTAACCCTTAAATGAACCAATCCACTTAACCAATGTATGCCATTTATATTTCACACTACATTATCACACATTCCTATTTAAACTTATTTGTGAAGTCATAGGTATTTAGATCATATTTCTATTTTCATTTAATTATTAACTTCATTTCTCAATCTATAACCTAATTAAACATACATCTTTACTATTATCATTTCTTACATTAAGAACTTCCATAAAATTTATTACCTAAAATCAAGCTATACTCACCTTTCTATGTGGTCATCAATTTGGCCAAGCCTAGGTATATACCTTTCCATCATTTATCTCTTCAATTTTATCATCTTTTCTCACATTAATTTCATCATACATCACCAAATTATCATTTTCTTAATTTAATACTACGGCTAGCCCACCTAAAAGATACCAACCCAAACCACTCACTTCCTTGACCTGTAGATTTCTAACTTTCCCATACTCTATTGGATTCCTTTTCTTTCCATTCTCCCTTAGCCTTTTTGTAACAACTCCATTTTGTTTACATATATACATATATAAAAGTTTTTAAAAGTCCCATGAAGTCATTACCTTTATTTAACTCATAATAACATTTAATTAATTTAACCAAGCATATTTAAGGTTTACACATCATTAATTAACAACATCCATACACAAATCAAACACATATATGTCTACATCTTATTCATCCATATTGACCAGTTCTAGGGATGCGGGTGCGGGTGGTTGCACCTTCACCAAGATCTTAGCCAACTTGACCATAAACACCTTATTAATTTTTGAAATCTGCCCAACATAGAGTAACTCGATCCAACGTACACTAAGAATCAGAGCTAAAGAAAAATCTACAAAACTAATTTTCTGAACATGATATGAAAATATAGTGAGAATTAAATCCTAATAGGTTCAACAATAAATCAAAATTATCATCAATATAGATCATCATGTCATGTTCATCTGTATAAGCTACAACAAATATCTTAGGTCACATGAATGCACTATATCTATGCATATGAAAATCATACAGTAATGACATATATAGCATGAATAACTACTTTTAGATTACCATATCATGGCTATCAACTTATTTTTATATCAAGCTACCCCGGTTAAGGTGAGTACTTTCTAGTCTCTGGTACAGACTTTTATCGCTTCGTCCGACATGGCACACTTTCTCTTTCTTTTCTCATTAACATAACCATAGCCGTTGGTAGGGCTTCCACTACTGGTGCACCACACAGACCGCCATGTGACTGTGCTTATTTTTTTTCCTTTTCTCATTAATAGCAAAAAATATGATTTCAATAATAAGTATGTTCATTATACTCACTTGCCATAATTTTTTATAAAAATATAATCATTACCAAAAGTCATTGGTAATCATGACATGAACATAATCATTTCAAAGATCACTTTATAAAATATTTCTGTGTCAATATTACACACTTTAGATGGTAAGGATTTTATGCAATGGCAATGGCTATGGCATATACTAGTCATGTATTATTTTCATTTATAAGATTCTTCTTCTTTTTTAAATATTATTTTTATCTTTTCATTTTCTTTATGCTAGGCGTCTAGTCACTTTCCTCCTACTTATATATTTCCAACACATGTTCTCACAAATTTAATATGGCATTCTTCTTCAATTTGGTTTTTTTTAATATCCTATAGTTAATGAGGTTCATTTAGGGTAGAAAATATATTGAAAATAAGCTTTACCAGCTTCCAACACGGCCTAAACGTATCCTATAACACGGCTTGGTCATTTCCTATAAAATAGCCTTACTTTAGGCTTCAAAATGCCTTTTCCAACACAGAACATGGCCCGGTCATACCTTCGAACATGGCCATGCTCTCCATTGTGTTATTCTCTAATGCAGGTTTTCGTCCTTCCTGACCATCTCTCACTAATCAGAGTATAACTTACTCATTTTAACTTCGACTTAGGTGATCTTGGTATCCATTTAAAGATAACAAAATGATATAAAACTATTATGTTGAACATTGTAGCGAAAGCTTAAGGAATCTTGGTGATATTACTCCCTCAAATTAAACATTATTTCTTCTTGAGTGTGTTCTGAGCTTTACTTACTAATCTAATAATATCTCCCTCGTATGAACTCCAAATTGAGTGATTCTAGTGGCTAACTTTTTGTTAGACATATATATATATTTTTTATGTTAACCAACTATTTTAATTCCCTATATAAGTTTCCAAAAAATTCAAATATAGAAGCTTTCCTAACAGATTGTTCCCTGGTTAACCATTTTTTGACCACTGTTTACTAATTTGATCATATCTACCTCATATGCACTCCAAATTGAGTGATTCCTATGGCTAAAAATCTGGGAGCCATATATCTAAAATTTTCATATTAACTATTTCTTTTAATTACTAACTAATTCTTCCTAGAATTTGAAAAACAAAAGCTTCCCTGGTTACTCTGAAATCAAGTTTCCTAACTATACCTTTTCTAAAGTTTTAGTTCATCATTTTATTATGTCCTCTTCCATTTTCTTCTTAATTTACATATAATCTTATTTCATCAATTTTTCACGACATTTAAATATATAAAATAGCAGCATAAAAATCTTAAAATTTTGTCACCCACAGCCATACCTATACAGAACTTTCCACACTAACCTAAGTATTCAAACATATATCACTTGCAAGATCCACATGTAACATGATATAGCAACATCTATAGCCAATATTCCAAGTAACAAATATAGTAAATTTCATCAAAGTTCTAGGATCAAAATCCCATATAAATGTTTCTAATTTCAAAGCTTTTCTAAAAAAAATATTGTTAAACCTACCTAAAGATCTCCCTAGGTCACTTAGTGAATTCCTTTTCTTGTTTCCTCTTGAAGGAAGTAGAAAGATTCTTCCCTTCCCTTAGCTTTTCTAGCAGCTTAAATAACAGAAGGAGTGTGAGTTTTTGAACCCCAAGAATGAAGAAGAAAGATAGATTCAAGTGCAGATTAAGCTAACTTACCTTGAGTACTTAGTCCTCTAGACTTCTCCTTCCTCTTTCTTCCTCTCTTCTCCTCTCTTTCTCTCCTTTCCTCACTCTACCTTGTTTATGTTTTTCTCTCCCTCACTTGGACAAAATTATAATATTATAAGGGTGGGTTTTGCTTAAATAAACTATCATGTGGTTCAAATTTCATAACTATAGGTCTACCTTATCACAATTAGGATGCACTTAGTTATTTTTTGGGGAAAAACTAGTCATGTTCTTTTCTTCCACTCCTTTAGTCAAGATATGCATAGTAAAAAGAGATTTGTATTTTGAAAATTATGTTAAAATGTTCTTGAGACAAGGGATAAGGTCCCTTTGATTTAGGGATTTATTTCTTTTTTCTTTTGTCTTAATCAAGTATGATAGGTTTGCCTTTTTATGAGGCAAATTTTCAGCCATTGAATCTCCCTAGCTTGGCTGAAATTATTTGTGTAGAATAAGAATTTTTTGTCATCATGCTATGTATTATTACCCACTTGTTGAAATTATGAATATAGAATATAGAAGTTTTGTCTTAAAGCCATGTATTATTACCTACTTGTTGAAATTATGAATGTAGGATATAGATGTTTTGTCTTAATGCCATGTGACATAATCTTGATTATTATTACACTACTATTTCCTCACATGATTCTTATTTTTCCTTCTTGGGTTTGAGCTCATTCTTACCCATTTCCTTTGCTTTGGCTGAAATTCTACCTTCATGAAGGGCTTGGTCACATTTCCATGATTTTTGGGCTATCGGTCAAACTTCTATATCCTAGTCCAAGTCTATGTTTTATTTCTTTTTTGGGCTATCCTATTGGCTTGCTAGAAATTCATGTGAAGTGGAAAAACTCTATATGAAGTGTCCATAGGTGAAAGCCCAATTTATGGGTGGAGATGTTAAACTTAGTAACTCTAGCTCTTGAATTAGGAAAAATTACCCTAATCAAATCTTCTTGAAATTTTAAGATCTTTACTTCACAAAAATTTATCTTCTTTACCTAAGAATTTTGTCTCTCTTTAGTATGTTATTTCTAATTTTTTCTATTAGGTTTTCTCTCTTTACCTATTCCCCTAATGTTAGAAACATTTTCTTTGCATACACATATGGCGAAGAATTTATAAGGATTATATTTCTTAGATATCTAAAAATTGTCTAATAACTTTTATTTCCTTAATTAATTATTTATGTACCTTTATTAATAAAAGAAATGAAATTATGGATGTTACATTAAAACTTTTTGTACCTTTATTAATAAATGAAACGAAATTAGGTATGTTACACTTTTCATTTCCTAAACATGTCTAACTTTCTCATACACTTAACCCAATCTATTGATTATTATTTTTAAATTAGAGACTAACATTTACTTAACAATCACATTCCTCCCATCCTACCCATTTTGTCCAACCCTTAACATCGCACTCCCAATTTATGTTCTTCTCTTTAATTAATCCTTTACTCAATAACTTATAATAATATTTATAAAACAGCACCATATGTACTTAGGATTTCAGCCAACTAGCTTCTTTAATCCATTTCTATACTATTCCTTCTATGTCCATTAATTAAGATCAGTTGCCACAATTTTATTTTTCTTCTTCAATTTCTTCTTAAGTCAATTAAATACTTATTTACTCATATGAAATCTCCACCATTTTATTCAAATCTTATGCCTTATTCTCATACAAATTCTTCTTATTATTAATCATCCTTTTTGGTGATATATATTCAATTTATCAACTACTGTAATGCATCAAGATATTCTGGTCATAGTGAGTCCAAATCTTTCAGCACAAATCAAGCCATAACTCTCTCATATGAACTCTGATTGTGGTGATTCATGTAACATCCCTAATTTCGTTTCATCAATTAATAAAAGTACAAAAGTATTCAAATTAACATCCCTAATTTCATTTCTTTTATTGATAAAGGTACATAAATATTTAATTAAGGAAATAAAATTTATTAGACAATTTTTAGATATCTAAGGAAATATAATCCATAGAAATTCTTCACCTTATGTGTATGCATAGAAATGTTCTAATATTAATGGAATAGGTAAAGAGAGAAAATCCAAGAGGAAAAATAAAATAAAATAAATCATGTTGGGTAAGGTAGATAAATTTTTGAAAACAAGTAAAGGTCTGAAAATTTCAAGAAAGCATTGGATTAGGGTAATTTTTCCTAATTCAAGAACTAGAGTTACTAAGTTTAACATATTCACCCATACATTGGGCTTTCACCTATGGACACTTCATATAGAGTTTTTCCACTGCACATAAGTTTCTAGCAAGCCCATTGGATAAACTAAGCAAGAAATAAAACATAGACTTGGACTAGGATATAGAAATTGGATCGATAGCCCAAAAAATATGAAAATGTGTCCAAACCCTCCAAGAAAGGTAGAATTTTATCTAAAGCAAAGGAAATGGGTAGGAATAAGCCCAAATCCAAGAGGAAAAATAAAATAAAATAAAATAAATCATGTGATAATATAATAAAGATTAGGTTACATGGCTTTAAGAAAAAACTTTAGCAAGTGGTATGATAATACAAGGTTTTAGGACAAAACATCTATATCCTACACTCATAATTTTAGCAAGTGGTATGATAATACAAGGCATTTGGAAAAAACATCTATATCCTACACTCATAATTTTAGCAAGTGGTATGATAATATATGGCATTAGGACAAAACATTTCTATCCCACACAAATAATTTCAACTAAATAATGGAGATTCAAGGGCTAGAAATTTGCCAACTAAAAAGGCAAACCTATCATAATTGATTAAGACAAAAGAAAAATGAAATGAATCTCTAAATCAAAGGGACCTTGTTCCTTATCTTAAGAACATATTATCATAATTTTCAAAATACAAATCTCCTTTTCCTATGCATATCTAGACTAAGGAAGAGGAAGACAAGAACATGAGTTGTTTGTTTTCCAAAAATTCGACCAAGTGCATCCTAATTGTGATAAGGTACACCCATGATTATGAAAGGTGAATTATTTGATAGTATATATAAGCAAAACCCACCCTTATAGCATTAGAATTTCGTCCAAGTGAGGGAGAGAAAAATAGAAGCAAGGTTGAGTGAGGAAAGGAGAGGAAGAGAGGAATAAAGAGGAAGGAGAAGTCTAGAGGACTAAGTGCTCCAGGTAAGTTTAACAATATTTCTTTTTGAAGAAAAGTTTTGAAACTTCTAATATTTATATGAGATTTTAATTTTAGAACTTTAATGATTGGTCATGGATGTTGCCATATCATGTTACATATTATGTATGTTTGAATTCTTAGGATGATGTAGATAGTTCTGCATAGGTATGGCTATGGGTGGCAAACTTTTAAGCTTATGTGTTTTAATTTCTGGGAACATTCTTTAGGGAATTAAAACAAATGCTTAACATAACAAATGTAGATATATGTCTCACGAATGTGTAGCCACTAGAATCATTCAATTTAGAGTCCATATGAGGTAGATATAGTTTGATTAGTAAGAAAAGGTCAGAAAATGGTTAATCAGCGAAGAATATGTTAGGATAGCTTTTGTGTTTTAATTTTTGGGAACATTCTGTAAGGAACTAAAACACATGGTTAACATACAAATGTAGATCTATGTCTCACGAATTTTTAGGCACTGGAATCGTTCACTTTAGAGTCAATATGAGGTAGATATGATCTGATTAGTATGCAAAGGTCAGAATATTGTTAATAAGCGAAGAATATGTTAGGATAGCTTCTGTGTTTTAATTTCTGGGAATATTCTGTAGAGGATTAAAACAAATGGTTAACATAACAAATATATATATATATGTCTCACGGATATTTAGCCATTGGAATCATTAATTTTAGAGTCCATATAAGGTATATATGTTTTGATTAGTAAGAAACGGTCAGAAAATGGTTAATCAGCGAAGAATATGTTAGGATAGCTTCTGTGTTTTAATTTCTGGGAACATCCTATAGGGAATTAAAACTAATAGTCAACATAACAAATGTAGATCTATGTCTCGCAGTATTTTATCCACTAGAATCATTCAATTTAGAGTCCATATAAGGTAGATATGGTTTGATTAGTAGGCAAAGGTCAGAAAATGGTTAATCATCGAAGAATATGTTAGGATAGCTTTTGTGTTTTAATTTCTGGGAATATTCTTTAGGGAATTAAAACAAATGGTTAACATAACAAATGTAGATCTATGTCTCATGGATTTTTAGCCACTAGAATCATTCAATGTAGAGTCCATATGAGGTATATATGGTTTGATTAGTAAGAAAAGGTCAGAAAATGGATAATCAGGGAAGAATATGTTAGGATAGCTTCTGTATTTTAATTTCTGGGAACATTATATAGGAAATTAAAATAAATAATTAACATAAAAATTATAGCTATATGTGTCACGAAATTTTAGCCACTGGAATCACTAAATTTAGAATTCTCATTAGGTAGATATGGATAGATTAGTTGGTAGAGGTGAGAACTGACCCGAGAAAAAATAACCTATATTTTGAGTGAGTAATATCACTATGATTTCTTAATTTTTAGCTCAACTAATCAACATATTAGTTTTAGATAATTGTTGTATCTTTAAATTGACACCAAGATCACCTAAATCGGAGTTAAATTGAGGGTGTTATGCTCTAATTAGTAAGAGAATGTCATATAGGATGAAAACCTGCATCAAGAAAATAAAGGAATAAAATTAATATTTAAAAAAGAAGAAGAATCTTATAAATGAAAATAATAAATGACTAGAAGATACTATAGCCATTTCCAATGCATGAACTTCTTACCATTCTAAGTGTGTAATTTTGACATGAAAATATTTTTGATGAAACATTATGGTATGTGAGTATAATGAACATACTTGTTATTGAAATCATATTTTTAGCTATTATTGTAAAAAGAAAAGAAATAAGCACGGTCACATGGCAATCTGTGTTGTGCACCAGTAGGGGACGCCCTACCAACGGTTATGATTATGAGAAAAGAAATATAAAGTGTGCCATGTCGGACGGAGCGAGAAGAGCCCGTACCGGAGAGTAGAAAATACTCACCCTGACGGGGGTAGCTTGATATGAGAATAAATTGATAGTCATCATATGATATTCTAAAATTAGTCAATCTTGCCATACATGTCATTACTATACGATTCCCATGTACATAGATAAAGTACATTCATGTGACCAAAGATATTTGTTGTAGTTTATATAGATGAACATGACGTGATGAGCTATATTGATGATGATTTATTGTTGAATTTACTGGGATTTAAATCTCACTATATTTCCATGTCATGTTCAGAAAATTAGTTATGCATATGTTTCCATGGCTATGGGTTTTAGTGCACGTTGGATCGAGTTACTCTATGATGGGCAGATCCTAAATAAAATGTTTGTGGGCTAGTTGGCTCAGATCCTGGTGAAGGTTCAACCACCCGCACCTGTATCTCTAGAATTGGTAAACCAGAATAAATAAGATGTATATATTTATGTGATTGAAATGTTGTATGTACGTTTTGATTAATGACGTGTATGTGAACTCTATATTGTATAATAATAAATAATAATAAAAAGTTGTTACATAATTGGTATCAAAGCAGGTCGATCCTAGATGGCCAGTGGGTGGACGGTTATCTGAATCGATCTTATAGTGTCTTGAGTATGTTTGTGGTTGTGCTGTGTAGGGGATCAGTGAATTCATATAAGTAAGAAATTACTAGTGTTTCCTATCTATATGCCGAGGTGGTGTTATGACTACTGTTAAATATTTTTAAAACTAACTATTAGGCTTGATCACCTCAATAGCAGTATAACTTTGTTTTTGCCAAAGTAGGAAATGGCACCACCAAGGAGGAATCTGGCAAATAATGCAGAGAAAACCCTGCACAACTTTGCCACAGCAATTCGGGACCAGGTCACAACCACCAATCAAATTCTACAATACCTCCAGAATGCTAATAACCTGAATGGTGAGAATGGTGGTAATAACAAGATGGCAGGGAATGATAAAGGCATATCTGAGTTCCTAAGGACTAGACCACCTTGTTTTCAATGCGGTTTTGACCCAATTGTAGTTGAAAGGTGGAGAAGGGAACTAGAGAAAATCTTTGAAATGATGGGTTGTATTGAGGAGCTGCAAGTTATCTTTGCTGCATATATGCTGAAAGATAAAGCAGAATACTGGTGGCATGGAGCTAAAGAACTTTTAGCTCAACAGGGAAGGCAGATCACCTGGCAAGTGTTCAAAGACACCTTTTTAGAAAAGTACTTCCCAAGTACTGTGCGAGTAGAGAAGGAGATTGAATTTCTCCAACTCTGATAGGGCAACATGACTATAGACCAATACATCGCGAGGTTCGAGGAGTTTTTTAAGTTCTCCTCTTACCTATGATTTAACCCTGATGAAGCATTGAAGGCTGTTAAATTTGAAGCAGGATTGAACCCGGAGATAAGGAATGTTGTTGTAGCTATGGAGATTAGGGAGTTTGTACCTCTGATAAATAAATGCAAACTCCTTGAAAAGGGCTTGAAGGCAGTAGAGGATGAGAAACAAAGACGAAATTTCTAGAAAAGGAAGAACGGTCCACAAAGCTCTAGCAGAAATGTTAGAGGAAAAGGACAGGGTACTGGCAAGAGGCTAATGATTACAAGTCCCCGACCCTTCCAACAGAACCTTTCCATAGTCAAGTGTACTAAGTGCAAACGTATACATGGTAACCGGCCATGCTACATGGGATCCGATGTTTGCTTCAATTGCGGATAGAAGGGTCATTTTCCAAGGAACTGCTCACAAAATTTGGGAAAGCAGCCGAAACAGAAGCCTCAAGTGAAAGGAAGGGTTTTCACCCTAAACGACCAAGAGGCAACTCAATCCCCTGAAATGATCGAAGGTACATGCTATATCTATGGATTTGCTCTTATGGTGTTGTTTAACTCTGGTGCTACTCATTCATTTATATCGAAAGAATGTATTAGGGAGTTTTATTATCCTATTGCTGAAACCACCTATGAGCTATCTGTAGTAACTCCTATAGGGGAAAGGGTCTTAACTTCCTCTATATGTAAGAACTGTCAGGTCACTATCCAGGAGAAAACTTTTTTCTATAGACCTCGTCTGTCTACCTTTAAAAGGTATTTATGTCATTCTAGGGTTAGACTAGATGTCTAGAAATCAGGTCTTGCTAAATTATTGCAACAAGACCATTGAATTTCTACCTCCTACTTCCGAAGAGGAGATGTAGTTATTGATGCTTAATGCCAATCAAGTCAATAGGGAGTTGAAGAATGGAGTACTTAGATACATTCTCTTGTACTTATCAAATCTAGAAACTAAACCGAAGCTTGATGAAATCCTAATAGCCAACGAGTTTCCTGAAGTATTTCCATCAGATATTCCAGGCTTACCTCCCAAGAGAGAGATAGAGTTTTCTATTGATCTCTTACCTGGAACAAGGCTTATCTCTATTGCACCTTATAGAATGGCCTCGAAAGAACTACATGAACTTAAGAAACAGTTGGAGGAACTGTTAGACAAGCAATTCGTTAGACTAAGTGTATCGCCTTGGGGAGCTCTTGTATTATTTGTTAAAAAGAAAGATGGGAGCTTGAGACTATGCATAGACTATAGACAACTGAATAAAGTGACTATCAAAAATAAATACCCTCTCCCTAGGATAGATGACTTATTGGGTCAACTGAAGGGAGCCTCCATGTGTTCTAAAATTGACTTGAGATCGGAATACCATCAAATTAGGATCAAGGAGAAGGATGTACCTAAAACAACATTCAGGACTAGGTATGGGCACTATGAGTTTCTCGTAATGCCCTTCGGGTTGACGAATGCACCTGCAATTTTCATGGATTACATGAATCGTATTTTTCGACCCTACCTAGATCAATTTGTGGTAGTGTTCATTGATGACATCTTGATATATTCTAAGAGTGAGAAAGAACATGAACAACATCTCCGAATCGTGCTGCAAGTACTGAAAGAGAAAAAGCTGTATGCTAAATTGGAGAAGTGTGAATTGTGGCTGTTAGAGATAAAGTTTCTTGGACATGTCATCTCTAATAGAGGGGTAGCCGTAGATCCTAGCAAGACAGAAGCAGTGATTCAATGGGAGGGACTAAAGACAGTTACAGAAGTCAGAAGTTTCCTGGGTTTGGCAGGATACTACAGGAGGTTTATACAAAACTTCTCTCGTATAACCTTGCTATTGACTAAATTGACCAAGAAGGGAAGTCCTTTCAATTGGACTGATCAATGTGAAGCTAGTTTCTAGGAGCTTAACACAAGACTGACCACTCTTCCTGTTTTAATTATTCCAACCCCTACAGGACATTTTGAAATGTATAGTGACACTTTAAAGAAAGGGCCAGGGTGTGTGCTTTTCACGGCCCCAAATGATGGAACACATGACTGGCACGGCATAAGGGTTTCCCCCTAGCCGCAAGCCTAACACATAGCATGTACAAACATCCAGCACACAATCAAGAGTACATAATAAATATAAGTGGCCACATATGCCACATCCAGTATAAGAAAATATTGTATATATATATATATATATATATATATATATATATATATATATATATATATATATCTCATCAATCGAACATTCGTGATTCCACTTGGCCCATGGCCTCATAATACAAACATCATTGTAAAACATAAAACCGTTTTCCAAACAACACATCAAAATACGCAAGAAGCGAGGATCCTGCCTGTAAATTCATGGAGGTACACTAGACATAAACTAAACTAGACAAACAGTACAAAAGAGCCTTGCCCAAACTGAGGCTCACCAACGCTATATTCAGCCATCTACGAAGCTGTAGCTGGATCAAAGTCTCTTTGACTATCTATGGGGGGAAACAGAAGAGGGGTGAGACCACATCTCAGTGAATGGGTAAATCACACTATAATAGAAATAGGGCAAACCAAGCACGAGTGTTTCACAATGAGTTTAATAATTGAAATCAAAGTGTAAAGATAATAATAGAACCATTAAGCATTTAACCATAATTTATTGAAAGAAAAGCTAAACAGTTCAAATGTATGTTCAAAAGATAAAACAGGATTTAAACCAGTAATCGTAAAGCAAATCAATTATGCATGGTAAGTAATAAATGAAGTTATTTATGCAATCACAATGATGAATGAGATTGTTTAGAAATATTTAATCTTTAAGAAAAAATGCACTAGTCTATTGGAGGTCTTTCCTAACAGATCTATCATCTTCCCCAAGCACATAGCAAGGGTATGGCAATCATTGTAGGCGTAGACATAAGTCCAACCTAAATTCTCTAAGCACATAGCAAGGGTGTGGCAATCACTGTAGGCGTAGACATAACTCCACCCTAAATTCTGTGACTTAGGCGATCATAAGCCCGTCACAATATCCTAAACCAAAGCCTTAACATGACCATGGTGCACCAGGGCTAGCATTACCAGGGACTAGCTAATAGTGATCTAAAAGGGTTCCTCCAATAGAAAACATTTGAAAATATGCTATTCAAAGAGTTTAAAGTAAAACATTTTAATAACATTATAATAAAGCTATAATTCTCCATCTAGCTCTTTTCATGCATAAAACTTCGTTCTAAAATATGTCTCATCCATGGATTCCCATGGAGACCTTTATCATCCTACGCTTTCCCTTTAAACATAGATCGTCCGTAGACGTCGTATAGATGTTCGCCATGCATCAAATCATTTCATGGCTAACTTAGTTCATTTCTATGACTAAGTTCACATTTCTATAAATCTAGCTCAATGGAGAATTATCAGTCTAGATGCTTGCCCTGCATACTTAGGGTTCAACTATGATTGAAATTTATAGTTTCTAACATGGTTGGAACATATTGGTTTTCAAAGCGGTAAACAATTTAGCATACATTCCAACTAGTTAAAATCATACGAGAAAGTTATAAACCGAATTCGTAAAACATGCGCTATAGTATGAAAAATCCACTCACTGTACTAGGAGTCCAACAACGAGAATTTCACCTCGTGGTGGCTCAACAACCTAGAAAACATAGACATAACATGAGAATTTGATAAACCATAAACGTCACTATTCATGCCGACCGAAAAAAAAACTGACCCTAAACCTAAAAACCTTATATCCTAGCATAGAAACTAATTCTAAGACTATCTATGGAAAGAATTTCAGAAGAACGAAGCTTAAAACGCGATTGGACGGAGTTTTACCTTTGGAGGTTACTGTTCACGCGATTTTCCGGTGACTTTTCGGTGGTTGTCCGGCAAAACTGGTCGGCGGGGTTTGTAGATCTCCATCCTACGAGTCCAACGATACCTCGGTAGCTCGAATCGGGTGGCCGGATGGTGAGATATCTTAGAGAGAAGGTGGAGAGAAAAAAAGTTCTAGAGAGAGAGAGAGAGTTTAGATGAAGGAGAAATGAAGGAAAAAGGGAGGAGGGCTGCTGAAAAAACGTAGGTATTCTAACGAAACTCGTAGCTGGTGAATGTGGTCCTTAGGAATGAGAACTTTGCCCTCCTTTGGAGCTCCCGTCCCTATCCCTCTTTCTCAGCTTGGCATTCTCGACATCGGCCAAATGCCTAGTCTCCATCATTCTTGCACAGTCCACAGCCTCTGCATAGTTGGAGAATTGCTTCATCTGGGGTGCCACTGATTTAAACAATGTTGGCATCAACCCCTGGATAAACTTCTTGATCATGGCTCTTTCAGTAGGGACCATGTACGGTGCATACAGCGACAGCTGTGTGAAGCGGTAATCATACTATGTGACTGACATACCGGGAGTCTGCTTCAACTCCACAAATTCCTGACACTTGACATCTTGGATACTCTCAGGCACAAACCTCTCCATGAAGACTTCCTTGAACTCTGGCCATCCCAAAGGTGGCGCTGTAGCTCCCCTTCCACGCATCATGGTCTTAAACCATACCTGCGCTACACCAGACAACTGGAAGGATGCCAACTCTACTGATCGAATCTCTGGACACTTAAGCACCTCACAGATCTTCTCAGTGTCCTCTATAAACTCTTGGGGATCTTCACTAACCAACAACCCCTTGAAGGTTGGCGGTTTCAGCTTCAGGAACTCAGATACTTCCACTTCCCTCTTGGCGGGTCTCACATGCCGCTCCACAGGCCTAACTGGCTTTGGAATGGAGGTAGTTGTTTCGGGCTGTTGTGGGTCCCTTCCACCTTGCCTATCCCTTCTTTCGGCTAGATTCTCTATCGCCCGCTACATACCCTGCATAGTTGTTAGCATTTGGGCTATCACATCATCCCGGGGGTGAGAAGACACTCCCCCCGCCCTGGGAGTCTCAGCTTGCTCACTGCTCAACTCAGCTTGTTCGGCTGCTTCAGCAGCCCTTACACCCCTGCCACTGCCTCTTACACTGGCTCTAGGTCGGCCTCTGTCACGACCTCTACCTCGGCCTCTAGGCATGGGTACTGCGGACTGAGCAAACTCTTCAGTCATCTGCTCTTGAGCCGCGGGTTGCCTAACCTTTGATCTCGTTCTTGGTGGCATCTCGCTATAAAACAGAGATAGCCCAACCATCACTTAACCATGCCAACATAGTGTAACATCCCGTAATTTTTAGATATTTTCCTTAGAAATTCTTCACCTTACATATATGCATAGAAATGTTCTAATATTAATGGAATAGGTAAAGAAAGAAAACCTAAGAGGAAATATTAGAAATAAACATGTTAAAGAAAGGTGAAATTCTTAGGTAAAGAAAGATAAATTTTTGTGAAGTAAGTAAAGGTCTTAAAATTTCAAGAAGATCGGATTAGGGTAATTTTTCTTAATTTAAGAGCAAAAGTTACTAAGTTTAGTATCTCCACCCGTAATTGGGCTTTAACCTATAGACACTTCATATAGAGTTTTTCTACTTCACATGAATTTTTAGCAAGCCAATAGGATAGGCCAAGGAAGAAATAAAACATAGACTTGGACTAGGATATAGAAATTGGACCGGTAGCCCAAAAATCATGAAAATGTGACCAAGCCCATTATGAAAGGAAGAATTTTAACCAAAGTAAGGAAAATGGGCAAGAATGAGCCCAAACCCAAGAGGAAAAAAGAAAAAATAAGAATAAAAATAAAATTAAAGTGATGAAATATTAGTGTAATCAAGATTAAGTGACATGGCATTAAGACAAAAATTTGGCAAGTGGTGTGATTCTACATTCATCATTTTGGCAAGTGGCATAATAATACAAGGCTTTAGGACAAAAACATCTATATCCTACATTCATAACTTTAGCAAGTGGGTAATAATACATAGCATTATGACAAAACATCATTATCCCACACAAATAATTTTAGTTAAGTAAGGAAAATTCAAGGGCTAGGAATTTGCCACTTAAAAAGGCAAATCTATCATACTTGATTAAGACAAAAGAAAAAGGAAATGAATCCCTAAATCAAAGGGATCTTGCCCCATATCTTAAGAACATATCATCATAATTTTCAAAATAAAAATCTCCTTTTTCTATGCATATCTTGACTAAGGAAGAGGAAGACAAGAACATAAGTTGTTTGTTTTCCCAAAATTCAACAAAGTGTATCCTAATTGTGATAAGGTAGACCCATGATCATGAAAGGTGAATTATTTGGTGGTCTATATAAGAAAACCCACCCTTACAACATTAGAATTTCGTCCAAGTGAGGGAGAGCAAAAATAGAAGCAAGGTAGTGTGAGGAAAGGAGAGGAAGAAAGGAAGAAAGAGGAAGGAGAAGTCTAGGGGACTAAATGCTCCAGGTAAGTTTAACAATATTTCTTTTTGAAGAAAACCTTTGAAACTCATAATATTTATATGAGATTTTGATCTTAGAACTTTGATGATTGGTCATGGATGTTGCTATATCATGTTGCATATTGATCTTGCATGTGATGTATGTTTGAATACTTAGGTTGGTGTAGATAGTTCTGCATGGGTATGGCTATGGTTGACAGAATTTTAAGCTTCGGTAATATAATGTCTGGGAACAATCTATAAGGAATTAAAATAAATGGTTAACATAAGAATTAAAGATATATGTGTCACAAATTTTCACCCACTGGAATCATTCTATTTGGAGTCCATATGAGGTAGCTATGGTCTGATTAGTAGTCAAAGGTCAGAAAATGAATCATCAGGGAAGAATATGTTAGGATAGCTTCGGTAATTTAATTTCTGGGAATTATTGGTAGGGAATTAAAATAAATGGTTAACATAAGAATTAAAGATATGTGTGTCATGGATTTTTAGCCACTGGAATCATTCAATGTGGAGTTCACATGTGGTAGATATGGTCCGATTAGTAAGCCAAGGTCAGAAAATGGTTCATCAGGGAAGATTATGTTAGGACAACTTTTGTATTTTAATTTTTGGGAATTATCTGTATGGAATTAAAATAAATGGTTAACATGAAAGTTATATATCTATGTCGCATGGAAATATACCCACTGGAATTATACGATTGGGAGTTCATATGAGGTAGATATGATCCGATAAGTAAGTAGAGGTCAGAAAATGTTTATTCAGGGAAGAGTATGTTATTAATGCTTTAGTTTTTGAATTTCTGGGAATATTATGTAGGGAATTAAAATAGCGCGCCAACATAACAATTATAGATATATGCTCATGGATTTTTACCAACTGGAATAACTCAATTTGGAGTTACAATTTGGGAGATATGGTCTAATTTGTCAGTAAAGGTCAGAACCTATCCGAGAGGAACTATCCTGTACTTTGAGGGAGTAATATCACCTTCATTTCTTAATTTTTCACTACAATGTTCAACATAATAGTTTTAGATAATTGTTTTATCTTGAAATGGACACCAAGATCACCTACATCAGAGTTAAATTGAGGGAGTTATGCTCTGATTAGTAAGAGAAGGTTTGATAGGATGAAAACCTGCATCAAGAAAAATAAAGGAATAAAATTAGTATTTAAGAAAAAGAAGATGAATCTTAATAAATGACTAGTATAGCCATAGCCATTGCCGTTGTATGAACTTCTTACCATCTTAAGTGTGAAATTTTGACATGGAAATATTTTATAAAGTGATATTTGAAATGGTTATGTTCATGGCATGATTACCAATGATTTATGGTAATAGTTATATTTTGATGTACATAGTTGTTATTGAAAGCATATTTTTGGCTAACATTGTGAAAAGAAAAGAAATGAGTACGGTCACATGGCAATCCGTGTGGTGCACCAGTAGGGGACGCCCTACCAACGGTTATGATCATGATAATGAGAAAAGAAATAGAAAGTGGGCCATGTTGGACGGAGCGAGAAAAGCCCGTACCGGAGAGTAGAGGATACTCACCCTGACCGGGGTAGCTTGAAATGAGAATAAGTTGATGGCCATCATATGATATTTTGAAAATAGTTAATTCTGTCATACATATCATTATAGTATGATGCTTATGTGCATAGATATAATGCATTCATGTGACCAAAGATATTTTCTGTAGTTTATACAGCTGAACATGACGTGATGAGCTTTACTGATGATAATTTATTGTTGAACTTACTGGGATTTAATTCTCACTATATTTCCATATCATGTTCAGAAAATTATATATACAGCTTTTGTTTCTAAGGCTTTGGCTTTTAGTGCACATTGGATCGAGTTACTTTATGTTGGGAAGATTTCAGAATCAAATAAATGTTTGTGGTCGAGTTGGCTCAGATCCCGGTGAAGGTGCAACCACCCGCACCTGTATCTCCGGAATTGGTCAACCAAAATAAACAAGATGTAAATATCTATCTGTTTGATATGTTATACGTATGTTTTGATTAATGACATGTATGTGAACTCAATATTGTATAATAATAAAGGAAAAAAAAAGGTTGTTACATAATTGGTATCAGAGCAGGTCGATCCTAGATGGCCAATGGGTGGTTGGTTATCTGAATCGATCTTATAGTATCTTGAGTATGTTGTGGTAGTGTTGTGTAGGGGATCAGTGATTTCATATAGGTAGGAAATTACTAGTGTTTCCTATCTATATGCCGAGGTGGTGTTATGACTGCTGTTAAATTTTTTTTTTTTAAACTAACTATTGGGCCTGTTCATCTCAATAGCAATTTATTTTTCCCACAGTAGGAAATGGCACCACCAAGGCGGAATTCGGTAAACAATGCGGAGGAAATCTTACACAACCTTGCCACGGCAATTTGAGAATTTGATATCGATTTACTCCTTAAAACCCAACTAGTATCTATATCCCTATATAGAATGATATCGATTGAATTTTAAAAAAAGTTATTTACAAGACTTGTTAGACAAGGGATTTAAATGCCCTAATACTATTATTTGGAGTGCTCTAGTTCTATCTGTGAAAAAGAAAGATGGATCATTATAACTATGCATAGATTATAGACAGTTGAATAAGGTGACAATGTAGAATAGAAACCCATTAGCTCGTATAGATTACCTGTTTGACCAGTTATAAGGTGTTCAATATTTTTTCACAAATAGATTTGGGATATGAGTAACATTAATTAGGTATAAGAGAAGAGGATGTAGGACTTATTATGGGCATTATGAGTTCTTGGTGATGCTTTTAAATTGACAAACCTTTAGCTGCATTCATAAATTTAATGAATAGTAATTAGGTCATCCTTGGAACAATTTGTTATTTTATATATGGATGGTATACTAGAATATTTCAAAAGTTCAGAGGATCATAAGCAACATTCAAAGATAGTTTTACCAACTCTAAAGGAGTATGGTTGGTAAATATGGTATACAAGTAAAGTCTAAGAAAGTAAAAGTAGTACAATAATAGCTACGTTTTACTACATTTAAAGATGAAGATCCAAATCTAATTTACGCTTCTTGCGGTTATCTACTGTCCATTCTACTTGAGTAATAGTTAGATCAGGTACATGAACATAGGCTTGTAAAGCATCAATCAACTCCTCAGCATTTGAAGCTGAGATGAGAATTTATCGTGCTGAGTGTAAGATAAACCTCTGTTCCACAGCTTGATCTAGAAAAGATAACAAACCATCAAAGAAGTGATTAACATTTAACAAACCTATCGGTTTGTGATGCATATTTAGTTGTGCCCAAGAGACTATTTGGAAAATCTCCTCTAAAGTACCAAAACCACCTGGTAAGGCAATGAAGGCGTCAGCATTGCTCATCATTCTAGCCATGCGTTCATGCATGGAAACTACCCTAAATTCTTCCCCAATTGTCTTCCCTATATTGCTGGATGTAGTTAGAGCTGTAGGAATAATACCTAGAACTTGGCATCCCCCTGCATGTGCAGCTGTAGCCACACACCCCATTAACCCACAGTTACCTCCACCATACACTAAATGAATTTTTCTCCTAGCCAGCACCATACCCAGATTTTGTGCTGCTTTAACATACTCCTCATCTTTTCCAGGACTGGAACCACAAAAGACACAGATATTTCGAAACTGACGGAATGCGGTTCCCTCCATAATTTCTATCACCTTAACTTTGAGAATAGACAAAGATACTAATGTAAGTATTTATAGAACTCAGAGAAGGGCATATTTATAATAGCTATACGAATAGGCCGGGTATTATTAGAACAACTATATGAGTGATTGGTGGATATCAACTAAATTAAAGGTAAATAAAAAAAAATTTCAAAAATGACGGCAAGCATGTATATGTACAGTAGTATGACTGTGACCCATATTAAGCACATAAAGAGCATAAGATAAGATATCACCAGAAATCTGTCTTTATCTTGTTGTCTTTGATGAAGCATTGATGTTTTGATTCTTGTAGAAAAGTTGTAGGTGATAGCCGTCATTGAAAAAGAAAAGTAATAAAAATGCAATCAAATAATTTATTTTTGTATTCTCAATGTTTTCGCCAGTCGACTATCAGTATTATTAAGTCGACTAGCTATTTTGAGAAATTTTAATTTGGACTGGTTAATTTACAGTTGATTGATTACATCTATTTTGAAGCAATCAACTGCATCCTACCAGTTAACTACATATTCTTTGATTTTCACAGACTTTTATAAGCTCAGAAATGTTTCTTTTTCCATGTGATATCTTTCCACCAAATACCAATAGATTTAAAGTAGATTCTGACACATATATTCAAAATTTGCAGCCACCAATTTTTGTTGAAATCATAGATAGATTTTGTTTACAAATTTTCAAGAATTGCGGCCACCGATTTTAATATTTTTCAATGCTTTGTCAAAACTTTTGACTTTCACTTTTGGAACCATTCTCTATTATGCTTTTCGTCTGTTTCACTCATTAACGGTTGGCATTAAATGCAAGGTTATCTTCCCTCATTACAATTAAAGATAATTTCTTCCTTTGAAACTTGGTTATTATGGTGTCTAAGTTGTTAATAGGTTAAAGTAATGAAAGGTTTGAAAAGAATGGACGGATGATGGTCTTATGGTGTTTTGACAAATGTAATCAAGAGAATTAGTGGTGTTGAAGTTCTCGAGGAATAAAATATAGGAAGAAGGATTTAAGTTAGTCTTTGAACTCTTAATTTGGAAATATAGAGAATATTCTGAGAACCATGTCCGGAAATAATGTAGGTTATCAAGATATTTGTGTTAAAGGATTATATTATGCTAAATTGAGTCTAGTATTTAGGATGTGAATTATGTTGGAATTGAGAATTAATGTATGAGTAATTGTTAGGAAAAAAAAACACAAATCTTCTTGAAATGATTGGGTGAATTAAATGAGATTGGCATAAGCTAGAATGAGGTGCTTTTGGATATGATAGAAGAAATAATTGAAATTTTTGACAATGAGTTTAATGGTGTTAATAAGCTTGTATAGAATTACTGTGATGAGGTAAGTTGGAATTATTAGACATGTGTCAATGGTACATAAACGTTATTAAAGGTTTGAAGGATTTATTGCTATGTATGTTTAACATATTGATTAAAGGATTTGAGGATAAAAATAGATGATAGATTAAGATGATGATATTCAGGGGATGATGTTGATATATGAAAAAAAAAAAATTGACTTGATAGAAGTTTGGAATAAGAAAAGATAGTTACACAATATGAAGGTGTATATGTTCCTTTATATGTGTGTTTTCTAATATCGACCCATAGATATATCCAAGCGGGCTAGAGGATATCAATTGAAGAACTTATGATTGAAAGAAATCCTTATGGTTAAGTTATATGGCAAAATCACTCAAGTGAATAGACATATTAAAAAGTAAAGATGTCATACAGAAAAGATATCTCTAATTATTTAGGTAATAAGCTTGGTAACTCTGAATAATGCCTTAATTTCATTCCCTACATGTGGTAGGATGGATTGAAATTCGGGGACCGAATTTCTTAAGGGGGGAAGAATGTAACATCCCGTAATTTTTAGATATTTTCCTTAGAAATTCTTCACCTTACATATATCCATAGAAATGTTCTAATATTAATGGAATAGGTAAAGAAAGAAAACCTAAGAGGAAATATTAGAAATAAACATGTTAAAGAAAGGTGAAATTCTTAGGTAAAGAAAGATAAATTTTTGTGAAGTAAGTAAAGGTCTTAAAATTTCAAGAAGATCGGATTAGAGTAATTTTTCTTAATTTAAGAGAAAAAGTTACTAAATTTAGTATCTCCACCCGTAATTGGGCTTTAACCTATAGACACTTCATATAGAGTTTTTCTACTTCACATGAATTTTTAGCAAGCCAATAGAATAGGCCAAGGAAGAAATAAAACATAGACTTGGACTAGGATATAGAAATTGGACCGGTAGCCCAAAAATCATGAAAATGTAACCAAGCCCATTATGAAAGGAAGAATTTTAACCAAAGTAAGGAAAATGGGCAAGAATGAGCCCAAACCCAAGAGGAAAAAATAAAAAATAAGAATAAAAATAAAATTAAAGTGATGAAATATTAGTGTAATCAAGATTAAGTGACATGGCATTAAGACAAAAATTTGGCAAGTGGTGTGATTCTACATTCATCATTTTGGCAAGTGGCATAATAATACAAGGCTTTAGGACAAAAACATCTATATCCTACATTCATAACTTTAGCAAGTGGGTAATAATACATAGCATTATGACAAAACATCATTATCCCACACAAATAATTTTAGTTAAGTAAGGAAAATTCAAGGGCTAGAAATTTGCCACTTAAAAAGGCAAATCTATCATACTTGATTAAGACAAAAGAAAAAGGAAATGAATCCCTAAATCAAAGGGATCTTGCCCCATATCTTAAGAACATATCATCATAATTTTCAAAATAAAAATCTCCTTTTTCTATGCATATCTTGACTAAGGAAGAGGAAGACAAGAACATAAGTTGTTTGTTTTCCCAAAATTCAACAAAGTGTATCCTAATTGTGATAAGGTAGACCCATGATCATGAAAGGTGAATTATTTGGTGGTCTATATAAGAAAACCCACCCTTACAGCATTAGAATTTCGTCCAAGTGAGGGAGAGCAAAAATATAAGCAAGGTAGTGTGAGGAAAGGAGAGGAAGAAAGGAAGAAAGAGGAAGGAGAAGTCTAGGGGACTAAATGCTCCAGGTAAGTTTAACAATATTTCTTTTTGAAGAAAACCTTTGAAACTCATAATATTTATATGAGATTTTGATCTTAGAACTTTGATGATTGGTCATGGATGTTGCTATATCATGTTGCATATTGATCTTGCATGTGATGTATGTTTGAATACTTAGGTTGGTGTAGATAGTTCTGCATGGGTATGGCTATGGTTGACAGAATTTTAAGCTTCGGTATTTTAATTTCTGGGAACAATCTATAAGGAATTAAAATAAATGGTTAACATAAGAATTAAAGATATATGTGTCACGGATTTTCACCCACTGGAATCATTCCATTTGGAGTCCATATGAGGTAGCTATGTTCTGATTAGTAGTCAAAGGTCAGAAAATGAATCATCAGGGAAGAATATGTTAGGATAGCTTCGGTAATTTAATTTCTGGGAATTATTGGTAGGGAATTAAAATAAATGGTTAACATAAGAATTAAAGATATGTGTGTCATAGATTTTTAGCCACTGGAATCATTCAATGTGGAGTTCACATGTGGTAGATATGGTCCAATTAGTAAGTCAAGGTCAGAAAATGGTTCATCAGGGAAGATTATGTTAGGACAACTTTTGTATTTTAATTTCTGGGAATTATCTGTATGGAATTAAAATAAATGGTTAACATGAAAGTTATATATCTATGTCGCATGGAAATATACCCACTGGAATTATACAATTTGGAGTTCATATGAGGTAGATATGATCCGATTAGTAAGCAGAGGTCAGAAAATGTTTATTCAGGGAAGAGTATGTTATTAATGCTTTAGTTTTTGAATTTCTGAGAATATTATGTAGGGAATTAAAATAGCGCGCCAACATAACAATTATAGATATATGCTCATGGATTTTTATCAACTGGAATAACTCAATTTGGAGTTACAATTTGGGAGATATGATCTAATTAGTCAGTAAAGGTCAGAATCTATCCGAGAGGAACTATCCTGTACTTTGAGGGAGTAATATCACCTTCATTTATTAATTTTTCGCTACAATGTTCAACATAATAGTTTTAGATAATTGTTTTATCTTGAAATGGACACCAAGATCACCTACATCAGAGTTAAATTGAGGGAGTTATGCTCTGATTAGTAAGAGAAGGTTAGATAGGATGAAAACCTGCATCAAGAAAAATAAAGGAATAAAATTAGTATTTAAAAAAAAGAAGATGAATCTTAATAAATGACTAGTATAGCCATAGCCATTGCCATTGTATGAACTTCTTACCATCTTAAGTGTGAAATTTTGACATGGAAATATTTTATAAAGTGATATTTGAAATGGTTATGTTCATGGCATGATTACCAATGATTTATGGTAATAGTTATATTTTGATGAACATACTTGTTATTGAAAGCATATTTTTGGCTAACATTGTGAAAAGAAAAGAAATGAGTACGGTCACATGGCAATCCGTGTGGTGCACCAGTAGGGGACGCCCTACCAACGGTTATGATCATGATAATGAGAAAAGAAATAGAAAGTGGGCCATGTTGGACGGAGCGAGAAAAGCCCGTACCGGAGAGTAGAGGATACTCACCCTGACCGGGGTAGCTTGAAATGAGAATAAGTTGATGGCCATCATATGATATTTTGAAAATAGTTAATCCTGTCATACATATCATTACAGTATGATGCTTATGTGCATAGATATAATGCATTCATGTGACCAAAGATATTTTCTGTAGTTTATACAGCTGAACATGACGTGATGAGCTTTACTGATGATAATTTATTGTTGAACTTACTGGGATTTAATTCTCACTATATTTCCATATCATGTTCAGAAAATTATATATACAGCTTTTGTTTCTAAGGCTCTGGCTTTTAGTGCACATTGGATCGAGTTACTTTATGTTGGGAAGATTTCAGAATCAAATAAGATGTTTGTGGTCGAGTTGGCTCAGATCCCGGTGAAGGTGCAACCACCCGCACCTGTATCTCCGGAATTGGTCAACCAAAATAAACAAGATGTAAATATCTATCTGTTTGATATGTTATACGTATGTTTTGATTAATGACATGTATGTGAACTCAATATTGTATAATAATAAAGGAAAAAAAAAGGTTGTTACACATAGCATACTATAAACTGACTTACTTAAACAAAAAGACAACATCTTATCGAACCCCTTTAGCAGCACCGTGAGTATAAGCATGTCTGGATTCACACCCATACTCAAAGTCCTACCTAAAGGTTCGTCACTCCATGAACACAGTAAAACCTAAGGCTCTAATACCACTCTTTCACGGCCCTAAATGATGGAACACATGACCTGCACGGCATAAGGGTTTCCCCCTAGCCGCAAGCCTAACACATAATATGTACAAACATCCAGCACACAATCCAGAGTACATAATAAATATAACTAGCCACATATGCCACATCCAGTATAAGAAAATACTGTATATATATATATATATATATATATATATATATATCTCATGAATCCAACATTCGTGATTCAACTTGGCCCATGGCCTCATAATACAAACATCGTTGTAAAACATAAAACCGTTTTCCAAACAACACATCAAAATACGCAAGAAGCGAGGATCCTGCCTGTAAATTCATGGAGGTACACTAGACATAAACTAAACTAGACAAACAGTACAAAAGAGCCTTGCTCAAACTGGGGCTCACCAATGCTATATTTAGCCTTCTACGAAGTTGTATCTGGATCAAAGTATCTTTGACTATCTATGGGAAGGAAACAGAAGAGGGGTGAGACCACATCTCAGTGAATGGGTAAATCACACTATAACAGAAATAGGGCAAACCAAGCACGAGTGTTTCACAATGAGTTTAATAATTGAAATCAAAGTGTAAAGATAATAATAGAAACATTAAGCATTTAACCATAATTTATTGAAAGAAAAGCTAAACAGTTCAAATGTATGTTCAAAAGATAAAACAGGATTTAAACCAATAATCGTAAAGCAAATCAATTATGCATGGTAAGTAATAAATGAAGTTATTTATGCAATCACAATGATGAATGAGATTGTTTAGAAATATTTAATCTTTAAGAAAAAATGCACTCGTCTATTGGAGGTCTTTCCTAACAGATCTATCATCTTCCCCAAGCATATAGCAAGGGTATGGCAATCACTGTAGGCGTAGAGATAAGTCCACCCTAAATTCTCTAAGCACATAACAAGGGTGTGGCAATCACTGTAGGCGTAGACAAAAGTCCACCCTAAATTCTGTGACTTAGGCGATCATAAGCCCGTCACAATATCCTAGGCCGAGGCCTTAACATGACCATGGTGCACCAGGGATAGCACTACCTATGGCTAGCTAACAGTGATCTAAAAGGGTTCCTCTAATATAAAACATTTGAAAATATGCTATTCAAAGAGTTTAAAGTAAAACATTTCAATAACATTATAATAAAGCTATAATTCTCCATCTAGCTCTTTTCATGCATAAAACTCCGTTCTAAAATATGTCTCATCCATGGATTCACATGGAGACCTTTATCATCCTAAAATTTCCCTTTAAACATAAATTGTCCGTAGAAGTCGCATAGATGTTCGCCATGCATCAAATTATTTCATGGCTAACTTAGTTCATTTCTATGACTAAGTTCGCATTTCTATAAATCTAGCTCAATGGAGAATTATCAGTCTAGATGCTTGGCTTGCATACCTAGGGTTCAACTAGGATTGAAATTTATAGTTTCTAACATGGTTGGAACATATTGGTTTTCAAAGCGGTAAACAATTTAGCATACAGTCCGACTAGTTAAAATCATACGAGAGAGTTATAAACCGAATTCGTAAAACATGCGCTATAGTACGAAAAACCCACTCACCGTACTAGGAGTCCAACAACAAGAATTTCACCTCGTGGTGGCTCAACAACCTAGAAAACATAGACATAACATGAGAATTTGATAAACCATAAACGTCACTATTCATGCTGGCTGGAAAAAAAACTAACCCTAAACCTAAAAACCTTATATCTTAGCATAGAAACTAATTCTAAGACTATCTATAGAAAGAATTTCGGAAGAACGAAGCTTAAAACACGATTGGACAGAGTTTTACCTTTGGAGGTTACTGTTCATGCGATTTTTTAGTGACTTTCCGGTGGTTGTCCGGTGAAACTGGTTGGTGGGCTTTGTAGCTCTCCTTCCTACGAGTCCAACGATTCCTCGGTAGCTCGAATCGGGTGGCTGGATGGTGAGATATCTTAGAGAGAAGGTGGAGAGAAAAAAATTCTAGAGAGAGAGAGAGAGTTCAGATGAAGGAGAAATAAAGGAAAAAGGGAGGAGGGCTACTGAAAAAACGTAGGTATTCTGACGAAACTCGCCGCCGGCGAACGTATTCCTACCGCGGTGAGATTTCTGGAAAAAAACTCGCCCCGGCGAAATGCAAAACCTTGAAAACTTGTTTTTCTTGATTCTCACTCAATCCCGGTCATTGGAATTTGTCCCAAACTTCTCCAAACTTATGATTTTACCTGAAATTGCACTTTAAACATGAAATACCCGTGAAATGATATTTGTGGATTAAATAATCAAATAACCACAACATTAGCCACTTGGATCACCTAATTGGAGTTCATATGAAAGAGTTATGCTTATATGAGTGAAGGAAGGTCAGAAGAAAGGTTAGAAATGCTCTAAAATTTTATGTTGTTCTCCACTTCCTTATTTCAAATGATTTATACTTAACCTACAAAGTTTTTATTAGCAGAGGGTTATTACAGTGCTGATGCAAGACAAGAGAGTAGTTGCTTACGCCTCTAGACAACTAAGACCCCACGATCTTGAATTAGCGGCGGTGGTGTTTGCTTTAAAGATTTGGTGACACTACTTATACGGAGCAACCTTTGAAGTATATTGCGATCACAAGAGTCTTAAATATCTCTTTGATAAAAAAGAGTTAAATATGAGGCAACAAAGAGGGGTGGAATTTCTCAATAACTATAAATTTGAGATAAAGTATCATCCGAGAAAAGCAAATGTTGTAGTTGATGCTCTAAGTCAGAAATCTCGATACATGGGCCAGATGATGATGTATGAAATGCAGATGCTAGAGGAGCTTCAAAATTTAAAGCTAGACACTACTTTTTCCTCAAAGAAGCTAATCATTAATGGTTTAAGTATAGGGTGTGACCTTAGAGCCCAAATCAAAGAGGCTCAAGCTCACGACCAATACTTACAGGATCATAAAGATCAAGGCAATTTTTATGTCATGGAAGATGGAGCAATCATGTATCAAGGAAGGATCTATATCCCTCAAGAACGAGAGTTGAGGTCTAAGATCCTGCAGGAAGCTCATCAGAGTAAATATACTGTCCATCCTGGATGCATTAAAATGTACCAGGACTTAAAGAGGATGTATTGGTGGCCAGGGATGAAAAAGGATATTGCTAATTTCATGGCAAAATGACTAATTTGTCAAAAGGTGAAGGTAGAGCATCAAAAGCCAACGGGATTTCTACAACCTCTTAAGATCCCTCAATGGAAATGGGACAGTATCTCGATGGACTTTGTTATAGGTTTACCTAAGACTTCAGTGGGACATGACTCTATATGGGTAATAGTTTATAGATTAACCAAATCTGCTCACTTTCTACCTATAAAAATTAACTTTTCACTGGACAAATTGGCCCAGTTGTACATCTAGGAAATAGTTAGACTACATGGAATTCCCTTAAATATCATTTCTGATAGAGATCCAAGGTTTACATCAAGGATTTGGAAGGCGTTGTAGGAAGCTTTTGGAACCCAGTTGCGGTTCAGTACTGCATATCATCCTCAGACTGATGGGCAGACAGAACAGACCATTCAAACTCTAGAAGAGATGTTAAGGGTCTGTGTGATAGAGCAAGGTAAAGGATGGGATAAGTACCTACCTTTAGTAAAGTTTGCTTATAATAATAGTTATCACTCCAGTATTAAAATGGCCCCCTACGAAGATTTATATGGTAGGAAGTGCCGATCTCCATTATGTTGGTTTGAGGTAGGAGAAAAGAACTTGTTGGGTCCTGATCTAGTTCAACAAATCAGGATTATACGAGACAAAATGCTCATAGTTCAAAGTCGGCAAAATAGTTACTATGATAAGAGACATAGACCTCTGGAGTTTGAGGAAGAAGACCATGTATTTCTAAAACTTTCCCCAACCACTGGAGTTGGTAGGTCTCTTAAGACCAAAAAGCTAAATCCGTAATTTTTGGGACCCTACCAAATTCTAAAGAAAGTAGGGACGTCAGCATATCAAGTTGCTCTCCCACCTAATTTGTCCAACTTGCATAATGTTTTCCATGTATCACAGCTCTGGAAGTATCTTCCAGACTCCTCATATGTGATACGAGATGAACCAATCCAAATAAAGGAGAACATGACATACTAGCTAGTACCAGCATATATATTGGACACTAACGTGAAGCAATTGCGAAACAAAACTATTCCCCTGGTTAAGGTGTTATGGGAAGGTTTCACTTCAGAAGAAGCAACTTGGGAGCTAGAAGAAGTCATGAGGAAGAAATATCTGAAATTGTTCTTATTAGGTAATTTCTGAAATTTTGAGGACAAAATTTGTTTTAGGGGGAGAGAAATGTAACATCCCTAATTTCGTTTCATGAATTAATAAAAGTACAAAAGTATTCAAAGTAACATCCATAATTTCATTTCTTTTATTGATAAAGGTACATAAATATTTAATTAAGGAAATAAAATTTATTAGACAATATTTAGATATCTAAGGAAATATAATCCTTAGAAATTCTTCACCTTATGTGTATGCATAGAAATGTTCTAACATTAATGGAATAGGTAAAGAGAGAAAATCCAAGAGAAAAAATAAAATAAAATAAATCATGTTGGGTAAGGTAGATAAATTTTTGAAAACAAGTAAAGGTCTGAAAATTTCAAGAAAGCATTGGATTAGGATAATTTTTCCTAATTCAAGAACTAGAGTTACTAAGTTTAACATATTCACCCATACATTGGGCTTTCACCTATGGACACTTCATATAGAGTTTTTCCACTGCACATAAGTTTCTAGCAAGCCCATTGGATAACCTAAGGAAGAAATAAAACATAGACTTGGACTAGGATATAGAAATTGGACCGATAGCCCAAAAAATATGAAAATGTGTCCAAACCCTCCAAGAAAGGTAGAATTTTATCTAAAGCAAAGGAAATGGGTAGGAATAAACCCAAATCCAAGAGGAAAAATAAAATAAAATAAATCATGTGATAATATAATAAAGATTAGGTTACATGGCTTTAAGACAAAAATTTAGCAAGTGGTATGATAATACAGGGCTTTAGGACAAAACATCTATATCCTACACTCATAATTTTAACAAGTGGTATGATAATACAAGGCCGCTTTTGGACAAAACATCTATATCCTAAACTCATAATTTTAGCAAGTGGTATGATAATACAAGGCATTAGGACAAAAAATTCCAAACCCACACAAATAATTTCAACTATATAATGGAGATTAAAGGGCTAGAAATTTGCCACCTAAAAAGGCAAACCTATCATAATTGATTGAGACAAAAGAAAAATGAAATGAATCCCTAAATCAAAGGGACCTTGTTGCTTATCTTAAGAACATATTATCATAATTTTCAAAATACAAATCTCCTTTTCCTATGCATATCTAGACTAAGGAAGAGGAAGACAAGAACATGAGTTGTTTGTTTTCCAAAAATTTGACCAAGTTCATCCTAATTGTGATAAAGTAGACCCATCATTATGAAAGGTGAATTATTTCATAGTCTATATAACCAAAACCCACCCTTATAGCATTAGAATTCTATCCAAGTGAGGGAGAGAAAAATAGAAGCAAGGTGGAGTGAGGAAATGAGAGGAAGAAAGGAAGAAAGAGGAAGGAGAAGTCTAGAGGACTAAGTGCTCCAAGTAAGTTTAACAATATTTCTTTTTGAAGAAAAGTTTTGAAACTTGTAATATTTATATGAGATTTTGATTTTAGAACTTTAATGATTGGTCATGGATGTTGCTATATCATGTTACATATTATGTATGTTTGAATACTTAGGCTGGTGTAGATAGTTCTGCATAGGTATGGCTATGGGTGGCAAAATTTTAAGCTTCTATTTTTTAATTTTTGGGAACATTTTGTAGGGAATTAAAACAAATGGTTAACAGAAAAAATGTAGATCTATGTCTCACAGATTTTTATCCACTAGAATCATTCAATTTAGAGTCCATATGAGGTTGATATGGTCTGATTAGTAAGAAAACATCAAAAAATGGTTAATCAGCGAAGAATATGTTAGGATAGCTTTTGTGTTTAAATTTCTGGGAACATTCTATATGGAATTAAAACAAATGGTTAACATAACAAATGTAGATCTATGTGTCACAGATTTTTAGCCACTAGAAGCATTCAATTTAGAGTCCATATGAGGTAGATATGGTCTGATTAGTAAGCAAATGTGAGAAAATGGTTAATCAGCGAAGAATATGTTAGGATAGTTTCTTTGTTTTAATTTCAGGGAACATTCTATAGGAAATTAAAATAATTTATTAACATATAAATTATAGATATATGTGTCACAGAATTTTACCCACTGAAATCACTCAATTTGGAATTCTCATTAGGGAGATATGGACAGATTAGTAGGTAGAGAGCAAAACTTACTCGAGAAAAAATAACTGTACATTGAGGTAGTATTATCACTATGATTTCTTAATTTGTCGCGAAACTACTAAACATATTAATTTTAGATAATTGTTGTATCTTTAAATTGACACCAAGATCACCTAAATTAGAGTTAAATTGAGGGAGTTATGCTCTAATTAGTAAGATAATGTCAGATAGGTTGAAAACTTGCATTAATAAAATAAAGGAATAAAATTAATATTTAAAAAAGAAGAAGAATCTTATAAATGAAAATAATAAATGACTAGAAGATGCTATAGCCATTGCCAATGCATGAACTTCTTACCATTCTAAGTGTGTATTTTTGACATGGAAATATTTTTGATGAAACATTATGTATGTGAGTATAATGAACATACTTTTTATTGAAATCATATTTTTGGCTATTACTGTAAAAAGAAATTAAATAAGCAAGGTCACATGGCGATCCATGTGGTACACTAGTAGGGGATGCCCTACTAACTGTTATGATTATGAGAAAAGAAAGATAAAGTGTGCCATGTCGGACGATGCGAGAAAAGTCCGTACCGGAGAGTAAAAAATACTCACCCTGACCAGGGTAGCTTGATATAAGAATAAATTGACAGTCATCATATGATATTCTAAAATTAGTCAATCTTGACATACATGTCATTACTATACGGTTCTCATGTATATAGATAAAGTACATTCATGTGACCAAAGATATTTGCTGTAGTTTATATAGATGAACATGACGTGATGAGCTATATTGATGATGATTTATTGTTGAACTTACTAGGATTTAAATCTCACTATATTTCCATGTCATGTTCAGAAAATTAGTTATGCAGATTTTTCTATGGCTATGGCTTTTAGTGCACGTTGGATCGAGTTACTCTATGATGGGCAGATCCTTAATAAAATTTTGTGGGCGAGTTCGCTCAGATCCCGGTAAAGGTGCAACCACCCGCACCTGTATCTCCGGAATTGGTCAACCAGAATAAATAAGATGTAGGTATTTATATGTTTGAAATTTTGTACGTACATTTTGAGAAATTAGGGTGTCGTTGTACCCATAATTCAACATCAAGACACTATGAGTTAGATGTGACTTTTAATCAATAATTGAGGCATAACTCTTTCATATGAGGTTTGATTGAGGTGATTCCAAAGGATTTATAATGCTAAGACATGGGGATAAAACCTTTATGTTAAATGCCTTTCAAGATTTTGCAAAAATACTAGACCTAAAGTTCATCATTCCATACAATAAATTCTCAACCATTTATTGCAAAATTGCAAGCACAAGAATGTGTAATATCTACATCGAGACATGAATCTTTCATGGCCATCAATAAAGTTACACTTTAAAATAATTTTTCATGACATCTCAAGATTAAGGTTCAACCCAAAATAGGAAGAATCCAAGGTTTAAAATATAGGGACTATTGTCAAACCTATCTATTAACAAGCCTTGCCTCTAGGTTAATGGATTTCTTCTCCCTACCTTTCCTATGATGTGGTATCTATAACATCCCTAATTTTGTTTCATTTATTAATAAAGGTACATAAATATTTAATCTAACATCAGTAATTTAGTTTCTTTTATTAATAAAGGTACATAAATATTTAATCTAACATCAGTAATTTAGTTTCTTTTATTAATAAAGGAACATAAATAATTAATTAAGGAAATAAAATTTATTAGACAATTTTTATATATTTAAGAAATATAATCCTTAGAAATTCTTCACCTTATGTGTATACATAGAAAATGCTTCTAACATTAAGGGAATAGGTAAAGAGAGAAAACCTAATAGGAAAAAATTAGAAATAACATACTAAAGAGAGAAAAAAATCTTGGGTAAAGAAGATAAATTTTTGTGAAGTAAGTCAAGGTTTTAAAATTTCAAGAAGATTGGATTATGGTAACTTTTCCTAATTCAAGAGCTAAAGTTACTAAGTTTAACATCTCCATCCATAAATTGGGTTTTCACCTATGGACACTTCATACAGAGTTTTTCCACTTCACATGAATTTCTAGCAAGCTAATAGGTTAACCTAAGCAAGAAATAAAACATAGACTAGGACTAGGATATAGAAGTTGAACTGATAGCTCAAAAATCATGAAAATGTGATCAAGCCCTTCATGAAAGGTAGAATTTCAGCTAAAGCAAAGGAAATGGGTAAGAATGAGCCCAAATCCAAGAAGGAAAAATAATAATCATGTGAGAAAATAGTAGTGTAATAATAATCAAGATTAGGTCACATGGCATTAAGACAAAACTTCTCTATCATACATTCATAATTTCAATAAGTAGGTAATGATACGTGGCTTTAGGACAAAACATCTATATCCTATATTCATAATTTCAACCATTGGTTAATAATACATAGCATTATGACAAAACATTCTTATCCTACACAAATAATTTCAGCTAAGCAAGGGAGATTCAAGGGCTGGAAATTTGCCACCTAAAAAGGCAAACCTATCATACTTGATTAAGACAAAAGAAAAAGGAAATGAATCCCTAAATCAAAGGTACCTTGTCCCTTGTCTTAAGAAAATTTTAACATAATTTTCAAAATACAAATCTCCTTTTGCTATGCATATCTTGACTAAGGGAGAGGAAAACAAGAACATGAGTTGTTTTTCCCCAAAAAACAACAAAGTGCATCTTAATTGTGATAAGGTAGACCTATGGTTATGAAAGGTGAACCACACGATAGTTTATTTAAGCAAAACCCATCCTTATAACATTATAATTTTGTCTAAGTAAGGGAGAGAAAAACATAAGCAAGGTAGAGTGAGGAAAGGAAAGAAAGAGAGGAGAAGAGAGGAAGAAAGAGGAAGGAGAAGTCTAGAGGACTAAGTACTCAAGGTATGTTAAATTAATTTCCACTTGAATCTATCTTTCTTCTTCATTCTTGGGGTTCAAAAACTCACCCTCCTCTTATTTAAGCTGCTAGAAAAGCTAAGGGAAGGGAGTAATCTTGCTAATTCATTCAAGAGGAAACAAGACAAAGAATTCACTAAGTGAGTTAGAGATTGTTAGGTAGGTTTAATAATATTTCTTTTTAGAAAAACTTTGAAAATAGAAACATTTATATGGGATTTTGGTCCTAGAACTTTGATGAAATTTACTATATTTTATACTTGGATGATTGGCCATGGATGTTGTTATATCATGTTACATGTTGATCTTGCAAGTGATATATGTTTGAATACTTAGGTTGGTGTGGAAAGTTCTACATAGGTATGGCTATGGGTGACAAAATTTTAAAATTTTTATGCTGCTATTTTGTATATTTAAATGTGGTGAAAATTTGATGAGATATGATTAGATATAAATTAAGAAGAAAATGGAAGAGGACATAATAAAATGATGAATTAAAATCTTAGGAAAGGTTTGGTTAGGAAACTGGCTTTCGGAGTAACTTGGGTAGCTTTTTGTTTCAAATTCTGGGAAGAATCGGTTAGTAATTAAAAGAAATGGTTTATATGAAAAATATAGGTATATGTCTAATGGATTTTTAGCCACTAGAATCACTCAACCTGGAGTCCATTTGAAGTATATATGGCTAGATTAGTAAGCAGTGGTCAGAAAATGGTTAATCAAGGAAGAATTGGTTAGGAAAGCTTCTATTTTTGAATTTTTGGGAAACTTATGTAGGGAATTAAAATAATTTGCTAACATGAAAAATATAGATATATGTCTCACAGAAATTTAGCCACTAGAATCACTCAATTTGGAGTTCATATGAGGGAGATATGGTCAGGTTAGTAAGTAAAAGTCAAAACCTACCCGAGAAGAAATAACGTTTAACTTGGGGGAGTAATATCACCGAGATTCCTTAATATTTCACTAAAATGTTCAATATAATAGTTTTAGATAATTGTTTTATCTTCAAACTAAAGCCAATATCACTAAGTCGAAGTTCAAATTAGGGAGTTATGCTCTGATTAGTAAGAGAAGGTTAGGTAGGACGAAAACCTGCATCTGAAAATAACACGACATAGAGCATGGTTAATCAAGGAAGAATTGGTTAGGAAAGCTTCTATTTTTGAATTTTTGGGAAACTTATGTAGGGAATTAAAATAATTTGCTAACATGAAAAATATAGATATATGTCTCACAGAAATTTAGCCACTAGAATCACTCAATTTGGAGTTCATATGAGGGAGATATGGTCAGGTTAGTAAGTAAAAGTCAAAACCTACCCGAGAAGAAATAACGTTTAACTTGGGGGAGTAATATCACCGAGATTCCTTAATATTTCACTAAAATGTTCAATATAATAGTTTTAGATAATTGTTTTATCTTCAAACTAAAGCCAATATCACTAAGTCGAAGTTCAAATTAGGGAGTTATGCTCTGATTAGTAAGAGAAGGTTAGGTAGGACGAAAACCTGCATCTGAAAATAACACGACATAGAGCATGGTCGTGTTCTATGCTGAAAATGACATTTTGAAGCCTAAAGCATGGTTGTTTTATAAGAAATCGCCAAGCCGTGTTATAGGATACGTTTAGGCCGTGTTAGAAGCTGGTGAAGCTTATTTTCAACTTTTTTCTACCCTAAATGAACCTCATTAACTATAGGATATTAATAGAAACCAAATTGAAGAAGAATGTCGTATTAAATTTGTGAGAACATGTGTTGAAAATGATATAAGTAAGAGGAAAGTGACTAGAGGCCAAGCATAAAGAAAATGAAGAGATAAAAATAATATTTAAAAAAAAGAATTTTATAAATGAAAATAATAAATGACTAATGTATGCCATAGCCATTGCCATTGCATGAACTGCTTACCATCTTAAGTGTGTAATTTTGACTTGGAAATATTTTATAAAGTGATATTTGAAATGATTATATTCATATCATGATTACCAATAGTTTTTGGTAATGATTATATTTTGATGAAAAATTATGACATGTGAGTATAATGAATATACTTGTGATTGAAATAAAATTTTTGATTATTAATGAGAAAAGAAAAGAAAAGAAATAATCACGGTCACATGGCGGTCCGTATGGTGTACTAGTAAGGGGTGCCCTACCTAGGAAGAATCTGTTAGGTAAGCTTCTGTGTTTGACTTTCTAACCAAATGTTTTACGAAATTAAAGGAAATGTTAACATAATAAATATAGATATATGTATCACGGATCTATAGGCTCTAAAATCACTTAATTTGGAGTCCATATGAGAGAAATATGGTTGATTAATGAGTAAAGGTCAGAATCTGTCTAGAATTCAAGGTGGTAAATGTTAGTGTTTTGGTTTTCGATTTTATTGGAGTAATTAGTAAGGAATATGAAGAAAGGTTAAACATGAAAGTTGTATATAAGTGTCTTAACATTTTATAGGATTTGGAATCACCTGAATTGGAGTTCGTATGAGGGAGATATGGTCTGATTAGTAAGTAGAGGTCTGAACCTACCTGAAAAAGAAAAAATATTGAATTTGATGGAGTAGTAACACCATGATTAGTTAAGATTTCACTAAAATGTTCAACAAAAAGGTTTTAGAGGATTGTCTTATCTTTCAATTGACACTAAGATCACCTCAATCGGATTTAAAATGATGGTGTTATGCTTTGTTTAGTGAGAGAGGAAAATAATATTTTAAAAAGAAGAAGAATCTTATAAATGAAAATAATAAATGACTAGTGTATGCCATAGCCATTGCCATTGCATGAACTCCTTACCATTTTAAGTGTGTAATTTTGATATGGAAATATTTTATAAATTGATATTTGAAACGATTATGTTCATGGCATGATTACCAATGATTTTTTGTAATGATTATTTTGATGAAAAATTATGGCATGTGTGTATAATGAAGATACTTGTTATTGAAATCATATTTTTGGCTATTATTGTGAAAAGAAAGGAAAAGAAAAGAAAAGAAAGGAGCATGGTCACATGGTGGTCCGTGTGGTGCACCGTAGGTAATGCCCTACCAATGGCTATGATTATGTTAATAAGAAACGAAAGTGTGCCATGTTAGACGGAGCAAGAAAAGCCCGTACCGGAGAGTAGAAAGTACTCACGCTGACCAGGATAGCTTGATATAAAAATAAGTTGATAGTCATCATATGTATTTTGAACATAGTTATTCATACTATACATGTCATAACTGTACAATTTTCATGTTCAGAAATAAAGTGCATTCATGTGACCTAAAGATATTTGCTGTAATTTATACAGATGAACATAAGGGGGGAGAGTAAGAAGGTGACAAAGATGTTGTGACTTGTAGGATAAAATCTGAGTGGTGAATAAGGCAAATCTAAGTAACTTAGTATTGAATGTAATGTGATGATATTTTTATCTACTTTCATATTGTCATTTTTTCATTTTTCAAATTTGTTTTGTATTTTTCTATTAAAACAACTCAAAATAAGAGTATTCACATCAAAACAACTCGAAACAAAAGTATTTTCATCGAAATAAGAGTATTTCCAATGAACGATTTCAGAATATAATAATTTCAATCGAAATAGCATAATTTATTAACACATTCTATTTTTTGTTAATTACTCCGTTTCGTTTTAGTGACTCTAGAAACGGAAACATTTCAGTCGTTTTGATGGAAAAGAAATGAAATTTAGTTCCCTGGTGGGTTGCAAGCCACATGGATGACCAATAAAGTGACACATAATGAATGAGGACTAGGTCAAAAACCTTAAGTCACATGCATGTGAAGGCAAGTATCCCACACTTTGGGAGCATTTTGGCTAAGGCATGAAGAATGGAGGGGGAACCAAAATTTTGACTAGGAATGGGAGCTCACATGATGCAATAGTACCCACCAATTATGAGCAATCATAACCTTCTATGGAGTGCAAAATAAGTACGCCTAAGGAGTGTGTTATAAGTAAAACTAATGAGTAACAAATAAGGAAAAAGATAACATGAAATTTAGGACAAATATCCCACCCAAAACATGTATGTTTTAGCCAAGCAAGGTGATGAGGAGAAAATTTTTGAAATTTTATTCAAGCAAGAAAACCTACACAAAGAAGTAAGCAAGCCATAATAATTGTTAATGATAACTTAGTATACAAAAAACTGGTCATGGCAAGAAGAACCTATTAGTCATATGTTTTTAATCCATTTATCCTCATCCTAAGCTACATATTTCGGCTAAAGTGAAAAGGAGAGAAAACCTAAGCAAGTCATTCTACAAGAAGAAATCATGATGAGCCATGATGATGTACCAAACTAAGTGTTCCATAAGTAAAGAAAGTGATGTCATGATTGAGAGACCTTTGACCCTAAAATTAATTAGACTTTGGCCACTCCATTAAGGAGCATTCAACCAAGAGGAAGCAGAGTGTAACACCCGAAATTTTGTTAATGATATTCATAAAATGGAGTGGTGAGAAAAGGGTTTAAAAGATTTAAATGAGGGAGTTATAGAGGAATAACAATAAATGTTTAATAAAGATTTTTCTTACTTTTGAGAAAAGTTGTTGAGAAAGAGGTAGTAATTTTCTTGTTTGCAGGGTTACAAGTAGATAGCAAGGATAGAGATATGGAGCCATAAAGAGGGTTGCACAAAAAGTCATTGAGGTAAGGCCAAGAAGATATTAAACACCTAGCAATTTTCCTTCACCCAAACAAAGCCTTAGCCAACCCCTTAGTCACACTTTAATGGGATGGCACTCTTGAAATTTTTAGACAAGGAAGGGGTAAAGGTTAAGGGGTTGGATGGCTTGTTGAAGAAGCTGCCATATTTTATTATTTTTCTATTGACTTAGAAGACCAAGCCACCAGTTTTTCCAGTCAAGCCCAAGGGAACCCCACGGCAAAAGGAGAGAAGGGAGAAAGAGAAGAAAGAAAAGAGAAGGAGAAGAAGAAGGGAGAGAGGGGAAAGAGGAAAGCTAGAGAAGGAGAAAGAGCAAGGAGAAGAGAAGGAGAGGAGGTGTAGAGCAAACTAAAGAGACAACTTGTAGAAAGAGAAAGGTAAGATCAACATCATTCACGATTTTGGTTGGTTCTGGAGGTTACTTTTTATGTAGAATCTGGAAATATGTTGAACATATGCATTGTAACCCTGTGTCGTAGCTTTAAAACGCCCCTAGAATCACCTTAATCGGATTCTAAATGAGAGAGAAATGCCCTGTTGAGTGAGGGTAGGACAGATCTAACGCGCTGAGTTCCGACGTTGTTTGCAAGCAACTTTTTCCCCTGAGTCTGTTTCTTATTTGTTGAAGTGGTAGAAATAAAAGTTGTGGATAATGGCTTTAGCTTTCCATAGACACCAAAATCACCTTAATCGGAGTTGAAATGAGTGAGTTATGGTCTTTTTAGTAAGGAAAGGTCTGACTGAACGAAAATCTGGACAGATCTAACGCGGTGAGTTCCGACGTTGTTTTCAAGCAACTTTTTCCCCTGATTCTGTTTCTTATTTGTTGAAGTGGTAGAAATAAAAGTTGTGGATAATTGTTTTATCTTTCCCTAGACACCGAAATCACCTTAATCGGAGTTAAAATGAGTGAGTTATGGTCTTTTTAGTAAGGAAAGGTCTGGCTGAACGAAAATCTGGACTGCAGGGAAAAACCCGAAGCATGGCCGTGCTTGGTGACACGGCCAGGCCGTGCTTGAGGCTGTTTTTGCTCTGTTTTGCATTTTGAAGGCTCTAAATGAACCCCAATGAATGGATGATGTTAAGGGGAACTAAAATGTATAGATATACCTTTTTAATGATACATTGTAGTGTGAATTCCATCCATTTATTATGAGATATTAAATTACACATTGCTTAATGATGAAATGCATGTTGATTGATGTCTATGCTAGTATATTAATGCATGAGGAATGATGCATGATTTTCATATTTGCATATTATAGACTGCTTGTGTGCATGGCTGTAAGTGAGTTATTGATGCATGTGCTTTTGGGAGGCTATAGAAGCACGTATGTTATTTATGAGAAATAAATATGACATGTTTAAGGATGAATATGATTTATGCGCTGGATAATTATTGACATGCATATCCTTGTTATGATAAGTGGCTAAAGAGAGGTAAAAGACTTAATCTGGTCAGGAGGACCTTCTCTAAAGCAGGGTGGCCCAGAAATGGGTGTCTCCCTTGTTGTATTGAGGCGACTGACGGTCAGAATGATCCTCTCTGAAGCAGGATAGCCTGGCAACAGGTGTCTTCCTTGCTGTATTGAGGAGACTGACAATTCTAGGATGACCTTTACCCTTTAAGGTGACCCAAGATAGTGGCACCTTACGAGGTAAAGCGACTGAAGGGTCGTGGCTTGTGATACGGTACCGGGATAGGGGACGCCCTATAGCCTAGAGTGGTCAATACAGGAAGGACCCTCCGACCAATGGCCCTCAAAGGGTGGGTGATTAGCTGGAGGAGAAGGCTCACACCACATTGAGGATTGCAATTGAGAGAAATTATCGGCTTATGAGCCACTATGAGTGATAATGAGTCACTGTGTGTGGCATGGATCATGGACGACAGCACAGGTATTGTATAAATACATATTTTGATATTTTGCATGATATTGATGCATAACCTACAAAAAGGCTGGTATGTACCTTATTGTATCTTTACTGCATAAAAGAGAAAATGTTTTCTGTAGCTTATACAGCTGGACATAGCATGTGAGTTTTCGCATATTTATATGTTTTAGAATGTTGATCTTGCTAGGATTTTCATATCTCACTATGTTTTAATGCTATGTTTAGATCAGTAGAAATGGCATTCGTGGTGCTGACACTGCTTCTGGAGTTGCAGACCGTGGATGTCCCTTACTTGGGACAGTTCACGATTATTGTGAACCTATTAGTGACTAGTATGATAGAGATCCCTACTCCTGGCCCACCTCTTCCACCAGCAGCACCCCAGGGGTGAGGGCTAGGGATAGGATGTAGTGTAGCAGTGGAAGTCTAACTTTTGCCTATGTAAATGGGTTAACCCATTGTTTTGATGTAACTCCATGGTACTCTGCCTTTTTGTGTTGTGAGCTCAGTACCTCGGGTTACATATGTATGTATGTATATATATATATCGCTGAACTCTGATGTATATAGTTTTGAATATATGAATGTAGGGGTTGCTTAGCTAATGGTATATCTGATCTCTGCTTTAAAAAAAAAAAAACCCGGGCGTTACAAGTTGGTATCAGAGCAGGTCGATCCTAAGTGGCCATGGGGGTGGATGGTTACCTGGATCGATCTAAATGCATCTTGAATAAGATGTGGATAGATGGAGTAGAGTGGCACATGGAAATTGTTAAGGAAAAATTGCTAGCGTTTTTCCTAATATGTATGCTTGATGATGTTATCACTACTATATTATAAAGTCTTCTTTAAATACTATTGAGCTTGATCACCTCAATAGGAACTAATTATTTTATTTTATACAGTGGAAAATGGCATCATCAAGGAGAAATTCGGCACCAAGTACAGAAGCTACTCTACAAGATGTAGCCCCTGCTATTCGAGATCAAGTTTCTGCCACAAACCAGATTCTGCGGCATATGCAAAATAATAATGACGCTAATGGTGAGATGGGTGAGAACCTGAGGAATGCAGGGAATGGATGGGCAGATTTTATGAGAACTCGACCACCGCCTTTTGTTGGAGGGTATGATCCGATGGTGGTAGATAGATGGCTGACTGAAATCGAGAAAGTCTTCGGGGTTCTTAAATGTTCAGACGAACAGAAAGTAGATTTTGCTGTATACATGCTGAAAGAAGAAGCAGAATTTTGGTGGAGAGGGGCTAGTGAACTGTTGGCTCACCAAGAGCGACAGGTTACTTGGTCTATTTTTTGGGAGACCTTCTTGGACAAGTACTTCCCAAGAAGTGTCAGAGCTGAGAAGGAGATAGAATTTCTCCAACTTCGACAGGGGAGTCGATCGATTGACCAGTACATTGCCAGATTCGAAGAGTTAGCTAAGTTCTCGTCATATCTGAGATATAATCCTGACGAATCTTGGAAAACAATCAAGTTTGAGGCCGGGTTGAATCCTGACATTCGCAATGCAGTGGTGGCCTTGGAGATCCGCGAATTCGTTCCTTTGATTAATAAGTGTCGTTTACTAGAAAAGAGCTTGAAGGCAGTGGAAGAAGAGAAAGACCGAAGGGCGCCTTGGAAGAGAAAGAGAGAATTTCCAGCACCCGATCGTTTTGTCAGGGGAAGAAACTCCGCAGCAGGTAAAAAGCCCTTGACTATGGGAGCTAGGCCTTTAGTGTAGAATTTTGCTGGAAGCGAGTGTGGAAAGTGTGGGCGATATCATGGGAATGGACCCTGTTCTCGAAATCCAGTTACTTGTTTCCGGTGTGGGCAGAAAGGCCATATGGCTCGTCGCTGTCCCTTGGAAGATGGGAAAAAGAGCGAGCCAACTCCGCCAGTTAAAGGGAGAGTTTTTACTTTAAATAGAGCTGAAGCGAAGCAATCTCCTGATCTAATCCAAGGTACGTGCTATCTTCACGGCTATCCTTTGGTCGTGCTTTTTGATTCGGGTGCCAGCCACTCTTTCATATCATCTGTTTGTGTGAGAAAGTTGTGGCTTTCGATGTCTGAATTGTCATATAAGCTGATGGTGTTGACCCCTACGGGAGGGAAGGTGAACACCTCCTCAGTCTGTAAAGACTTCCTAGTTGAGGTATATGGTAGATCCTTTAATGTGGATCTTATTTGCCTAGCCTTGGAAGATATGGATGTGATTTTGGGAATGGATTGGCTCAGCAGCAACCAGATTCTCTTGGATTGTTCAAGGAAAACTCTGGTTTTTCGCTCGGAATCGAACGAGAAGTTTGAAATTGGGAGTGAACCGATCAACGAAATGCAGGGGGAATCAGTTGAAGAAGCTTTAGATAGTATTTTTCTATGTGTCCTCAACCGGGAGGTTGAGCAAGAACTAGTCAAGTTTCTGGTAGTTCGGGACTTTCTGGAAGTCTTCCCTTCAGAAATTACTGAACAACCACCCAAGAGGGAAGTGAAGTTTTCCATTGATTTGGTACCAGGAGTGACTCCTATTTCTATTACCCCGTATAGGATGGCTCCTGTGGAGTTGAAAGAGCTTAAGAAGCAGATTGAAGACCTTTTGGGGAAGAATTTTATTCGACCCAGTGTTTCAACTTGGGGAGCCCCAGTGCTCTTCGTAAAGAAGAAGGATGGAAGCTTACGGTTATGCATTGACTACCGGCAGCTTAACAAGGTGACCATCAAGAATAAGTATCCATTACCAAGAATTAAGGATTTGTTGGATCAGCTCAAGGGGGCAACTATTTTCTCTAAAATCGATTTGAGATCGGGTTATCATCAAATTCGAGTAAAGGAGGAAGACGTTCCTAAAACCGCTTTCAGATCTCGTTACGGGCATTATGAGTTTCTAGTTATGCCGTTTGGAGTTACCAACGCTCCTGCGATCTTCATGGATTACATGAATCGGATCTTCCGACCCTATTTGGATCAGTTCATGGTGGTTTTTATTGATGATATCCTCATTTACTCAAGAAGCATGGAGGAACATGAACGTCATCTTCGGCTAGTGCTTCAAGTTTTGAAGGAGAAGAAACTTTTTGCTAAACTGGAGAAATGCGAATTCTGGATGCAAGAAGTCAAGTTTCTAGGACATGTGGTGTCGAAAGAGGGAGTATCTGTCGACCCTAGTAAGATAGAGGCCATTCTCAAGTGGGAACGACCAAGGTTAGTGACAGAAATCAGAAGTTTCCTGGGTCTTGCAGGGTATTACAGAAGATTCATACAGGGTTTTTCATAAATAGCATTACCCTTGACTAGATTGACTTGGAAAGGATGTGCAATCAAGTGGACGGCGGAGTGCGAGAACAGTTTTCTGGAGCTGAAAACTCGGCTTACTACGCCTCCTGTTTTAATTCTGCCGAATCCCTCCGAACGTTTTGAGGTTTACACAGATGCTTCTAAGAAGGGTCTGGGGTGTGTTTTGATGCAAGAAGGTAGGGCGGTGGCCTATACCTTTAGACAGTTGAGACCACATGAAGAAAATTACCCTACTCATGATTTGGAATTGGCTGCTATAGTTTTCGCCTTGAAGATTTAGCGGCACTATCTATATGGTGCTGTGTTTGAAGTGTATAGTGATCATAAAAGTTTGAAATATCTTTTTGATCAGAAGAAATTGAATATGAGACAGAGAAGATGGATGGAATTCATTAATGATTATAAGTTTGAGCTGAAATACCACCCAGGAAAACCGAACGTAGTAGCGGATGCTTTAAGCCGAAAGTCGCTACATTTGAGTTATATGTTGGTGAAAGAGATGAACTTAATTGAAGAATTCAGGAATTTGAGATTATCAGTGATAGCTACTCCTAGCAGTTTGCTTATTGGTGAGTTAAGGGTGGAGTGCGATTTGAAAATGTAGATTAAGGAAGCACAAGTACAAGATCTTTTCCTGCAAAATAAACGAAATGCACCAGGTTTCACAAAATCGGAAGAAGGAGTCATCCTCTATCGAGGAAGAATGTGTGTGCCTCATGGGAGAGACCTGAAGACAAAAATTCTGGAAGAAGGGCATCAAAGTAAATACGCTATTCATCCGGGAGCTACAAAGATGTATCGAGATTTAAAACAATCATTTTGGTGGCTGGGAATGAAGAAAGATATAGCGGAACATGTCTCGACGTGCTTGACTTGTCAGAAAGTCAAGATCGAACATCAGAAGCCATCTGGGACATTACAGTCCTTAGAAATCCCTGAATGGAAATGGGATGGTATTGCTATGGATTTTGTGACTGGATTGTCCAAGACTCAGGCGGGTTATGACGCCATATGGGTAATAGTGGATAGATTGACAAAGTTTGCACACTTTTTGCCCATAAGGATTAATTACTCGCTGGACAAGCTAGCACATCTGTATGTGAAGGAGGTAGTCCGATTACATGGGATTCCAAGTAGCATTGTTTCTGACCGAGATCCTAGATTCACTTCCCGATTCTGGAAAGCATTGCAGGAAGCTTTCGGGACAAAATTACAATTTAGTACCGCTTATCATCCGCAAACAGATGGTCAGACGGAAAGGACAATACAAACAATGGAAGACATGTTGAGAGCATGCACCTTAGATCAGGGAAAAGATTGGGATAAGTACATTCCGCCGGTGGAATTCGCTTACAACAACAGTTATCATGCCAGTATTGGAATGGCACCATATGAAGCTCTGTATGGCAGAAAATGTAAATCTCCTTTGTGTTGGTATGAAGTAGGTGAGAGAAAGTTGTTGGGTCCAGAGTTAGTTCAGCATACTACGGATCAAATACGAATGATACAAGATAGGATGCGAACTGCCCAGAGTCGTCAGAAAAGTTATTATGATCGGAGAAGAAAGCCCTTGTGTTTTCAAGAAGGAGAACATGTGTTTTTGAAGATTTCTCCGACCACTGGGATTGGCCGAGCCATGAAAGTCAAGAAGCTGAGTCCTCGCTACATAGGACCATATCAGATACTCAAGAGAGTTGGCCCCTCGGCATATCAAATATCCCTACCTTCAAGATTATCTAACTTGCACAATGTGTTTCATATCTCTCAACTACGAAGATATTTGCCGGATCCATCACATGTGATCCAAGAAGAGGAATTAACAGTGAAGGAAAATATAACATATCAACCAGAACCCGTCAGGATCTTAGATCAAAATGTGAAACAACTACGTAGTAAATCTGTTCCACTGGTAAAGGTGTTATGGAAAGGGCTATCCGAAGAGGAGGCTACATGGGAAAGAGAGGAAGACATGAGGCACTCTTATCCATAAATGTTTAAAGATAGGTAAAATTCCTGAATTTTGGGGACAAAATTCCTGTTAAGGGGGGAAGAAGTGTAACACCCGAAATTTTGTTAATGATATTCATAAAATGGAGTGGTGAGAAAAGGGTTTAAAAGATTTAAATGAGAGAGTTATAGAGGAATAACAATAAATGTTTAATAAAGATTTTTCTTACTTTTGGGAAAAGTTGTTGAGAAAGAGGTAGTAATTTTCTTGTTTGCAGGGTTACAAGTAGATAGCAAGGATAGAGATATGGAGCCATAAAGAGGGTTGCACAAAAAGTCATTGAGGTAAGGCCAAGTAGATATTAAACACCTAGCAATTTTCCTTCACCCAAACAAAGCCTTAGCCAACCCCTTAGTCACACTTTAATGGGATGGCACTCCTGAAATTTTTAGACAAGGAAGGGGTAAAGGTTAAGGGGTTGGATGGCTTGTTGAGGAAGCTGCCATATTTTATTATTTTTCTATTGACTTAGAAGACCAAGCCACCAGTTTTTCCAGCCAAGCCCAAGGGAACCCCACGGCAAAAGGAGAGAAGGGAGAAAGAGAAGAAAGAAAAGAGAAGGAGAAGAAGAAGGGAGAGAGGGGAAAGAGGAAAGCTAGAGAAGAAGGAGAAAGAGCAAGGAGAAGAGAAGGAGAGGAGGTGTAGAGCAAACTAAAGAGACAACTTGTAGAAAGAGAAAGGTAAGATCAACATCATTCACGATTTTGGTTGGTTCTGGAGGTTACGTTTTATGTAGAATCTGGAAATATGTTGAACATATGAATTGTATCCCCGTGTCTTAGCTTTAAAACGCCCCTGGAATCACCGTAATCGGATTCGAAATGAGAGAGATATGTCCTGTTGAGTGAGGGTAGGACAGATCTAACGCGCTGAGTTCCGATGTTGTTTTCAAGCAACTTTTTCCCATGATTCTGTTTCTTATTTGTTGAAGTGGTAGAAATAAAAGTTGTGGATAATTGTTTTAGCTTTCCATAGAAACCGAAATCACCTTAATCGGAGTTGAAATGGGTGAGTTATGATCTTTTTAGTAAGGAAAGGTCTGGCTGAACGAAAATCTGGACAGATCTAACGCGCTGAGTTCCGATGTTGTTTTCAAGCAACTGTTTCCCCTGATTCTGTTTCTTATTTGTTGAAGTGGTAGAAATAAAAGTTGTGGATAATTGTTTTAGCTTTCCATACACACCGAAATCACCTTAATCGGAGTTGAAATGAGTGAGTTATGGTCTTTTTAGTAAGGAAAGGTCTGGCTGAACGAAAATCTGGACTGCAGGGAAAAACCCGAAGCATGGCCGTGCTTGGTGACATGGCCAGGCCGTGCTTGGTGACACGGCCAGGCCGTGCTTGAGGCTGTTTTTGCTCTGTTTTGCATTTTGAAGGCTCTAAATGAACCCCAATGAATGGATGATGTTAAGGGGAACTAAAATGTATAGATATACCTTTTTAATGATACATTGTAGTGTGAATTCCATCCATTTATTATGAGATATTAAATTACACATTGCTTAATGATGAAATGCATGTTGATTGATGTCTATGCTAGTATATTAATGCATGAGGAATGATGCATGATTGTCATATTTGCATATTATAGACTGCTTGTGTGCATGGCTGTAAGTGAGTTATTGATGCATGTGCTTTTGGGAGGCTATAGAAGCACGTATGTTATTTATGAGAAATAAATATGACATGTTTAAGGATGAATATGATTTATGCGCTGGATAATTATTGACATGCATATCCTTGTTATGATAAGTGGCTAAAGAGAGGTAAAAGACTTAATCTGGTCAGGAGGACCTTCTCTGAAGCAGGGTGGCCCAGAAATGGGTGTCTCCCTTGCTGTATTGAGGCGACTGACGGTCAGAATGATCCTCTCTGAAGCAGGATGGCTTGGCGACAGGTGTCTTCCTTGCTGTATTGAGGAGACTGACAATTCTAGGATGACCTTTACCCATTAAGGTGACCCAGGATAGTGGCACCTTACGAGGTAAAGCGACTGAAGGGTCGTGGCTTGTGATACGGTACCGGGATAGGGGACGCCCTATAGCCTAGAGTGGTCAATACAGGAAGGACCCTCCGATCAATGGCCCTCAAAGGGTGGGTGATTAGCTGGAGGAGAAGGCTCACACCACATTGAGGATTGCAATTAAGAGAAATTATCGGCTTATGAGCCACTATGAGTGATAATGAGTCACTGTGTGTGGCATGGATCATGGACGACAGCACAGGTATTGTATAAATACATATTTTGATATTTTGCATGATATTGATGCATAACCTACAAAAAGAATGGTATGTACCTTATTGTATCTTTACTGCATAAAAGAGAAAATGTTTTCTGTAGCTTATACAGCTGGACATAGCATGTGAGTTTTCGCATATTTATATGTTTTAGAATGTTGATCTTGCTGGGATTTTCATATCTCACTATGTTTTAATGCTATGTTCAGATCAGTAGAAATGGCATTCATGGTGCTGACACTGCTTCTGGAGTTGCAGATCATGGATGTCCCTTACATGGGACAGTTCACGATTATTGTGAACCTATTAGTGACTAGTATGATAGAGATCCCTACTCCTGGCTCACCTCCTCCACCAGCAGCACCCCAGGGGTGAGGGCTAGGGATAGGATGTAGTGTAGCAGTGGAAGTCTAACTTTTGCCTATGTAAATGGGTTAACCCATTGTTTTGATGTAACTCCATGGTACTCTGCCTTTTTGTGTTGTGAGCTCAGTACCTCGGGTTACATATGTATGTATGTATATATATATATAGCTGAACTTTGATGTATATAGTTTTGAATATATGAATGTAGGGGTTGCTTAGCTAATGGTATATCTGATCTCTGCTTTAAAAAAAAAAAAACCCGGGCGTTACACAGAGAGGGAGTAGAAGTAAGGAGGAGGAAAAGAGAGGAAATCATGGAGTAAAAGGAGATGAAAATGTAGGAAAGACTAGGGCACAAGGTAACGAATTACACTCCCACTCTATTGCTTTTCTTTCTCACCATATTTAGCACCTAGAACTTAATCCTTCCCTTAGAATATGTTGCTGGAACATCAAAAAGAAGGAAGAGTTTCACCACCCTAAGGAAGGAAGGAAGGAGGAAGAGCTAGGTTAAACAAGTTTAGGAAGAGTTATAGGTACGTTTAACAATATTTCCTTTGAAAGGAACTCTGTAATGTTGTAACATTTATATGGAATTTTGATCCTAGGACTTTGATAAAATTTGTAATATTTTCTACTCTTGATGCTTGACATGGATGTTTCTATATCTTGCTACATATAAATCTTGTATGTGATGTTTGTATGTGTGCTTGGACTGGTTTTAATTTTTGCAAGGTTTTGGTTATAGGAGGAACAAATTTAGTGCTACCATATTACCTTCTTTAAGTGTTTTAGCTATGGTAAATTTGATGAAAGAAGGATACGACGATGAAATAAGTGAAAGTTTAAGATCTAGGAAAACCTTGTGATTTTGGTTCTTAAAATATGCTTGATGTTGCTTGCTAAGCATTCTGATTTTGGAAGAAGTGGATGATGTAATATGTTATAATTAATGTAAAGAATTTAGTTTAAAATTTAGAATGACAAACCATAGGCTAGGAAAAATTTAAAGAAATAAAAATGTAATAAGGCTTAACAAGAGATGGAAGCTAGAACCCTATGAATTTGCTAAGGAAGTTGCAGCTTTGGAGGCTTATAAATTTGCTTGCTAGAAAATCATGTTTATGGTGATTAAAGGATAATTAGGTATTTCATAATAAGTGGAAAGTCTAAATAGTGATTGAAGGTCTAGACCCCCAGAATCAAGAATGTCTTTTGGGCCTTAATACTTGAATAAGTGGAAATTTCTAACAAAAAGGAATATTAGGATTTTTGAAGAGTTGATAGAAAAGAGCATATGGAGTATAAATGAAATTATAAGTAAATAGGGTGTCAAGGAACTTGTAGAAATAAAAGGATATAAATGACATTAAGAAAGAAGAAGAATCACAAAAAGGGTGAGATAATTTCCCTATGAGCTAAATAAAGGACTTTTGGGTAAACCTTAAGTTGTGCCTTAGCCATAGCCATTGCATGAATTCTTTACCATCCTATGCATGTTATTTTTGGCATGATTGCTATAGATGATATTTGAAATGATTATACTTTGATGAGTAATTTGTGGCATGTGGCCATATTTTATTGTTGAAAATCATATCTTGGCTATTAATATGGAAAGAAAGGAAATGAAAACGGTCACATGGCTTCCATGTGCAATGCATTTGATAGGGGATGCCTTATTCATAGTTATGATAATGATAAAAGAAAGAGAATTGTGCCAGGTTGGATAGAGCGAGAGAAGCCCATGCAGAACGAGTAAAGTATACTCATCCTGACCGAGGTTGACTTGCTATGAACATTCGATAGCCATTATATGAGAAAGTTGTGATTTTGATATGTCATAATATTTTGAAAACAGTGATCATGGCCATGAAATTTTGAACAATTGTACATGGCTATGATAAATATTTATGAAATAATTATTCATGCCTTATATATCATTGCTGCATGATTTTCATGTGCATAGGTACAATGCATTCTTGAGGCCTATGAAATTGTTGTAGTTTATACAGCTAAACAAGATATGAAAATTGTTTATACTAATGATTATTATGATTTATTATTGAACCTACTAAGATATAATTCTCACTACATTTCCATGTTATGTTTAGAAAAATAAATATGTAGATTTTCTCTATAACTCATATTTTTAGCGTATGTTGGATCGAGTTACCCTATTTTGGTTATATCCTGATAATAAATTATATGTAGGTAGTGGATTTGACTGAGATCCCGGTGGAGTTGCCCTCACATGCACCAGTGTCCCCAAAAAAGGTCATTATGGTTGACTAGGGCATAGACATATATAGGCTTAACTTTTGTAAGTGGGTATTATTTTTATTAACCATTCTCATAGAGTAAATATGTTTTCTTAATGATAGCCATGAATGATACATATCTAGATGTATGTATAACATATGCTTATGGTTGAAATTTGCATTGAATGACATGCAATGGTTGAAGTTTTTGGGTTGTTTTAACTAGAGAATTGATCTCTCTAATTAATTTAAAGATATAATTTTATAGAATTAAAATGGTGGTATGATTAAGATGTCGATTTTGGTTCTTAAAATTGGAAACAAGAAAATTTTGTTTTAATTAGTATGAATAAAACTTAGGTGAATATTTTGATTCCATGAAGTAATTGATAAATTAAAGAAATATAACTAAAAAAGATGAATAATGAAAGGATTAAAATAATGCAAAATGTGAGTAATATGTGGGATTAAGTATTGGCTAAATTGGGAAGGAAGTGGATTAAGAATTATGGAATTGATATTAGCTTTTAAGCATGAAGGAATTGCTTAAAAGAAATTATTAAAATGAATAGACAGGTAGAAATTTAAATTAGGACTTAAGGAAATTAAAGGAAATAGTAAGAAAAAGGAAGAGATTTCCTAGAACTATAGCTTTAAAAATAAATAAAAGTTGGAATTTCTTATAAATTAAATATAAAGTTTAAGATGAATAATGAAAATTAGATGAAGAAGATAATCTATATTAATGTTTATAACAAGAATCAAGATAAATTATGTGAGAAAAGGGAATTTGTGATATTTAAAGAGTTTTGACCTAAGTTGAATATAAATGGAGAAAAAGGAATTGGGGATGACCCACTTTTGTTTCTAAACCTTATAAGGGATGCCTTATTCACAAATATGATATTTGAATTCGGCCATGCCTAAATGGAATGAGGCTTGTTCAGAAGTAAGTAAAGGGAGGCTTACATTGACCTTGTAATAGTGGAATATGGGTAGTAGAGGGAAGGTGTAACATCCACATTTTTGCTTACTAAAAGGCACTGAAATATTTCTCTAAAGGAGTGAAGAAAAGAGGCAATATAATAAAAGAAGTGATGGACATATTTTGAGAGACAATTAAAGGAAATATATCCTAGAAAATTCTGCCAAAAACTTGATACGACTGAATTATATATACGTTTTAAGTGCAAGCGCACACTATTGTTGTCAAGTAATAAAAATTGAGAATAGAGTATCATTCCCATGAGGATTGTGATTATTAATAACTATCGTACGTTAATTCCAATTCTAACTGAATATTCGAATTCTTGATTTTATGATAAATGTGAAAATAAAAGTAGAAATAAGAAAGATAACGAAAAATAAATATTTATGAAGAGAAATTTAATGACGCAAACTCTAGGGTTTCTGAATTCACCTTAATTAATCCCTCTTGCATTCTCAATCCTTTTAACCTAGAAATTATAATCTAATTGACAGTTAAGATACTCTAAACAATCCACTAGCCTCTCTCGAGGTCTAACAAAAATAACTTTCAAATGCTAACCCACTATGTCTCCATGTGAATTATTCAAACAAAGATTCCTTAAGTTCTATAGTTCTCAATTAAGACTACACAGGCCATGCAAGTATATCTCTATCTTACATGCAATCTATGGTTTCTACACAATGAACTAAATACATAAATCTCCTTTCAGTCTCATTATGATTAACCTCTCATCTAATTAGTGGCTAGTTAATTAGAAACATTAAGCATGGGGTAGAAAGTCAATTAAGAAAAATAATTCATGTATTAAAATGATTGAAAATACAAGAGTTCATAATTAGGCTACATCATAGCCCTAGAAAATAAAATTAGTTTATACTTAAAGATGAAATCAACTCAAGTAAAAAGAAAACATTTAAGAACGACTAAAAGAAATAAAGAGAATTGATGATAGAATAAAAACTCTGATCTTCGTCGTTTGAACTAAATCTCTTCCTACTCTTCGTCCTCTGATGATCCTTTTCGTAGCCTACTTCCCCTTTTTAAAGAATATTCTGGCCCATTCGATCCACTTAATTCAAAATTCAAACATTCGGATTTCAGTTTGGATAAACCTTGGTGTCGCAACATAGGGTTGTTGTTGTCGCGACATAGGAATGTAACTTGCTTGGTGTCACGACGCCAAGCCTTCTGTCGTGACACTGGGCACTTTTTCTTTCTCTTTTGCAACCTTCTTTTTCTTCTTTTCCTTTCCTTTCGCATATTTACTTGTTTCCTTCCTAATCTTTCGTCTTTTCTTTTTTCTGCAAAATTCAACAAACTTTAAATATTTATCAACTAAATTAATATAATACCCTATGTAAAAATAGATAATTATTATATTAAAATTTCACTTATCAATTAGCATAAGTGATTAGGAAAATTAGTAAGGGTTATTTAGTGGACTAAAATAATGTGTGAAGTAAAATATTGGAAGGAAACTAATTTTTAGAAGAAAGTATACAAGTCTTAAATTTTGAAAGAATTTAAGAAGCATAAATAGGAATTTTTAGGTAATTAAATGTGGAATTTTAAAAGAAAATTAAGCTAAGAAAATTACCTTAATTAAGAGCATAAGTCTTGTTAATTTTTATGATATTGAAAAATTAAAGAAGATAAGGAATCCAAATTTTCCAAAAAAAAAGCCTTAGGAATATTCTTGGGACACTTTATGCTAATTAATTGTGATTTTCATAAAACTGTAGGAACTCCTAAGGGTGCACCTCCTTAAGGCAATTAATGAGGGAATAGTCTAGCCTTGTCTCAACTAGTAGAGAGAAGGTGGAATAATTAGTTTGGCGTGAGAAGAAGAAGAAAAAGAAGAGAGAGAAAGAGAGATAAAGTGAAGGGGAAGTTAGTATTCAAGGTAAGGTATGGTTTCTTCATCTTATTCCCTTCATTTTCTTCTATTTTTGGGACTTTAATCTCATCTTCTCTACCATGGGAGGAAGAAAAAAAAGATCACACCATATTCAAAGGGAGTAAAGAGGAACTAGTTTAGCAAGTGAAGTAGACTATACTAGGTTGGTTTGACAATAATTCTTCTTCAAAAATATTCGGAAATTTGGATTATTTAAGTGACGTTTCAAACCTTAGAACTTTCAAAAAAAACTTGGTTTTGAATATTCTTAGTGATGGCCATGGATGAGTATGCCTAGATACATGTAAATCATGTAATGATGCTTGTAAATATGTGTTGCTTAGTCTTAAGATTTTGCATGGTATGCCTAATGTAACAGTCGGTTCTCTTTTTTTTTTCAACACATTAGTGATTAACATTTAAACAAAAATAACACATACTCACATAATCACATTATTATACATCAAAACCCCAACCCCTATAGTACAAAGGGTGAAGGAAGTGGTGCTGGTATCGGGATTTGTACGAGGCATCATCCTCCACTATATCTCTATGATCAAGTGCACATAACAACTAGCATGCCTTCTGCTTTTATCTGAACATAACATTAACAATAATGAGAATAGAAGTTCCCAATAGGTTTAACATTAAATACATCATATAAACAGTAAGAAAGATCACAGTGTTATGTCTAACTATATAAACTACAGAAAAAATTTTCTCTTTTCATATGATATGATATCAAGAATTTATAGCATGCTTACATGTTCAATAAATAGATTATGCATCAATATCATACATTCTCAATAAATAGGGTATGCATCAATATCATGCATTCACTATAAACAAGTTAAACATTAATATCACAGATAACATGTATATACATATACATACTCTATTTCTCATACTCTTTTCAATTATCCATCAGACACCTTAACACAACAAGGTACCACATGTCATCGGGTCGCCTTACTTCGAGAAAGATCATTCTAACATCTCATACATCTTTGCAAATATTCATGAATAGTATGATTTACTATATCATACACACATATGATATTCACAATTGCAATATGCAGAACATCATGCATGGTGGCTGACCGTCTATAGCCAGGAGTTCAACAAACAGTGACTAATCGTTTATAGCCACATCTCAACCCTCAGTGACTAATAGTTTGTAGCCACGAGGTCAATAAACAGTGACTAATTGTCTATAGCCACATTTCAACCCCCAATGACTAATCGTTTGTAGCCACTATCACTTGGTTGGAGTGGCCATTACTCTCTTGGCTCACTCAAGACTAATAAAGCATCCCCTATCTAGTACCGTCTCATAGCCATACGACCTCTTTGGTCACCTTACTGCCATAAGGTATCACATGTCGCTAGGCTACCTTGCTGAGGTAAGGGTCATCCCGATACTTTTTGCCAGGTCACCTTGCTGCCACAAGGTGCCACAAGTATCTGTCTATTTCACATATTTAGCAATATGCATAGCACTATCCTCTTTATCATTAATACAATATGTAATTTTTTCTCATCAACATCTCAAGTATGCATTTCATCAACATGTTAAGTACACGTCTCATCACTATCTCAAGCATGCATCTCATAAATATATCAAGCATGCAAATCATCAATATCTCAAGTATGCATCTCATCAACATATTTAGCATACATCTCATCACTATCTCAAGCATGCATCTCATCAACATATTAATCACTAACATCATGCTTACCATTGTCATCAAATCACTTACCAATCATGTAACAATGTATACATCATACATCTAATCATCATGCAATGATACCATAATGTATGCATAATATTCCCTAATCATCCTCATCACCTACACAATAAGGTTATGCATCCAACAAGTACATTACTAACATCATGCTTCTCGTTGTCACCACATCATTTAACAAGTATGTATTAATACGCTTACCATCATTTGACAAGGCATACATTATATCGTATAATCCTTATGCATTGATATACTAGCACAGGCATCGAATCAACTTGCATTTCATCTATACATTACACATATATCTCATATGCAATTTACTTACATATATCTCATAATAAAAAGGATGGAATTAACACTACAATGCATCGTACATATATCTCCTATGCAATTCACTTATATATGTCTCATAAATACAACATACATATATCTCACACACATATCATCTATATGCATCTCATTAATGCATCATGCATACATTTCATATATATCTCATCTATATGCATCTCATCAACGCATCATGCATACGCCTCACACACATCTCATCTATATGCATCTCATCAATGCATCATGCATTCATTTCACACACTTCTCATCCATACATCTCATCTATATGCATCTCATCAATGTATCATGCATACATCTCACACACAATTGATCTATATGCATCTCATCAATATGTAATATGTAATATTATTTCTCATAATAAAATGATGGAATTCACACTATAATGCATAATTAAAAAGGTATTTATTTGTATTTTTGTTCCCCTTATAATCATCCATTCATTGAAGTTCATCTAGAGCCTTTAAAAAGAAAAACATAGCAATTTTAGCCTCAAGCATGGCCTTGCTGTGTCACAGAACATGGCTATGCTTCAAATTGTGCAAACTGAGTTGCACAATATGAAACCAGTCTGAAACATGGTCTGACAGTATTTCACGCTACAAACTCACGACAGCCTGATCTTCCATCAATCATTAGGCCATAACTCTCTCATTTCAACTCCGATTGAGGTGATTTTGGTGTCTATGGCAAGATAAGAGAATTATATACAACTTTTATGTTTATCGCTTTAAGGAATTGCAACCAAAAGTAAGGATAAAAGTGTTACAAAATAAAAATTATGATTCTGCATGTTAAAATTGACCTCTCTCCACTCGTTGGGCAATAACTCTCTTATAAGAGGTCTGATTGAAGTGATTCTAGAGGAATTTTAATGACAAGACATAGATCTACAATTTTTATGTTGAACACATCTTCTTATTCGTCACAAATCATGAAATCCAGACACATCCATTTAGAGCGTCGAATTTCATCCATCCAAAGCCAAATTTCAGCAAAAAACATATATCACATATGCATTCAAACCTTTGCTCTACATGGTTATTTGTAACATCCTAAGCCTCTAATAAAGTTAGATAAATTTAAGAATAAGTAGAAAATACATATGACAAATAATTAAAAGGCTTAGTTATGTGACAATGAGGCAAGTATAAAATAGGTGACATATAGTTAATCTTGAATTATATAAATAAAATTCTTAGGATCATAATGGATGGAGAGAGGACAAAAATACATTTTTAAGACATTACTAATCTAGGATTAGTAATAAATTAAGACATATATGAACAAGAATTAAAATGCGTAGTTGTTTGACAATAAAGTCTTTATAAAATATGTGGTACCTTTTCATGGTTAGAAGTAATATAAATAAAAAACAATTTGGAGCATAAATGAGAGGAATATGATACAAATATATTCCTTATGATGCTACTAATTTAGGATTAGCAACATACTAAGGAAAGCAAAAGCATTATGTGATGCTATATATATATATATATTCTCTCACCTCCATTATGCATATCATAATATATATCTACACATGCATGCACGTGAGACTTAGGAGCAGTAGAATCACGCCCATCCTTTGCTCCATAAGGCAATTAGAAGCACACCCATCTTTTGCTCCATAAAGCAAGTAGAAGCACACCCATCCTTTGCTCCATAAAGCAAGAAGAAGTATGCCCCATCATCTGCCCTTAAGCTATGTGGCAGCATATGTTAAGGTAAGCAGAGTTGTCTTCCTTTTACGTGTTTATACACCCACCTCCACTATGCATATTATAATATATATACATATTCATGCACTTACATGTAGAAGCAACAGGAAACCTACCTCCCTGCCCTGCAGAACCCAGGGAATCCCTACAACAATATCAGCCAGCATCATGCATTTCGGTAAAAGGGCAATCGGTTCACACCAGCCTTGCCTTACGAAAGCAGTAGAAAAGAGAGAGGGAAGGCAGCCAGAAAACTTAAGAGACAAGAGGAAGAAAGAGAGCACCCAAGAAGAAGAAACAAATCTGAGAGAGGAGGAAGAGAGAGAAAGAAATTAGAAAATATTAAGAGTTCCTTCTTCTTTCTTCCCTCACCATAAGGTAGTGAGAGTGAGAGTGAGTATTGAAATTTGAAGCTTTTCTCACCCCATATTTTGTGAAAAAAACATAGTTGAGTTGCAAGGGAAACCAAGAGGAGAAGCAAGCTAAAAATTGAGAGCTATAGGAGTAAGTTTGCACAAGGTAAGTTTGGCTTCTTGTAAAAATCTGGTTTAGAGTTTATTAGGCTTACTTTAGGTTCTGCATGGACGAAATTTTGGTTAATAATGATATAAAATATGAAAACATGTTCAACATAGAAGTTGTATCCCTATGTCTTTTATTTCCATACCATTTGGAATCATATCAATCGGATTTAATATGAGAGAGTTATACTCCAGGGAGTGATGAGAGGTCAGAATTGGGTCTGGAATTCAGACTGGTGAGAATCGCTTTATTTTCTAACTTCAGGGACTAACCTATAAGGAATATGAAGACATGGTTAACATGAAAATTATATATATATATATATATATATATATATATATATATATATATATATATATATATTTCTCACGTTAAATAGACACTGGAATCACCCAATATGGAGTCCATATGAGTGAATTATGGTCTGATTAGTGAGTAAAGGTCATAGAACACAGAAGGGTTATGCTTGAGAACATAAAAAACCTTTTTGCACCTGCAAATATTGGCTTGGTAAATTGAGTAAATGGCTTTAAATTCTCTAATTTTTGGTGCAAAAAGTATTAAAATGTTCATAATCAATTCCGGAAATTTTTGTGATTTTTGAGAACCTACAACTAGGCCTTTTGCAGTTAAAACAATTCTGAGAACAATCTGCTGGACAGCTTAGGCTATTGATGAAAATACTAAACATTGAAGGGGTTAGATATTGAATTTTCATATGAAAATTTTATGACATGTTTGAGGGATCCTAATTAAGGATCTCACCAATTTGTATAGAATTATGGGCAAGTTAAGGCATATAGTAAAATATATAAATTCGGTGGGACAGGAAGTGAGTCAGAACAGACCATAACTTGGGACAGCCTTTAAAACTTGGGTTATTTGAGGAGACAAATGAATTATGTTTTACTTTAAATTTTTATGGAGAGTATATAACATATCTAGTATGCTTCATATAAAGTATCACGAATTTTGAAGAAGTTTTACAAATCCAAAGGAATGCAAAACAGAATAGAAATGGAACTGAAACCAATCTGCACTGTTCTAGGTTATAGATGTAGTTCTTGGGGTTGAATGGACGATTTAAGGGCTGAGAGAACCAATAAATAAAATATACATGTAAAGGTAACTCCATAAAAAATTTTAGAATTTTTAGAGAACTTTTGTCATATTTAATAATGACCCTAAATCTCAACAGAATCACAGTTTTGTTTTGGGAAGCAGAAGCTCTTAAACTAGAGACTTATGACTTTAGTTGCTAATATGCATGCATTAACCAAAAGCTCTTATATGTTTTAGTTTGAGTTGCTGGTAGTAACCTTGGCAGCCTTGGAAAGGAAGTGTTTGTGCTGGAATTGAGGTAGCTAGTTTTTCCTTAAAACACTCTTTATGTTTATGAACTTGAATTTATCAATTTTCACTAGTTGCCTGACTTTTATGCTATGATGAATGATGGTCTAAAGATATGTTATGTATACATTCTCGGGAATTAAGGGGGTGCCCAAAGTGTGCCAAGTAAGCCCTATTTCCCCCATGTATTGACCAATAATAGGAGATGCATAACCCTTTTGCAGGTATGGGACTACATTGGGTAAGTAGACCAAAATGTTACGGGTCCATAGTGTGACCAAGATGATGTATGTATGTATGGTCAATGCTTATGTTTCAGTGAAATAAATTGAGATGTTTTAAGGAATGGAATGTATACTACTTTTCTAAAAATTTTGCTAGCTATTGAGATTGTTATCTCATCTTTTTATGTCCACATAATCACATTCCAGGTATTCCAGCAAGAAGTGAGCAACAGTGATCCCAAGGTCAACTCATATGAATATCGATATAGATTGTATTTTCTTTGGTTGTGTAATATATGTGGTATGACCTAGATGAGTGCTAATTCCCTTTTAGACAGCTTATAATGTGATGTAATATAAGTTATGGACTGTACCTTTTTCTTTATGGCATGAGATCTTTTTTGCTGTAAGTAATGCATATCATGCCTAGTTAGTAGCCTATAAGGAATTGAAATTTGAAAATGCTTGGAGTAGCCTAAAGCACTTTTAGGCTTATCCAAGAAAATTAACAAACAATATAAGTGAATAGGTTAATTTATGGGCTAGGTAGATATTGCTAGAAATTTATAGATAAGAAAAAAAATGTATAATACTAAATTCTCTTAAGTGGAATATTCTATGATGTGGATGTATGAAATAAGATGCTAGTCAGTAGAATGTGACACTATTCATATGATCATTCCAATATATGCATAAGCTGCCTCCAAGAACAGTAACTTACAAATATACACACACACACACACACAGATATATATATATATATATATATATATATATATATATATATATATATATATGCATATATATTATCAAGATTTCAAGCTTCATAGTAGATTAATGTTAAACCTACCGTAAGAGTTCCTTGGTTTCCTTCTTCTTGTACACATTCTTTTCTTCTCCTTCCTCCCATAATCCTACATAGTCACCATCAAAACCAAATATTAGAAGCTTAGAATGAAGATGAGAGATGATTTAGGGGATGATCCATAGAGAAACCACCTTGGATCTTCCTTCTTATTGCCTTTCTCTCTCTCCTCTCTCTCTCTGTTTCTTCCTTCTTCTTCTTGGCTACGTTTTTCTCTACTTATCCCCATTTGGTCTACTACCTTCCATCTTATCCAAAGGATATTAATCAAATATAATATCTTCTAGAAGGACAAACCCTCTTCCAGCTATATCCCCAAAATGAAAAATATTTACAAGTTTTTCACTCCATTAGTTTGTGACTAACCCCTTGACTAAGGCCTTTTTTGGCTTCCTCCCATTCCTAAAATGGTTTAATTCCTATTTTAAGAAGATGCTAAAGGGCTTCATGTTCACACCAAAAGGATATCTTTAGCTCATTTCTTGTTGTTCTGTTCTAGCCCCAAGGAATTAGGGAATTACACTTTCTTTTATTCTAGATTTCCCTTTCACCATTTAGTCACTTTATAATTTTCTATGGTTTCTTCAACATTCCATTCCATTCTCTTTCCTTCCCTTCACCATTAAAAATTATTTTTCTATTTTTTGGAAATAAGAATTGGGGGATGTTACAACTAAAGTATGATGCAATTATGGGTTGAAATTTTTTTGTTGTATTTTGTGTGATGATAAACAATTAAAACTAAAGAGATGATGGAGAGATTAGGGACAAAGTTTAAAGGTTAAAAACCTAGGAGCCAAAGGAAAGGTGGTCATGGGTTGAGGGTTCTCTAGGACTTCAATTGGAATCTTTACATATGGCAAGGGTGTAGTGTTAACATATAATGAATTAAATGGAAGAGAGGTAAATAAAATAAAGGAAAAAGGAATTAAGAAATCAAATCCCTATGTTAGCCAAATTCATGGAGTAAATGTATGTAATTATGATTAAGTTGTTGGTGTCGTATATGAAGGAAGGATTTATTAATATATTGCATATATATAAGTGTAATGATGTTAATAGTTTAGAAATAAAGGAACAATGGGAATTATTAATTGGAATTTTATTCATGGTGATGATGGATAATTAAAATATAATGGAAGTAATGAGGAAATGGTAGTTAAATTAAGAGGAAAGTGATTCTAAAAAAAACTACTGCTTAGGGTGGTTGAATGCATGAAGCAAAAAACTAGGTATGACTATGATTAGTTTTAAGTATTATTTGTGATGAGAAAGTTGTTTATATAAGGCAAGAGATAAAGTAATATGTTAGTAAGTGATCTAAGAGATGTGGACATGAAATATATATATATATATATATATATATATATATATATATATATATCTCTCTCTCTCTCTCTCTCTCTCTGTGTGTCTGTGTCTGTGTGTGTTAAACTAGTTAGATAGTGAATTCTATTATAATTTTGGAATTAGAAGTAGGTAAATTTTGATATGGAATATGATTTGGAATATTAGATAACTTCTTAACACCTTTTCAACAGCATAAAAGATGTGTCATTAGAAAAAGAATAGAAATAAAGAGGCTTAAAGGGATAAAATTCAATGAAGGGAAAGGAATGTGAAATTACCAAATGAATAGTAATTTCTCTATTTGGTAATGCTAAAATAAATTAATTTCTATTGGAAAGGTTTTGTTAATATGATGAAAAAAGAAAGATTTCTAAGTTTAAATCAAGGTAAAAATTATAAGAAAGAAATAATTAATGATGGATTAGAAAATCGGAACATAATGATAATGGCTTGGCTTATAATATACTAAAGGAGACCAAGGAATTATCTTGTAAATAAAAGAGTTGTTTGTATAAGTAACCTTAAAAATGGGGTTAACTTGTATGGTATGTAACCAAAAAGTACCCCAATTGCTTTAGTGGCTAGTGAAAACCTACAAGGGGTTATAAGGATACCTAGTTGGACTTGGTATTGATAATCACCTTAGTCATGCAAGATGCACCTAGTAAATCAAGTACAAGTTCAAATGAAATAATAATTAAATAGAAGACATTATAAAAGAAAGTATAGATGGAAATAAACCAAAATCCAAAATATGAGACAACAACAAGAGTAATATAGTAGAATGATATCAAGTAATAATAATAGGGTACAAGAGGTCTATTATAAAGAGATTCATTGGTACACTTATTTCTTAAGGATTGGCCAAAACTCTACTAGAGTAAATAAGTTTATAAATATCGAAATTAATCTAAGAATGAAGTATAAGAAGCCATAGCCATTACATTAATTCTTTTTCATGCAATGCATATTAAAACCGTGATGTCAAGGATGTTATATATGTTTTAAATGACCTTGAAATGCATCATATAGAAATATTTATGTTACACTATTATTTGAATATACATGATATAAAATGTTTGAAGTGATTATGAGATATACATTCTATCAATGTGTGGCATGTGGGCATATTATGTTACTGTATATTGGCTGTAGAATAATATCATACCTTGGCTATAATGGAATAAAAAGGAGGGGGAATGACCCTTGTAGGAGTAAGACAACCCTCAGGTAAATATAGTGTGGGGAATAACCCTTAAAGTAGTAAGGTGACTCTAGAGGTCACATGGTTCCATATGGTACCAAATAGGGGATGCTTTATTCATTCTTATGAGTTAAAATGAATTATTACCATTTCTGAGTGTAGTGAGGAAAGCACATTCATATCGACCTAAGCTACTTCTTAGTTAATCTAGTTAAACAGTCATGACATGATGCATTATGATATTATGATATAACATACATTTGATATTATGGTACATCTGTTTATGCCATAACTATCAAAGTTACATGATTCCATGTATATAAATATATTGTGAATAGCCATGGCTTAGAAATTCTATAATTTATACAACTAAACATAACATACTATATCATCTATGTCATATTTATGAATTATTGTTGAACCTATTGCGAATGTAATTCTAATTAAATGTTTCCATGTTATGTTCAAATCATTGACACAATATGAACATTTTCTCTATTACAATAATCTTTAGTGTGCGTTGGGTTCAGTTGCCTTCCTAAGGTACATTCCTAGTGTACATGATGTAGCTCTGGTAAATATAACAAAAATTTTTGAGGTGCCACCACCCACATTGATATCCCTAGAAGATACATATGAAATAGTCTAGGATTTTATGCATGTTTCTCTTGTATATGTTTTGTATATCAGTGACTTTGACTGATAGATCAGGATGACATTTTTGATATAGTGGCAATGTGTCTTCTTACTTTTTGTAGTACTAATAACACCTAGGACACTGTGATGTATGTATGCAAATGCTAATTCCTGATGCTAACTAATGATAACCTTATTTTATGATTAGAACTAAGTTGTTCATATCTTTAACTTTTATTTGTGTAAGTTTGATCAATAAATATATAAAAGGAAGGAAAACTAATAAGAATGAGAGTAGTAATAGTAATGGCTTCAAGAGGAGCTAAGACCACTACAAGCAAATGAATAAGCAAAATATATAAAAAAAAGGTTAGAGTTAATATAGATGGAGGCCCACATTAACCTTGTTACAGAGATAATTGAAAGGAAAGTAAATAGCAATGATATGGAACTGCATTGAAATTAGATAAAATGAGTGATTTAAAGCATGATGTCTATGTGATATGTAACAACTCCATTTAAGCATCAAATTTCATGAAGTTATTACCTCGTTACAACTTAACTCAATATAACATTTATTTAATTTATACAATACAGAGTTCACATACATGTCATTAATCAAAACATACGTACAACATATCAAACACATAAAAATCTACATCTTATTTATTCTGGTTGACCAATTCCGGAGATACAGGTGTGGGTGGTTACACCTTCACCGGGATCTAAGCCAACTCGACCACAAACATTTTATTTGCTTCTGGGATCTGCCCAACATAAAGTACTCGATCCAACGTGAACTAAAAGCCAGAGCTATAAAAAAATCTGCATAACTAATTTTCTGAACATGATATGGAAATATAGTGAGAATTAAATCCCAGTAAGTTCAATAATAAATCATCATCAATATAGCTCATCACATCATGTTCAGCTGTATAAACTACAGAAAATATCTTTGGTCACATGAATGCATTATATCTATGCACATAAGAATCATACAGTAATAATATGTATGACAGGAGTAACTATTTTTAGAATATCATATGATGGCCAACAACTTATTCTCATTTCAAGCTACCCCGGTCAGGGTGAGTATCCTCTACTCTCTGGTACGGGCTTTTCTCGCTCTGTCCGACATGGCACACTTTCTCTCTTTTTTCTCATAATCATAATCATAACCGTTGGTAGGGCATCCCCTACTGGTGCACCACACGGATTGCCATGTGACCGTGCTCATTTCTTTTCCTTTCACAATGATAGCCAAAAATATGCTTTCAATAACAAGTATGTTCATCAAAATATAACTATTACCATAAATCATTGGTAATCATGCCATGAACATAACCATTTCAAATATCACTTTATAAAATATTTCCATGTCAGAATTTCACACTTAAGATGGTAAGAAGTTCATACAATGGCAATGGCTATGGCATATACTAGTCATTTATAAGATTCGTCTTTTTTTTTTAAATATTAATTTTATTTCTTTATTTTATTGATGCAAGTTTTCATCATATCTAACCTTCTCTTTGTGCTTGGCCTTAGTCATTTTCTTCTTATTTATATCATTTCCAACACATGTTCTTACAAATTTATAGAGCATTGTTCCCCAATTTGATTTCTACTATTACCCTATAGTTAAAGAGGTTCATCTAGGGCAGAAAAATGTTAAAAATAGGCTTAACCAGCTTCTAGCACGGTTTGGCCATGTTCCAGGACACGGCTATGCTTTAAAAATACTTCAAATGTACTAAAAAATAGCTCCGAACACGGCTAGCCCCTACTTGAAGCACCCAGAACACGGCCTGGCCGTGCTTTGTGACTGTTGCTCACTAATCAGAGCATAACTCCCTCATTTTAACTCCGATTAAGGTGATCTTGGTGTCTATGGAACGCTAAGACAATTATATAAAACTCTTATGTTAATCATATTAGCAAAATAGTAATAAATCATGGTGTTATTACTCCCTTAAAGTCAATATTATTTCTTCTCGGGTAGGTTCTAACCTTTACTTACTAATCTGACTATATCTCCCACATAAGAATTCCAAATTAAGTTATTCTAGTGGCTAAACATCCGTGACACATAAATCTATAATCCATATGTTAACCATTTATTTTAATTCCTTATATAATTTTCCCAGAAGTTAAAACACCGAAGCTATCCTAACATATTCTTCCCTGATTAACCATTTTTTGACCTTTGTTTACTAATCGGAACATATCTTCCTCATATGAACTCTAAATTGAATGATTCCAGTGGCTAAAAGTCCATGACACATATATCTATAATTCATATGTTAACCATTTTTGGAAAACAAACAACTTATTTTCTTGTCTTCCTCTTCCTTAGTCAAGATATGCATAGGAAAAGGAGATTTGTATTTTGAAAATTATGATGATATGTTCTTAAGATAAGGGACAAGGTCCCTTTGATTTAGGGATTCTTTTCCATTTTCTTTTGTCTTAAACAAGTATGATAGGTTTGCCTTTTTAGGTGGCAAATTTCTAGCCCTTGAATCTCCATTATTTGGTTGATATTATTTGTGTGGGATAGGAATGTTTTGTCCTAATGCCATGTATTATCATACCACTTGCTAGAATTATGAGTGTAGGATATAGATGTTTTTGTCCTAAAGCCTTGTATTATCATGCCACTTGCCAAAATGATGAATGTAGAATCACACCACTTGCTAAATTTTTGTCTTAATGCCATGTAACCTAATCTTTATTATTACATTATTATATCATCACCTAATTTATTTTATTTTATTTTTCCTCTTGGATTTGGGCTTATTCCTACCCATTATGGGCTTAGTCCTACCCATTTTCTTTGCTTTGGATAAAATTCTACCTTTCTTGGAGGGCTTGGTCACATTTTCATAATTTTTGGGCTATTGGTCCAATTACTATATCCTAGTCCAAGTCTATGTTTTATTTCTTGCTTAGGTTATCCAATGGCTTGCTAGAAACTTATGTGAAGTGGAAAAACTCTATATGAAGTGTCCATAGGTAAAAGCCCAATGTATGGGTAAAGATTTTAAACTTAGTAACTCTAGTTCTTGAATTAGGAAAAATTACCCTAATTCAATGTTCTTGAAATTTTAAGACATTTACTTGTTTCTAAAAATTTATCTTCCTTATCCAAGAATTTTGCATCTCTTAGTATGTTATTTCTAATTTCTTTCTTATTAGGTTTTCCCTCTTTATTTGTTCTCTTAATGTTAGAAACATTTTCTATGCATATACATAAGGTGAAGAATTTCTAAGGATTATATTTCCTTAGATATCTAAAATATTGTCTAATAAATTTTATTTCCTTAGTTAAATATTTATGTAATTTTATCAATAAAAAAAAGAAATTAGGGATGTTACATGATACAATGATACAACCAAGTATTATAGTGATGAATTTTAATAAATATGCCATGATTGTTGTAACAACTCCATATTTTATATATATATATATATATATATATATATATATATATATACATATAAAAATATATATTTCTAAAATTCCATGAAGTCATTACCTCTTTACTTTTAACTATTTAACTCATAATAACATTCAATTAAGTTAACCAAACATAATTAAGGTTTATGAAATACCATTTAACACTTATACAATTCTAGGTTTACATACGCATTATTAATCAAAACATCTATAAAAAAAATAAAACACATATAAGTCTACATTTTATTTGTCCATATTGACCAGTTCCAGAGATATGGGTGCGGGTGGTTGCACCTTCACCAGGATCTTAGCAAACTCGACCCAACGTACGCTAAAAGCCAGTCACAGAGAATATCTACATAACTTTATTTTCTGAACATGATATGGAAATATAGTGAGAATTAAATCTCAGTAGATTCAACAATAAATCATAATTATCATCAATATAGTTCATCATGTCATGTTCATCTGTATAAACTACAACAAATATTTACAGGTCACATGAATGCACTTTATTTATGCACATGAAAATCGTATAGTTATGACATATATGGCATGAATAACTATTTTCAGAATATCATATGATGGCTATCAGCTTATTTTCATATCAAGCTACCCCTATCAGAGTGAGTACTTTCTACTCTCTGGTATGGAGTTTTCTCGCTCTGTCTGACATGGCACACTTTATTTTCTCATTAACATAATCATAGTCGTTGGTAGGACGTCCTCTACTGGTGCACCACACAGACCGCCATGTGTAACATCCTTAATTTCGTTTCTTTTATTAATAAAGGTACGTAAATATTTAATGTAACATCTGTAGTTTTGTTTCTTTAAAGATACATAAATATTTAATTAATGAAATAAAATTTATTAGACAATTTTTAGATATTTAAGGAAATATAATCTTTAGAACTTATTCAGCTTATGTGTATGCATAGAAACATGTTTCTAACATTAAAGGAACAAGTAAAGAGAGAAAACCTAATAGGAAAAATTAGAAATAACATACTAAAGATAGGAGAAATTCTTTGGTAAGGAAGATTAATTTTTGTGAAGTAAGTAAAGGTCTTAAAATTTTAAGAAGATTGGGTTAGGGTAATTTTTCCTAACTCAAGAGTTAGAAATTTCTAAGTTTTAACATCTCCACCCATAAATTGGGCTTTCACCTATGGACACTTCATATAGATTTTTTCTACTTCACATAAGTTTCTAGCAAGCCTATTGGATAACCTAAGCAAGAAATAAAACATAGACTTGGACTAAGATGTAGAAGTTGGACTGATAGCCCAAAAATTATGAAATGTGACCAAACCCTCCAAAAAAGGTAGAATTTTATCCAAAGCAAAGGAAATGGGTAGGAATGAGCCCAAATCCAAGAGGAAAAAAAAATAAAAAAAAATCATGTGATGAAATAATAGTGTAATAATAATAAATATTAGGTTACATGCCATTAAGACAAAAATTTAGCAAGTGATAATACAAGGTATTAGGACAAAACATCTATATCCTACACTCATAATTTTAGCAAGTGGTATCATAATACATGGCATTTGGACAAAACATTCCTATCCCACACAAATAATTTCAGCCAAGTAAGAGAGATTCAAGGGCTAGAAACTTGTCACTTAGAAAGGCAAACCTATCATACTTGATTAAGACAAAGGAAAAAGGAAATGAATCCCTAAATCAAAAAGACCTTGTCTCTTGTCTTAAGAACATATTATCATAATTTTCAAAATACAAATCTCCTTTTCCTATGCATATCTTGACTAAGGAAGAGGAAGACAAGAACATGAGTTTTTTGTTTTCCAAAAATCAACCAAGTGCATCCTAATTGTGATAAGGTAGACCCATGATCATGAAAGGTGAATTATTTAATAGTCTATTTAAGCAAAACCCACCCTTATAACATTATAATTTCATCCAAGTGAGGGAAAGGAAAAATAGAAGCAAGGTAGAGTGAGGAAAGGAGAGAAAGAGGGGAGAAGAAAGGAAGGAAGAAAAAGGAGAAGTCTAGAGGACTAAGTACTCAAGGTAAGTTAACATAATCTCCACTTGAATCCATCTTTTTTTTTATCCTTGGGGTTCAAAAACTCACCCTCCTTCTCTTATTTAAGCTGCTAGAAGAGCTAAGGAAGGGAGGAATCTTGCTACTTCCTTCAAGAGGAAACAAGAAAACAAATTCACTAAGTGAGCTAGGGAGATCCTTAGGTAGGTTTAACAATATTTCTTTTTGAAAAGTTTTAAAATTTGTAACATTTATATGAGATTTTGATCTTATAACTTTATGATTGTTCATGGATGTTGCTATATCATGTTACATATTAATCTTGCATGTGATGTGTGTTTGAATACTTAGGCAGGTGTAGATAGTTCTGCATAGGTATGGCTATGGGTGCAAAATTTTATGCTTCTGAAATGCATTAAATTATCTAAATTGCTTACAAGTTGGCATATAGTTTGAGAAGAGTATAGTTTTAATAATGGATTTCTGAACTCATGGTATATCTGATTTCACATGTATTTCTCATTAAATGATAAGTAAATATTTATGCACGTGGCATTGATTTGTAAAACTATAAAGCTACTGATTATGATTAAATGGCAAGCGTAAAGCTCATAGTGAGTTTCTTGATAATTTTACATTGCATTGATGAATATGCATTTGTATATATGTATTTATATGTATGGATGAATATCAACGGGTTGTATAGCTTGTGACGGTACCGAATATAGGACGCCCTATTAGTTTGAGTGAGCCGAGGGAGGGCCACTCTAACCGGGTGACAGTGGTAATGTGAGGAGGGAGATGGGTGATGGACTCACATTCCCTTATCACTATTGTGACTGTAGTCGATCGGTCACTATGCACATAGCAAATGTGTGTGTGGGTTGACTAGATCGCCGAATGAGGCAGGTCATTTTAAAAGTTTATAACTTTATCTCAAAAGCTTATTATTTTACTATAGTTTATACAGCTGAGGATAACAACATTTGTTTAATGATCATACCGTGCTGAATATGGTTTGGATATCTGAATATCCCTTTTTTTAAAAATATTTGAAATATAAGTCCCATATGGATGTACTTCTGAACTGTATTTTCTAAGTCACAAATTTTAAAACATGAGTACATCCATATGCTAACCTAAGAGGTTATAGAGGTATTATCTGCTCACTGAATTGTACAACTCACTACACGATATTTTCACATTTTTCATATAAGAATATAGAGTCTGATCCTACAGATAGGTGATCAGTTAGGTGACAAATTCTCTGGGTAAGTCTACGTTGCTTTCATGGCTCACAATTTTGAATTATATTGTGTTTGTATTCTATAGTGTGCTTCGAACACTACAAGCAGGATCCCTGCTTCTGTTGTTACTAATCTGTCCATATCTCCCTCATAAAAATTCCAAATTAAGTTATTCCAGTGGCTAAAAATTCGTGACACATATAGTAATAATTTTATGTTAATCATTTATTTTAATTCCATAAAGAATGTTCCCAAAAATTAAAACACAGAAACTATCCAAAAATGTTCTTTCCTGATTAACCAATTTCTAACCACTGCTTACTAATCAGACCAGATCTACCTCATACGGACTCTAAATTGAGTTATTCCAGTGGCTAAAAATCTGTGACACATATATCTATAATTCGTATGTTAACCATTTATTTTAATGCCCTACAGAAAATTCCCAGAAATTAAAACACAGAAGCTATCTTAACATATTCTTCCCTGGTTAACCATTTTCTGACCACTGCTTACTAATCGGACCATATCTACCTCATATGGACTCTAAATGGATTGATTCCAGTGGCTAAAAATCCGTGACACATATATCTATAATTCTTATGATAAACATTTATTTTAATTCCCTATAGAAAATTCACAGAAATTAAAACACAGAAGCTATCCTAATATATTCCTCCCTGATTAACCATTTTCTGACATTTGCTTACAAATTGGACCATATCTACCTCATATGAATTCTAAATTGAATGATTCCAGTGGCTAAAATTCTATGAGACATAGTTACATTTTGATGAACATACTTGTTATTGAAAGCATATTTTTGGTTATCATTGTGAAAAGAAAAGAAATGAGCACAGTCACATGGCAATTCGTGTGGTGCACCAGTAGGGGACGCCCTACCAACGGTTATGATCATGTTAATGAGAAAAGAAAGAGAAAGTGGGCCATGTCGGACGAAGCGAGAAAAGCCCGTACCGAAGAGTAGAAAATACTCACCCTGACTGAGGTAGCTTGATATGAGAATAAATTGATAGTCATCATATGATGTTTTGAAAATAATTAATCATGTCATACATGTCATTACTACACGATTTTCATGTGCATAGATATAGTGCATTCATTTGACCAAAGATATTTACTGTAGTTCATACAGCTGAACATGACGTGATGAGCTATATTGATGATGATTTATTATTTTTTTTTACTGGGATTTAATTCTCACTATATTTCCATATCATGTTCAGAAAATTAGTTATGCAGATTTTTCTATGGCTTTGGCTATTAGTGTATGTTGGATCGAGTTACTTTATGTTGGGCAGATCTGATGTGATCTTAATTAAGCATGATTTTAATACCTTTATGCTTACCTTTTTTTTGATTTAAGTAAAATATAATTAGGAATTAGCTTAGTTTTGTGTTTTGTGTTGTAGGAACAAAGGAAGAAGAAAATGGAAGAAAAAGATAAGAAATTCATGGAAAAATGATACATTGCAGCGATTCTAGACCTTTCAGTACTGTTTTGAGCATATAGCCCTCTTATGAACTCCAATCAAAGTGATTCAAGTGGCTGTGAAAAGATAACACAATAAGCTACAACGGTGATGTTGAACACTTGGTCAATTTCTGGAGATTTCATAGTCTTACAGAGCTCGCAAATCAGAATCACAGTGCAGCAAGATGAATTCTGACCTTTGATCACTAATGTTAACATATCTCCTTCAATTTAGATCCGATTGAGGTTCTTTTAGCGGCTATGGAAATAAGAGACATAGGGCTACAACTTTCGTGTTCGGCACTTTGGCTAATTCTGGAAATTTCTGGGCACCGCAGCGCTGATCAACTTAGCCAGCTTCGTAGCAAGTGAGCGCCACGGCGCCCCGTCCATGTCTCTCCGCCGTGATTTTAGGTCTTTTTCACTCCAATTGAAGGCAGATGGACATGATTTGACCTAGAAACACTCCTACTTCGATTAGGAGGAGGGAGTCTATAAAAATGGAAGAAAGCAACCAGAGAAATGATCTAATTCTTAATCCAATTCTTCATCTACATTCTTCAATTCTTCTTTAGAGTTTCTTATGGCCCTGCGTGACTAGTTCTTTTAGTTGGTTGAGGAGAGTTGAAACCTCAAGAGACTTTTATACATTGTGAGATATGGATCTGATATTATTATTTCAATTTGTTTTGAATATTGATTGTTCATCTGTTCTTATTCTTAATGATTATTCATATGATTGCTAGGAGGCCTACTAGTATTTTGTCTGTTTTAATCTACCGCTGAATTGTGTTTTGAACAAAGTCTTTAATTCTGTGATTCGTGAGGCAAATAGGTTTGAGGGTTTTGGATTATAAATCGTTGAACCTATGATGAATGGTTAACTAAATTAGATATAGCCGATGTGTTTATATTTGTTTAGCTCTGTCAGTTTCTCTAGTTCTTCATGTGGTTAATAAGTTATATTTTACCGATGCGCTAAAAGATGGCTTGTTGATTAGGGTTTTATTAGTGCGATTGTCATTAATTTGCTAGGCTTAAGGAGAAACAGGGTTAAAACCCCAATGATAGATGTTCATTTACAGATTGATTATGTTGTCGATGATCAATGTAATCCCTTGACGGTGGATACCAATCGAAACCAACGTCTTTATCATTAATCACTTTCGCTTATTTATTTTCATTATTGTTTACCTTACTTAATTTGCGATTATCAATTCCCCCCTTTTAATCACATAAGGCAATTCCAGTCTTTGTGGGATTGACCCTTACTCCCACTACTACAGGTTAGTTTTGAGGTAAGGTATTAATTTGGGTGCACCTGCAACAGTGTGCACCAAATTTTGGCGCCATTGCTGGGGACTGCGTCATTACTTTTTGTGATTTTTTTGATTTATGCCTATAACTCGTTCTTCTAATTCTCGAGATTTATAGTTTAATCCAGATATTGGAAAATCTGTATACAAGCACAGAAGAGAAATTTAAGAAGACGTTGATTAGGATAAGGAGGAAGTGATCATGGCTAGACACCCCACTCTAAGGAGCTTGCAGCTCCTGATTTGCATCAGCAACCCTTATGCATTACTTTTCCTAATCTTGATGATAATGTTAATTTTGAGTTGAAATCTGGATTAATTCATCTCTTACCAAGTTTTCATGGTCTTGCAGGTGAAGACCCGTATAAACATCTGAAGGAGTTCCATGTAGTATGTACCAGTATGAAGCCCCCTAGAGTAACTGAGGAACAAATAAAACTCAGGGCTTTTCCTTTTTCCTTAAAAGATTCAGCCAAAGATTGGTTGTATTATTAGGAAAGTTTTTAGAACGTTATTTTCCTGCATCTAGAGCCGCTACTATTAGGAAAGAAATATGCGGCATTAGGAAATTGCATGGTGAAACGCTTTATGAATATTGGGAAAGGTTTAAGAAACTTGTGCAAGCTGCCCACATCATCAGATTAGTGAACAGCTACTAATCCAATAATTTTATGAAGGTCTTTTGCAGGGAGATAGGAGCATGATAGATACAGCTAGTGGAGGAGTACTAGTAGATAAGACTCCTAAAGCAGCCAGAGCTCTGATATCAAATATGGCTGCCAATTCACAACAATTTGGCATTAGGCATGATCCTCCTATTAGGCATGCCCATGAGGTAAGTACTACTTCTCTTCAGAATCAAATATCTAAACTTACTTCTCTTGTGCGCCAAATGGCTACAGGTACATTGCAGCAAGTTAAAGTCTATGGAATATGTTCAGCGACAGGGCACCCTACTGATATGTGTCTTACACTTCAAGAAGAATCCACAGAACAAGCGAATGCTATAGGAGGTTTTCCTGGCCAATCAAATAGGTATGATCCTTATTCTAATACATACAATTCTGGATGGAAGGATCATCCAAATTTCAGGTATGGGAATGCACAAAATAGGCCTGCAGGACAAAATTTTCAACAAAACCAACAGGCTTATTATCCTAGACAGAATGCATCCCAGGATCATCAGGTAAGTAATCCATTGGAAGACATTGTGAAAACTCTTGTACATAACTCTCATCAATTTCAGCAAGAGACAAGAGCTAGCATTCAGAACCTGACAACGCAAGTAGGTCAGTTAGCAACCACAGTGAGTCGTTTGGATGCTCAAAACTCAGGTAAGTTACCTTCAAAAACTGTGATAAACCTAGGGGAAAATGTGAGTGCAATCATGCTACAAGGTGATGAAGAAGTTGAGACCCCAATGCAAGAGTTACATGCACCAACTGAGCAAGAGGAAGATAAGAATGATGCAACCATGGTAGGTAAGCATCCAAAAGGTAAGTCTGAACCTTTCTTTGAATATAAATCTAAACCTCCCTTTCCTGAAGCTTTGAAGGAAAATAGGATGAATGAAAGAACTTCTGAATTATATGACATCTTTAGAAAGCGTGAGGTAAATCTTCCTCTTTTGGATGCAATCAGTCAGGAACCTCACTATGCCCATTTCTTAAGGGAATTACACACCCAACAGAGGAATCAGAAGTTGAAAGGAGCTGAGAAAGTAAAAGTAGGTGAGCATGTTTCTGCAATTATTCAGAGAAAACTCCCTAAAAAATGCAAGGACCCAGGTATGTTTTCTATTCCCTACTCTATAGGCTACAATACATTTGATAAGGCAATGGTAGATCTAGGAGCATCTATTAATGTCATGCCATACTCTATCTATGCATCTTTAGCACTAGGGCCTCTGAAAGAAACTAGTGTTATAATACAATTGGCTGACAAATCTAACACCCTCCCCGAGGGTGTAGTTGAGGATGTTTTAGTACAAGTTGGTGATCTGATTTTTCCTGTTGATTTTTATGTACTTAACATGGAGAGTGGTGATCAAACAACTCCAATTTTGTTAGGGAGACCATTCTTAAAAACATCCAAGGCCCTAATAGATGTTCATAGTGGCACACTGACAATGGAATTTGAAGGAAAAATTATGAAATTCAGTAACTGCAGTGCCATGAAAGATCTCACTGCCTATGCTATTAATATGGTAAATTCTATAGCACAGGATGTTGAGCCTTTAGATACAAAGGTTGAGAAATCAACCTTGAGTGTTCACTTGCAGGAGAATAATGTAGAAGCTCCAAAAGTGCAGCAAACAGGTAAGGATCCCTTTACCTCAGCACCAAATTCTAATGCAAATGCACATTCTATTTTGCAGGATCCTGGGTCAAATCTGTCACCTCTTCCCAATCACTTGAAATACTTGGAAGTAGGAGATGCATCACCTATTTTAGTTGCCCAGAATTTGGGTGTTAAAAAAGAAGAAGAATTGATGCATATTCTTCAGAAAGAAAGAAATTCCATTATAAGAACAATTGAAAACCTTAAAGGCATAGACCCGACTGTAGAGTTACATTAAGTTATAGAAATCAAAGGGGTTAGACCCCTTACAGGTAAGAAATCTCTCCCTTGGTTAGGATCACTTGTTATTACTAATGTGGCTTCTGGTTATGCAGTTGAATTTCAAGGAATGAATCAGTCCTAGAAATTTAAAGTGAACATCAAAGAGCCTCAATGAACAAAGATAAGGAGCTGAGTCGAGCCAACGACAATAAACAAAGGCGCTTAATGGGAGGCAACCCAACATAGTAAAAAAAAAGAAGGTGAAAATTGGAGCAATTCAGGGTCCAATGATGTCACACTAACATGCTCATTCCACCCCAAACAAATTCAGGGAAGTCCACTTAACTCATATGTTTTTATATATCCTTCCCTATTCTTATCTTTCTTTTACATTGAGGACAATGTAAAGTTTGAGTGTGGGGGTGGAAGTATATTTTTCTGAATTATTGTGACCCTATTATGAACATTAATTTTCTGGTTTTCCCTATTAATGCATTTTTATTGCGTTTAGCAAGTTGAGTGATTGTGTGAGTGTTTCAATTTATGTTTTGGGATGTTAGGCACAAGCAATAGCTAATGATATGACTATTCAAATTTTTTTAGCTCTTGAAAAATATAGAAAATTCATGGTTATATGCAATTTTATCCCTTTTGCAATTTATTACTTTTGACTTTAGAATCCTGAAATATTTTTGCACAATAACTTTGGGCATTCAATTTTATCTTTTACTTAGAGAAGGTTTATATAATTCAAAAATATGTAATGATTTCAACAGGATTCTAGAACTTATTTGAATGCTGCTTGAGGCGAAATCCTAGGTTAATACTATTATTTAGGAGATGATTTAGGCATTATTGGATAGATTGAGCCTTTCTAGCCTAACCTACACAATGAAATATCCTAAGTTCCTCTATTTTGAGCTTAATGAACTTTTTCTTCTAAAAACCACAAATGAACCGAAAGCCAAATTTTGTATGAATATCCTTATTTTTTATCCTATTCACTCACTCCATGATTATTTTTCTAAATACTTGTGTTGTAGAGCTTTATTTACAGAAGAGTGGAAAGGTGGAGCAAAGAAAAGAAAGGAATTATACAAAAAAAGAAGAAGAGAATTATGCAAAGAAGAGAGAAGAAATATCCAAAGAGGATAAAAGCAAATTTTGTGGCTGAAAGAAAAAAAAATTGAGAATCGAAGAAAATGATGGATCAAATTCAATTGAAACAAGAAAAAGAGTGTGGGGGGAAAATCTCCCCAAATTTATAAAAGCTCAAGAGATCATATTTAATCATGTGGTGTTGGGTGATTGAGCCTAAATTTGTATCCTTTATCCCACCTTATATCCTGGCCACATTACAAGCTAAATAAAGTCCTATTGATCCTAGAGGTAGTTTTGGCCTACATTAGTGGAGAGTGGCATGAAGAATAGGCATATGGAAATCCTAAACTACTTAGAGATCTACAACCAAAATTTTGGGATATATAAACTCATCTGGGTAAAAGGAAATTTAATGGCTCAAAACACACACACACTTGGGATTCAAGAGGATAAAATAATGAATTACATTTGGGTTAATCTTGTGTATGATTATGATCTTTTGAAATTTTTCTTTAACATATTTTTATGATATGAGGCAGAAAGTTTGGTATGCCTAACACTTACTACATATATTGATTTTTGTTTTTGTCTTTAGGGATTATTTTACTTGAGGACAAGCAAAAGGTTGAGTGTGGGGGTATTTGATGTGATCTTAATTAAGCATGATTTTAATACCTTTATGCTTACCTTTTTTTTGATTTAAGTAAAATATAATTAGGAATTAGCTTAGTTTTGTGTTTTGTGTTGTAGGAACAAAGGAAGAAGAAAATGGAAGAAAAAGATAAGAAATTCATGGAAAAATGATACATTGCAGCGATTCCAGACCTTTCAGTACTGTTTTAAGCATATAGCCCACTTATGAACTCCAATCAAAGTAATTCAAGTGGCCGTGAAAAGATAACACAATAAGCTACAACGTTTATGTTGAACAATTGGTTAATTTCTAGAGATTTCATAGCCTTACAGAGCTCGTAAATCAGAATCACAGTGCAGCAAGATGAATTCTGACCTTTGATCACTAATTTTAACATATCTCCTTCAATTTAGATCCGATTGAGGTGATTCTAGCGGCTATAGAAATAAGAGACATAGAGCTACAACTTTTGTGTTCTGTACTTTGGTTAATTCTAGACATTTCCAGGTGCCACGGCGCTGATCAACCCAGCCAGCTTCGTAGCAAGTGAGCGCCGTGGCGCCCCGTCCATGTCTCTCCGTAGTGCCGCAGCGCTCTACTTGAGTGCCGCGGCGCCCGCCGTCGCACTAGAACAATAATTTTCTTGATGTTAGGTCTTTTCACTTTAATTGAAGCCGGATGGATGGGGATTTGACCTAGAAACACTCCTACTTCGATTAGGAGGAGGGAGTCTATAAAAAGGGAGGAAAGCAACCAGAGAAATGATCTAATTCTTAATCCAATTCTTCATCTACGTTCTTCAATTCTTCTTTAGAGTTTCTTATGGCCCTGCGTGGCTAGTTCTTTTAGTTGGTTGAGGTGAGTTGAAACCTCAAGGGACTTTTATACATTGTGAGATGTGGATCTGATATTATTATTTCAATTTGTTTTGAATATTGATTGTTCATCTGTTCTTATTCTTAATGATTATTCATATGATTGCTAGGAGGCCTACTAGTATTTCGTCTGTTTTAATCTACCACTGAATTGTGTTTTGAACAAAGTCTTTAATTCTGCGATTCGTGAGGCAAATAGGTTTGAGGGTTTTGGATTATAAATCATTGAACCTATGATGAATGGTTGACTAAATTAGATGGCTTGTTGATTAGGGTTTTATTAGTGCGATTGTCATTAATTTGCTAGGCTTAAGGAGAAACAGGGTTAAAACCCCAATGATAGATGTTCATTTACAGATTGATTATGTTGTCGATGATCAATGTAATCCCTTGACGGTGAATACCAACCGAAACCAATGTCTTTATCATTAATCACTTTTGCTTATTTATTTTCATTATTGTTTACTTTACTTAATTTGCGATTATCAATTCCCCCTTTTTAATCACATAAGGTAATTCCAATCTCTGTGGGATCGACCCTTACTCCCACTATTACAGGTTAGTTTTGAGGAAAGGTATTAATTTGGGTGCACCTGCGACAGTGCGCACCAAGATCCTAGAATCAAATAATATATTTATGGTCGAGTTGGTTCAGATCCCGATGAAGGTGCAACAACCCGCACCTATATCTCCGAAATTGGTCAACCAGAATAAATAAGATGTAGTTATTTATCTGTTTGATTTTGTTGTAAGTACGTTTTGATTAATGACATGTATGTGAACTCTATATTGTATAATAAATAATAATTTAAAAAAGGTTGTTACAATCAAGCCCAATAGTTAGTTTCAAAAAAAATATTTCACAGTAGTCATAACACCACCTCGGCATATAGATAGGAAACACTAGTAATTTTTTACCTATATGAAATCACTGATCTCCTACACAGCACTACCACAACATACTCAAGATACTATAAGATCGATTCAGATAACCAACCACCCACTGGCCATCTAGGATCGACCAGGCTCTGATACCAATTGTGTAACAACCTTTTTTTTTATTATACAATATAGAGTTCACATACACGTCATTAATAAAAACGTACGTACAACAAAATCAAACACATAAATAACTACATCTTATTTATTCTGATTGACCAATTCTGGAGATATAGGTGCGGGTGGTTGCACCTTCACCGGGATCTGAACCAACTCGACCACAAACATATTATTTGATTTTGAGATCTGCCTAATATAAAGTAAGTCGATCCAACGTACACTAAAAGCCAGAGCCATAGAAAAATATGCATAACTAAATTTCTAAAGATGATATGAAAATATAGTGATAATTAAATCCCAATAAGTTCAACAATAAATCATCATCAATTAGCTCATCACGTCATGTTCAGTTGTATAAACTATAGTAAATATCTTTGGTCACATGAATGCACTATATCTATGCACATGAGAATCGTACAATAATAACATGTATGACAGGATTAATTATTTTTAGAATATCATATGATGACTATCAATTTATTCTCATATCAAGCTACCCGGGTCAAGGTGAGTGTTTTCTACTCTCCGGTACGGGCTTTTCTCGCTCCGTCCGACATAGCCCACTTTCTCTTTCTTTTCTCATTAACATAATCATAACCGTTGGAAGGGCGTCCCCTACTGGTGCACCACACAGATTTCCATGTGACCGTGCTCATTTCTTTTCTTTTCACAATGATAGCCAAAAATATGCTTTCAATAACAAGTATGTTTATCAAAATATAACTATTACCAAAAATAATTGGTAATCATGCCATGAACCTAACCATTTCAAAAATCACTTTATAAAATATTTCCATGTCAAAATTTCACACTTAAGATGATAAGAAGTTCATACAATGGTAATGACTATGGCATATACTAGTCATTTATTATTTTCATTTATAAGATTCTTCTTTTTTAAATATTAATTTTATTTCTTTATTTTCTTGATGCAGGTTTTCATCCCATCTAACCTTCTCTTACTAATCAAAGCATAACTCCCTCAATTTAACTCTGATGTAGGTGATCTTGGTGTCAATTTCAAGATAAAACAATTATCTAAAACTATTATGTTGAATAGTTTAGCGAAATATTACGAAATCAAGGTGATATTACTCCCTCAATGTACAGGTCATTTCTTCTCGAATAGGTTATGACCTCTGTCTACTAATTGGCTCATATCTCCCTCATAAAAATTCTAAATTAAGTTATTCCAATGGATACAAATCCGTGACACATATATATATAATTCATATGTTAACTATGTATTTTAATTCCCTACATAATGTTCCCAAAAATTAAAACACAGAAGCTATCCTAACATAATCTTCCCTGATTAACCATTTTCTGACCACTGCTTACTAATCAGACCATATCTACCTCATATGGAATTCAAATAGCTTAATTCCAGTGGCATAAATTCCGTGACACATATATGTATAATTCTTATATTAACCATTTATTTGAACTCCCTACAGAATGTTCCCAGAAATTAAAACACGGAAGCTATCCTAACATGTTCTTCCCTGATTAACCATTTTCTAAACACTACTTACTAATCAGATCATATCTACCTCATCTGGACTCCAAATTGAGCAATTCCAGTGACTAAAAATTCGTGAAACATAGATATACAGTTTTCATGTTAACTAAGTCTTTCAATTCCTAACCGATTCTTCCCAGAATATTAAAAACAGAAGCTTAAAAGTTTTCCATCCATAGCCATATCTATGCATAACTATCTACACCAGCCTAAGTATTCAAATGTACATAATATGTAACATGATATAGCAACATCCATGACCAATCATCAAAGTTCTAAGATCAAAATCTCATATAAATATTATAAGTTTCAAAAGTTTTCTTCAAAAATAAATATTGTTAAACTTACCTTAAGTACTTAGTCCTTTAGACTTCTCCTTCCTCTTTCTTCCTTTCTTCCTCTCCTTTCCTCACTCTACCTTGCTTCTATTCTTCCTTTCCCTCACTTGGACGAAAATTCTAATGTTATAGGGGTGGGTTTTGCTTAAATAGACGACCAAATAATTCATCTTTCAAGATCATGGGTCTACCTTATCACAATTAGGATACACTTGGTTGAATTTTTGGAAAACAAACAACTTATGTTCTTGTCTTCCTCTTCCTTAGTCAAGATATGCATAGCAAAATGAGATTTGTATTTTAAAAATTATGATAATATGTTTCTAAGATAAGGGACAAGGTCCCTTTGATTTAGGGATTCATTTCTTTTTCTTTTGTCTTAATCAATTATGATAGGTTTTCCTTTTTATGTGGAAAATTTCCAACCCTTGAATCTTCCTTGCTTAACTAAAATTATTTGTGTAGGATAATGTTGTTTTGTCATAATGCTATGTATTATTACCCACTTGCTAAAATTATAAGTGTAGGATATAGATGTTTTGTTCTAATGCCATGTATTATCACACCACTTGCTAAATGTTTGTCTTAATGCCATGTCACCTAATCTTGATTACACCGTTATTTCATCACTTTATTTTATTTTATTTTTTATTTTTCCTCTTGGGTTTGGGCTCATTCTTGCCCTTTTTCTTTACTTTGGATAAAATTCTACCTTTCATAATGGGCTTAGTCACATTTTCATGATTTTTGGACTACCGGTCCAATTTCTATATCCTAGTCCAAGTCTATGTTTTATTTCTTGCTTGGGCTATCCTATTGGCTTGCTAAAAATTCATGTGAAGTAGAAAAAACTCTATATGAAGTGTCCATAGGTGAAAGCCTAATTTATGGTTGGAGGTACTAAACTTAGTAACTTTAACTCTTAAATTAGGAAAAATTACCCTAATCCAATCTTCTTGAAATTTTAATACCTCTATTTATTTCACAAAAATTTTATCTTCCTTACCCAAGAATTTCAACTTTCTTTAGTATATTTATTTCTAATTTTTCCTCTTAGGTTTTCTCTCTTTACCTATTTCATTAATGTTAGAACATTTCTATGCATACACATAAGGTGAAGAATTTTTAAGGATTATATTTCCTTAAATATCTAAAAATTGTCTAATAAATTTTATTTTCTTACAGGATGTTACAGTCTCCACATCTTTAGGGCAAAAACTATAACAGCCAATTCTAAATCATGAGTAGGATAATTCTCTTCATGCAGTCTCAATTGTCGAGACGCATATGCAACCACTTTGCTTTCTTACATCAAAATACAACCTAAACCCTTCTTGGAAGCATCCGTATAGACAACAAAGCATCCAGAAGGATTAGGAACAATTAGAACAAGGGGAGAAGTCAATTTGACTTTACGATCTTGGAAACTATTCTCAACATTCTTTTTTTATTTTTTTATTTTTTATTTATTTATTTTTTCATTTTTCTTTATTTTCATATTTATATTATATATTTTTTTTATTTTTTTTATCTTTCATTTCATTTTATTTTTATTTTTCATTTTTACACTTATTTATTTATTTCCTTATTTTTTATATTTTTATATTTCTTATTTTTTGTCATATTTTATTTTATTTTATCAATTTTTAATATATTTTTATAATATTTATTATAAATTTAACTTTATATTTTATTATTTTAACACATTTAAGTAATTCCAAAGCCTATAGATCCGTGAGACATATATCTAAAATTGATATGTTGACCAGTTCTTTAAAATCCTTGCCGAATTTTTTCAGAATTCCAAAAAACAGAGGCTTTTCAATTATTCCGAAATTCAGCTTAATTTAACTTTCCTTTAATTTTCTTTTATATAATCTTATGCACTCATATGCATGTCCAAACATCCAAACAGAATTTCTTATAATTATCCAGACCACATGTTATCCAAAATCACATCTAAAAAGTATATATATAATTTTATACAAAATTCATGAGTGGATGTTAAGCCTACCTCAGATAAATCCTTAAATGTTCATGCTTGATTCTTTCTTCACAAAAATCCTACATCCATACATTGAATTAGGATATTCCTTAAGAAATGATAATGAAATTAGAGAGACGACCAAGAAATTTACTTTGATTTCCCTTTCCTCTTCCTTTTCCTTTTCATTCTTCTTCCTCTTTCTCTTCTTTTTCTTCCTCTTTGTTTTCCTCCTCTTTCTTTTCTTCCTCTTTCCTTGCCGAAAAATCTTACCGACACTTCCCCCTTCTCCCTCTTAATTTTTTTTTCATACTTACCAATTTCCCTCGTTTCCCTCTTAATTATTTTTCCTACCTACCACCCCTTAAATTACAATTTTGCCATCCTCCATTAATTACAAAAATGCCATACTCCATAAATTACAAAAGTACCATCCTAAAGTATTTACAAAACTGCCATCCTAGAATATTTACAAAATTGCCATCTCAATGAAATTACATTCTCTTGAAATTCTGGGAACATTCAACAAGGATTTTAAAGAAATGGTCAACATATGAATTGTAGATATATATCTCACAGATCTATAGGATTTGAAATTACTTAATTTGAAGTTCGTATGAGAGAGATATGGATTATTAATTAAGCAGAGGTCGGAATCTAGGATAGTAAAAATAAGCGTTTTTATTTTCAATTTTTTGGAAATATTTTGTAAATAATTTGAAGAAATAATATACATGAAAGTTGTAGCTAAGTTTCTTAGCTTTTGTAGGCTTTAAAATCACCTCAATAGGAGTTCGTATGTGGGAGATATGGTTAAATAAACGAGAAAATGTTACAGAACACGTCCAGGCTGTGTTCTGGGTTATTTCAGTATGGGTAGGCCATGTTAGGTGCTGGATTATCATATTTTTTCATTGTTTTCTACCTAAAAATAGTTTTATTTGTTGAAAGATTTTTAAGAAACAAATGTCCAAGAAAAATACCTTTAGAATGATGATTTTGGTATCATAAATTACCCTTTTCTTTATTTGATTCAAAATTAATTATATTGGACATTTGGTATGTGATGAATAATTATTAATTATTGGATATGAAAATGATGCATGCATATTATAAATGAGATTGAATGACAAGCGTAAAGCTTATGGCAAGTTGCTTGATAATGATAACTGTAAAGCTCATGGCGAGTTACTTGATAATGACAAGCGTAAAACAATTAAGAAATAAAATCGTTCCATTGGTGAAGGTAGGATGGGAGAGTTTAACAATGGAAGAGGCTACATGGGAAATGGAAGATGACATGAGACAGAAATATCCATAACTATTTGAAAATTGGTAAACCTTGAATTTTGAGGACAAATTTCTTTTTAGGGGGGCGAACTGTAACATCCCCGATTTTTCCCTTATGTTACTAATTGAAATTTTTATTCAAAGAGGAGAAAGCGTTTTGGACCTCACGAGAGGATTAAATTATTTTACAATTTTACTTAAGTTAAACAAGATAGTAGGATGGTTAAAATGCCATTTATGTAATTTTATTGAGATGAAAATTTTGTAAATACTCTAGGATGATAGTTTTGTAAATACTTTAGGATGGTATTTTTGTAATTTATGGAGGATGGCATTTTTGTAATTAATGGAGTATGGAATTTTTCTAACTAATGGAGGATGGAAAAATTGTAATTTAAGGGGGAAGGTAGGAAAAATAATTAAGAGGGAGACGGGGGAAATTGGTAGGTAGGAAAAAAATTAAGAGGGAGAAGGGGGGAAGTGTCGGCAAGAGTTTTCGGCAAGGAAAGAGGAAGAAAAGCAAGAGGAGGAAAAGAAAGAAGAAGAAAAAGAAGAGAAAGAGGAAGAAGGAAAAGGAAAAGGAAGAGGAAAGAAAAATCAAGGTAAATTTCTCGGTCGTCTCTCTAATTTCATCATCATTTCTTAAGGAATATCCTAATTCACAATATGGATGTAGGATTTTTGTGAGGAAGGAATCAAGTACGCAAGTTTAAGGATTTATCTGAGGTAGGCTTAACATCCACTCATGAATTTTGTATAAAATTATATATATACTTTTAGATGTGATTTTGGATAACATGTGGTCTGGATAATTATATGGAATTATGTTTGGATGTTTGGACATGCATATGGGTGCATGGAATTATATAAAAGAAAAGTTAAATTAAGTTGAATTTCAGAATAATTTGGAAGCCTCTGTTGAAATTCTGGAAAAATTTGACAAGGATTTTAAAGCAATGGTCAAAATAAGAATTGTAGATATATGTCTCACGGATCTATAGGCTTTGGAATTACTTAATATGGAGTCCATATGAGATAGATATTGCTGATTAATTAAGCAGAGGTCAAAATCTAAGATAGTAAAAATAAGTGTTTTTAATTTTAATTTTCTAGAACTAATTCGTAAAGAATTTGAAGAAATAATAAACATGTAAGTTGTAGCTAAGTTTCTTAGCTTTTATAGGCTTTAAAATCACCTCAATCGGAGTTCATATACGGGAGATATGGTTAAATAAACAAAACAATGTTACAGAACATGTCCAAGCCGTGTTCTGGGTTATTTCAGTATGGGTAGGCCATGTTAGGTGTTGGATTATCATATTTTTTTCATTTTTTTCTACCTAAAAATAGTTTTATTTGTTGAAATATTTTTAAGAAACAAATGTCCAAGAAAAAATACCTTTATAATGATGATTTTGGTATCATAAATTACCTTTTTCTTTATTTGATTCAAAATTAATTATATTGGACATTTGGTATGTGATGAATGATTATTAATTATTGGATATGAAAATAATGCATGTCATATTATAAATGAGATTAAATGACAAGCGTACAACTCATGGCGAGTTCTTTGATAATGACAAGCATAAAGCTCTTGGCAAGTTGCTTGATAATGACAAGCGTAAAGCTCATGGTGAGTTGCTTGATATTTATATATTACATTTGATGAATATGGATTTATATATATATATATATATATGTATGTATGTATTTATATGTATGGTTGAATATCGACGGGTTGTATGGCTTGAGACGGTACCGAGTAGGGGACGCCCTATTAGCCTGAGTGAGCCAAGGGAGGGCCACTCCAACCGGGTGACAGTGGTAATGTGAGGGGGCAGGAGGGTGATGTACTCATGTTCCCTGATCACTTATTGTGACTGTAGTTGATCAGTCAATATGTGTATAGTAAATTGCAATGACCAAACACTGAGTGAGGTAGGTCATTTTACATTGAGTGTGTGGGTTGACCAAATCGCCAAGTGAGTCAAGTCTTTTTAAATTAAGTGTACCAACTCACCGAGTCAGGTAGGTGCATTAAAAGTGATGATTTTATCTCCAGATCTTAATATTTTCTGTAGCTTATACAGCTGAACATAACTCCTATTTTTCTCATTATATTTTATAGTTGATTGATTACATCTATTTTGAAGCAATCAACTGCATCCTACCAATTAACTATGTATTCTTTGATTTTCACATACTTTTATAAGCTCAGAAATGTTTCTTTTCCACCGAATATCAACAACTTTAAAGTAGATTTTGGCACATATATTCAAAATTAGCTAGATTTTCCAGATAATAGCTAGATTTTTTTTTACAGATTTTCAAAAATTACGGCCACCGATTTTAATTTTCTTTCAACGCTTTGTCCAAATTTTTGACTTTCTATTTGGGAATCATTCTCTATTATGCTATTCGTCTGTTCTACTACATTTTCCATTATTTATGTTTGGCATTAAATGAAAGGTTCTTTTCCTTATTACAAGAGGGTTAATTTATTTTCTTTGAAACTCAGTTATTATGGTGTCCAAGTGGTTAGTAGGTTAAAGTAATAAAAAGTTTGAAAAGAATAGACAGATGATAGCTTTATAGTGCTTTGACGAATGTAATCAAGAGAATTAGTGGGGTTGAAGTTCTTGAGGAATAAAATATGGAAAGTAGGATGTAAATTAATCTTTGAACTCTTAATTTGGAAATGTGGAGGTTTTGAAAGAATTTATCTAACAAAGAACATATTTTAAAAAAATCTTTATATCAAGTATGTATAATTGTGTAAGTTGGCAGATTATGTGAAAATTAGAAAGAATAATGAGTTTATAGTATATACTGATTGAGTATTAATGTATGAACAACACCTAAGTTGACCTGATGTGGTTGAGAAAGGAAAAGAGAATAATTTGAGAACTATGTTCGAAAATAATGTAAAGTGATCAAGGTATTTGTTTTAAAGGTTTATATCATGTTAAGTTGAGTCTAGTATCTAGGATGTATCGAGGATGTGAATTATGTTGAGATTGGAATGTGAATAATTGTTGAGAAAGGAGGTTTTAGGAAAAACAAAACTATAGATTTTGAATATTTTGTTTTAGAAGAGCTATTCAGGAATCTTTATATAATTTTGGTGAAAGTTGAGAGAAGTTATTTGTCCCTAGTTAACTTGCTATATCAGTAATTATCAAGCCAATATACAATGGCACCATTTGAGGTTTTACATGAAACATTGTAGGTCTCCTAATGAGTGAGTGAATTGAGTGAAGTTAAGTCCACAGTATATAGGATTAGCCCAGTAGCTTACTATTTGGCTTTGCCACCTGAATTGAGTAATGTTCATCCAGTCTTTCATGTGTCTATGTTGCAAAAGTATCTACCATACCCAACACATGTTATTCAATGTCGAGAAATTCAGTTAGACAAAGATTTGTCATATGAGGAAAAATTAGTGACTATAGTAGATAGAAAAGTGAAGAAATTACATTCATAAGAAATACCCACAGTGAAAGTGATGTGGTAGAATCATATTTCAGAGGAGGCTATTTGGTAAAGAGAGACTGATATGCACGCTAGATACCCACATATTTTTTATTGACAAGGTTAGTATTTATTTGCAAATATGGAGATGAAATTGATTAGAAAAAAATAATATAAACAACTCAATACAAGCCAAAAGTCTATAAGGACCAGGAGTGTTGAGCACTAAAGATTATCAGTTAGTGACCAAATATTCTTGAAGGAATCACCTATGAAAGAGGTAATGAGATTTGAAAAGAAGGAAAATGTTAAGCTCTAGTATATAGGATCTTTTGAAATCTTGGATAAGTATGCATAGTATATATCGCTTAGCTTTGCTATCAGGATGAAGTGATGTTGGTATAGTCTTTCTTGCATCAATGCCAAGGAAGTACCTATCATATTCTTCTTATGTTATGTAATCCCAAGAAATTCAATTGAAGAAGAATTTATGGCTGAAAGAAAACCCCTATGGATAAGTTTATCTGGAAAAACCGCTTAAGTGAGGAAGCTACCTAGAAAGTAGAAGATGACATGCATAAAAGATATCCCTAATTATTTGAGCAATAAGGTTGGTAATTCCGAATTTTGCCTTGATTTCATTCCTTACATGTGATAGGATTGGTTGAAATTCGAGGACCGAATTTCTTAAGGGGGGAAGAATGTAACATCCCGTAATTTTTATTTTTTATATAATAATGTTTTGCTATAAATAAATATATTTTTATTTGTTTAAAAATGATAATGTCCTGCTAAAAGCAAGTATACTTTTAATTAAAGTAATTATTCTTTTACTTAAAATAATTATATTGGCCTTTAATAAATTTTTGTTGTATTTTTAGAAATATTCTTTCTTTTATTATGCATAAAGATATTTATTTTGTGATTTTTTTATTAATATTTTTATCAAGAAAAATCATGATGTAAGAGTTCAACTAAAGTTTTATGAGAAAGTAAATTTTTAGAAATTTTTGGGATGTTTTAGCATGAAAAATGGTATTTATATGAATATATATGAAATAAAATAAAAATAAATCTAAATATTTAATTATTAAATAATAATAAAATAAGAAAAAATAATAATAAAAGGAAAAAGAGAAAACGGGGAGGGGGAGACGGAAACAAAAGGAATTGTAGAATTATGAATAGTATGAATAGTGTAAATAGTAACCTTTATTTTCTTCTCTAGATTCTGAGTGCTTATTGGCTTCTGATCTCAAAACTGAGGGTACCACTAGATTCAGGATGGAGAATACTATGATTTTGACTGAACAATTTTTCAACTTAGCCGTTGAATTGCCGTAGATTGCAAGTAGAAAATCTCAAAAAAAAGTAAACTCTGAAACTTTTACTTAGAGACCTCAAACTGGAAATCTGACACCGTAAATAGATTCAGGAGCTAGATAAACCTTAGGATATGAAAATTTTCAACTATCTGACAACTTTTTATTTTTGGTGAATAGTATTTTTCGGCCATAAATAGTGACCAAATTCTCGAAGTTATTTTTTAAATTTTTGGACCATTCAGACATGTTTTTAAAGTTTGTTTAGCCAAATGTGAATTGGAAAAGTGCATTTTAGGGCTATCCAATCTGTAGCTCTTACCCTGTGAGTAGATAATTCTTTCTATAACCTACCTCATGCTCTTCTTGAGTTTAAAATGTATAATTGGTTATGTTTAAAAGTGATTTATGCTATCATAAGTTTCTAAAATGTGTTAAAATATCTGTTTTACTTATGAACTGGCACATAGTTCAAGACGAATATGGTTTTGAGAATAGATTTTTGAACTTATTGAATATGTTGGTTTAAATGTATTTATCATCATATAGTAAAGTGAATATTATGTGCACGAGGCATTGATTTATAAAACTATAAACTTACTTATTATGATTGAATGGCAAGCGTAAAGCTCATGGCAAGTTGCTTGATAATTATACATTTCATTTGATGAATATGCATATATATATATATATATATGTATTTATATGTATGGATGAAAATTGACGGGTTGTATGACTTGTGACGGTACATAGTATGGGATGCCTTATTAGCCTGAGTGAGCCAAGAGATGGTCACTCCAACTGAGTGGCAGTAGTAATGTGAGGGGGTATGAGGGTGATGTACTTACATTCCCTGATCACTTATTGTGACTGTAGTCAATCGGTCACTATGCGTATAGCAAATTGTATTGACCAAACGTCAAGTGAGGTAGGTCATTTTACATTGAGTGTGTGGGTTGACCAGACGCTGAGTGAGGCATGTCATTTTACATTGAGTATGTGGGTTGATTAGATCACTGAGTGAGGCATATCATTTTTAAATTAAGTGTGCTAGATTGTCGAGTGAGGCAGTTGCATTAAAAGTGATGATTTTATCTCCAAATCTTATTAATTTACTATAACTTATGTAGCTGAGCATAACAACATTTGTTTAATGATTGTACCGTGCTGCATATGGTTTTGGATATCTGAATATCCTTTGATTTGAGAATATTTGAAATACGGGTCCCATATGAATGTACTTTTGAACTATATTTTCTATGTGACAAATTTTAAAATATAAGTACATTCATATGCTGACCTAAGAGGTCATAGGAGGAATTATTTGCTCACTGACTTGTCAAACTCACTACACTATATTTCCACATTTTTCAAATAAGAATATAAGAGTTTGATTCGGTAGATAGGTGACATATTCTCAGGGTGAGTCTACGTTGTTTTCAAGGCTTACAGTTTTTGAATTATACCGTGTTTGTATTCTAGAGTGTGCTCTAAATGCTACAGGTAGGATCCCTGCTTTTGCTGTACTTTAATGTTTATAGATTTGGTTATATATTGTATATACATGGCAATGTATATCTATAAAAGAGTGTATTATATATGTTATGGAAAAGATATAATTATAAAGTAAGTATTTTATGTGCTGTAAAATTAAGGGCGTTACATGCTGAGCACTAGAAATTATTATTTAGTGACCACATATTCTTGAAGGACTCACTAATGAAAGAGGTAATGAGGTTTGAGAAGAAGGAAAAAATTAAGCTCTACGTATATAGACTCTTTTGGAAACTTGAATAAAGTAGGCATAGTAATACATTGCCTAGCCCTGCCATCAAGATTGAGTAATGCGGATATAGACTTTCTTGCATCAATGCCAAGGAAGTACCTATTAGATTCTTCTTATGTTACCTAATTCCAAGAAATTTAATTGGACAAAAATTTGGCTTAACTATAGGTACAATCGATATTTATTGTTGATAAGTGAAAAACTTATGAATGAAAAAAATCTCTATAGTTAAGTTATATGGCAAAATCAATTAAGTGAAGAGACATATTAAAAAGTAAAGATGATATACAGAAAATATATCCCCAGTTATTTGAGTAATAAGGTTGGTAACTCCAAATTATGCCTTGATTTCATTCCCAACATGTGGTAAGATGGACTAAAATTTGGGGACATAATTTCTTAAAGGGTGAAGAATATAACATCCTGTAACTTTTATTTTTAAATAATAATATTTTTCCATAAATAAATATATTTTTATTTGTTTAAAAATGATTATGTTCTGTTAAAAGCAAGTATATTTTTAATTAAAGTAATTATTGTTTTGCTTAAAATAATTATATTAGCCTCTAATAATTTTTTGTTGTATTTTTAGAAATATTCTTTCTTTTATTTTGTGATTTGTTTTATTAAGATTTTTATCAAGAAAAATTATGATTTAAGAGTTTAACTAAAGGTTTATGAGAATGTAAATTTGTATAAATTTTTGGGACGTTTTAGAATGAAAAATAGTATTTATATAAATATATATAAAATAAAATTCCATTATTTAATTATTAAATAATAATAATAATTATAAAGAATAAAGAAAAGGGGGAGGGGAGACAAAAATCGAAACGTGAAAATGAAAGAGAATGAATAGTGTGAATAGTAACTTTCATTTTCTTTTTTAAATATGGAGTGTGTACAGGCCTCTAATCTTAAAATTAAGGGTACCACTGGATTCAGGACGGAGAATACTACGATTTTGACAAAGTAATTTCTCAAATCAGCCGTAGAATTGCCGTAGATTGGAAGTAGAAAATCTCAGAAAAAATAGTAAACTTTAAAACTCTTACTTAAAGACCTCAAATTGGAAATCTGACACTGTAGATGGATTCAAGAGTTAGATAGACCTTAGGATATGAAATTTTTCAGCTATATGATAACTTGTTGTTCTTGGTGAATAGTATTTTTCGATCATAAATAGTGACCAAGTTATCGAAGTCATTTTCTTGAATTTTGGATCCTCCGGACACATTTTTGAAGTCTGTTTAGTCAAATATGGATTGGAAAAGTGCATTTTGGGGCTGTCCAACCAGGAGCCCTGACTTAAGAGTGGACAATTCTTTCTATGACTTTCTCTATACTCTTCTTGATCTTTAAGCATATATTTTATTATTTTTATGAAATATTTACACTTTTATATGATTCTGAAATGCATTAAATTATCTGAATTGCTTACAATTTGTAATATAGTTCGAGAAGAGTATAGTTTTGATAATGGATTTTTGAACTTATGGTATATCTGATTTCACATATATTTCTCATTAAATGATAAGTGAATATTTATGCACATGACATTGATTTGTAAAACTATAAAATTACTTAGTATGATTGAATGACAAACGTAAAGCTCATGGCGAGTTGATTAAATGTATTTTTATGTATGGATGAATATCGACGGATTGTATGGCTTATGGCGGTATCGAATAGGGGATGCCCTATTAGCTAGAGTGAGTCGAGGGAGGGCCGCTCTAACCGAGTGACAGTGGTAATGTGAAGAGGCAGATGAGTGATGGACTCACATTCCCTGATTACTATTGTGACTGTAGTCGATCGGCCAGATCGCCGAATGAGGCAGGTCATTTTAAAAGTTTATAACTTTATCTCAAAAGCTTATTATTTTACTATAGTTTATACAGTTGAGCATAACAACATTTGTTTAATGATCACACCGTGCTGAATATGGTTTGGATATCTGAATATCTATTTATTTGAAAATATTTGAAATACGGGTCCCATATGGATGTACTTCTGAACTGTATTTTCTAAGTGACAAATTTTAAAACATGAGTACATTCATATGCTGACCTAAGAGGTCATATGAGGTATTATTTGCTGACTGAGTTGTCAAACTCGCTACACGATATTTTCACATTTTTCAAATAAGAATACAGAGTCTGATCCTGTAGATACGTGATCAATTAGGTGACATATTCTCTAGTTGAGTCTATGTTGCTTTCAAGGCTCACATCTAGAGTGTGCTCTGAACGTTACAAGCAGGAACCCTGCTTCTATTGTTACTTTGACTTTTATAACTTGGTCTGTATAATGTATATACATGAGAGGACCTATATGTATCTATTTCTATGACAAAGAATAGTGTTATACATGTTAAGAAAAATATCTGATTGCAGAAAAAAAAATGTTTGTTTCATGTGCTCGAAAGTTGGGGGAGTTACAATTACAGTAGTTGCTTATGCCTTTAGGCAATTAAGACTCCATAAAGGAAATTATCCAACCTATGATCTTGAATGGCAGCAATGGTGTTTGCCTTAAAGATTTGGCGACACTATTTGTACGGGGCAACATTTGAAGTATATTGTGATCACATGAGTCTTAAGTACCTTTTTGATCAGAAAGAGTTAAATATGAAGCAATGAAGATGGATAGAATTTTTCAATAACTACAAGTTTGAGATAAAGTATCATACAGGACACAAAAATGTTGTAGCTGATGCCTTGAGTAAGAAATCTCTACACATGGGTTAGATGATGGTGTATAAGATGTAGATGCTAGAGGATTTTCGAAATTTGAAGCTGGTCAGTACTTTTACCCTAAATAAGCTAATCATCAATGGGTTGAGTATAAAACATAATCTTAGAGCCAAGATTAAAGAGTCTCAAGCTCACAACCAATACTTACAAGATCACAAAAAACATGATTATTTTTCTATCTCGGAAGGTGGAGTAATCATATATCAAGGAAGCGTTTGTGTCCCTCAAGAACAAGAGTTGAGGATTAAGATCATGTAGGAAGCACATCAGAGTAAGTACACAATCTATCCTAGATCCACTAAAATGTATTAAGACTAAGAGAAGATGTACTGGTGGCCAAGGATGAAAAATGACATTACTGAGTTTGTGGCGAAATGTTTAATTTGTTATAAGGTGAGGGTAGAACATTAAAAGCCAGCAAGATTTTTACAACCTCTTAAGATCCCTAAATAGAAATGGCATAGTATTTCGATGGACTTTGTGGTAGGCTTACCTAAGACTTTAGTTGGACATGACTCTATCTAGGTAATAGTAGACAGATTAACTAGATTTGCTCACTTTCTGCCCATAAAGATTAACTATTCATTAGACAAATTAACCCAGTTGTACGTCCAGAAAATAGTTAGACTACATGGAATTCCCTTAAATATTGTTTCTACTAGAGATTTAAGGTTCACGTCGAGGTTTTGGAAGACGTTGCAAGAAGATTTTGGAACCCAATTGTGATTTAGTACTGTCTACCATTCTCAGACTGACGGGCAGACAGAACAAACCATTCAACCCCTAGAATATATGTTAAGGCCTGTGTGATAGAGCAAGGTAAAGGATGGGATAAGTACCTACCTTTAGTGGAGTTTGCTTATAATAAAAGCTATCACTCTAGTGTTAAGATGGCCCCCTACAAAGCTTTATATGGTAGAAGTGTTGATCTCTACTATGTTGGTTTGAGGTATGAGAAAAGAACTTACTGAGTCCTGATCTAGTTCAACAAAACACTAAGAAAATCAAGATGATACGAGACAAAATACTTATAGCTCTATGTTGTGCTTGTTTATAAATAACCGCAAGTGCATGGCGTAGCTATAGTAAGTTCCGCGAGTACAGGTCGTATCCCACAAAAACAATGGTCAATTACTAGACCTCTACAAAATATGCTATCTAAATTAATGTAATTCGATAAGAGAGTGTATCACAATTAAGTAAATAAGTAATTCAATTAACAAAAGCCAAGGGTTAAGGTTTACAACACTTATGATATTCAACATTCAATATGTACCTCTAATTGCAATTATCTAGGTAATTGGGGATGGTTTAACTTTAATTAACTAATAACCTCTTTCAAGTGTTACTAATCATACCTAGGTTAATCCAATTGCCTACTTTCGTGGTTCTTAGTTCAACCTAGGTCTATTAAGTTCTATGCCAACTATGGAATGCAATTAATCATTTTTCTCATGCCCACTAATTGATTCAATTCCTAGAGAACCTTAAACTACTTTCATGATTAAGATATCCCTAATTAACTATTAAGTTCTGGTATTAACTTTTACCTTTCATTTCATCAGTTAATAACCTAAGATGTGACAGATTGGTGATCAGGCATTCTATCAACTGTTAAACATGCACATAATAGTTAATCCTAATTAATTCACAAATAATCACAATTAGGATTCCACAATTGAATTAGCACAATATCATCATATCTTAAGTGGGTTTACTGCAACCCTAGATTAATATCTACTCACGCATAATGGAAATATAAATCATATTCCAATTCATTGAATAACTCATAAATATTCAATACAATCAAAGAGAAAGAATAGAAGTAGAAGTAGAATTAGAAGTAAAGATGGAAAGATAAAACCTGGTTGCAGAATGTACTAAATACAAACTTCAATAAATGTAAATTCTACTCTAGATGCATAAAGTAATCACTAATCCTACTCTAAACCTAATATAATGGTGTTTTTTAAGCTTAAAACTGAGTAAAAGTAAGTATGTATGAGTCTGGATTGTCCTGGCTACGTTTCCCTATGAATATATATAACTTTGGCTATTGAAAACCATAAAAAATAAGGACTGTATGGACACGAAGTACGATCGTTCTTCATGACATGGCTTGGCTGTGCTTCATGGTGGAAATTTGGGAAAAACCATGTTCTTTGCATAGAGCACAGCCTAGCCATGCTTCATGTAATACCAAGAACGACCTGGTTGTGTTTGGGGCTGCCAAGCTCATTTCTTGCTAATTTCTTCTATGTTGCCTCCTTGTTTCCTCCTCAGCATGTTCCAAGTCCATTGGCTCCTCACATGAGTGTTTTTCCTTGCTTCTTGGCCTTCTTTTTACTCACCTACAAACATAAAACAAACCAAAGTAGTATCCAAAGCAAAACATAACCAAAAGTAGAGAAATAATCACAAGTTTACTATTAATTAGGGGAGCAAATATAACCATTAAACACTCAATTTTCCACTTTATCAACTCCCCCATGCTTAAACCTTTGCTTGTCCTCAAGTAAATAACATGAAATATCAGTAGGAAGGAGAAATATGCATTCAAATTCTAGATGATACAAGTAATTCTTCACTTAATCAATATGAACACAATCGATATATGAATAAAAATTTATCAATTAGTCTCTATTTTTCTAAAACTAAACTCAAATTCTCTTATTATATACCTACTTTCATTGTTACCGTTGGTTGTATACATCAAATTGATTTTTAAACACTCAAGTAGGTCACCTCATCTTTTAGATCTCCCTATGTTTCCTTAACCTTATTTCTATTTTTCTCATTCTTTTTCCCACTCAAATTCTTTTACTTCTCATCATTTTTTTCTTTTCTTTATTTCATTTATTTTTTTATAGAAATATACAGTGAATCCATTTTATGCTCTATCTCACTAGGGTAAAGGCAACTAGGTACTCATACTAAAGCCTTTTTGGTGCCTTGAAGGGGTACTCAGAGTAAAAAAATTTTGGGGGTTCGCATTCCTTCATTTTTCACCTTTCCCTACCTTCATACTCTCATAATAAGAGAGATATTTTTCAAAAAAATAGAGGTTCAAGTTCAATACTAGAAGAGAGAGACTAAAATGATAACTACCTATTTCATATTATTTTGTGCATCATATGTTCATGAGTTAAAATTACCCTTAATTACATCAATCTATCTCTAGAACAACAAACTATGTGATTTTGCAATGAAATAAGAAAGATGCAATATATATAGTATATTCATGCAAGAGACAACTAAATTAGCTAGTGAAAATAAAAATTCAGCCAATGAACTGAAATTCAGCCAGTGAAAACTAGAAATTCAACCAGTGAAACCAAAAGTCTAAAGTATACTCACCCGTGCTTAAATTTGACATTGTCCTCAATGTTAGTAACAATGAAAGTGCAAGCAAAGGAAGAAGAAACTTGCTTGCTCACTGGTCGTCTGGAGGAGAAGGTGGAGGATTCTGACTCAAGTGCCAGTTGTACCATCCGTTCATCATTCCTTGCATGATTTGGATTGAATCTTGGAGCAGGGTGTCCCTTTGTGCAATTTGTTCCTCCTCAAATCGGCAAAGCCGTAAGGAGAAAGAATGATGGTCCTCTTGCGGTACATGGGAAGGATCTGCAGTGTCAGTGAAGTGGGTAGAGGGTAGGGGTGGTAGAGCCAAACATGGCTCAAGGGGGATGTCATCCCCCACAGGATCATCATCACCCTCTCTACCCTCTTCTAGAAGGTATAACCAATTATCTTCATTAGTAAGGGTATAACCAATTATCTTCATTACTAACTATTGTCCTAGTATGATTAGGGAGGTAAAAGATATTATGGCCATGGAGATACAGTCGATAGTTAGCATTCCTTTTAACAATTAATTTTATATGCAGACAAGATTTTAAATTTATCCTACTACTGCAAACTATTGGTTGTAAATCCTAAAGATTTACCTTAAATCCTAACCCTCTAGCTATTGTAATTACTAAACCTCCTATGATAACTTTTCCATTCATGACATTACCCACCCGAGCCATCTGTTGGTCCATAAAGGCTCCAGTATCCACCTTATGATCGTGTAACATGGCTCAAATAAAATAAAGCTCTCTTTTATTTGGAACCCCATCACTTTTAGCTCTACCAAAAATGGTATGAGACATCAGGTGCTGTAAATATCTAAAAGTGGGATTACAAATAAAAGAGGCTTTCAAACTTGATGCATCATATTGCCCCCTAATAGAAATAGAGTTTCAAAAATGTTGAGCAAGAAAACTTGAGGTGACTGATCTATCTCCCCCGGGAGGCAATCTGAATAATGTATTAAATTGAGCCAAGATAAATTAAATGTACAGTCAAATAATCTAAAGTTAATACGGCCATGTTCAACGTCGGGACCCCAAAATAAGACCATATTAATTGGACTGAAAAACTCTAAGATGGTTCTAGCATAGGCCGAGTAATGTAATCCAATGAATGTATTCTGTAACATCCCGTAAGAAATTAAAATTTATTAGACAATTTTTAGATATCTATGGAAATATAATCCTTATAAATTCTTTACTTTACGTATATGCATAGAAATATTCTAACATTAATGGAATAGGTAAAGAGAGAAAACTTAAGAGGAAATATTAAAAATAAATATACTAAAGAAAGGTGAAATTCTTGGGTAAGAAAGATAAATTTTTGTGAAGTCAGTAAAGGTATTAAAATTTCAAGAAGATTGGATTAGGGTAATTTTTCGTAATTTAAGAGTTAAAATTACTAAGTTTAGTATCTCCACCCATAAATTGGGCTTTCACCTATGGACACTTCATATAGAGTTTTTCTACTTCACATGAATTTTTAGCAAGCCAATAGGATAGCCCAAGGAAGAAATAAAACATAGACTTGGACTAGGATATAGAAATTGGACCGGTAGCCCAAAAATCATAAAAATGTGACTAAGCCCATTATGAAAGGTAGAATTTGATCCAAAGTAAAGAAAATGGGCAAGAATGAGCCCAAACCCAAGAGAAAAAATAAAAATAAAAATAAAAATAAAGTGATGGAATAATGGTGTAATCAAGAATTAGGTGACATGACATTAAGACAAAAATTTAGCAAGTGGTGTAATATCCTACATTCATAATTTTAGCAAGTGGTATGATAATACATGGCATTAGGACAAAATATCTATATCCTACACTCATAATTTTAGCAAGTGGGTAATAATACATAGCATTATGACAAAACATCTTTATCCTACACAAATAATTTTAGCTAAGCAAGGAAGATTCAAGGGTTGAAAATTTGCCTCCTAAAAGGGAAACCTATCATACTTGATTAAGACAAAAGAAAAAGGAAATGAATCCATAAATCAAAGGGACCTTGTCCCTTATCTTAAGAACATATCATCGTAATTTTAAAAATACAAATCTCCTTTTCCTATGCATATCTTGACTAAGGAAGAGGAAGACAAGAACATAAGTTGTTTGTTTTCCAAAAATTCAACCAAGTGCATCCTAATTGTGATAAAGTAGACCCATGATTATGAAAGGTAAATTATTTGATAGTCTATATAAGCAAAACCCACACTTATAACATTAGAATTTCGTCCAAGTGAGGGAGAGAAAAAAATAGAAGCAAGGTAGAGTAAGGAAAGGAGAGGAAGAAAGGAAGAAAGGGGGAGGAGAAATCTAGAGGACTAAGTGCTCAAGATAAGTTTAACAATATTTCTTTTTGAACAAATTTTTTGAAACTTATAATATTTATATGAGATTTTGATCTTAGAACTTTGATGATTGGTCATGGATGTTGCTATATCATGTTACATATTATGTATGTTTGAATATTTAGGCTGGTGTAGATAGTTTTGCATAGGTATGGCTATGGATGGCAAAATTTTTAGCTTCTATTTTGAAATTTTTGGGAAGAATTAGTAAGAAATTTAAATAAATGGTTAACATAAGAATTATAGATATATGTGTCACAGATTTTTATACACTAAAATAACTCAATTTAGAGTCCGCATGAGGTAGATATGGTCCGATTAGTAAGCGGTGGTCAGAAATTAGTTGATTAGGAAAGAACATTTTTGGATAGCTTCTGTGTTTTAATTTCTAGGAAAATTATTTAGGGAATTTAAATAAATTATTAACATAAACGTTATTGCTATATGTGTCACGGATTTTTAGCCACTGGAATAACTGAATTTAGAATTATTATGAGGGAGATATGGATAGATTAGTAGGTAGAGGTCAGAACCTATCCGAGAAGAAATAACTTGTACTTTGAAGGAGTAATATCACCTTGATGTCTTAATATTTCACTAAACTATTCAACATAATAGTTTTAGATAATTGTTTAATCTTGAAATTAACACCAAGATCACCTACATCGGAGTTAAATTGAGGGAATTATGCTCTGATTAGTAAGAGAAGGTTAGATAGGATGACAACCTGCATAAAAAAAATAAAGAAATAAAATTAATATTTTAAAAAAAGAATTTTATAAATGAAAATAATAAATGACTACTATATACCATAGCCATTGCTATTGTATGAATTTCTTACCATCTTAAGTGTGAAATTCTGACATGGAAAGATTTTATAAAGTGATATTTGAAATGGTTATGTTCATGGCATGATTACCAGTGATTTTTGGTAATAGTTACATTTTGATGAACATACTTGTTATTGAAAATATATTTTTGGTTATCATTGTAAAAAGAAAAGAAATGAGCATGGTCACATGGCAATCCATGTGGTGTACCAGTAGGGGACGCCCTACCAACGGTTATGATCATGTTAATGAGAAAAGAAAGAGAAAGTGGGCCATGTCGGACGGAGTGAGAAAAGCTCGTACTGGAGAGTAGAAAATACTCACCCTGACCGAGGTAGATTGTTATGAGAATAAATTGATAGTCATCATATGATATTCTGAAAATAATTAATCCTGTCATTAATGTATGATTCTTATGTGCATAGATATAGTGCATTTATGTGACCAAAGATATTTATTGTAGTTTATACAGCTGAACACGACGTGATGAGCTATATTGATGATGATTTATTGTTGAACTTACTGGGATTTAATTCTCACTATATTTCCATGCCATGTTCAGAAAATTAGTTATGCAGATTTTTTTATGGCTCTGGCTTTTAGTGTACGTTGGATCGAGTTACTTTATGTTGGGCAGATTCCAGAATCAAATAATATGTTTGTGGTCGAGTTGGTTCAAATCCTGGTGAAGGTGCAACCACCTGCACCTATATCTCTGGATTTGGTCAACCAAAATAAATAAGATGTAGTTATTTATGTGTTTGATTTTTGTTGTACGTACATTTTTATTATTGACGTGTATGTGAACTTTATATTGTATAAAAAAAAGGTTGTTAAATATTCTACCCAATAGTTGTGTTTATTTTACTAATTAACCGCAAGCGCACAGCATAGCTGTAGCTAGTTCAGCGAGTACGGGTCGTATCCCACAGAGAACAATCTCAATTACTAGAATTTCACAAAGCATGCTATCTAAATCGATGTGATTCGATGAGAAAGTGTGTCACAATTAAATAAATAAAGATAATCAATTAAACAAAGCTTAGGGTTAGGGTTCACCACACTTATGATATTCAACACTCAATATGTACCTGTAATTGCAATTATCTAGGTTATTGGGGATGGTTTAGACTTAATTAACTAACAACCTCTTTCAAGCGTTACTAATCGTACAAAGGTTAATCCAATTACTTACTTTCGTGGTTCTTCGTTTAACCTAGGTCCATTAAGTTCTATGCCAACCATGGAATGCAATTAATCGGTTTTCCCTTGCCCATTAATCGATTCAATCCTAAAGAATCTTAAACTACTTTCGTGATTAAGATATCCCTAATTAAATATTAGGTTCCGGTATTAATCTTCACCTTTCATTCCATCAATTAATATCCTAAGACGTGATAAAACGTTGGCCAGACATTCATCAACTCATATAGTCAATGCATAATAGCTAATCCTAATTAACCATGGATAACACAATTAGGGTTCCAATACTTCAATTAGCACAATGTATCATTACATCATAAGTGGGTTTACCGAAACCCTAGATCAAATCTACTCAAGCATGATAGAAAGATAAATCAAAGGCATAATCATTAAGTAAATCATCAATATCCAATACAATGTAAAAGGGAGAAGTAGAAATAGAAGTAGAAGTAAAGTTGGAAAGATAAAACCTAGATTGTTGAATGCAAAGATGAAATATAATGCTAAATCAATCTCAAATCTAAGTTAAGAACATGAAAGTAAACACTAATCTTACTCTAAAACTAATCTAATGGTGTTTTCTAAGCCTAAAATTGAGTAAAAGAAGATCTATCCACGTCTGAATGTCTTTGGCTGCGTTTCCCCATCAATATATAACACTTTGGCTGCTTAAAACCCTAAGAAATGTGGTGTGTACGGACCCGAAGCATGGCCGTGCTTCGGGCTAGTTTCTAGGGTTTTTTTGCACTTCTTGCTCAGAGCACGGCATGGCCGTGTTGGGGGCTGTCATGCTCATTTCTTTCCAAATTTTGGTGTGTTGCCTCCTTGCTTCCTCCTCATCTTGTTCCACGTCCTTATGGCACTTCTCATGAGTGTTTTCCTTTGCGTCTTGGCCTCTTTTGCTCTCCTATAAACATAAAACAAACCAAAGCAGTATCCAGAACAAAGCATAACCAAAAGCAGGGAAATAATCACAAATCTACTATGAATTATAGGATAAAATATAGCTATTAAGTACTCAAGATTCCCCTTTATCACCAATCCAATCAATGAGGTAGCAGACGTTGGTTAAAAGTCCTAACCTGTCTAAACACTCCTCATCCATGTATCGGGTACTTAGCATTCCCCGTTTAACTAGAGTATCGTATCGTGTTTGTTGATTATCATCAACAAACACGATACCATACTCATTTATTTAATGAGGAGGTTGGAACTGGTCAATATGGATGAATAAAATGTAGACTTATATGTGTTTGATTTTTGTACAGATGTTTTGATTAATAATGTATATGTAAACCCAGAATTGTATAAGTGTTAATGGTATTTCATAAACTTTAATTATGTTTGGTTAATTTAATTGAATGTTATTATGAGTTAAATAGTTAGAAGTAAAGAGGTAATGACTTTATAGAATTTTAGAAATATATATATATATATATATATATACATATATATATATATATGTACATATATATATATATATATATGTACATATATATATATATATGTACATATATATATGTATATATATGTATGTATGTATATATGTAAAAAAAATATGGAGTTGTTACATAATTAGCATTAGAGGAGGTCGATCTTAGATGGCCAGTGGGTGGATGATTATCTGAATCGATCTTATAGTGTCTTGAGTATGTTGTGGTTGTGCTGTGAAGGGGAGCAGTGATTATATATAGGTAAGAAATTACTAGTTTTTCTTATCTATATACCGAGGTGGTGTTATGACTGCTGTTAAATATTTTTAAAACTAACAATTGGGCTTGATCACTTCAATAGCAGCATAACTGTGTAGTTACTCTAATGTGCTTGCTACAAGATCTTAGTCCTCAACTCTTGTTCTTAAGTCACACAAACCCTTCCTTAATATATGATTACTCTATCTTCAGAGACAAAAAAATCATTATGTTCTTTGTGATCCTGTAAGTATTGTTCATGAGCTTGTAGTTATTGAGAAATTCTACCCATCTTTGTTGCCTCATATTTAACTCATTTTAATAAAAAAAGTAGTTAAGACTCTTGTGATCACAATATACTTAAAATGTTGCTCCAAACAAATAGTGTCACCAAATCGTTAAGGCAAACACAACTGCTGTCAATTCAAGATCATGGGTTGGATAATTTTCTTTATGGGGTCTTAATTGCCTAGAGGTGTAAGCAACTACTCTCTTTTCTTGCATCAGTACACATCCCAACCCTTTCTTTGAAGCATCACTATACACTTCAAAATTTCCAGTAGGGTTTGAAATAATTAAAACAAGAGGAGTGGTCAATCTTGTCTTAAGCTCCTAGAAACTAGATTCACATTGATCAGTCCATTTGAAAGGACTTCCTTTCCTGGTTAATTTAGTCAATGGTAAGGGTATATGAGACAAGTTTTGTATAAACCTTCTATAGTATTCGACTAAACACAATAAACTTCTGACTTTTGTAACCATCTTTGTTCTTTCCCATTTAATCACTACTTTTGTTTTGCTAGGGTCTACGGCTACCCCTCTATTGGAGATGACATGTATGAGAAACTTCACCTATATCAACCAAAATACACACTTTTCTAATTTGGCATACAACTGCAGTTGCAGCATGATTCGCAGATGTTGTTCATGTTCTTTCTCACTCTTAGAGTATATCAAGATGTCATCAATGAACACTATCACAAATTGATCTAGGTAGGGTCGAAAAATACGATTAATGTAATCTATAAAAATTGTAGTTGCATTTGTCAACCTGAAGGGCATTACGATAAACTCATAGTGCCCATACCTAGTCCTAAAAGCTGTTTTTGGTACTTCCTTCTCCTTGATCCTAATCTTATGGTATCCCAATCTCAAGTCAATTTTTGAAAAGACAGAGGCTTCCTTTAGTTGATCCAATAAATCATCTATCCTAGGGAGATGGTACCTATTTTTGACAGTCACCTTATTTAGCTGTCTGTAATATATGCATAGTCTCAGGCTTCCTTCTTTCTTCTTAACAAACAATACAGTAGCTCCCCAAGGTGATACACTCAATCTAATGAATTGCTTATCTAACAATTCCTCCAACTATTTCTTGAGTTCATGTAGTTCCTTCAAGGCCATTCCATAGGGTGCAATAGAGAAAAGCCTTGTCCCGAGTAAGAGATCAATAAAGAACTCTATCTCTCTCTCAAGAGGTAAGCCTGGAATATTTGGTAGAAATACTTCAGGAAACTCATTAGCTATTGGAATTTCATTAAGCTTCGGTTCGAATTCTAAGTTTGATAAACACAATAGAATGTAACCAAGTACTCCACTCTTCAACTCTCGATTGACTTGATTGGCATTTAGCATCAATAACTACATCTCCTCTTCTAGAGTAGGAGGTAGAAATTCAACGGTCTTGGTGTGACAATTTAGCAAGACCCAATTTATAGACATTCAGTCTAACCCTAGAATGACATCAATACCTCTTAAAAGTAGACAGACGAAGTCTACAGAAAAAAAGTTTTCTCCTGGATAGTGACATTATAGTCTTTACATACAGAGGAAGTTAAGACCCTTTCCCCTGTGGGGGTTACTACAGATATCTCATAGGGGGTTTCAAAAATAGGATACTGAAGTTCCTTAATACATTTTTTCGATATAAATGAATGACTTGCACCAGAGTTAAATAATACTATAAGAGTAAATCCCTAGATGTAGCACGTACCTTAAATCATTTTGGAGGATTAAGCTGCCTCTTGGCCACTCAAGGTGAATATCCTTCCTTTCACCTGAGGCCTTTGTTCTGGCTGCATCCCCACATTCTATGGGTAGTTCTTCGCAAAATGACCATTTTTTCTGCATTTGAATCTCCTCCTCAGCCCGCACACAACTTGGAAAGTACTTCTCTAGGAAAATATCCTGAAACACTTGCCAGGTGATCTACCTCCTCTAGTGAGTTAACAGCTCTCTGGCCCCTCGCCACCAACACTCAGCTTCATCCTTCAACATTGACATGCTGTAATTTAAGCATGTTGTTAGCATTATTTTAGTTAGTTTTTATTTAAGTTAAGTAGAAAATAGATATGAATTAATTGAGTTTTGTGTTTTGTGTTTTAGGAATAATAAAGAAGGAAAGAAGAGGAAAATAGAGAGAAAATTATGGAAAAATGTTGATTTCTGACCCTTCATCACTAATTGAGGCATATCTCACTCATTTGGACTCCGATAGAGGTGATTCCAGCGGCTATAGAAAGAAGAGACATAGAACTACAAGTTTTGTGTTTAGTACTTCAGAAAAATCCAGAAGATTCTGGGCGCCATGGCACTGAGCTACCCAGAAAGGAGCGCCGCGGCGCCAGCGCGCTATGAGATTTCTTGCATGATTTTTGATTTCAATTGAAGCTCAATCGACCGGGATTTGACCTAGAAATACTCCTACTTCAATTAGGAGAAGTTAATTTATAAAAGGGGAGGAAAGCAAGCAGAGAAGGCATTCAATCATTCATTCAAATTCTTAGTTACATTCTTCAATTCTTCTTTTGATTTTCTTATGGCCCTGCGTGGCTAGTTCTTTTTAGTTGGTTGAGATACATTGAAACCTCAAGGGATCTTCATGCATTGTGAGATTTGGACTTGATTTTATTGTTTCAATCTTAATTGAGTATTGATTATTCATCTGCTCATCTTCTTAATGATTATTCATATGATTGCTAGGGAGGCCTACTAGTATATTATCTGTCTGAATCTACCGCTGAATTATGTTTTGAACATAGTCTTCAATTCTGTGATTCATGAGGCAAATAGGTTTGAGGATTTTGGATTATAAATCATTGAACCTATGATGAATAATTATCTAAATTAGATATAACCGATGTGTTTATATTTGTTTAGCTCCGTCATTTTCTCTAGTTCTTCATGCGGTTAATAAGTTATGGTTTACCGATGTGTTAAAGGATTGCTTGTGAATTAGTATTTAATTAGTGTGATTGTCATTAATTTGCTAGGCTTAAGGAGGAACAGGGTTAGAAACCTAATGATAGATATTCAATGATAGATTGATTATGTTGTCAATGATCCATGCAATCCCTTAACGGTGGATATCAACCGAAATCAACGTGTTTATCATTAATCACTCTCTCTTATTTACTTTCATTATTGTTTACTTGGTTTTATTTATAATTATCAATCCCCCCTTTCTCAATCACATAAGGTAATTCCAGTCTCTGTGGGATCAACCCTTACTCCCACTACTACAGCCAATCAGCCATCTAAACCTCCAATTACGTTTATTTGATTGAATTGAGTGGTTTTTCATCTTCTTTTGCAGGATTAAACAATTCTTTCAGCTTTTGGGTTGGATTCAATGGCAATTTTCTAGGGTTCTAAAGCAATTTTGATCTTACACTTTCTACCCACAAATCAAGCTAAATTGGGTACAGTTTGCTTTGTTTATCCTACTGAAGTTGATCTCCATACTTCATTGCTATTGGTTTTCACTGCATTGGTACTTCAAGCTAAGAATCCACCATCCATTCTCCTAATTTTTTAAGAGCGCACACTAGGTGTTTGATAAAATGCCCCAGTGAATTTGCCAAGTGCAATGGCTCCAAAAACTTCAAAATTAGGGCTCTCAAAGAGGAAGAACAGAGTAGAGGACCCTCTAGCATTTAATGGCATGACATTTGTGAATGAAGAAGTCTATCAACACCATAGTAAGGTGGTGGTTTATAAATCAATTGTTCTTGAGTCGGGTTTCATTATCACCATTGGGTTTCTTCATAGAGACAATATCCTCCACAGACATTGGGAGATTTTCTGCAAGTCATTCCTGTGGTACATGAGTTTTACTCCAATGCTACAGTCCATGAACACCATAAAGCACGAGTTAGAGGAAAGATGGTGAATTTTAATCCTCATGCTATCAATAAATTTTACTCTCTGCCTAACATTGAAGATTATGAGTACTCTGCCTTCATCCAATCAGACAAAGACTTTGAAGAGATTATATCCACTCTTTGCTACAGAGGGGCTTCTTGGAAGTTGGATAGCAATGGCCAGCCACTGTATTTTGCCAGGGCAGACATGAATAAAGTGGCTAAAGATTGGTACTATTTTGTGGCAGCACGATTTATGCCCAGCTTGAATATGAGTCAGGTCAGGAGGGACAGAGCCATTCTGATTTTTGGTATACTTAAAGGTTTTTCCATTGATGTGGAAAAACTTATCCACAGAAAGATACTTGGCTGCATTCGTTCTAGAAGCGGATCCCTCTTTGCCCCCAGTTTAATCACTGGTCTATGTGGGAAGGCTGGAGTCAGCTGCGATTCTATTTAGGCTCTCATTCAACCAATGAAACCTATTTCCTACGCAGACATTCAAAAATATAAGGGACATGAGGAAGCAACAGAAGAAGAGTTAGGCATTCAGCCTATAATTACAGAGGAACTTGGTAGTAGTTCAGCTCCACCACCAACCCAGTACACTATTAAAGATCTATGGTAGCGAACAGAGGTCCTCACTCATCAGATGAATGACTTAGCTCTCTACCAATACTCCATAGTGCAGCACAACAATGCTTGCTTCAGCTAGCTAGCCCATGCCCTGAACCTTCCTATAGCATTCCCGGCAACTCTTGAGCCGCCCTTTAGGCCTGCACCTGAGCAGGATGAGATGGATGGTGATAACTAATCAGGGACGTTTCACTGGACCCTCCTCTTTTTATTACTTGCCTCTCTTATTTTATGCTCTTCTATTCTACATTGAGGACAATGTATAATCTTAAGTGTGGGGGGGTCATTTTATGATTCAGCTGGATGACTGTATAATAACTAATATTTGTGCACTATTTACTTTGATGTGTACTACAGTAAGCTTCTATGATCTTAGCATTTTTATTCTAGTTATTAAATAGGGTGAACATGTGAACTTTATCTCAATCTATGAGTTTGTGTTAGCTGAACTAATAGTTAATGATATAACTGTTTAAATTGCTTATAACTCTTGAGAGACGTAGGAAAGTCATAATTATGTGTAATTTTAATTTATTTTCAATTTATTATTACCTATTTTCTAAAAATCCTGAAATTCTTTTGCACAGTAATTTTGAATTTTGAATTTGTCTTTTACTTAGAAAAAGATTATATAACTAAAAAATATTTTATGATCTCATTAATATTTCTAGAACTTATTTAAATGCTACTTGAGGCAAAATCCTAGGCTAACACTAATAATTAGGAGATGATTTAGGCATTATTTGATGAGATTGAGCCTTTCAAGATTAACCCAAGCAAGTAAATATCCTTAGAACCTCTATTTTGAGCTTAATTAACATTTTATTCCATACCCACAAAACAGTCAAGACCAAATTTTGTGATTAATATCTTTATTTTTTTTATCTAATTCACTCACTCCATGATTAATTTCTGAATGCTTGTTTTGTAGATCAACATTAATAAAAGGGTGGAAGGGTGGAGCAAGGACAAAAGAAAGAAAAAAAATCAAAAGAAAAGAAAAAATCTCAAAAGACTAATGAAAGTCTATTTAGTGATTGAAAGAGAAGAAATAGAGAATCAAGGAAAAGTAGAATGCAGTAAAGCAAAGAAATAAGTGTGGGGGAAAAATTCCCTAATCTTGAGAATTAGCTCAAATAGATTAAAGTTAATCATGTTGTGTTGGGTGATTGAGCTTCAAACTATATCTTATATCTCATCCCACAGCCTAGCCACATAACAAGCTGAATTTAGTCCTTTTGATCCTAAGAAGTAATTTGAGCCTACATTAGTGGAGAGTAGCATGAAAAATAAACCTATGGAAATATTAAATAGAGATCCATGCTCTAATTCTTGAGATATATAAACTCATTTAGGTAAAAGAAAATTAAATTATTCAAAAAACACACACACACACTAAGGATTTTAGAGAATTAAATCATAAATTGCATTTGCATTAAATTTTACATATGATCATTTTCTGAAATTTCCTTAAGAGCATACAAATTTTACTATGAGCTAGCGCATTGGTAAGCCATTCACTCATATCATATTTTGAATATTTTTCACATGAATCAATGTTTGCTTGAGGACAAGCAAAGGAGTAAGTGTTGGGATATTTGACATGTTGTAATTTAAGCATGTTGTTAGCATTATTTTAGTTAGTTTTTATTTAAGTTAAGTAGAAAATAGATATGAATTAATTGAGTTTTGTGTTTTGTGTTTTAGGAATAATAAAGAAGGAAAGAAGAGGAAAATAGAGAGAAAATTATGGAAAAATGCTGATTTCTGACATTTTGTCACTAATTGAGGCATATCTGACTCCTTTGGACTCCGATTGAGGTGATTCTAGCAGCTATAGAAAGAAGAGACATAGAGCTACAAGTTTTGTACTCGGCACTTTGGCAAAATCCAGAATATTTTGGGTGCCGCAGGGCTAAGCTACCTAGAAAGGAGAGCCACGGCGCTCAACCCAACACGCCGCGGCGCCAGCGTGCTACAAGATTTCCTACTGCGGCACCCCGATGGTTACTTTTGTAGCGCCGTGGCGCCACTGTATCAACCCGTGGTGCTTGTCACTGCATGAGTTTTCCGAATTCACGATTTTTGATTTCAATTGAAGCCCAATGGACCGGGATTTGACCTAGAAACACTCCTACTTCGATTTGGAGGAGTTAATTTATAAAAGGGGAGGAAAGCAAGCAGAGAAGGCATTGAATCATTCATCCAAATTTTTAGTTATATTCTTCAATTCTTCTTTTTTATTTTCTTATAGCCCTGCGTGGCTAGTTCTTTTTAGTTGGTCGAGGTACATTGAAACCTTAAGGGATCTTCATGCATTGTGAGATTTGGACTTGATTTTATTATTTTAATCTTAATTGAGTATTGATTATTCATCTGCTCTTCTTCTCAATCATTATTCATATAATTGCTAGGGAGGCCTACTATTACATTATCTGTCTGAATCTACCGCTGAATTATGTTTTGAACAAAGTCTTCAATTCTATGATTCATGAGGCAAATAGGTTTGAGGATTTTGGATTATAAATCATTGAACCTATGATGAATAATTCACTAAATTAGATATAATCAATGTGTTTATATTTGTTTAGCTCTATCAGTTTCTCTAGTTCTTCATGCGGTTAATAAGTTATGGTTTACCGATGTGCTAAAGGATTGTTTGTTAATTAGGGTTTAATTGGTACGATTGCCATTAATTTACTAGACTTAAGGAGGAACAGGGTTAGAAACCCAATGATAAATATTCAATTACAGATTGATTATATTGTCAATGATCAATGCAATCCCTTGACAGTGGATATTAACTGAAACCAACGTCTTTATCATTAATCACTCTCTCTTAATTACTTTTGTTATTGTTTACTTGATTTTATTAGCAACTATCAATCCCCATTTTCTCAATTACATAAGGTAATACCAGTCTTTGTGGGATCGACCCTTATTGCCACTACTATAGGTTAGTTTTGAGGTAAGGTATCAATTTGGGTGTACCTGCGACAGTACGCACCAAACATATATGCAGCAAAGATAACCTGTTGCTCATTAGTGCAGCCCATCACCTCGAAGATATTCTCTAATTCCCTTATCCACTTTTCGGCTACCGTTGGGTCATAGCCACCTTGAAAAGAAGGTGGTCTTTTTCTTAGGAACTCAGATAGGCCATTATCATTTCTAACCACCCATTTGTTTGCATTATTTTCTCCATTCAGGTTGTTACTGTTCTGGAGATTTTATAGAATTTCATTGGTGCTGTGACTTGGTCTCAAATTATTGTAGCCAAGTTATGCAGGGTTTCTTCCACATTGTTTTCAGGGTTCCTCCTCGATGGTGCCATATCCTGCTATGGCCAAAAATAGAGTTATGCTACTATTGAGTTGATCGAGCCCAATAGTTAGTTCAAAAATATTTATAGTAGTCATAACACTACCTCGGCATATTAAAAGGAAACACTAATAATTTCTTACCTATATGTAATCATTGATCCCCTACACAGCATAACCACAAACATACTCAAGACACTATAAGATCGATTCAGATAACTATGCACCAATTGGCCATCTAGGATCGACCTGCTTTTGATACCAATTATGTAACAACTCCATTTTTTTACATATATACATATATATATTTGTAAAATCACATGAAGTCATTACCTATTTACTTCTAACTATTTAACTCATAATAACATTCAATTAAATTAACCAAGCATAATTAAGGTTTATGGTATACCAATAACACTAATACAATTCTAAGTTCACATACACATCATTAATTAAAAAGTTCCGTACAAAAAGCAAACATATATATGTCTACATCTTATTCATCCATATTGACCAGTTTCAGAGATACGAGTGCAAGTGGTTGCACCTTCACCGGGATTTTAGCCAACTTGACCCAACATACGCTAAAAGTCGGTCATATAGAATATCTGCATATTTAGTATTCTGAACATGATATGAAAATATAGTGAGAATAAAATCCTTCTAGGTTCAACAATAAATCATAATTATCATCAATATAGCTCATCATGTCATGTTCATTTGTATAAGCTACAACAAATAACTTAGGTGACATTAATGCACTTTATCTATGCACATGAAAATCGTATAGTAAAGACATGTATGGCATGAATAACTATTTTCAGAATATCATATGATGGTTATCAACTTATTTTCATATTAAGCTACCTCGGTCAGGGTGAGTACTTTCTACTCTCCGATATGGGCTTTTCTCGCTCCGTGCAACATGGCACACTTTATCTTTCTTTTTTCATTAGCATAATCATAGTTGTGAATAGGGCTTCTCCTACTCGTGCACTACACAGACTACCATGAGACTGTGCTCATCTCTTTTTTTTTTCTTTTCTTTTCACGTTAATAGCAAAAAATATGATTTCAATAACAAGTATGTTCATTATACTCACATGCCATAATTTATCATCAAAGCATAATCACTACCAAAAATCATTGCTAAAATGCAATCATGTCATGATCAAAACCATTTTCGAATATCACTTTATAAAATATTTCCATCTCAAAATTACACACTTAAGATGGTAAGGAGTTCATGCAATGGCAATGGATAGGGCATACACTAGTTATTTAATATTTCCATTTATAAGATTCTTCTTCTTTCTTAAATATTATTTTCATCTTTTCATTTCCTTTATGCTTGGGATTTAGGTACTTTCCTCCAACTTATATCATTTACAACACATGTTCTCACAAATTTTATAGGACATTCTTCTCCAATTTGGTTTCTATTATTACTCTATAGTTAATGAGATTCATTTAGGGTTAAAAAATGTTTAAAATAAGATTTACCAACTCCTAACATGGCCATGCTTGAAAATTACTTCAAAAGTACTCAATAGCAGCCCAAAACACGGCCCATCCGTGCTGAACCAACCCAGAACACGGCCTGGCCATTCTCTATGACCTTTTCTCAGTTATTTAATCATATCTCCCTCATACAAATTCCAATTGAGGTGATTCCAAAGCCCACGTATCCACAACTTTTATGTTTATCATATGTTCATATTCCTTATGAATTATACCTCACAATTCGAAAATATAAACACTTATATTTACCACCCTAGATTCTAAATTAATTCTGTCCTCTGATCATTAATTAGTCATATCTCCCTCATATGGACTCCAAATTAAGTGATTTTAGAGCCTATAGATCCGTAGGACATATATCTATATTTATTTTGTTAAAAATGTCTTTTAATTCCCTATAGATTTTGCCCAAAAATTCAAAAATAGAAGCATACTGAACAGATTTTTCATTAGTTAGCTAGTTTCTGACCATTGCTTCCTAATCTGACTTTATCTCCCTAATATGGCGTACAAATTGAATGATTTCAATGCCAAAAAATTTGTGAGACATATATATATATATATATATATATATATATATATATATATATATATATATATATATATATATATTTCTAACCATTGCTTCCTAATATGACTTTATCTCCCTAATATGGCATACAAATTGAGTGATTTCAATTCCAAAAAATTTGTGAGATATATATATATATATATATTTGACCATTGCTTCATAATCTGACTTTATCTCCCTAATATGGCATACAAATTGAGTGATTTCAATGCCAAAAAAATTTATGAGATATATATATATATATTTCATGTTATCCATTTCTTTTAGTTCCATACAGATTTTTCCCAAAAATATAAACACAGAAGCTTACTGAACAGATTCTTCTCTGGTTAACCATTTTCTGACCACTGCTTACTAAGCAGACCATATCTCCCTAATTTGAACTCCAAATTGGGTGATTCCATTCGTTAAAAATTTGTGAGACATATATCTACATTTTTCATGTTAACCATTTCTTTTAATTCCTAACCGATTCTTCCTAAAATTTTAAAAATAAATCTTCTCTAGTTACTCCAAAATCCATTTTTCTTAGCCTAGCCTTTCCTAAAGTTCTAGTTCATCCTTTTATTAAGTCATCTTCCATTTTTCTTCCAAATTTCCACTTAACCAAAGAATTACTTGTCTCAACATTTAATTATATTTCTTACTTAATTTAACATATTGCATCATCCACTTCAAAAGAAAAACAGAATCAAATCATGCATCACTAAGGGTGCTTCCCAACAGAAATTTCTCTTGGTCTTCTACTAAAGTTTTAAGGCCATACTCATTTTATTAATCTAAGAATATCCCACCAATTTTTCACCGAATTCAAATTTAAATAACAGTAGGATAAAAGCCCTAAAGTTTTGCCATCCATAGCCATATTTATGAAGAACTTTCCATATCAACTGAAGCATTCAAAACATCCATCAAATGTAAGACCAACATTTAACATGATATAACAACATCCATAGTCAATAATCAAACTAGAAAATATTGTAACTTTCATCAAAGTTCTAAGATCAAAATCCTATATACATGTTACAAAATTTAAAGCTTTTCTTCCAAAAGAGATATTGTTAAACCTACCTAATGATCTTGTTAGCTCACATAGTGAATTCTTTTTCTTATTTACTCTTGAAGGAAGTGGCAAGATTCCTCCCTTCCCTTAGATTTTTGAAGCATCTTGAATAAGAGAGGGAGGGTGAATTTTGAACCCTAAAGATGAAGAGAAAAGATAGATTCAAGTCGAGATTAAGCTAACTTACCTTGAGTACTTAGTCCTCTAGACTTCTCCTTCGTCTCCCTTCATCTCTTCTCATCTCTTTCTCTCATTTCCTCACTCTACCTTGCTTCTGCTTTTTCTCTCCATCAATTGGACAAAATTATAATGTTATAAGGGTAGTTTTTGCTTAAATAAACTATCAAGTGGTCCTCCTTTCATAACCATGGGTCTACCTTATCACAATTAGGATGCACTTAGTTGCTTTTTTTTTGGGAAGACAAACTCATACTCTTTTCTTCCTCTCCCTTAGTCAAGATTTGCATTGGAAAAGGAGATTTATATTCAAAAATCATGATAAAATGTTCTTAAGACAAGGGACAAGGTCCCTTTGATTTAGGGATTCACTTCCTTTTTCTTTTGTCTCACTCAAGTATGATAGGTTTGCCTTTCTAGGTGACAAATTTTCAGCCATTGAATCTCCCTTGCTTGGCTAAAAAATTTTGTGTAGGATTTGGATATTTTGTCATAATGCCATGTATTATTATATCATCACATGGCTTGCTAAAATTATTAGTGTAAGATATACATGTGTTGTCATATGCCATGTATTATTACTTACTATATCATCACATGACTTGCCCAAATTATTAGTGTAAGATATAAATATTTTGTCCTAATGCCATGTGACCTAATCTTGATTATTATTACACTACTATTTCATCACATTGTTCTTATTTTTTCCTCTTGGATTTGGGCTCATTCTTGCCCATTTCCTTTGCTTTGGCTGAAATTCTACATCTTATGGAGGGCTTGGTCACATTTTCATGATTTTTGGGTTATTGGTCCAACTTCTATATCTTAGTCTAATTCTATGTTATATCTCTTGCTTGGGCTATTCAATTGGCTTGCTAGAAACTCATGTGAAGTGAAAAAAAAACTCTAAGAAGTGTCCATAGGTGAAGGCCCAATGTATGGGTGGAGATGTTAAACTTACTAACTCTAGCTCTTGAATTAAGAAAAAGTATCCTAATCCAATCTTTTTGAAATTTTAAGAACTTTACTTAATTCTAAAAATTTATCTTCCATACCCAAGAATTTTGCCTCTCTTTAGATGTTATTTCTAATTTTGTTTCCTATTAGGTTTTCTCTGTTTACCTATTCCCTTGATGTTAGAAACATTTTCTATGCATACACATAAGGTGAATAATTTCTAAGGTTTATATTGTTTCTTAGATATCAAAAAATTATTTAATAAGTTTTATTTCCATAATTAAATATTTATGTACCTTTATTAATAAAAGAAATGAAATTAGGGATGTTACACTTTACCGATAAACTTTTGATGCATTTTTCTTGACCATTTTTCCTAAAAATTTCTCCACTACTTATTGCTTAATTTACCCCTTTTAATGTTGAAGAAGCATACTTGTATAATATTTAGTAAATAAAATTGAGGATGTTACACTCTTTATAATAATAATTTACCTTCAAAGGCCTAACCTCAATATACCATATATATATAGATATATCCCTTAATCTCATATCAAGCCAAATTCATACATCACCAAACCAATAATCTGTGACAATAATATAGTCTAAGGCTTATGAAATATTTGTACTACTCATAACATAGGATTAAACAATCAAACAAAAGCTTTTCTTCATGCTATAGTTAACATTATTTACTCACCAACTTCAAACTCTAGCTGGGCTAGCCCTTTTAGGTTATTTTTTCATAACAACTAGATTTGATGAACCTTCATTTCATGCTTTTCAACCTGAAACAATCAAAACTCAAAAGTTCTTCACTCAGGACTATTCATGCACTGTTCGCCAAAGAACAACTCGTGATTTTAGGCTAAAATCAGTATTATTTGTTCAGTATAACTTCTTTACAAAGAATATTCTAACACCTAACCATGATTTTGAACCCAAAATTCCATAAAACATACAAGAGTATACAATTTTTTGGATTTTTACCAAGCTAGCCAAAGCTTCTATCTACTGTGTTTTCAAATAGATTCTAGTCTAAAATCTTGATATACTTCCAAATCTTCTATGATGGGAAGCTCAACTTTATAACTAAGGATTTGATTAGTCAAAATTTTTGGAAAGAAATAGGAAGCATAAAAGGAGAACATGGCAAGGGAAATGCCATAAATGCTTCAGCAAAGTGTTGGAACTCACGACCAAGAAAAAAGAGGGAAAGGAAAAATAAAGGGCAATTTCGTATTTTCCTTACCTAGATTTTTAGGATGGAAAATGTAGGATTTTAATGCAACAAAAAAGATTAAATTGGAATCTCAAATAAACCAAAAATATTAGGAAATTTTTTGGAAATCTCCTGTACCTAATTTCTATCATATTTTATACAAATATTTTCTCAAAAGCACAAGCATGTATTCCTTCTTAATAAATTCTCATTTTCTTTTTTAAAGCCATGAAATTTATTATCCATCATCAAATTAGAATGCATTTGTATAGATAAAATACATTTACTTTTAAATAAGTTTATAAACATTTTTCATGCAATATAGCCATTAAAAAAAATATTAGTTTAAGACCAAAGGATATGACATTTTTTCCCTGATTAGAATTTGATGCCTTCAATACCAAAAAAAAGAAATTGGTCCCCGAATTTCAAAAACAACAAAAATAATTTACTGAAGCTATATTTACTAAACATATTTAATTTTAAAGAAAACATATATATTTAACATAAAGCAAAGTTATTAGAACAAAACATACTATTTCAAAACCACAAGATATCACAATATACTCACCCTTTGCTTTCCTAAGTTATGGCTTTAAAAATAAACTTTTGGGAAGGAAAAGAAAAAATAATAATTGAATAAGCAACCATTGGGTCCTTTGAGCACCTATTCACTAGAAATTTAGAGTCTGGAAGAAAAAAAGAAGCTAAGAAACACTTAAAGATCTTTATGGATGCTTGTTCCATGCATGGAAATAAATTTTCTCCCTCCTGGTGTAATACCCCATGATTTTCTTCTCTTTTCACAAAATAACATTTTGGGAAGAGTCAAAATGAATTATTTTATTGGTTCTTGCATATATATTTATAAGATATGCAAGAGAGAATTTTTATTTTTAGAAAAAATCCATAAAGGGCAAAATGGTAATTTCACAACTTTTAGGGTTAGAATCAAATAGCAAGAAGTATAATGAAGACCTATGGAAAGTGTGATCCAAAATTCCCTTGCCATTTGTCTCTAGAGAAGATTAATCCATTTTGACAAATCACTCAAGCCAAACATGGTCTTGGTCAGGGAGATAGTCACAAGGTAATTTTGTAATAGTTAGAGAAATGGGTGGCAAAGGTTAAGGGGGTAAAAGGCTTCTTGGAGAAGCTTTTTTTTTTAAATGTTTTCTCTTGACATAGGGGAAGATCACAATGCACAAAGGAAAGAAGAAGAAGAAGGGGGGAGATAAGGTAAGTTTTGGAATTTTTGACCCTTTTACTCTGGTTTTTGCTGTTAATAGAGTTTCATGGAGTTTATTTGATGATGAAAATATGTAAAAAATTTAGGTTGGAATGGGAGGAAATTAAGAGCTCAAGAGAGATGAAAAGTCAAGGTGTTAGTAGAAAGTAAGTTTAACATCTAACCCATCTTGATTCTTGCATGGTTTGTGATATTTTTGTTTATATATTTATGTGGATATGAACAAATGGCTATTGGAATGCATTAATAAGGGTAGAGGTTCTTAGAGATGCATTACTCTTATAAATGGGAGAAAGAGGAAATAGGGAAAAGCAATTTATCGGGAATGGATTTTTTGAGGTTTTAAACTCTTTAAGTCTAATGAAATATAACTTATACGACTTGACTAATGTATGTATGTTCTAAGGTTTGGCTGGTTGTTCTAGTTTTGAATGGTTAGAAGTGTGGAAAAAAAGAAAATATTGAGCATGCCTAGAACATGGTCGTGTTCTAGGACACGACCAAGCTGTGTTCTGGGTGGGTTTTGGTATGCTGTAGCCAAGACATGGGCAGGTCGTGTCTGGGGCTATCTTAGCTCAAAATTGATTATTTTCTACCTCAAATGAACTATAATAATGGAATGATGATTAGATGACTTAAACTAAAAACTAAAACTTGAAATATAGTGTAATACAACTTTGATAGCTTCAACTTTACTATGTTAATCATGATTTAAGTTGTGAATTTTTTCACAATAAGGAACAATTTTTTTTTGTTTTGATGTAATCATTCATGCTTGTACACTCCATGATTCTCTGCATACTTAAGAGGTATGATACATACATAATGGATATGATGGAATTGCATATCATGTTGATCATCATGTATGTGGTGATGCATTTGTGGTTGGATAAATGAAAAGATGTATAATATAACGCCCTCAATTTATGAGCAGATGAAACAAACATTTTTTTTCTTCTGAAATTAGATATTTTTCATAACATGCATAACACTATTATTTATCATCGAAATAGATACATATAGGTTCTCTCATGTATATACATTATACAAATCATGTTATAAAAGTCAAAGTAACAATAGAAGTAGGGATCCTTCCTGTGGCATTCAGAACACACTCTAGAATACAAACACAGTATAATTCAAAATTGTGAGCCTTGAAAGCAACGTAGACTCACCCAGATAATATATCACCTAACTCTTTCTAATCAAAAAGGTACTTAAGACTCTTGTGATCACAATATACTTCAAATGTTGGCCCGTACAAATAGTGTCGCCAAATCTTTAAGGCAAACACCACCGCTGCCAATTCAAGATCATAGGTTGGATAATTTCCTTTATGGAGTCTTAATTGCCTAAAGGCATAAGCAACTACTGTAATTGTAACACCCCTAACTTTCGAGCACGTGAAACAAACAATTTTTTTTCACAATCAGATATTTTTCTTAACATGTATAACACTATTCTTTGTCACAGAAATAGATACATATAGGTCCTCTCATGTATATACATTATACAGACCAAGTTATAAATGTCAAAGTAACAACAGAAGTAGGGATTCTGCTTGTAGCATTCAGAGCACACTATAGAGTACAAACACAGTATAATTCAAAATTGTGAGCAACGTAGACTCACCCAGAGAATATGTCACCTAACTGATCACCTATCTACAAGATCAGACTCTGTATTCTTATATGAAAAATGTAGAAATATTGTGTAGTGAGCTTGACAACTCAATGAGCAGATAATACCTCCTATGACCTCTTAGGTCAGCATATGGATGTACTCATGTTTTAAAATTTGTCACTTAAAAAATACAATTCATAAATACATCCACAAGGGACCCATATTTTAAATATTCTCAAATAAAAGGATATTCAGATATCCAAACCATATTCAGCACGGTATAATCATTAAACAAATGTTGTTATGCTCAACTATATAAACAATAGTAAAATAATAAGCTTTTAAGATAAAGTTATAACTTTTAATACACCTGCCTCACTCGGTGATCTGGAATACTCAATTTAAAGTGACCTACTTCATTCAGTGATTTGGTCAACCTAATTTAAAATAACTTGCCTCATTCGTCGATTCTCAATTCACTCATTTGCTATACGCATAGTGATCGATCGACTATAGTCACAATAGTAATCAGGGAATGTGAATTCATCACCCATCTGCCTCCTAACATTACCACTATCATCCAGTTGGAGTGGCCCTCCCTTGGCCCCTTGGCTCACTCAAGCTAATAGGGCGCCCCTTACTCGGTACCGTCACAAGCCATACAACCCTTCAATATTCATCCATACATATAAATGCATATATATATAAATGCATATTCATCAAATGCAATATATAATTATCAAACAAGTCGCCATGATCTTTACACTTGTCATTCAATCATAATCAGCAACTTTATAGTTTTACAAATCAATGCCTTATGCACATAATATTCACTTTACTAAATAATGATAAATACATTTAGAACCACATATTCAATGAGTTTCAAATTCTATTTACAAAACCATACTCTTCTTGAACTATGTGCCAGTTCGTAAGGAAAATAGATATTTTAACACATTTCAGAAACTTATTATCACATAAATAATTTGTAAACATAACCAATTATACATTTTAAGTTCAAGAAGAGCATGAGATAAGTCATAGAAATAATTATCTACTCACAAGTTAGGGTTCCAGATTGGACAGCTCCAAATATATATTTTTTTAAGCTAAATCTGATCAAATGGATATCAAAAACAAGTTTGAAGGGTCTAAAAACCTAAGAAATGACTTCGAAATCACGAAATTTGGCCTTTGAGAGCTTGGTCAACACTGGTCAATTGATGGATACTATTTATGATCCAAAAAAACTATTCATTGATTAAAAAAACTATTCATGCCGGTCAGATTTACTGTTTACATCGGTCGGAATCACTATTTAAGCCAGTCAGAGTTACTGTTCATGACACCAAAAAATATTAGATGACTGTGAAACTTCATATCCTATAGTTTATATATCTCCTGAATCCATCTATGTTGTCAGATTTCCAATTTGAAGTCTCTAAATAGGAGTTTTAGAATTTACCATTTTCTAAGATTTTCTACTTCCGTTCTGCAGCGATTCTGCGGCTGATTTGAAAAATTGTTCAGCCAATATCATAGTACTCTTCGTCCTGAATCTAGTGGTACCCTTAATTTTGAGATTGAAGGCTCGAAAGTACTCCAGATTTAGAAAGAGAAAATAACTATTCATTCATCCCGAAAATCTTTCTTTCTATTTTTTTTAATAAATGATGGAGGACCAATTAGCAATTTACTAATTGTTAGAGAAAGTCCTTGAAAATTTCATTATTTACATTTTGACCCCTAAACTTTTAGGAAATTACTATTCATTTGAATATTCTTTTTGTCTTGTGGTTTTTGTAAAATATCTTTGCCTTGGCTTATACAAACTTCTACTATAAATTTCTATCATATGATTTTCTCTAATATAAATTATTGTTTTTGTTGTATAGTTGTAAAACTATTCTATATAGTTTTACTGAAAGTGTAGCTCTTTGCACGTGCAATCTTCTTTGAAAGATGCACCAACTTTTACATGTTTTCTTAAATGTTTAAAGTTTGCATTCTTCTTTTAAGCATGAGAGGCTTTTGAATTAGTTTTTAGGAAAACTTCCATGCTTTATTAAAACACTCAATTCACTCCCTCTTAGGTGTTGGTAGCCTTACCTAACAAAGGAAAAGAAAAAAAGCACACATTACATTTTTGGTGGAAACGAAAGTTTCCACAATAATATGCATATACTATTGTTAAACATTGCTCCAATGCTAAGGCCATATGGGAAAAATCTTATATGCTTATATCTTGCTAACTTTGAATTGGTTGAAAATGTTCTCTATGACTAACAAAATGAGCACACTCTAGATGAGTCATTAATCAATTATGACAAAGAGAGTAGTATGTAAGAAAAACAATTTAAGTAACAATTAGATGAGCCTTGCCTGTAAGCTCAAAGAGAGATAGAGGGATGTAGTTATAACTCTAATAGTTCTTGTGAACAATGTGCTTTCGAAAAAGTAAGTGATCAAACTTGATTGAATCCTAAATGCTCAACTATTTGTATTTCTAACCTTAGCAATGCCATATCTAATGAAATTCTGACTAGTACTTTTTTAAATAATTTTCATGAAAAGTCTAGATGTAATATTAAAAAAAATCATTTGAAAAGTTTTCCCATTTATAAGAATACTTTTTCCAAATCTACCATTTGCAATTTTTTTTTTTCATGAAGGACATATCTCACACATGTTTCCTATTAAGAGAAATCGTTTGAATCGAAATCAAATTAGGGTTCCTAAAAGTTCTAGATTTGTTTGTACTAACATCAAAGAACCAATTTTAAGATAGGTATCGAAAAGTCCTCCTAGCATTTCTATTTTGTAGAAAAATTCTTTCAAGGATGGGGAATTTGGTCAAGTAAAGAAGGAATAAACAAAGATAGCTTCTTCAATGATAAATGCTAAATTTCCAAAGCTAAAAACAAAAATGGAGAAGCATTGGGTAAGAAAATGACATCCTTTATACACCAAGACCAGGGTAACAAGCAAGAAAACCTCTAATATAACTATTATTGATACCTATTGAGGTATTATTGTATGCTATGAACATAGCATTATATTTTCATGTATGTCATAACTATCATATCTATCATTTATATATGTTTCATATCCTTATTGTGATATCTTGCATATATCATGTTCATATAGTGTATTCAATGCTTAAGTATCGTTTTTCTAGGCATATTCTATGAAAATATCTTTAAGGGAAACTTGAAAAGGAAAATGCATATATTTGTGATTAAATGCTCTTTATGCTAAAAGCTCTTAATATAACCTAAATAGAATTAAAGCTCTTGTTAAACTAATCCTCAAGGACCTAAAAACTAGGGTACCAGTAAAAATAAATAATTTTGTGATGCAAGTGAAAGATTTTTGAGAAAATACAAGCAAGCAAGCACCCAGTGGGTCTATTATGCACCTAAATAGTAGATTCCCTGAAAAATAAAGACAACAGACACCCAAAGCCTATGATAGGCACTTTTTGGTTGTCCGAAAGAGTTTCTAGCTTCATTTTCTCTACATCAACCTATAAGGAATCAAGGATGAACCTGAAGCCTCACCATATTTACTCAAGAATCAATAAAGTAGCATTAACGAGTGGTAATTGATGATATGCCTTGATCTTTTGAGTGGAGCTTTATAGGTAACATCTAAGCCTTATAATGCTTATTTTTCTTTATCTAGATATGTGAATTGTTTGCTTTACATAAGCCTTCAATTTTTTAAAAAGTATTTTCAAACATCTTTCATCTCGAAAATTATGTTTAAAATCATGTTTTGTGCAAATGTGTTTTTTACTTTTGAAAATATATAAGGAGCTTTTAAAACTTTGTATTTTCTCTCAGAAAAGTAGAATCTATGATCTATGTATTAGCATTTATATAATGTGCTTAGTGGTATCTCTTTTTCAAAGATATATGCTATGCAAATAACATAAGTGCTTCTATAGAAGGACTCAAGTTTTATCTAGTGTCTTTTTGTTCTCCTTATACTTTTGAAAAAGTTATTTCATAAAGATAAAGATTGTTTTCATCTTATATTCTTTTTAAAATTTTTTTAGGAGAAAATGTTGTCCTATTTATCTAATAACTCTAAGCGAATGGCGTAGCTATAGCTATTCTAGCGAGTACAGGGTGTATCCCACAGAGACTAATGATCAATTATTAGTGTTTTACGAAGTAAACTATCTAAATCAATATAATTTGATAGGAATAGTGAATGAGAAGTCACAATTAGTTAAACTAGATATTTAATAATAAAAAGCCTAGGGTTAGGGTTTATCGCACTTACAATATTCAACAATCAAGATATACCTCTAATTGCAATTACCTTAGTGATCGGGGATAGTCTAGCCTTAATTTGTTAATAACCTCTTACAAGCATTAATAATTATACCTAGGTTAATCTAATTACCTACGTTTAACTTAAGCCCATTAAATTATGTGCTAACCAAATGAATCAATTCATAGGTGGTATGGTACTTACCAATTTATTCATTTCGTATGGGGTTTTAACCTACTTTTGTTATTAGAACATCCCTGATTAGCTATCAAGATCTGGCATTAACCTTAACCTTTCAATCCATCAGTTAATAACATAAGATGTGATAAAATGGTGATCAGGCATTCTATCCACACATACATGTATAATATTAATCCTGATTAACCACAAATAATACAATTTTGGTTTCACAATTTGGTTCAATTCAGCATCATTATACCTTAAGTAGGTTTACTAACACCCTAGATTAAAGTCTACTTACACATAATTGAAATAGAAATCATAATCAAATTCAATTACATTAAATAAAACATAATCCAATACAAGTTATGTAAAAGAGAAAGAAAAGTAGAGATAGAGATGAAGAGATAGGAAGAAGAAACTAGGAACAAGTGTTGAAGAATGATTTAGAGGTACAAAACTCCAATCCAAAGCTCTATTTGTAACAACTCCATTTTTTAATATATATATATATATATATATATATATATATATATATATATATATATATTTGTAAAGTCCCATAAAGTCATTAGTTCTTTACTTTTGAAGACTTAACTCATAATAACATTCGATTACTTTAACCAAGCATAAATCAAGGTTTAAGGTCTACCATTAACACTTATACAATTCTAAGTACACATACACATTATTAATAAAAACGTCTGTACAAAAGTCAAACACATAAATATCTACATCTTATTCATCCATGTTGACCAATTTCGAAGATACGGGTGCGGATGGTTGCACCGTCACTGAGATCTTAGCCAACTCAACCACAAATACCTTATTAATTTCTAGGATCTACCCAACATAGAGTAACTTGATCCAGTGTACACTAAAAGCCAGAGCCATAGAAAAATCTGCATAACTAATTTTCGAACATGATATGGAAATATAGTGAGAATTAAATCCCAGTAGGTTCAACAATAAATCATAATCATCATCAATAATGTTCGTTACATCATGTTCATCTATATAAGTTACAGCTCTTAGGTCACATGACTGCACATTATCTATTCACATGAAAATTGTACAGTAATGACATGTATGGCATGAATAACTATTTTCAAAACATCATATAATGGCTATCAATTTATTTTTATATCAAGCTACCACCGTCAAGGTGAGTACTTTCTACTCTCTGATATGGGCTTTTCCCACTCCGTCTGACATAGCACACTTTCTCTTTCTTTTCTCATTAACATAATCATAGCTGTTAGTAGGGTGTCCCCTACTGGTGCACCACACGGACCACTATGTGACCGTACTCGTCTCTTTTCTTTTCTTTTCTTTTCATGTTAATAGCCAAAAATATGATTTCAGTAATAAGTATGTTCATTATACTCACATTCCATAATTTATCATCAAAGCATAATCACTACCAAAAATCATTGGTAAAATGAAATCATGTCATGCTCATAACCATTTTTTAATATCACTTTATAAAATATTTCCATCTCAAAATTACACACTTAAGATGGTAAGGAGTGCATGCAATGGCAATGGCTAAGGCATACACTAGTATTTATTATTTCTATTTACAAGATTCTTCTTCTTTTTTAAATATTATTTTCATCTTTTCATTTTCTTTATGCTTGGCCTTTAGTTACTTTCCTCCTACTTATATCATTTCTAACACATGTCCTCACAAATTTTATAGGGCATTCTTCTCCAATTTGGTTTCTATTAGTACCCTATAGTTAATGAGGTTCATTTAGAGTAGAATATGTTAAAATAAGCTTTACCAACTCCCAACACGGCCTGGTCAAGTTCTAGGACACAATCATGCTTGAAAAATACTCCAAAACTACTTAAAAATAGCCCTGAATATGGCCTACCCATGCTGAAGCAACCCAGAACACAGTCTGGCCATGTTCTGTGATCTTTCCTCACTTATTCAACCATATCTCCCTCAAACGAACTCTAATAGAGGTGATTCAAAATCCTAAAAAGAGATAAAACAAATATCTACAACTTTTATGCTTATCATGTCTTCACATTCGTTATGAATTATTTTCAAAAAAATTAAAAAAAATGCTTACATTTACCACCCTGGATTCTAGATTGATTCTGACTTCTACTAATTAATCAGTCATATCTCCCTCATATGGACTCTAAATTAAGTGATTTTAGAGCATATAGATCCGTGAGACATATATCTACATTTTTTATGTTAACCATTTCTTTTAATTCCTAACTAATTCTTCCCAGCAATTCAAAAGGAGAAGTTTCCTTGGTTACTCCGAAATCCAGTTTTCTTAGCCTAGCCTTTCTTAAAGTTCTAGTTCATCCTTTTATTAATTCATCTTCCATTTTTCTTCCAAATTTCCACCTAACCGTAGAATTACTCATCTCAACATTTAATTATATTTCTTACTTAATTTAACATATTCTATCATCCACTTCAAAAGAAAAAAAATCAAATCATGCATCACTAAGGGTGTTTCTCAATAGAAATTTCTCTTGGTTTTTCCCTAGGTGTTTAAGGCCATACTTAATTTACCAACCTAACCATCTTCCGTCCATTTTTACCATATTGAAATATACATAACAACAACATTGAAGCCCTAAATTTTTGCAACCCATAGGCATATCTATGTAGAACTTTCCATACCAACCAAAAATGTTCAAAACATTCATCATATGCAAGATAACATGTAAAATGATATAGTTACATCCATGACCAATCATCAAAGTAGCAAATATTGTAAATTTCATCAAAGTTCGAAGATCAAAATTCCGATATAAATATTACAAATTTCAAAGCTTTTCTTCAAAAAAAAAAATATTGTTAAACCTACCTAAAGATCTCCCTAGCTCACTTAGTGAATTCTTTTTCTTGTTTCCTCTTAAAGGAAGTAGCAAGATTCCTCCCTTCCCTTAGCTTTTATAGCAGCTTAAATAAGAGAAGGAGGGTGAGTTTTGAATAGGAAAAAGGATTCAAATGGAGATTTAAGCTAACTTACCTTGAGTACTTAATCCTCTAGACTTCTCCTTCCTCTTCCTTCCTCTCTTCTCCTCTCTTTCTCTCCTTTCCTCACTCTACCTTGCTTATGTTTTTTCTCTCCCTTACTTGGATGAAATTATAATGTTATAAGGGTGGGTTTTGCTTAATTAAACAATCAAGTGATTCAACTTTCATAATCATGGGTTTACCTTATCACAATTAAGATGTACTTGATTGTTTTTTGGGGAAAGACAACGAATGTTCTTGTCTTCCTCTCTCGTAGTCAAGATATGCATAGCAAAAGGAGATTTGTATTTTGAAAATTATTATAAAATTTTCTTAAGACAAGGGACATGCTCCCTTTGATTTAGGGATTCATTGCCTTTTTCTTTTGTCTCACTCAAGTATGATAGGTTTACCTTTCTAGGTAGCAAATTTTCAGCCCTTGAGTCTCCCTTGCTTCGCTGAAATTATTTATGTAGAATAAGGATGTTTTGTCATAATGCTATGTATTATTACCCACTTGTTGAAATTATGAATGTAGGATATAGATGTTTTATCCTAATGCCATGTGACCTAATCTTGATTACTCTTATACTACTATTTCCTCACATGATTCTTATTTTTTCCTCTTGGATTTGGGCTTATTCTTACCTATTTCCTTTTCTTTGGCTGAATTTCTACCTTTCATGGAGGGCTTGGTCACATTTTCATAATGTTTGGGCTATCGGTCGAACTTCTATATCCTAGTCGAAGTCTATGTTTTATTTCTTGCTTGGACTATCCAATTGGCTTGCTAGAAACTGATGTGAAGTGAAAAAACTCTATTTGAAGTGTCCATAATTGAAAGCTCAATGTATGGTTGGAGATGTTAAACTTAGGAACTTTAGCTATTGAATTAGGAAAAATTATCATAATCCAATCTTCTAAAAATTTTAAGACCTTTACTTACTTCCCAAAAATTTATCTTCCTTACCCAAGAATTTTGTCTCTCTTTAGTATGTTATTTCTAATTTTTCCTATTAGGTTTTCTTTCGTTACTTATTCCCTTAATGTTAGAAACATTTTCTATGTATACACATAAGGTGAAGACTTTCTAAGACTTAGATTTCTTTAGATATCTAAATGTTGTCTAATAAATCTTATTTCCTTAATTAAATATTTATGTACCTTTGTTAATAAAAGAAACGAAATTAAGGATGTTACACTATTCAATTTAATGCATAAAGAAACCTAAATAATACTCAAAAACCTAATTCCAAAGTATTTTCTACTTCGAGAATGTGTCTGAATGCATCTCCGTGATTTCCCTATTGTGCTCCCACATATATATACTCCTTGTTGTATTAGAATACCTAAAAGTCAAGTGTTGTATGAACATGAAGCACAGTCGTGCTTTGGGCTAGCATCTAGGAAGCTACACCATCTCTTACATAGAACATGGCCTAGCCATGTTCTGGGTGTCCTAAATATGGCCTCATAGTGTTGGAGGTTACCGATGTTTATTTTTGCCCATCTGAAGCCTGTTTCTTCCTTGACTTGATCCTAATCCAAAGGGCCCTTCAAATATGTTTTCTTCCTTGATTCTTGGGCTCTTTTGCTCTCCTACAAATAGAAAATACAAGCGAGCAATATCCAGAGCAACCAAAATAAAATCAAATGGAAAGAACCAGATAATCACAACTTAGCAAAAAATTCAGGGGGAAAAATATAACAAGTAGACACACAATTTTCCCCTTTATCAACTTCCCCATGCTTAAACCTTTGTTTGTCCTCAAGAAAATAACATAACATATTAATAGGAAAGGGGAAGAAGCATTCAAATTCTAGAGAAGAAACAACGTAACATAGCTAATCCATTACCCAATAAATGTAATGTAAATAGATACATAAGTAATCATTTATTAGTCAATCTCTTCTTTCTAATACTAATCCCAAATTATGTTATTATAAACCCACTCATATTGTTACCCTAAATTGTATGTTCCAAAATGATTTTTGAGTACTCAAGTAGGCCATCGCATCATTTAGATCTTTCTATATTGCCTTACCTTATTTCAATTTTATCATTCTTTTTCTTACTCAAATTCTTTTACTTCTCACTTTTTCTTAGTTCTTTTCTCTCTTCTTCTATTTTTTTTATAGAAATATACAGTGAGTGCATTATATGCTCCATCTCACTAGGGTATAGAGAACTAGGTACTCATACTAAGGCTTTTTTGGTGCCTTGAAGGGCTACTCAGAATGAAAACTTTTTGGGTTTCATATTCCCTCAATTTTCACCTCTCCCTACCTTCATACTTTTATAATGCAAAAATAAAAAAGGGCATACAATTCATAGCATAATAGGTGAGGTGTTTTTAAAGAATTAGGGGTTGAATGGTAGAAAGGTGAGACTAAAGGACAGATACCTATTTCATATTCTGATACATATCACATTTTCATGAGCTAAGATAATCTATAATACATAAGTCTATTCATAGAATTATTAACATTGTGACTAATCAATTTAACTAGAAAGGCTCACAAACGAAATATATATGAAAGCAAGGAAGAATCAACAATCCAAATCTAATAGGAAAGAGAAAACCAACAACTAAAAAGTAACTACTCCTATGCTTAGATTTGACATTGTCCCTAATGTCATAAATAATGAAAAAGCGAAACAAGAGATGCAGAAACTTACCAAATCATTGGTTTTCTAGCGATGGTGGAGGGGGATGCTAGGGTAAGTGCTAGTTATACAGTCTTGGCACCATGTGATGCATGGACCCCATCATGCTCTCCATTTAGTCCATGCAAGCTTTCATCCTGCTGATGCATGAGGAGTAGGACTCTTGGTCAGTCGTGGTACATGTGAAGGTCCTGTAGAATTAAAATAGTAGAAAAGGAATGGTGGGGTTGGTAGGGCCAGGAAAGGCTTATGGGGAAAGTCATCCCTTTTTGATTCGAAAGAATCACCATCCCTACTCTCTTTTAGAAGGAAACCCCATTTATCTTCAATAGTAACTATCGTTCTATTAGGGTTAGGGAGGCAGAAAATGTTATGGCCAGGAAGATGTAGCTAGTAGTCGACATTTTTTTGAACAATAAGTTTTATATGCAGACACGATTTTAAATAAATCCTGCTGTTGTTGGCTATTGGATGCAAATCTTGTAAATTTGCCTCTAATCTTAGCTGTAATGACCTAATTATTTTTCTTAGGATTATTATAGGAACTATTATCCCAATTCAAACATCAAATAATAAACATGTATTTAAGCAGGATATATTTCATAACCATCACACTCAAATACTACATCACTTATTACCATTCATACAGGAGTAACATTGAGTCACGTAGTTACATTAATTTAACATAAGTACATATACAACACATTACCCCTAGGGTATAGAGGGTGTAGGAGTTGGTGTTGGCATTGAGATCTCAACAACCTTAACTACATAAAGGTCTCCAAAATAGAAACATAAAGATTTGTTGACATCTTAATTACTTTTATCTAAACATAACACCAAACATTAATGAGAATAGAGTTTCAATATGTTCAACATTAAACATGTCATATAATACATAATCATCACAGTGTTATGTCTAACTGTATAAGCTACAGAAAAGGATATTGTTTATTGAAAGCATGTGTCTGCTACTTATAGGTAGAATGATGAAAACATTTTATTCACATATATACAAGATAATAAACCAGCATGCATAGTGGTCACTTACTCATTAACTTCTCTGTCTCAACAATAGGATAATGTGAGTCGTTCCCCCTTGGCTACTTACATATCCAAAAAAACACTACAATGCGAGCCATTCTCCCCACTACTTACATAACACAACAACATAATGTGAACAATTGCCCCCGCTACTCACTTAACCCAAAAACATAGCGATGTGATCTATACCCCCTCGCTACTAGCAAAACACGAGAATAAGGTAATGTGAACCATTCCCTCCCCCTTGGCTACTCACTTACCCCAAAAATATTGCAATGTGATCTATTCCCCCTACTACTCACGTAGAACTAATATTCGTCTCTTTAAAAAACAAGGTAATGTGAGCCATTACACCCCGCTACTCACTTACCCCAAAACATAGATGTGAGCCACTCCCCACCTCCCCCCTGCTTACATAACATTAATATTCATCTTTTTTCTATTCTCTTTCGCAACTAGGAGATGTAAGCCATTCCCCCCACTGCTTACACTCCATTTTCGCATATCAGTGAGCTATCCCCCCTCCCGGCTGCTCACGCATCATGGTTGGAAAGGCCATACGACCCGACTGGTCACCTTACTAGTGTAAGGGTCACCCAAAATCTTATTTCATCTTGTTATTATTTTCAGGTACATTCATGACATCATATTCACCATTGACATCATCATATAACAAATATGTATTAATACGTCTAACATCGCATAACCATGCATGCATTATACTTCACAAGCCTTAGTGTCAACTTATCAACTCATCATTACATCATTTAATAAATATGTATTAATCCATCGTTCATCATATAACAATGTATGCCTCATACCCTCTAATCATCATCACCATCACAATAGGATTATGCATTAACTAAGTACATCACTGATATCATATTTGTTATCATCACCATATCATTTACAAAGATGTATTAATACACTTTCCATCACTTAACAATGCATACATTTTATGATCTAATCATCATGCATTAATACAATAGCATAGGCAATTCATCATCATCTTCATCATTTAACATATACACAATGTATATTAAGTTTGTTATAACAAGAAGTAGTGAAAACTAATATTATATCACAAAGATTATAGGGCATTCTTCTTCAATTTGATTTCTATAATTATCATCTAATTAATAGGGTTCATTTAATGTCATTTGTACCTAAAATAGGGCAAAAATAGCTCCAAAAATGGCTTGGCTGTGCCCTAGAACATGGCCATGCTTGAGATTGTCTTAAACATACTGCATCCTTTCAAACAACCCAAAACATGGCCTTGCTATGTCCTAGAACACGGTCGTGGTCTAAGCTATCCTACGTTCTAAGTTTTTGTCTAGCTTGACCTCCTCTCACATAAAAGACCATAACTCCCTCATTTCAACCCCAATTAAGGTGATTTTGGTGTTTACGGAAAGATAATACAATAATTTACAACTTTTAGTTTTACCACTTTGACAAAAGAGGATTTAAAGAAGGTGTAAAAAGGGTTCAAAAATAGCATCGTAACTTAGTGCGTTAAATGAAACCTCTCTTCACTCATCAGTCTATATCTCTTTGATTTAAAATCCGATTAAGGAGATTCCAGAGGCCTTTAGAAAGCTAAGACATAGGAGTAAAACTTTTTTGTTACACATATTTTCAAATTCGACATAAATTATGTCTTTCAGAACCATCCATTTAAAGCATTGATTTTTACCCTTTCCAAACCAATTTCAGCACAAAACATGTATTACATATGCATCCAAACTTTCACTCTACATGTCTAATCACAAATATGCATCATGCATCATCAAAATATGAGATTTGAAACACTTTATATCATCCAAAAGACAGGTAATTTCAATGACAATTAATGTTAAACCTACATATTTTCTCTCTCTTAGATTTCTTCTTTCTTACTTGCTTGAGCTCTTCCTTCTCTTCCACCACTAAAAATCACAAATATGCATCATGCATCATCAAAATATGAGATTTGAAACACTTTATATCATCCAAAAGACAGGTAATTTCAATGACAATTAATGTTAAACCTACATATTTTCTCTCTCTTAGATTTCTTCTTTCTTACTTGCTTGAGCTCTTCCTTCTCTTCCACCACTAAAAATCTACTTATTCCACCCCCAAATCATCCTTTACAAAAATAAACAACAGAAGGGAAGAATATTGGAGAGGCTACCCATGGGAAACTCACCTTGGTTCTTCCTCCCTTAGCTTTCTCTATCTTATTCATTCCTTTCTCTCTCTTGTTCTCCTTCTCCTCTTTGTGCCGTGAGTTTTTGCTTCCCCCTTCTTTCCTTATGCAAGCCGACTTCTCCTTTAAGCAAAGGGAAAACATATTTTAATCTCAACCTTCTAGAAGGTTGCTTCTCTTAACTAAATCCCTCCCTTTCTCTAATTATTACAAAAATGGCATACCATTAAAGTGTGACTATACCATTGACTAGGGCCTTGTTTAGTTAATTGAAATTTAGCCAAGTGTTTAATCTTCTCTTAATTCAAATGCCAAGGAGCTAGGGTGTCACGCTTCCCATGACTCTTCATTCCACCTCTAGTTGGCTGGCCCTAGCCCTAAAAGTAACAAAATTACCATTTCGTCCTTTAAGACTTTTCTCTAAAATGAGAATTCCCTTCTTTATTACTTATGAATATACTCACAAAGGTTAGCCATTTAATTTATTTTTGTCCCTTTCTCATTCATTGATTCAAGAAAATAAAAGAAAATATGGGGTGTTACACTAGCCCTTTAGCAATTGCAGTCATTAATCCCCTAGTCACTACTTTGCCATTAATAACATTACCTACCATTGCCATCTGATGAGCCATGAAGGCCACTGTGTCTACCTGAGATAAGCTTAGCATAGCCTATAGGAAATAAAGCTTACGCTAATTTGCAACCCTATCACTTTCAACCCTACCAAAAACAATATGGGCCATAAGACGTTGTAAATATCTAAAACATAGGTTGCAAATCATCATGGCCTTAGAAACTGATGCACTATACTGCCCCCTAAAGAAATTGAACTCCAAAAATTTTGTGCATTAAAATTTAGGGGACCACTCGAGGGTCACCGAGAGGCAATCTAAACAATTCATTAAATTAGGCTAAAGATAAACTATATTCAATATCAAATAGTCGAAAGTTAACATGGCCCTGATTAACATTGGGACCCCTAAACAAAACCATGTTAACTGACCTAAAAAAATTCCATAGTAGTCCTGGCATAAGCTGGGTTTTGGATCCTAACAAAAGTAATCCATCCAATCCGATCAACCAGATGGTGGACATCAGTCAAAAGACCCAACCATTCCAGACATTCCTCAACCATATACTGGGTACTCAACATTAATTGTTTTACCAAAGTATCATATCGTGTTTGTTGATTATTATCAATGAACACTATACCAAACCCATTAATTTGATGAGGGAGTTAGGACGGTCTTTGGGTTTGTCTTCTATGAGGTTATTGGGAATAAAAGGAGCTAGGGTTAGTTCTAGCTCTTTTAGGAACCACTAAAAAAGAAAAACATTAAAAGTCAATGGGGAGTGAAATGAAAAATCTCTAGAAAACGACTATCAAATAAATTTAGAGACAAAATTTAAAATCCAAGGAATCCATAATTCAAAAAGCAATGAATCTAGGCAATTTGTTTATCGATGTAGAGGAACCAATTCAAAATGCAAAAACCATTGCAGAATATGCTAGCAGTATTATAGGTTATGTCCAGCTATATAAATTACAGAAAACATCTTCTCTTTGTGTATTCCAAGATAATAAGAATATATCACATGCTTGCATGTTTCGTAAGCAGGTTATGTGGTGCATACTGTTGCAGGTACACCCAAATTGATACATTACCTCTCAACTAACTGCAGTCTTTGGAGTAAGGGTCGATCCCACATAGACTGGAAATGTAACATCCTAAGCTTTTAATAAAGTTAGATAAATTTAAGGATGAATAGAAAATACATATGACAAGTGATTAAGATACTTAGTTATATGATTATAAGGCAAATATAAGATAGGTAACATAGTTAATGTTGAATCACGTAAATAAAAATTCTTAGGATCATAATGGATGGAGAGAGGACACAAATACATTTTTTTTAGATATTACTAGTCTAGGATTAGTGATCAATTAAGATATACATGAACAAGGATTAAAATGTATAGTTGATGATAGTAAAAATCTTTATAAAATGTAGAATCATTTCATGGTTAGAAGTAATATAAATAAAATATTTTTTGAGCATAAATTAGAGGAACATGATACAAATATATTCCTTAAGATGCTACTAATTTAGGATTAGGAAAATAATAAGGAAGGAAGAAGCATTATGTGATGCTATATAAAAATATATATATATATATATATACATATTTCCTCTCACCTCCACCATACACATTATTATATATATATTTGCACATGCAAAAGGAGGAGATTTACGTAGGTATATATATATATGCATTTATCTCATTTATGCCATGCATAGCATAATAGATATAGCCACCCATGCATGCACATAATTTTGAAATGAAATACAATAGCCATGGTGGGTTAAAAAGCATGAATGCAACTAGGAATACAAGCTGAAACATGCACCAAAACCAGCAGAAGATCATGCATCACATGCAGAGAAAATGCCCCACACTTGCTCCTAAACCAAGCAGCAAAAACACACCCACTCTTGCTCCACCCAGCCAGCAGAAACCTGCCCTACACAGCAGAAAAATAACCCCCCATCTGCTCTAAGAGACCAGCAGAAACATGGCCTACAAGACAGCATTTCACGCCACCCTTGATCCCACATGCAACCAGAAAAAAAATCCAGCTGGAACATGCCCCACATCTAGCATGTTCAGTGCCAAATTCAACCAGTAGAAAACATCCCACTTGACAACATCTCCACACCCATATGTGCTCCATAAACCCAGCAGAAAACACACCCACCCATTTTAGCAGAAACCCATGCCTCCACATGCAAACTCACGCTCCCCCTCTGCCCAAGAAAGCTACAGCTCACACTCACACTCATACAGCCAGAAAATTCTTCTTTTGATGTGTCATACACCCATTCTCTCACTGACCACAATACACTAGAGCTACCCTTGCACACACTCACTTGGAGAGTAGCAGAAAACCGTTCCCTCCCTTGCTGAATCCAAAGGATTCCAGCGCCCAGCAACCAGCCTCCCTACTGCTTTCACGCCAGCAGGAGAAAAGAGAGAGAAGAGGTCCAAAACAAAAACTGAAGAGGAAGAGGAAGGAGGGGGAGAGAGTAGCCAGCAAGGAGAAGAAGGTTGAGAGAGAGGGAAGCTGCAAATTGAGAGCCATAGGAGTAGGTCTACATAAGGTAAGTCTAGCTTCTTACAAAAATCCAGTTTTGAGTTTATTAGGTCAATTTTTGGGCCTGCATGTAGGACTTGCTGTCGATAATATGAAAATATGTTCAACATAGAAGTTGTCTCTCTATGTCTTAGCTTTCCAAAGCATTTTGAATCACATCAATCGGACGAATAATGAGAGAGTTATAGTCCATGGAGTAAAATAGGTCAGAATCGGGTCTGGAATCCAGGCTGGTGAAGAATAGCTTCGGTTTTCGACTTTCTGGGACTAATACATAAGGAATATGAAGTCATGACTAAAATGAAAGTTGTAGATATATTTCTCACGGTCACATAACCACTGGAATCACAAAATTTTGAGTCCATATGAGTGAGTTAGGGTCTGATTAGTGAGTAAAGGTCATAGACCATAGAAGAGTTAGGTTGAGAAAATAGAAACCTTTTGCACCCGAAAATATTGGCTTAGTAAATTTAGTAAATGACCTTTACATTCTATAATTTTTGGTGAGAAGATTCGTCAAATATTCATAATCAATTCTGGAAAGTTTCATGATTTTTGAGAACCTAAAATGAGGTCTTGTACAATTAAAATAGTGTTGAGGACAATTTCCTGGACAGCTCAGACTGCTGATGGAGAGACAATATTTTTAAGGCATTATATGTTGTAATGTTGTATAAAAAGTTTATGACATGTTAAAGGGATCCTAATTAATCATCCTACCAAATTGTAGAAAATTCTGGGTAGTTTAAAGTACATAATAAAATGTATAAATTTGGTAGTCTGAAAATGAGGCAGAACAGGCCATAACCGGGGACAGTCTTAAAACGTGGGATATTTGAGGGGTCAAAAGAATTATTTTTTATTTAAAATTTTTATGGTGATTATATAACATGTCTATAATGCTTTATGTAAAATATCATGAATTTTGAAGTAGTTTTACTAATCCAAATGGATGTTAAACCGAATAGAAATGAAACTGAAACTAAATTGTACTGTTCTGGGTATGGAGGTAGTTTTTGGGGTTGAATGGAAGATTTAAGGGCTGAGAGAATGTCGAAAAACAATATTCATGTAAAGGTTCCTCCATGCAAAATTTTAGAATTTTTAGAGGACTTTTGTCTTATTTAATAATAACCCCAAATCTAAGTAAAATCATAGTTTTATTTGGAGGAGCAGAAGCTCTTAAACTAGGTATTTATGGCTTTAGGACCTAATGTGCATGCATTAACCAGGAATTCTTGTATGTTTTAGTTTGAGTTGCTGGTAGTAACCTTGGCAGCCTTGGAAAGGAATTGATTGTGCTAGAATTGAGGTAGCTAGCTTTTCCTTAAAACACTCTTTATGCTTATGAACTTGAATTTATGAATTTTCACTGATTGCCTGACTTTTATGCTATGATGAATGATGGTCTAAAGATATGTTATGTATGCATTCTCGGAAATTAAGGGGGGTGCACAAAAGGGTGCCAAGTAAGCCCCATTTCCCTCACGATTGGCCAATAATAGGAGATGCATAGCCCTTTGCAGGTATGGCCGTATTGACTGCATTGGGTAAGTAGACCATGATGTTATGGGTCCCTAGTGTGACCAAGATGCCGTATGTATGATGTATGGTCAGTGCTTATATTTCAGTGAAATAATTTGAGATGTTTTAAGGAATGGAATGTGCACTATTTTTCTGAAAACTTTTCTAGCTATTGAGATTGTCATCTCACTTTTTATATACACATAATCACATTCCAGGTACTCCAGCCAGAAGTGAGCAACAGGGGTCTCAGGGTTGACTCATATGTTCATGATTGTAATTGCTTTGGTTGTGTAATATTTATGTGGGACAGCTTAATTAAGTGCCAAGTTCTTATTAGACAGTTTATAATGTGATGTAATGTAAACTATGGATTGTACTTTCCTTTATGGCATGAGATCCTTTATGTTGTAAGTATTACATAGCATGCTTAGGTAATTGCCTAGATGGAATTGAATTTTGAAAGTGCTTAGGATAGCCTGAAGCACATTTATGCTTATGCAAGAAGGATTACAAATGATATAAATGAATAGGTAAAATTATGGGCTAGTTAGACAATGCCAAAAAAAATTTATAAATAATAAGGAACATTCTATGATTTAGATATAAGAAAATGATGCTAGAAATTAGGTGTTACAGGAAATACCTTATGTGATTGAGAAAAAAAGGGATTGATAATAGCAAATAAAGCAAAGTAAACAAGGATGAAATTAATTCAGAGAGAGTTATTAATAATAAGGATGTTGACTTCGGTTGATTTCTACCGTCAAGGGATTGCATTGATTATTGACAATATAATCAATCTTAATTTGAATGTCTATTATTGGAATTCTAACCATGTTCCTTCTTAAGTCTAATAATTGATGACAATTGCCTTAATTAAACCCTAATTAATAAGGTATCCTTTAGCACATCGGTAAATTCTAACTTATTAATCACATGAAGAACTAGAGAAATGGATGGAGATAAACAAACATAAACATATCAGCTGTATCTAATTCAATTAATTATTCATTATAGGTTCAATGATTTATAATCCAAAATCCTTAAACTTATTTGCCTCATGAATACAGTAGTGAAAACTTTATTCAAAACATAATTCAGTAGTAGATTAAGACAAATAATATTCTAGTAGGCCTTTTAGCAATCATATGAATAATCATTGAAAAGAGAAGAGTAGATGAATAATCAATACCCGATTAAAATTGAACTAACAAAATCAATTCTAAATCTCACAAAGCATAAAGATCCCCTGAGGTTTCAATATTCTTCTACCAACTAAAATAAATCAGCCACACCAGACCATAAGAAAATCTATAGAAGAATTGAAAAAGGTAATTAAGAGCTTGATTCCCTCTCTGATACTTGTTTTCTTCCCCTTCTATAGATTGGCCTCTCCTCATTGAAGTAGAACTGTTTCTAGGTCAAATCCTGACCCATCGGGCTTCAATTAGAGATAAAGAGACCTAAACAATACGACTTCAGCATTTTGGTGTGGCGGTGAGGGTTGTGGTGCTTCAAAATTTTCCTAATGGGGCACTATAGTGCTTCAGTTTATGGACAACTCATCACTACAATGCTCACCAATGCATCGCGGTGACTAGATACTTCCTGAATTTGTTGATGTTTTAAACAAAAAAAGTAGTACCTTTATGTCTTTTCTTTCTATAGAAATCACTTCAATCAGAGTTCAAATGAGTAAGATATGTCTCAATTACAGATGAAGGGTCATAAATCAATATTTTTCATTATTTTCTCTTTATTTTTCTATTCTTTTCCTCTTTATTTTTCCTAAAACACAAAACTCAATTAATTACTTTTTATATTTTACTTAAATCAAACACAAAATAAGCTTAAAGGTATTAAAATCATGCTTAATTATAAACACATCATTATGCATAATATCATGCATACACAGTAAACAAGTTATGCATCAATATCATGTATGCACAGTAAACAGGTTATGTATCAATATCTTGCATGCACATTTATAACTATAGTGGCTAATCATTTGTTAATTTCATCTTTATCCAATAACAAGGTGGCATGAGCCCTCTCCATCTCGCTACTCACCCACCACTGTGTTCCTGGTTAGAGTGACCCTTCCCATATTGGCCACTCAAGGCTAATAAGGCATCCACTATCTCGGTACTGTGATAAGAGGCATAGACCTTTGGAGTTTGAGGAAGAAGACCATGTATTTCTGAATCTTTCCCTGACTACTAGGGTTGGTAGGTCTCTCAAAACCAGAAAGCTAAGTCTGCGATTTTTGGGACCCTACCTAAGTTTGAAGAAAGTGGGGACATCAGCATATCAAGTTTTCCTCCCCCTAATTTGTCCAATCTTCATAATGTTTTTCATATATCACAGCTCCGGAAGTATCTTCCAGATTCACCACATGTAATATAGGAAGAACCAATCAAAATAAAGGAGAACATGACATACCAGCTAGTACCGGCATCCATATTGGACACTGATGTGAAGCAATTGAGGAATAAGACCATTCCCCGGGTTAAGGTGTTATAGGAAGGTTTGACTCCAGAAGAAGCAACTTGGGAGTTGAAAGAAGTCATGAGAAAGAAATATCTGTAATTGTTCTTATTAGGTAATTTCTGAAATTTTGGGGACAAAATTTCTTTTAGGGGGAGAGAAATGTAACATCCCTAGTTTTGTTTCTTTTATTAAAGGTACATAAATATTTAATTAAGGAAATAAAATTTATTAGACAATTTTTAGATATCTAATGAAATATAATCCTTAGAAATTCTTCACCTTATGTGTATGCATAGAAAATGTTTCTAACATTAAGGGAATTGGTAAAGAGAGAAAACCTAAAAGAAAAAAAATTAGAAATAACATACAAAAGAAAAGCGAAATTCTTTGGTAAGGAAGATAAATTTTTGTGAAGTAAGTAAAGGTCTTAAAATTTCAAGAAGATTGGATTCATGTAATTTTTCCTAATTCAAGAGTTAGAGTTACTAAGTTTAACATCTCCACCCATAAATTGAGCTTTCAACTACGAACACTTCATATAGAGTTTTTCCACTTCACATGAATTTCTAGCAAGCCAATAGGATAGCCCAAGCAAGAAATAAAACATCGACTTGGACTAGGATATAGAAGTTGGACCGATAGGCCAAAAATCATGAAAACGTGACGAAGCCTTTCATGCAAGGTAGAATTTCAGCCAATGCAAAGGAAATGGGTAAGAAAGAGCCCACATCCAAGAAGAAAAAATAAGAATCATGTGAGGAAATAGTAGTGTAATAATAATCAAGATTAGGTTATATGGCATTAAGACAAAACATCTATATCTGACATTCATAATTTCAACAAGTAGGTAATAATACATGGCATTTGGCCAAAACATTTATATCCTATATTCATAATTTCAACAAGTGGGTAATAATACATAGCATTATGACAAAAAATCCTTATCCTACATAAATAATTTCATGTAAGCAAGGGAGACTCAAAGGTTGCAAATTTGCCACCTAGAAAGGCAAACCTATCATACTTGAGTGAGACAAAATAAAAAGGAAATGAATCCCTAAATCAAAGGGACCTTTTCCCTTGTCCTAAGAAAATTTTGTCAAGATTTTTAAAATATAAATCTCCTTTTGCTATGCAGATCTTGACTAAAGGAGAGGAAGACAAGAACATGAGTTGTCTTTCTCCAAAAAACAACCATGTGCATCCTAATTATGATAAGGTAGACCCATGATCATGAAAGGTGAACCACTTGATAGTTTACTTAATAAAAACCCATCCTTATAACATTATAATTTTTGTCTAAGTGAGGGAGAGGAAAAATAGAAGCAAGGTAGAGTGAGGAAATGAGAGAAAGAGAGGAGAAGACAAGAAGGAGGAAGAAGGAGAAGTCAAGAGCACTAAGTACTCAAGGTAAGTTAGCTTAATCTTCACTTGAATCCATCTTTTCTCTTCATCCTTGGGGGTTCAAAAACTCACCCTCCTTCTCTTATTTAAGCTATTAGAAAAGCTAAGGGAAGCGAGGAATCTTGCTACTTCCTTCAAGAGGAAACAAGAAAAGGAATTCACTAAGTGAGTTAGGGAGATTTTTAGGTAGGTTTGATAATATCTCTTTTTCAAGAAAAGCTTTGAAATTTGTAACATTTATATGGGATTTTGATATTAGAACTTTGATAAAATTTACAATATTTTCTACTTTGATGATTGGGCAAGGATGTTGCTATATCATGTCATATGTTATTTTGCATATGATGGATGTTTTGAACATTTTGGTTGATGTGGAAAGTTCTGCATAAGTATGGCTATGGGTAGTATAATTTTTATAATTTTTATGCTACTATTTTATATATTTGAATGTGGTGAAACATTGATGGAATATGATTAGATGTAAAGAAAATGGAAGATGATGTAATATAATGATGAACTAACCTTAGTAAAGGTTTGGTTAGGAAACTGGATTTCAGAGTAACCAGGAAAGCTTATGTTTTTGAAATTATGGGATGAATTGGTTAGGAATTAAAAGAAATTTTTAAAATAAAAAATGTAGATCTATGTCTCATGGATTTTTATCCACTGGAATCACTTAATTTGGAGTCCATATGAGGACGATATTGCCCGATATGTAAGCAATTGTCAAAAAATGGTTAACGAGGGAAGAATCCATCAGGTATGCTTTTGTGTTTAAATTTCTGTGATACATCTGTAGGGAATTAAAATAAATACTTAAAATGTTAAATGTATATATATGTCTCAAGAATTTCTGACCACTAGAATCATTCAAATTGCAATCAATATGAGGGAGATATTGTGAGATTAGTAAGTAGAGGTCAGAAACTAGCCAACCAGGGATGAATCTGTTAAGTATGCTTTTGTGTTTGAATTTATGGGCAACATATGTAGGTAATTAAAGGAAATTGTTAACATAATAAATATAGATATATGTAGCAAGGATCTAGAGGCTCTGAAATCACTTAATTTGGAGTCCATATGAGAGAGATATGGCTGATTAATGAGTAAATGTCAGAATCAGTCTAGAATCGAGGGTGGTAAATGTAAGCATTTTAGTTTTTGATTTATTGGTAGTCATTAGTAAGGAATCTTAAACAATGATAAACATGAAAGTTGTATATAATTGTCTTATAAGCTTTGGAATCACCTCCATTGGAGTTCGTATGAGAGAGATATTATCTGATTAGTAAGTAGAGGTCTGAACCTACCCGAGAAGAAATAACTTTGAATTTGAGGGAATAATAACACCAAGATTGCTTACGATTTCACTAACATGTTCAACATAAGGGTTTTAGAGGATTGTCTTATCTTTCAATTGACACCAAGATCACCTCTATCAAATTTAAAATGAGGGTGTTATGCTCTGTTTAGTAAGAGAGGATAATAATTTTTTAAACAGAAGAATAATCCTATAAATGAAAATAATAAATGACTAGTGTATGCCATAGCCATTGCCATTGCATAAACTCCTTACCACCTTAAGTGTGCAATTTTGATATGGAAATATTTTATAAAGTGATATTTGAAATGATTATGTTTATGGCTTGATTATCAATGATTTTTGGTAATGATTATATTTTGATGAAAAATTATGGCATGTAGTATAATGAACATACTTGTTATTGAAATCATATTTTTTGCTATTAATGTGAAAAGAAAAGAAATGTGCACAATCACATGGCGGTCCATATGGTGCACCAGTAAGGGATGCCCTATCCACAGCTGAAGCGTATTTTCGCAAGTGTACGAATCGTTCAAGTAATAAAGTGTACAAAAGTACGGATATCGAACCCACAAGGAATGGTGTTACTAAGTACCGAAATTGACTAATCCTAATTTTATCTGAAAACCAAATTGTTGATTGTGTAAAAGGCAAATTAACTTACAAATAAATGCAAAGAACACAATTGAATGTTGTTCACAAATGATTAAAACGCTAAGGCATTTGATTTCGCTGAATCAATTCAATCCAATTTCATGGCATGTTATATGAGGATCAAAGCTATAATTGATGGTTGAAAAACCCAAACTTATCTAATACTCTCTCTCAAGTTATATTAGAATTACTTGTCTATGCTAATCAACTATATTTCTATGAAGATTAATCACAAACAAGAACATTATGATCTATGGAATTTCCAGGATAACCACATACATCATGCATTAGTTCTCACACTCGCATTCAACATATGGTACTTATCACAAGAAGCATTCATTACACATCTCCTCTCGGTCTCAATATAATGCAACTAATCATCTAAATTTTGGCTAGAAATTCAGAAGCATTAAGCATGAAAATAAATACTCAACTGAAAACAATGAACTCATATAACCATAACCACAAAAATCAGAGTTTCATGATTCAACTACATCATAGCCTTAGCAAAAATGAATTAGCTCATAATTAAAATAAGAACAACAACTATCTCAACTGAATACATAACTATAAAAACGAAATGAACTGCAGAAAAACAGAGCTAAGATAAAGAGATGAAGAACGCTTGGAGATGAACACTTGGCAACAACAATGGTGATGATCCTTCAAGATTATCCAAGCTTTCAATCCAAAATGACTTCTTCTCCTCCAAAAACGCCTATTCTAGGTCTATTTCGCCATCTCCTCTCTCTGTACCTTATGGTATTTATAGATCCAGGGTTTTGGAGAAAAATTTGGAAAAAAAAGTCACAAAAACGCGTTTGGCCGCTGAAACTCGCCGCCGGCGAAGGGATTCTCGCCGCGGCGAGTTTCTCGAAAATTCCCTCGCCACGGCGAGATGCCGTTTTTCGCCGGCGGCGAGACACATTTCACCGCCGGCGAACTAATTTGGCTGGCGGCGAGAGTGAGCTCGCCGGCGGCCAGATTTGATTCTGAATTCGCGCTCTCGGGAAAGTTTGCTGCAGTATTCTCGCCGCGGCCAAAATATTCTCGCTGCGGCCAGACTTCCAAACCTTGAAATCTTGCTTTTCTTGATTCTAACTCAATCCCGGTCATTGGAATTTGTCCCAAACTTCTCCAAACTTATGTTTTTACCTGAAATTGCACTTTAAACACGAAATACCCGTGAAATGACATTTGTGGATTAAATAATCAAATAACCACAATTTTTACACAAATATCAATATTTAAATCATAACAAAAGTGCAATAAATTGGCTCTTATCAACAGCTATGATTATGTTAATGAGAAAAGAAAGTGTGCCATATTGAACAGAGCGAGAGAAGCTTGTACCGTAGAGTAGAAAGTACTCACCTTGACCAGGGTCACTTGATATGAAAATAAGTTGATAGCCATCATATAATATTCTAAAAATAGTTATTCATGCCATACATGCCATAACTGTACGATTTTCATGTGCATAGATAAAGTGCATTCATGTGACCTAAAGATATATTCTATAGTTTATACAGATGAACATGACATGATGAGCTATATTGATGATAATTATGATTTATTGTTGAACCTACTGAAATTTAATTCTCACTATATTTCCATATCATGTTCAGAAAACTAAGTTTTGCAAATATTTTCTATGACTGGCTTTTAGCGTACATTGGTTCGAGTTGGTTAAGATCCTAGTAAAAGTGCAACCATCTACACCTATATCTCCGAAACTGGTCAATATGGATGAATAAAATGTAGACTTATATGTGTTTGATTTTTGTATAGATGTTTTGATTAATAATGTGTATGTAAACCTAGAATTGTATAAGTATTAATGGTATTTCATAAACCTTAATTATGTTTGGTTAATTTAATTTAATGTTATTATGAGTTAAATAGTTAGAAGTAAAGAGGTAATGACTTCATGGAATTTTAGAAATATATATGTATATATGTAAAAAAAAAGTTGGAGTTGTTACATCGGTCATAGAGAAAATTTGAATATTTAGTTTTCTGAACATTATATGGAAATATAGTGAGAATTAAATCCTAGTAGGTTCAACAATAAATCATAATTATCATCAATATTGCTCATTATATCATGTTTATATGAATAAGCTACAACAAATGTCTTAGGTCACATGAATGTACTTTATCTATACACATGAAAATCGTGTAGTAATGACATGTATGGCATAAATAACAATTTTTAGAATATTATATGATGGCTATCAACTTATTTTCACATCAAGTTACTTCAGTCAGGGTAAGTACTTTCTACTCTCCGGTACGAGCTATTCTTGCTCCGTTCGACATGATACACTTTCTTTTTCTTTTTTCATTAGCATAATCATAGTCGTGAGTAGGTTGTCCCCTACTGGTGCACCACATAGACCACCAAGTGACCATGCTCGTCTCTTTTCTTTCCTTTTCTTTTCACATTAATAGCCAAAAATATGATTTCAATAACAAGTATGTTCATTATACTCACATGCCATAATTTATCATCAAAGCATAATCATTACCAAAAATCATTGGTAAAATGCAATCATACCATGAATATAATCATTTTCAAATATCACTTTATAAAATATTTTCTTGTCAAAATTACACACTTAAGATGGTAAAGAGTTCATAAAATGGCAATGGCTAGGGCATACACTAGTAATTTATTATTTTCATTTATAAGATTCTTATTCTTTCTGAAATATTATTTTTATCTCTCACTAATCATATTATAACTCCATCATTTTAACTCTGATTGAGTTTATCTTAATGTCCATTTAATGCTAAGAAAATCCTTTAAAACTCTTATGTTGGACATCTAAGTGAAATTGTAAGGAATCGTGGACTTAGTACTCCCTCAAATTCAATGTTATTCCTTCCTGGGTAAGTTCTGACCTCTACTTAATAATCTGACTATATCTCCCTCCTATGGACTCTAAATTAAGTGATTCTAGTGGCTAAAAATTTGCGAGTTATATATATATATTTTTTATGTTAACCACTTCTTTAATTCCTTACAAATTCTTTCCAGAAATTCAAATACAAAAGCTTACCTAATCAATTCTTCGCTCATTAACTAGTGTCTGACCACTGCTTACTAATCTAACCATATCTCCCTCATATGGAATCCAAATTAAATTATTCTTATGGGAAAACATTCGTGTGAAATATATCTATATTTTTGATGTTAAACATTTCTTTTAATTCCATATAGTTTTTCCCCAAAATTCAAACACAAAAGTTTACCTAATAAATTATTCCCTAGTTAACCATTTTCAGACCAAATCTTTCCTAAAGTTTTAGTTCATTCTTTTATTATGTCCTCTTCCATTTTTTTACCTAATTTACATCTAACCGTAAGATTACTCATTTCAACATTTTAATTAGATTCCTTACACTTAATTTAACATATTCCATCATCTATTTCTGAAGAAAATAACAATCAAATTATGTATTATTAAGAGTGTTTCCCAATAGAAATTTTTCATGGTCTTCTTCTAAGTGTTTCAGGCCATACTCATTTTATTAATCTAATCATATTCCATCAATTTTTTTAACTTATTTAAATATACATAACAGTAGCATAAAAGCCCTAAAAATTTGCCACCCATAGCCATATCTATAAAGAACTTTCCACACCAACCAAAGTATTCAAAACATCCATCACATGTAAAATCAACATGTAACATGATATAGCAACATTCATGGCCAATCATCAAAGTAGGAAATATTGTAAATTTTATCAAAGTTCTAAGATCAAAATCCCATATAAATGTTACAAATTTCAAAGCTTTTCTTCAAAAAAAAGATATTGTTAAATCTACCTAAAGATCTCCCTAACTCACTTAGTAAATTCCTTTTCTTGTTTCCTCTTAAAGGAAGTGGAGCGATTTCTCCCTTCCCTTAACTTTTCCAGTAGCTTGAATAAGAGAGCGATTATGAGTTTTGAACCACAAGGATGAAGAGAAAAGATGGATTCAAGTGGAGATTAAGCTAACTTACCTCGAGTACTTAGTCCTCTAGACTTCTCATTCTTCTTCCTTCCTCTCTTCTCCTCTCTTTCTCTCCTTTTCTCACTCTACCTTGCTTCTTTTTTTCTTCTCCCTCACATGGACAAAATTATAATGTTATAAGGGTAGCTTTTGCTTAAATAAATTATCAAGTGGTTCACCTCTCATAATCATGGGTCTACCTTATCACAATTAGGATGCACTTGGTTGGTTTTTAGGGTAAGACAAATTATGTTCTTGTCTTCCTCTCCCTTAGTCAAGATATGCATAGTAAAATGAGGATTTATTATTTGAAAATTATGATAAAATGTTCTCAAGACAAGGGGAAAGGCCTCCTTAATTTAAGAATTCATTTCTTTTTTCTTTTGTCTCACTCAAGTATGATAGATTTGCCTCTCTAAGTGGCAAATTTCTAGTCCTTGAGTCTCCCTTGCTTGGCTAAAATTATTTGTGTAGGATAGGGATGCTTTGTCCTAATTTCATGTATTATTACCTATTATATCATCACATGGCTTGCTGAAATTATGAGTTTAGGATATAGATGTTTTGTCCTAATGCCATATATTATTACCTATTATTTCATCACATGCCTTGCTAAAATTATGAGTGTAAGATATATATGTTTTGTCCTAATTTCATGTGACCTAATTTTGATTATTATTACACTACTATTTTCTTACATGGTTCTTATTTTTCCCTCTTGGATTTGAGCTCATTCTTGCCCATTTCCTTTGGTTTGTTTGAAATTCTACCTCTCATGGAAGGCTTGGTCACATTTTCATATTTTTGGGCTATCGGTCCAACTTCTATATCCTAGTCCAAGTCTACGTTATATCTCTTACTTGGGCTATCCAATTGGCTTGCTAGAAACGCATGTGAAGTGCTAAAAAAACTCTTTGAAGTATCCATAGGTGAAGGCCTAATGTATGGGTGGAGATGTTAAACTTCGGAACTTTAGCTCTTGAATTAGGAAAAATTACCCTAATCCAATCTTCTTAAATTTTCAAGACCTTTACTTACTTCCAAAAATTTATCTTCCTTACCCAAGAATTTCGCCTCTCTTTAGGATGTTATTTCTAATTTTTCCTATAGGTTTTCTCTCTTTACCTATTCACTTAATGTTAGAAACATTTTCTATGCATACACATAAAGTGAAGAATTTCTAAGGCTTATATTCTCTTAGATATCTAAAAATTGTTCAATAAATTTTATTTCCTTAGTTAATTATTTATGTACCTTTATTAATAACAGAAGCAAAATTAGGGATGTTACATTGACTTTACCATCAGGTATAAGAGGTTACACGACATTTTGTGGTGCCTCAAGAGTATAGTTAGGCGATGTATTGACGCATCATAGGAAGGTAGCAACCTATTCATCAAGGCAGTTGAAGAAGCATGAAGAAATTTACCTTACTCATGATTTATAGATGGCAGCGATGGTCTTTACACTCAAGGTATGGAGGCATTACCTATATGGTGTAACTTGTGAAATATAAATTGATTATAAGACTCTTAAATACATTTTCAAATAGAAGGATTTAAATTTGAGACCAAAAATATAGATGAAGCTATTGAAAGATTATGGTTGCACTATTCTATTTCACCCTGGAAAAGATAATGTGGTGGTTGATACTTTGAGTAGAATATATATATATATATATATATATATATATATATATATATATATATATATAGTTTATTTTATGTAGCTAAGCCAAGAAGGTCATTTCTAAAGAACATTTATGAGTTAGAAAATACATGAACTGTACTAGGAGTATTGTTAGCACATATTCAACTATGATTATCATTAATTGAGGAAATTAAAGTTGCTCAAGATAAGGATGTACAACTTTGCAAGATAGTAGAAGAAATAAAGGATAAACAAAATTGTGAAATTATAGTGGATTCTAAAGGAGTCTTAAGATGTGGTAGATGGTTGTGTCCTAAATATGGATGAGTTGAGAAAAAAGATTCTCGAAAAGGTTCATTGATCTGCTTCTACCATCTATCTAGGAACAAAAAAGATGTATCAAGATTTTAAGGAGTTGTATTGGTAGGATGGCCTAAAGAGGATGTAGCTAAATTTGTCTCTGATTGCTTGAGATGTCAATTGGTGAAAGTAGAACATCAGAAGCCTGTTGGATTGTACCAACAAATTGAAATGCTTTATTGGAAGCAGGAAAGGATTACAATGGATTTTGTCACAAGCTTACCCTAAACCTTAAAAGTATTTAACTCCATATAGGTTTTGTTAGACCGAATGACAAATTTAGCCCACTTTTTACAAGTAAAGAGTATCTATAATGTAGTTTAATATGAAATTTTGTTTCTTGATGAAATAGTATAGCTTCATGGTGTTTTGAAATCAATTACATCTTATAGAGGTTCCCAATTCACTGCATATTTCTAGAAATCCTTTTAAGAAGCTTCTGGAATAAGGGTAGACTTAAGTGTTACCTTCCATATACAAATGATTGGTTAGACTAAACAGACTATTCAGGTGCTAGAAGACAAGTTAAGAGCTTGCTTGTGTGCTTAATTTTAGGGGTAGTTGGGAGAAATATTTACCCCTAACTAAATTTGCATACAATAATAGTTATCAAGCTAGTATCCAAATGTCGTCATCGACGCACTGTATGGAAGACATTTCCAATCTTCTATTTGATGGTTTGACATAGGAGATGCCAAAATTTTGGGACTAGATTTAATGCATGAGGCCATAGATAAGGTAAAGTTGATCAAGGAAAGGTTACTAGCTGCACAAAGTAGACAGATAGCTTACATAGAACATAGACGAATGGCATTAGAGTTTGCTATGGGTGACCAAGTGTTTTTAAAATTCTTAACCATGAAGGAAGTTATGAGATTTGGTAAAAGGGGAAAATTAAGTCACAAGTTTATTTGCCCATTTGAAATCTTGGAAAGGGTCATGTTGATAGCTTACCAATTAGATTTGCCCCTAAAAATGGATGGCATTCATCTAGTGTTTTAGAGTCTATGCTATAAAGATATTTACCATATCCTTCTCACATTATCCAAACACAAGAAGTACAATTAGATAAATATCTTTCATACGAAGAGAAGCATATAGCCATTGTTGACAAACAAGTGAGGAAACACATATAAAAGGAAATTTCCACAATAAATGTGATTTAGTGTAATCATTCAGCTGAGGAAGTCACATGGGAGGTAGAAATTGATATTCAAGAAAGATATCCACATTTTTTGAGTAATAAGTTTTGTATCTATGTTTTGTTGACTTGGCTTTAAAGTTTTGAAATTCAGAGATTGTATTTCTAAATAGGGAGAATGCAATGAGCCTAACATTATTTTCACAAAGTTTTGTTTATTAAGTAGCTATGAAATGTTATGGTTTCAACCTTTAATGCTTAATTGTTTATGATATTTATGCCTAAATATGTTTAACAACCTTACATTTAGATTATGAAAGAAATTGGGAGCTTTTGAGGTAAAATGAAGGCAAGTTGAAGCAAAGAAGTTGAAAATTTTGGGACGTTTGAACCTTTTTTTTAACCTTTCATCACTATTTTAAGCATAAATCCTTCGCATGAGCTCTAATTGAGTAATTCAAGTGGCTATGGAAATATAAGATGAAGAGCTACAATGTTCCTATTATATTTTTGCTAAATTCCACAAAACTCTTGGCTTTATGATTCAAAAATAGTAACATAATGACACAATGAATGCTACAGCACACATCTCCTAACACTGTTGCGAGGAGTCACAATGTGGAATAGTAATGTTAAGACATAAACATTTTTAAGGCTGATTCATGACATAGCATGGTTACATCATGATGGAGCCTAAATTTTTAAGGAAGCTGAGCCCCTTCCTCTCCATCAGCTTTACTTTCTATCTATTCGTGATTTTCCCTCCCTAACTCGCTTTCGATTGAGGCACCATAAATGATGTTGGACTTGTAGCGATTAGAGCTAAAAATCCCACTAGTTGATTTTACCAAAAAGTTATAAAAAGTTTGCTAAAAAATTATTAATAGTAAAACTAAGGAGATAAGTTTCTATTAAACATGTTTAATAACTTTTAATTCAAAAATATTTTCCATTGATAGCTAAAAAATACAACTAATCAACTATATTTAATTTAGTTAATTGTTCCCCATAAGACTATATGTTCATAATCATACAACTATAATCCTATTTGCCTCTTAAACCACAGTGATAAAAAATGTGTTCAATATATGATTTAGTAGTAGACTAAATCAAGTAACTTACTAGTAGACCTCCTAGCAATAAAATGAAGAATAGTGAAACAACTAATACATAGCTTAGAATTGAATAATTAAAACTTAAATCAAGTTTCACAATGCATAGAATTCTTGAGGTTTCAATATCTCAAACCAACTAAAGTGTTTAGCTTTGCAAGGTGTAACATCTCGTAAGAAAATAAAATTTATTAGACAATTTTTAGATATATAAGGAAATATAATCCTTAAAAATTCTTCACTTTACGTGTATGCAAAGAAATGTTCTAACATTAATGAAATAGGTAAAGAGAGAAAACCTAAGAAGAAAAATTAGAAATAAATATACTAAAGAAAGGTGAAATTCTTGGGTAAGGAAGATAAATTTTTGTGAAGTAAATAGAGGTATTAAAATTTCAAGAAGATTGGATTAGGGTAATTTTTCCTAATTTAAGAGTTAAAGTTACTAAGTTTAGTATCTCCACCCATAAATTGGGCTTTCACCTATGGACACTTCATATAGAGTTTTTCTACTTCACATGAATTTTTAGCAAGCCAATAGGATAGCTTAAGGAAGAAATAAAACATAGACTTGGACTAGGATATAGAAATTGGACCGGTAGCCCAAAAATCATGAAAATGTGACTAAGCCCATTATGAAAGGTAGAATTTTATCCAAAGTAAAGAAAATGGGCAAGAATGAGCCCAAACCCAAGAGGAAAAATAAAAAACAAAAATAAAATAAAGTGATGAAATAATGGTGTAATCAAGATTAGGTGACATGGAATTAAGACAAAAATTTAGCAGCTGGTGTGATATCCTACATTCATAATTTTAGCAAGTGGTATGATAATACATGGCATTAGGACAAAACATCTATATCCTACACTCATAATTTTAGCAAGTGGGTAATAATACATAGCATTATGACAAAACATCATTATCCTACACAAATAATTTTAGTTAAGCAAGGAAGATTTAAGGGTTGGAAATTTACCACCTAAAAAGGCAAACATATCAAAATTGATTAAGACAAAAGAAAAAGAAATGAATCCCTAAATCAAAGGGACCTTATCCCTTATCTTAGAAACATATTATCATAATTTTCAAAATACAAATCTCCTTTTCCTATGCATATCTTGACTAAGGAAGAGGAAGACAAGAACATAAGTTGTTTATTTTCTAAAAATTCAACCAAGTGTATCCTAATTGTGATAAGGTAGACTCATGATCATGAAAGATGAATTATTTGGTGGTCTATTTAAGCAAAACCCACCCTTATAACATTAGAATTTTCGTCCAAGTGAGGGAAAGGAAAAATAGAAGCAAGGTAGAGTGAGGAGAGGAGAGGAAGAAAGGAAGAAAAAGGAAGGAGAAGTCTAGAGGACTAAGTACTTAAGGTAAGTTTAACAATATTTCTTTTTGAAGAAAACTTTTGAAACTTATAATATTTATATGAGATTTTGATCTTAGAACTTTGATGATTGGTCATGGATGTTGCTATATCATGTTACATATTATGTATGTTTGAATACTTAGGCTGGTGTAGATAGTTCTACATAGGTATGGCTATGGATGACAAACTTTTAAGCTTCTGTTTTTAATATTCTGGGAAGAATCAGTTAGGAATTAAAACAAATGGTTAACATGACAAATGTAGATCTATGTCTCACGAAATTTTAGCCACTAGAATCACTCAATTTGGAGTCCATATGAGGTAGATATGGTCCCATTAGTAAGAAGTGGTAAGAAAATGGTTAATCAGGGAAGAATATGTTAGAATAGCTTCTGTGTTTTAATATTTGGGATTTTTTGTAGGGTATTGTAATAAATTCTTAACCTAAGAATTATAGATATATGTGTCACGGATTTTTATCCACTAGAATCACTCAATTTGGAGTCTGTATGAGGTAGATATGGTCCGATTCGTAAGCAGTGGTCAAAAAATGGTTAATCAGGGAAAAATATGTTAGAATAGTTTCTGTGTTTTACTTTCGGGGAATTTTTTGTAAGGAATTAAAATAAATGGTTAACATAATAATTATAGATATATGTGTCACGGATTGTTAGCCATTGGAATCACTCAATTTGGAGTCCTTATGAGGTAGATATGGTTCGATTAGTATGCAGTGGTCAGAAATTGGTTAATCAGGGAAAAATATTTTAGGATAGCTTTTGTGTTTAAATTTTTGGAAACTTTCTGTAGGGAATTAAAATAAATGGTTAACATAAGAATTATAAATATATGTGTCACGGAATGTTAACCACTGTAATCACTTAATTTAGAGTCTGTATGAGGTAGATATGATCCGATTAGTATGTAGTGGTCAGAAATTGGTTAATCAGGGAAGATTATTTTGGGATAGCTTTTGTGTTTTAATTTTTGGGAACATTCTGTGGGGAATTAAAACAAATGATTAACATAAAAATTATTTTTATATGTGTCACAAATTTTTAGCCACTGGAATAACTTAATTTGGAATTCTTATGAGGGAGATATGGACAGATTAGTAAGTAGAGATCAGAACCTATCCGAGAAGAAATAACCTGTATTTTGAGGGTGTAATATCACCTTGAGTTCTTAATATTTCGCTAAACTATTCAACATAATAGTTTTAGATAATTGTTTTATCTTGAAATGGACACCAAGATCACCTACATCGGAGTTAAATTGAGAGAGTTATACTCTGATTAGTAAGAGAAGGTTAGATAGGATGAAAACCTGCATCAAAAAAATAAAGAAATAAAATTAATATTTAAAAAAGAAGAAGAATCTTATAAATGAAAATAATAAATGACTAGTATATGCCATAACCATAGCCATTGTATGAACTTCTTACCATCTCAAGTGTGAAATTTTGACATGAAAATATTTTAGAAAGTGATTTTTGAAATGGTTATGTTCATGGCATGATTACTAATGATTTTTGGTAATAGTTATATTTTGATGAACGTACTCGTTATTGAAAGCATATTTTTGGCTATCATTGTGAAAAGAAAAGAAATGAGCACGGTCAGATGGCAATTCGTGTGGTGCACCAGTAGGGGACGCCCTACCAACGATTGTGCATTTTATGCTCCATCTCACTAGGGTAAAGGCAGCTAGGTACTCATACTAGGGCCTTTTAGTGCCTTGAATGGGTACTCAGAGTGAAAAATTTTAGGTGTTATATTCCCTCATTTTTCACCTCTCCCAGCCTTCATACTCTCATAGTGTTCAAAATCAATAAAGACATACTATTCAAAGCACAATAGGAGAGGATATTTTTTAGAAAATTAAAGGTTTAATGCTAGAAGAGAGAGACTAAAATTTAAACTACCTATTTCATACCCTATTGTGCATCACATGTTCATGAGTTAAAATCAACCTATATTATATCAATCTATCTCTGAAATAGGAAACTATGTGATTTTGCAATGTATCATGAGATATTCAGCCAATAATAACTAATCAGAGAAAACCACAAGTCTAAATTTACTCTCCCATGCTTAAACATGACATTGTCCTCATTGTCAGTAAGAGCTGAAAGTACATGCAAAAGGAGAAGTAACTTACTTGCTCATTGCTCATCGCTCATCGAAAGGAGGTTGTTGTGGGTTTTGACCCAGATGCTAGGTATACCATGCTTGCATTATGCTCTGCATGCTTTGGATGGAATCTTGCATGGCATGCAGGGTAGCTCGCTATGAAAGTTGCTCTGCCTCAATGCGGCTGAGCTGCGAAGAGATGGAGTCCTGATCCTCCGGGGGAGCATAAGATGGACCTGCATGGTCAGTAAAATGGGAGTGAGGTGAGGGTGGGAGAGCCAAAAGTGGCTCAAGTGGGAATCATCCTCCTCTGGTGGAATCTCATCACCCTCTCTACCATCCTCTAATATGTATATTGTAACATCCCTAATTTCGTTTCTTTTATTGATAAAGGTACATAAAAAAATTAATTAAGGAAATAAAATTTATTAGACAATATTTTAGATATCTAAGGAAATATAGTCCTTAGAAATTCTTCACCTTATGTATATGCATAGAAAATGTTTCTAACATTAAGAGAACAAATAAAGAAGGAAAACCTAATAGGAAAGAAATTAGAAATAACATACTAAAGAGATGCAAAATTCTTGGATACAGAAGATAAATTTTTAGAAACAAGTAAAGGTCTTAAAATTTCAAGAACATTGAATTAGGGTAATTTTTCCTAATTTAAGAACTAGAGTTACTAAGTTTAAAATCTTTACCCATACATTGGGCTTTTACCTATGGACACTTCATATAGAGTTTTTCCACTTCACATAAGTTTCTAGCAAGCCATTGGATAACTTAAGCAAGAAATAAAACATAGACTTGGACTAGGATATAGTAATTGGACCAATAGCCCAAAAATTATGAAAATGTGACCAAGCCCTCCAAGAAAGGTAGAATTTTATCCAAAGCAAAGAAAATGGGTAGGAATAAGCCCATAATGGGTAGAAATAAGCCCAAATCCAAGAGGAAAAATAAAATAAAATAAATTAGATGATGATAAAATAATAATAATAAAGATTAGGTTACATGGCATTAAGACAAAAATATAGCAAGTGGTGTGATTCTACATTCATCATTTAGGCAAGTGACAAGATAATACAAGGCTTTAGGACAAAAACATCTATATCCTACACTCACAATTTTAGCAAGTGGTATGAAAATACATGGCATTAGGACAAAACATTCCTATCCCACAAAAATAATATCAACCAAATAATGGAGATTCAAGGGCTAGAAATTTGCCGCCTAAAAAGGCAAACCTATCATACTTGTTTAAGACAAAAGAAAATGGAAATGAATCCCTAAATCATAGGGACCTTGTCCCTTATCTTAAGAACATATCATCATAATTTTCAAAATACAAATCTCCTTTTCCTATGCATATCTTGACTAAGGAAGAGGAAGACAAGAACATAAGTTGTTTGTTTTCCAAAAATTCAACAAAGTGTATCCTAATTGTGATAAGATAGACCCATGATGATGAAAAGTGAATTATTTGGTGGTCTATATAACAAAACCCAACCTTACAACATTAGAATTTCGTCCAAGTGAGGGAGAGGAAAAATAGAAGCAAGGTAGAGTGAGGAAAGGAGAGGAAGAAAGGAAGAAAGAGGAAGGAGAAGTCTAGGGGACTAAGTGCTCCAAGTAAGTTTAACAATATTTCTTCTTGAAGAAAAATTTGAAACTTATAATATTTATATGAGATTTTGATCTTAGAACTTTTATGATTGGTCATGATGTTGCTATATCATGTTACATATTGATCTTGCATGTGATGTATGTTTGAATACTTAGGTTGGTGTAGATAGTTCTGCATGGTTATGGCTATGGGTGGCAGAATTTTTAGTTTCGGTGTTTTAATTTATGGGAACAACCTATAAGGAATTAAAATAAATGGTTAACATATGAATTATAGATATATGTCTCACGGATTATTAGGCACTGGAATCATTCAATTTGGAGTCCATATGTGGTAGATATGGTCCGATTAGTAGGAAAATGTCATAAAATGGTTCATCAGAGAACAATATGTTAGGATAGCTTCTGTGTTTTAATTTCTAGGAATTATCTGTAGGGAATTAAAATAAATGGTTAACATAAGAATTAAAGATATATGTGTCACGGATTTGTATCCACTGGAATGATTCAGTTTGGAGTCGATATGAGGAAGATATGAGCTGATTAGTAGTCAAAGGTCAGAAAATGGTTCATCAGGAAAGAATATGTTAGGACAGCTTCTGTATTTTAATTTCTGGGAATTATCTGTTCGGAATTAAACTAAATGATTAACATAAGAATTATAGTTATGTGTGTCATGGATTTTAAGCCACTGGAATCATTTAATTTGGAGTCCATATGAGGAAGATATGAGCTGATTAGTAGTCAAAGGTCAGAAAATGGTTCATCAAGGAAGATTATGTTAGGACAGTTTCTGGATTTTAATTTCTGGGAATTATCTATATAGAATTAAAATAAATGGTTAACATAAGCATTATAGCTATGTGTGTCATGGATTTTTAGACACTAGAATCATTCAATTTGGAGATCATATGAGGAAGATATGAGCTTATTAGTAATCACAGGTCAGAAAATGGTTCATTAGGGAAGAATGTGTTAGGACAGCTTCTATTTTTTAATTTTTGGGAATTATTTGTATGGAATTAAAATAAATGGTTAAGCTACGAATTATAGATATGTGTGTCACAGATTTTTAGCCACTAGAATCACTCAAGTTGGAGTCCAGATGAGGTAGATATGGTCCGATTAGTAGGTAGAGGTCAGAACCTATACAAGAAGAAATAACCTATACATTTAGGGAGTAATATCACCTTAATTTCTTAATATTTCGCTACAATGTTCAACATAATAGTTTTAGATAATTGTTTTATCTTGAAATTGACACCAAGATCACCTACATCAGAGTTAAATTGAGGGAGTTATGCTCTGATTAGTAAGAGAAGGTTAGATAGGATGAAAACCTGCATCAAGAAAATAGAGAAAAAAAATTAGTATTTAAAAAAAAAGATGAATCTTAGTAAATGACTAGTATAGCCATAGCCATTGCCATTGTATGAACTTATTGCCATCTTAAGTGTGAAATTTTGATATGAAAATATTTTATAAAGTGTTATTTGAAATGGTTATGTTCATGGCATGATTACCAATGATTTTTGGTAATAATTATATTTTGATGAACATACTTGTTATTGAAAGCATATTTTTTGCTATCATTGTGAAAAGAAATGAAATGAGCACGGTCACATGGCAATCCGTGTGGTGTACCAGTATGGGACGCCCTACCAACAATTATGATCATGTTAATGAGACAAGAAAGTGAAAGTGGGCCATGTCGGACGGAGCGAGAAAAGCCCGTACCGGAGAGTAGAGTATACTCAGCCTGACCGGGGTAGCTTGAAATGAGAATAAGTTGATGGCCATCATATGATATTTTGAAAATAGTTAATCCTGTCATACATATCATTACAGTATGATTCTTATGTGCATAGTTATAATGCATTATGTGACGAAAGATATTTTTTGTTGTTTATACAGCTGAACATGATCTGATGAGCTATATTGATGATAATTTATTGTTGAACTTACTGGGATTTAATTCTCACTATATTTCCATATCTTGTTCAGAAAATTAGTTATGCAGATTTTTCTATAGCTCTGGCTTTTAGTGCACGTTGGATCGAGTACTTTATGTTGGGCTGTTCCCAGAAGCAAATAAAATGTTTGTGGTCAAGTTGGCTTAGATCCCGGTGAAGGTGCAACCACCCGCACCTGTATCTCCGGAATTGGTCAACCAGAATAAATAAGATGTAGATTTTATGTGTTTGATATGTTGTACGTATGTTTTGATTAATGACATGTATGTGAACTCTGTATTGTATAAATTGAATAAATGTTATATTGAGTTAAGTTGTAACGAGGTAATAACTTCATTGTATTTTAAAAAAAAATTTGATACTTAAATGGAGTTGTTACATAATTGGTATCAGAGCAGGTCGATCCTAGATGGCCAGTGGGTGGATGGTTATCTGAATCGATCTTATAGTGTCTTGAGTATGTTGTGGTTGTGCTGTGTCGGGGATCAGTGATTCATATAGGTAAGAAATTACTAGTGTTTCCCATCTATATGCCGAGGTGGTGTTATGACTACTATTAAATATTTTTGAACTAACTATTGGGCTTGATCACTTCAATAGCAGCATAACTTTGTTTTTGCCATAGTAGGAAATGGCACCACCAAGGAGGAATCCAGCAACCAATGCAGAGGAAACCCTGCACAACCTGGCCACGGAAATTCGAGACCAAGTCATGACCACCAACCAAATTTTACAACATCTCCAGAATGCTGATAACACAAATGTTGAGAATGGTGCTAACAACTAGATGGCTGGAAAAGATAATGGCATATCCGAGTTCCTGAGGACTAGACCACCTTGTTTCCAAGGTGGCTATGACCCAACGGTAACCGAAAGGTGGATTAGGGAATTAGAGAAAATATTTGAAGTGATGGGCTGTACTGAAGAGCAGCAAATTATTTTTGCTGCATATATGTTAAAGGATGAAGCAGAATACTGGTGGCGTGGAGCTAGAGAACTTTTAGCTCATCAGGGAAGACAAATCACCTGGCAAGTGTTCAAGGACATTTTTTTTTGAAAAGTACTTTCCAAGTACTGTACGAGCAGAGAAAGAGATCGAATTTCTCCAACTCAGGCAAGGCAGCATGACCGTGGACTAGTATATCGCAAGGTTCGAGGAGCTGTCTAAGTTCTCCTCTTATTTGCGATATAATCCAGATGAAGCATGGAAGGCGGTTAAGTTTGAAGTGGGACTAAACCTGGAGATAAAGAATACTGTTATAGCTTTGGAGATCAGGGAGTTTGTACCTCTGATAAATAAATGCAAACTCTTGGAAAAGAGTTTAAAGGCAGTGGAGGACAAAAAGCAAAGGCGAAACCTATGGAAAAGGAAGAAAAATTTTCCCAACCCTGGAAAGAACGTGAGAAGAAGTGGATATGGCGCTGGTAATAAGCCATTGATTGCGGGTCCTAGGCCTTTTCAACAAGACCTTGCCTCAGTCAAGTGCGCTAAGTGCGGACGCATGCATGGTAACCGGCCATGCTACATGGGACAAGATGTCTGCTTCAATTGCGGACAAAAGGGACATTTTGCGAAAAACTGCCCACAGAATATGGGGAAGCAACCAGAACAGAGGCCTCAGGTGAAAGGAAGGGTTTTCACCCTGAGCGGCCAAGAGGCAGCCCAATCTTCTGAAATGATTCAAGGTACATGCTATATCTATGGATTTGCTCTTATGGTGTTATTTGACTCTGGTGTTAGTCATTCATTTATATCGGAAGAATGTTTTAGGAAGTTTCAGTTCCCTATTTCTGAAACTCCCTATGAGCTATCCGTAGTAACCCCTACAGGGGAACGGGTATTAACTTCCTCTGTATGTAAGGATTGTCAAGTCACCATCCAGGAGAGAACTTTTTCTATAGACCTCGTTTGTTTACCTTTAAGAGGTATTGAGGTCATTCTAGGGTTAGACTGGATGTCTAGAAATCGAGTCTTGTTGAATTGTTGTAACAAGACCGTTGAATTTCTACCTTCTACTCCGAAAGAGGAGGTCCAGTTATTGATACTAAATGCCAATCAAGTTAATAGGGAATTGAAGAATGGAGTACTTGGATACATTCTCTTGTATTTATCAAACCTAAAAGTCGAATTGAAACTTGATGAAATCCCAATAGCCAATGAGTTTCCTGAAGTATTTCCATCAGATATTCCAGGATTACCTCCCAAGAGAGAGATAGAGTTCTCTATTGATCTCCTACCTGGGACAGGGCCTATCTCTATTGCACCATATCGAATGGCCTCAAAGGAACTACAAGAACTAAAGAAGCAGTTGGAGTAACTATTAGACAAGCAATTCATTAGACCGAGTGTATCACCTTGGGGAGCTCCTGTATTGTTTGTTAAGAAGAAAGACAGGAGCTAGAGACTATGCATAGATTACAGACAGCTGAATAAGGTGACTATAAAAAACAAGTACCCTCTCCCTAGGATAGATGACTTATTGGATCAATTGAAGGGTGCCTCCATCTTTTCTAAAATTGACTTGAGGTCAGGATATCATCAGATTAGGATTAAGGAGGAGGACGTACCAAAAACTGCCTTCATGACTAGGTATGGGCACTATGAGTTTCTCGTAATGCCCTTCGGGTTGACAAATGCACCTGTAATTTTCATGGATTACATGAATCGCATTTTTTGACCCTACCTAGATCAATTTGTTGTAGTGTTCATTGATGACATCTTGATATATTCTAAGAGTGAGAAAGAACATGAACAACATCTCCGAATCGTGCTGCAAGTGCTGAAAGAGAAAAAGTTATATGCCAAATTGGAGAAATGTGAATTTTGGCTGTCAGAGGTGAAGTTTCTCGGACATATCATCTCTAATAGAGGGGTAGCCGTAGATCCTAGCAAGACAGAAGCAGTGATTAAGTAGGAGAGACCAAAGATGGTTACGGAAATCAGAAGTTTCCTGGGTTTGGCAGGATACTACAGGAGGTTTATACAAAACTTCTCTCGTATAGCCTTGCCATTGACTAAATTGACCAGGAAGGGAAGTCCTTTCAAATGGACTGATCAATGTGAAGCTAGTTTTCAGGAGCTGAAGACAAGACTGACCACTCCTCTAGTTTTAATTATTCTAGACCCCACAGGACATTTTGAAGTGTATAGTGATGCTTCAAAGAAAGGGATAGGGTGTGTGCTAATGCAAGACAAGAGAGTAGTTGCTTACGCCTCTAGACAACTAAGACCCCACGAAGGAAACTATCCAACCCATGATCTTGAATTGGCGGCGGTGGTGTTTGCTTTAAAGATTTGGCGACATTACTTATACAGAGCAACCTTTGAAGTATATTGCGATCACAAGAGTCTTAAATATCTCTTTGATCAAAAGGAGTTAAATATGAGGCAACGAAGATGGGTGGAATTTCTCAATGACTACAAGTTTGAGATAAAGTTTCATCCAGGAAAGGCGAATGTTGTAGTTGATGCCTTAGGTCAAAAATCTCTACACATGGGCCAAATGATGTTGTATGAGATGCAAATGCTAGAGGAGTTTCAGAATTTGAAGCTGGACACTACTTTTTCCTCAAAGAAGCTAACCATTAATGGTTTAAGTATAGGGTGTGACCTTAGAGCCCTGATCAAAGAGGCTTAAGCTCACGACCAATACTTACAGGATCATAAAGACCAAGGTAATTTTTCTGTCATGGAAGATGGAGCAATCATGTATCAGGGAAGGATTTGTGTCCCTCAAGAACGAGAGTTGAGGACTAAGATCCTACAGGAAGCGCATCAGAGTAAATACATAGTCCATCCTGGATGCACAAAAATGTACCAGGATTTAAAAAGGATGTATTGGTGGCCAGGGATGAAAAAGGACATTGCTGAGTTTGTGGCGAAATGTCTCATTTGTCAAAAAGTGAAGGTGGAGCATCAAAAGCCAGCGGGATTTCTACAACATCTTGAGATCCCTAAATGGAAATGGGATAGTATCTCGATGGACTTTGTTGTAGGTTTACCTAAGACTTTAGTGGGACATGACTCTATCTGGGTAATAGTTGACAGATTAACCAAATCTGCTCACTTTTTGCCCATAAAAATTAACTTTTCACTAGATAAATTGGCCCAATTGTACGTTCAGGAAATAGTTAGAGTCCATGGGATTCCCTTAAATATTGTTTTTGATAGAGATCCGAGGTTCACGTCGAGGTTGTGGAAGGCGTTGCAAGAAGCTTTTGGTACTCAGTTGTGGTTCAGTACTGCTTACCATCCTCAGACTGACGGGCAGACAGAATGAACCATTCAAACCCTAGAAGATATGTTGAGGGCCTGTGCAATAGAGCAAGGTAAAGGATGGGATAAGTACCTACCTTTAGTAGAGTTTGCTTATAATAATAGCTATCACTCTAGTATTAAGATGGCCCTCTATGAAGCTTTATATGGTAGAAAGTGCCGATCTCCACTATGTTGGTTCGAGGTAGAAGAAAAGAACTTGTTGGGTCCTGATCTAGTTCAACAAACCACTGAACAAATCAGGATGATACGAAACAAAATACTTACAGCTCAGAGTCAGCAAAAGAGTTACTACGATAAGAGACATAGACCTCTAGAGTTTAAGGAAGGAGACCATATATTTCTAAAACTTTCCCCAACTACTGGAGTTGGTAGGTCTCTCAAAACAAGAAAGCTAAGTCCGCGATTTTTGGGACCCTACCAAATTCTGAAGAAAGTAGGGACATTAGCATATCAAGTTGCTCTCCCACCTAATTTGTCCAATCTACATAATGTTTTCCACGTATCACAGCTACGGAAGTATCTTCCAGATTCATCACATGTAATACAGGATGAACCAATCCAAATAAAGGAGAACATGACATACCAGCTAGTACCTGCATCCATAATGGACACTGACGTGAAGCAACTGAGAAATAAAATCATTCCCCTAGTTAAGGTGTTATGGGAAGGTTTGACTCCGAAAGAAGCAACTTGGGAGCTGGAAGAAGACATGAGGAAGACAAATCCACAATTGTTCTTATAAGGTAATTTCTGAAATTTTGAGGACAAAATTTCTTTTAGGGGGAGAGAAATGTAACATCCCTAATTTCGTTTCTTTTATTGATAAAGGTACATAAAAAATTTAATTAAGGAAATAAAATTTATTAGACAATATTTTAGATATTTAAGGAAATATAGTCCTTAGAAATTCTTCACCTTATGTATATGCATAGAAAATGTTTCTAACATTAAGAGAACAAATAAAGAAGGAAAACCTAATAGGAAAGAAATTAGAAATAACATACTAAAGAGATGCAAAATTCTTGGATAAGGAAGATAAATTTTTAGAAACAAGTAAAGGTCTTAAAATTTCAAGAACATTGAATTAGGGTAATTTTTCCTAATTCAAGAACTAGAGTTACTAAGTTTAAAATCTTTACCCATATATTGGGCTTTTACCTATGGACACTTCATATAGAGTTTTTTCACTTCACATAAGTTTCTAGCAAGCCATTGGATAACCTAAGCAAGAAATAAAACATAGACTTGGACTAGGATATAGTAATTGGACCAATAGCCCAAAAATTATGAAAATGTGACCAAGCCCTCCAAGAAAGGTAGAATTTTATCCAAAGCAAAGAAAATGGGTAGGAATAAGCCCATAATGGGTAGAAATAAGCCCAAATCCAAGAGGAAAAATAAAATAAAATAAAATAGATGATGATATAATAATAATAATAAAGATTAGGTTACATGGCATTAAGACAAAAATTTAGCAAGTGGTGTGATTCTACATTCATCATTTAGGAAAGTGGCATGATAATACAAGGCTTTAGGACAAAAACATCTATATCCTACACTCACAATTTTAGCAAGTGGTATGAAAATTCATGGCATTAGGACAAAACATTCCTATCCCACACAAATAATATCAACTAAATAATGGAGATTCAAGGGCTAGAAATTTGCCACCTAAAAAGGAAAACCTATCATACTTGTTTAAGACAAAAGAAAATGGAAATGAATCCCTAAATCAAAGGGACCTTGCCTTTATCTTAAGAACATATCATCATAATTTTCAAAATACAAATCTCCTTTTCCTATGCATATCTTGACTAAGGAAGAGGAAGACAAGAACATAAGTTGTTTGTTTTCCAAAAATTCAACAAAGTGTATCCTAATTGTGATAAGATAGACCCATGATCATGAAAGGTGAATTATTTGGTGGTCTATATAAGAACACCCAACCTTACAACATTAGAATTTTGTCCAAGTGAGGGAGAGGAAAACTAGAAGCAAGGTAGAGTGAGGAAAGGAGAGGAAGAAAGAAAGAAAGAGGAAGGAGAAGTCTAGGGGACTAAGTGCTCCAAGTAAGTTTAACAATATTTCTTTTTGAAGAAAACTTTGAAACTTATAATATTTATATGAGATTTTGATCTTAGAACTTTTATGATTGGTCATGATGTTGCTATATCATGTTACATATTGATCTTGCATGTGATGTATGTTTGAATACTTAGGTTGGTGTAGATAGTTCTGCATGGTTATGGCTATGGGTGGCAGAATTTTTAGTTTTGGTGTTTTAATTTCTGGGAACAACCTATAAGGAATTAAAATAAATGGTTAACATATGAATTATAGATATATTTCTCACGGATTTTTAGGCACTGGAATCATTCAATTTGGAGTCCATAGGTGGTAGATATGGTCTGATTAGTAGGAAAAGGTCAGAAAATGGTTCATCAGAGAACAATATGTTAGGATAGCTTCTGTGTTTTAATTTCTGGGAATTATTTGTAGGGAATTAAAATAAATGGTTAACATAAAAATTAAAGATATATGTGTCATGGATTTGTATCCACTGGAATCATTTAGTTTGGAGTCCATATGAGGATGATATGAGCTGATTAGTAGTCAAAGGTCTAAAAATGGTTCATCAAGGAAGAATATGTTAGGACAGCTTCTGTATTTTAATTTCTGGGAATTATCTGTTCGGAATTAAAATAAATGGTTAACATAAGAATTATAGCTATGTGTGTCATGGATTTTAAGCCACTGGAATCATTTAATTTGGAGTGCATATGAGGAATATATGAGCTGATTAATAGTCAAAGGTCAGAAAATAGTTCATCAAGGAAGATTATGTTAGGACAGTTTCTGTATTTTAATTTTTGGGAATTATCTGTATAGAATTAAAATAAATGGTTAACATAAGCATTATAGCTACGTCTGTCATGGATTTGTAGCCACTGGAATCATTCCATTTGGAGTCCATATGAGGAAGATATGAGCTTATTAGTAGTCAAAGGTCAGAAAATGGTTCATCAGGGAAGAATATGTTAGGACAGCTTCTATTTTTTAATTTCTGGGATTTATCTGTATGCAATTAAAATAAATGGTTAGCATAAGAATTATAGATATGTGTGTCACGGATTTTTAGCCACTGGAATCACTCAAGGTGGATTCCATATGAGGTAGATATGGTCCGATTAGTAGGTAGAGGTCAGAACCTATCCAAGAAGAAATAACCTATACATTTAGGGAGTAATATCACCTTAATTTTTTAATAGTTCGCTACAATATTCAACATAATAGTTTTAGATAATTGTTTTATCTTGAAATTGACACCAAGATCAACTAGATCAGAGTTAAATTGAGGGAGTTATGCTCTGATTAGTAAGAGAAGGTTAGATAGGATGAAAACCTGCATCAAGAAAATAAAAAAATAAAATTAGTATTTAAAAAAAAAGATGAATCTTAATAAATGACTAGTATAGCCATAGCCGTTGCCATTGTATGAACTTCTTACCATCTTAAGTGTGAAATTTTGATATGGAAATATTTTATAAAGTGATATTTGAAATGGTTATGTTCATAGCATGATTACCAATTATTTTTGGTAATAATTATTTTTTGATGAACATACTTGTTATTGAAAGCATATTTTTGGCTATCATTGTGAGAAGAAAAGAAATGAGCATGGTCACATGGCAATCCGTATGGTGCACCAGTAGGGGACGCCCTACCAACGGTTATGATCATGTTAATGAGAAAAGAAAGAGAAAGTGGGCCATGTCGGACGGAGCGAGAAAACCCCGTACCGGAGAGTAGAGGATACTCACCTTGACCGGGGTAGCTTGAAATGAGAATAAGTTGATGGCCATCATATGATATTTTGAAAATAGTTAATCCTGTCATACATATCATTACAGTATGATTCTTATGTGCATAGATATAATGCATTATGTGGCCAAAGATATTTTCTGTAGTTTATACAGCTGAACATGATGTGATGAGCTATATTGATGATAATTTATGGTTGAACTTACTGGGATTTAATTCTCACTATATTTCCATATCATGTTCAGAAAATTTGTTATGCAGATTTTTCTATAGCTCTAGCTTTTAGTGCACGTTGGATCGAGTACTTTATGTTGGGCAGATCTTAGAAGCAAATAAAATGTTTGTGGTCAAGTTGGCTTAGATCCCGGTGAAGGTGCAACCACCCGCACCTGTATCTCCAGAATTGGTCAACCAGAATAAATAAGATGTAGATTTTATGTGTTTGATATGTTGTGCGTATGTTTTGATTAATGACATGTATATGAACTCTGTATTGTATAAATTAAATAAATGTTATATTGAGTTAAGTTGTAACGAGGTAATAACTTCATGGTATTTTAAAAAAAAATTGATACTTAAATGGAATTGTTACATATATCCAGTTGTTTCTATTGGTGACTGTAGTCCTAGTAGGCTTGGGGAGGTGGAAGATTGCGTGTCCTTTGAGTTTCAACCAATAGTTAGAATTTTTTTCGACAATAAGTTTCATATGCAGGCAGGATTCCAAATCAATCCTTCTGCTGCCATCTACTGGTTATAATCCCTGGACATTGGCCTCAAATCCCAACCCTCTAGTTATTGCAGTAACCAAGCCCCCCATGACCACCTTTCCATTCATTGCACTACCTACCAGGGCCATCTAGTGAGCCATGAAGGCTCTAGTATCCACCTTGGTACTATGTACCATAGCATAAATAAAGTTCTCTTTGATTTGCAACCTCGTCACTCTCAGCCCTGCCAAAAATAGTTTGGGCCATGAGACGCTGTAAATATTGAAAAGTAGGGTTGCAAATGAAAAAGGCTTTGGAACTTGATGCATTATACTACCCCTCAATAGAAATTGAGTTCAAAAAATTTTGGGTAAGAAAACTTTAGGGTACTGATCTAGTTCCCCTAGGAGGCAGTTGAAATAGTGCATTAAATTCTGCCAAGGTTAAATTAAAGGTACTGTTAAAGAGTCTAAAATAAACCTGGCCCTGATGGACGTCGGGACCCCTAAATAGGACTACATTAACAGAGCTAAAAAATTCTAAGGTGGTCCTAAGATAGGCCGGGTATCGTAGGGTAATGAATGTATTCCACCTAATCCGATTAACTAAGTATTGGACGTCATATAAAAGACCTAACCGGTCCAAGCATTTCTCATCCATATACCGGGTACTCAGTATTCTCCGTTTAACTAGAGTATCGTATCGTGTCTGTTGATTGTCATCAACAAACACAATACCATACTCATTAATTTAATGAGGAAGTTGGGGCAGTTGTTGATTTTGTCCTTTACGTGGTTGGTGGGATTAGGTGGAGGTTTGGCCTATTCAGGCTCTTTTAGGACCCATGGAAAATGATATAGAATGTAAGATATAATAGGGAGTAGGGTGAGCAGGACCTAAACCCAATGAACAGACGGAACCAATGAATATTAGAGTAGACCAACCTAGTTAAGTTCTAGTCCAAATTAAACAGAAGCTCCCATGCAAACCAATGAAGAAAAGATTAACCACCTAACCAGAAATATTTTCTAAAGCAGAATTCAGTTCTTTAAGTACACATGCATCCAAAGATTTTGGCAGAAATTCCAAGGATTAAAAAGTAAAGGGAATGCAATCTACCAATCAACCAGAAAATGTAATAATGAAGTAATCTACCAATCTACCAATGCAGGAAGTCAATCAAGGCCAGAAAATTCAATGCAGTAACCCAGAAATTCGAGGCTAAAAAATTAGACAGCAAAACAAAGCAATTATTTACAACCACCAATTTCAGAAAGTTCAATACATAAACCAGCTATGAAACAAATGATAGAAAGCAAAAACAAACCCAATTCAGAAACATAAACCAATGCAATCACCCATTCAGAATGCCCAATCTAGAAATATAAACAAATGGCAAGAAATAAAAAATTACCTGGATGGAAGTACAGCAAGATGAAGAATGCAGTAATGAACATGTACCAATAGTGTGAAGGAGGACAACATAATGTAGGGGAATGGGTTTCAGGTAGGTTGGTGCAGGGAATGGAAAACACTGGTATGGGTAATGCTTGGAGATGTTAGGCTACGGGTGTGGGTGCAGAGATGGGGGAAGAGGTGGAAAAATCCCAGAGGGAAGGTATTTCGAGAACAGGGGGGCTGATAGGGAGAAGGAATTTCGAAGGGTGTGGGGGAATAGGTTGGTGTAGAAAATTGAAAGGGTAGAGGAATGTGGAGAGGGAATACATTGGGAAATGTAACATCCCTAATTTTTTTTCTTTTATTGATAAAAGTACATAACAATTTAATTAAGGAAATAAAATTTATTAGACAATATTTTAGATATCTAAGGAAATATAATACTTAGAAATTCTTCACCTTATGTAAATGCATAGAAAATGTTTCTAACATTAAGAGAACAAATAAAGAGGGAAAACCTAATAGGAAAGAAATTAGAAATAATATACTAAAGAGATGCAAAATTCTTGAATAAGGAAGATAAATTTTTAGAAACAAGTAAAGGTCTTAAAATTTCAAGAACATTGAATTAGGGTAATTGTTCCTAATTCAAGAACTAGAGTAACTAAGTTTAAAATCTTTACCCATACATTGGGCTTTTACCTATGGACACTTCATATAGAGTTTTTCCACTTCACATAAGTTTCTAACAAACCATTGGATAACCTAAGCAAGAAATAAAACATAGACTTGGACTAGGATATAGTAATTGGACCAATAGCCCAAAAATTATGAAAATATGACCAAGCCCTCCAAGAAAGGTAGAAGTTTATCCAAAGCAAAGAAAATGGGTAGGAATAAGCCCATAATGGGTAGGAATAAGCCCAAATCCAAGAGGAAAAATAAAATAAAATAAATTAGGTGATGATATAATAATGTAATAATAAAGATTAGGTTACATGGCATTAAGACAAAAATTTAGCAAGTGGTGTGATTCTACATTCATCATTTTGGCAAGTGGCATGATAATACAAGGCTTTAGGACAAAAACATCTATATCCTACACTCATAATTCTAGCAAGTGGTATGATAATACATGGCATTAGGACAAAACATTCCTATCCCACACAAATAATATAAACCAAATAATGGAGATTCAAGGGCTAGAAATTTGCCACCTAAAAGGGCAAACCTATCATATTTGTTTAAGACAAAAGAAAATGGAAAAGAATCCCTAAATCAAAGGGACCTTGTCCCTTATCTTAAGAACATATCATCATAATTTTCAAAATACAAATCTCATTTTCCTATGCATATCTTGACTAAGGAAGAGGAAGACAAGAACATAAGTTGTTTGTTTTTCCAAAAATTCAAGAAAGTGTATCCTAATTGTGATAAGGTAGACCCATGATCATGAAAGGTGAATTATTTGGTGGTTTATATAAGAAAACCTACCCATAAAACATTATAATTTCGTCCAAGTGAGGGAGAGGAAAAATAGAAGCAAGGTAGAGTGAGGAAATGAGAGGAAGAAAGGAAGAAAGAGGAAGGAGAAGTCTAGGGGACTAAGTGCTTCAGGTAAGTTTAACAATATTTCTTTTTGAAGAAAACTTTTGAAATTTATAATATTTATATGAGATTTTGATCTTATAACTTTTATGATTGGTCATGATGTTGCTATATCATGTTACATATTGATCTTGCATGTGTTGTATGTTTGAATACTTAGGTTGGTGTAGATAGTTCTGCATAGGTATGGCTATGGGTGGCAGAATTTTAAGCTTCGGTGTTTTAATTTCTGGGAATAATCTATAAGGCATTAAAATAAATGGTTAACATATGAATTATAGATTTTTGTGTCACGAATTTTTAGCCACTAGAATCACTTAATTTGTTATTCTTATGTGGGAGATATAGTCAGATTAGTAAGTAAAGGTTAGAACCTACCCGAGAAGAAATAATATTGACTTGAAAGGAGTAATAACACCACGATTTATTACTATTGTGCTGATATGATTAACATAAGAGTTTTAAATAATTGCCTTAGCTTTCCATAGACATAAAGATCACCTCCATTGGAGTTAAAATGAGGGAGTTATGCTCTGATTAGTGAGCAAAGGTCACAGAGCACGGCCAGGCCGTGTTCTTGGTGCTTCAAGCATGGGCTAGCCGTGTTCGGGGCTGTTTTTGAGTACATTTGAAGTATTTTTAAAGCATGGCCGTGTTTTGGAACATGGCCAGACCGTGTTGGAAGCTGGTTAAACTTATTTTCAACATTTTTCTACCCTAGATGAACCTCTTTAACTCTAGGGTAATAGTAGAAATCAAATTGGAGAACAATGCTCTATAAATTTGTAAGAACATGTGTTGGAAATGATATAAATAAGAAGAAAATTACTAAAGGCCAAGCATAAAGAGAAGGTTAGATATGATGAAAACCTGCATCAAGAAAATAAAGAAATAAAATTAATATTTAAAAAAGAAGACGAATTTTATAAATGAAAATAATAAATGACTAGTATATGCCATAGCCATTGCTATTGTATAAACTTCTTACCATCTTAAGTGTGAAATTCTGACATGGAAATATTTTATAAAGTGATATTTGAAATGGTTATGTTCATGGCATGATTACCAATGATTTATGGTAATAGTTATATTTTGATGAACATACTTGTTATTGAAAGCATATTTTTGGCTATCATTGTGAAAAGAAAAGAAATGAGCATAGTCACATGGCAATCCATGTGGTGCACCAGTAGGGGATGCCCTACCAACGGTTATGATTATGATTATGAGAAAAGAAAGAGAAAGTGTGCCATGTCGGACGGAGCGAGAAAAGGCTGTACCGGAGAGTAGAGGATACTCACCTTGACTGGGGTAGCTTGAAATGAGAATAAGTTGTTGGCCATCATATGATATTCTAAAAATAGTTACTCCTGTCATACATATTATTACTGTATGATTCTTATGTGCATATATATAATGCATTCATGGGCTAGCCGTGTTCGGGGCTGTTTTTGAGTACATTTGAAGTATTTTTAAAGCATGGCCGTGTTCTGGAACATGGCCAGACCATGTTGGAAGCTAGTTAAACCTATTTTCAACATTTTTCTACCCTAGATGAACCTCTTTAACTCTAGGGTAATAGTAGGAATCAAATTGGAGAAAATTATTGTTGAACTTACTGGGATTTAATTTTCACTATATTTCCATATTATGTTCAAAAAATTAGTTATGCAGATTTTTCTATAGCTCTGGCTTTTAGTGCACGATTGGATCGAGTACTTTATGTTGGGCAGATCCCAGAAGCAAATAAAATGTTTGTGGTCGAGTTGGCTTAGATACCGGTGAAGGTGCAACCACCCGCACCTGTATCTCCAGAATTGGTCAACCAGAATAAATAAGATGTAGATTTTTATGTGTTTGATATGTTGTACGTGTGTTTTGATTAATGACATGTATTTGAACTCTGTATTGTATAAATTAAATAAATGTTATATTGAGTTAAGTTGTAACGAGGTAATAACTTCATGGTATTTTTTTTAAAAAAAAATTTGATACTTAAATGGAGTTGTTATAGGAAATATGGTGTGGCTTTGGTGTAGAGACGGTCACAGATTGGGAGAAGGGATTTTTGGGGAATAGGCCGACAATAAAGGGAGAAAAATGTAGAGAATGCTGGTGGGGATTTCATGTTTCTCTGGTTAGGGTTAGTTTGGGAATGGGGGTAAAGATGTGTGAGGAAGGAGATGGAGTCATTTGAGTTACAGAGGGAACACGGGTTAGGGCACGGGTAGTAATGGGTGAAACAAGGGGGAAGAAAAAGAAAAGAAAAGAAAAGGGGGGAAACTTACCTGGCCCGAAGCACGGCCAACCCGTGCTTCGGGCTAGGTTTTTTCTTCTTCAGAAATTGCCCCGTGTTGCACAACACGGGGAGGATCTTCGCCCTGGGCATAGCCGTGTCCCATGACACGGCTTGCCCATGCTTCTGGTGGGTCCTCTCTTTTCTGCTGCATCCTTTTTTTTACCTGAAGCACGGGGTGGGTCTAGGCCATGTTACTCAGCACGGCCCAACCGTACTGGGGGCTGGAAATCCAAGAAAACTTTTGGATTTGCTCGTGTTAGGCAACACGGGGAGGGTGTGTTGGGCTTCACCTAGGGAACGACCATGTCTTGGGACACGGCCTGCCTGTGTTGCTGGTGGGTTTCACCAATTTTCTAGATTTTGACTCGTACTTGCAGCACAGGTGTGGTGGAGGACACGAGCTACCCGTGCTGTTGTCTGGAACCTTGAATTCTTCGAATTTGGCCTCTATTTTTTATTCTTCTTGATTTCCTTTGATTTGAATCCTTTTGTATTACCTTGGCTACATGGGAATGAACCTAAAAAGAAAAAGAAAACACTCATTAGACTTCTAATCTAAGAAATTAAATAAATTAAAAGATGAAAACTAAATCCTAAGGCAAGAAATCAAACAAAAAGAAACTTAAAAATTAAAATGTGGGTTGCCTCCCACAAAGCGCTTGTTTAAAGTCATTAGCTCGACTCCCTTGCACTTTATTGGATTGATGAGGGCTCTAAGAGAGCTAGGTTGACTCTCTTTTCAACTGGTTGTTTCGTGACAAATTGCTTGAGGCGTTGTCCGTTAACTTTGAAGGATTCGGTAGCTTCACTTCATACTTCCATTGCTCCATATGGAAAAACTTGACTTACTTGGAATGGACCGGACCAATGAGAACGAAGCTTTCCGGGAGAAAGCATCAGCCTTGAATTAAATAGTAGGACCCATTCTCCTACTTGAAATTGACGCCTTAAAATGTGCTTATCATGCCACCTTTTTGTTCTTTCTTTGTATAACTTAGCACTATCATAAGCATCAAGTCTCAGTTGATCTAGCTCATTCAATTGTAGGCATCTCCTTTTTCCAGCAGCTGTCAAGTCAAAATTAATTGTCTTGATTACCAAATATGCCTTATGTTCAAGCTCTACTGGCAAGTGACAAGATTTTCCATATATTAACCGAAAGGGTGTAGTGCCTATCGGTGTCTTATATGCAGTTCTATAAGCCCATAATGCATAATCAAGCTTGAGAGACCAATCTTTTCTTGCCTTCGATACGGTCTTCTCCAAGATTGCTTTGATTTCCCTATTTGATATTTCCACTTGTCCACTTGTTTGAGGGTGATACGTTAGAGCCATTTTGTGAGTGACTACATATTTCTTCAAGAGATTCTGAAAATGTTGCTCAGTGAAGTAGGAACCTCTATCACTTATCACAACTCGAGGTACTCCAAATCTTGGAAAAATCACCCTCTTGAAGAGCTTGGCAACCACTCTAGCATCATTAGTGGGATATGCCACTGCTTCTACCCACTTAGACACATAATCCACAACTACTAGGATATACTTGTTCCCACATGAGGATAGAAAGGGGCCCATAAAGTCAATACCCCAAATATCAAATATTTCTACTTCTAAAATATTGTTTAGGGGCATCTCATTCCTCCTTGATATATTGCCAATTCTTTGGCACCGATCACAAGCTTTTACAAAGGTATGCACATCTTTGAAAAGCGAAGGCCAATAAAAACTAGCTTGAAGAATTTTAGCAGCAGTTTTTGAGGTGCTAGTATCCTCCACAGGGTGAATTATGGCAGTGAAATATGACACTATATACTTCTTCCTCTGGAATACACTTTCACAAGATGCCATCTGTACACCATTTGTATAAACATGGATCATCCCAATAGTAAGACTTGATATTAGAGAAAAATTTCTTTCTCTGATGGTAGCTCAACCCTTCAGGTAAATTTCTGCATGCAAGATAGTTCGCATAATCTGCATACCAAGGAGCATCGGTATGAGTGATTGCAATGAGTCAGTCATCGGGAAAAGAGTCGTCTATAGGCAACTCATCTTTATCATTTCTCGTTGAATCTTGCCTAAGCCTAGAAAAATGGTTAGCAACCACATTTTCTGTTCCATTCTTATCCGGATCACAAGGTCAAACTCCTGCAATAGAAGGATCCATCTGATCAATCTTGGCTTGACATCCTTCTTACTTAGCAAATATTTGATGGCAGCATGATCCGTGTATACAATGACTTTGGATCCCAACAAATATTGACAGAATGTTTCAATTACAAACACTACTGCCAGGAGCTCCTTTTCTGTGGTAGAATAATTGACTTGGGCTCCATCCATGGTCTTGCTGGCATAGTAAATGACATAGGGCCTTTTATCTCTTATTTGCCCAAGTACAACTCCCAGAACATAGTCACTTGCATCACACATAATCTTGAAGGGAAGGCTCCAATCAGGAGGTTGAATGATAGGTGCAAATATTAGTGCCTCCTTCAATCTGCAAAAAGCATGTAAGCAATCACTATCAAATATGAATAGAATATCCTTATTAAGCAAATTAGTTAAGGGTTTAGAAATTTTGGAGAAATGTTGGATAAATCTTCTGTAGAAGCCCGCATGCCCAAGAAAACTCCTCACTTCCTTAACATTTAATGGTGGTGGCATTGTCTAAATTGCCTCAATTTTTGCTTTGTCCACCTATATTCCTCTTTTAGACACCAAGTGTCTAAGTATTATTCCTTCCCTTACCATAAAATGGCATTTTTTCCAGTTTAGTACTAGGTTGACTTCCTCACATCTTTTAAGTACCTATGTCAAATTACTTAGACAATTATCAAATGAGGTACCATAGACAGAAAAATCATCCATAAATACTTCCATTATATCCTCAATAAAATCTGAGAAAATAGCCATCATACATCTCTGGAAAGTGGTTGGTGTGTTGCACAATCCAAATGGCATCCTTCTATATGCAAAGGTGCCATAAGGACATGTGAACGTTGTCTTTTCTTGGTCGTCTGGATGGATAAGGATCTGAAGGAATCTTGAGTATTCATCCAGATAACAAAAATGTGAATGTTTAGCCTGCCTTTCTAACAATTGATCAATAAAGGGTAAAGGGAATTGATCTTTACAAGTGGCCTTATTTAATTTCCTATAATCAATGTACATACACCAACCCGTAATAGCCCTAGTAGGGATTAATTCATCATGATCATTCTTAATAACAGTCATACCTCCCTTCTTAAGAACCATATGAACAGGGCTTACCCACTCATTATCTGAAATAGGGTAGATAATACCTGCATCAAGCAATTTGAGCACCTTCTTCTTAACTACCTCTTCCATGTTTGGATTTAGTCTCCTTTGATGCTCCCTATAAGGTTTATGATTATTATCAAGTATAATGTGATGCATGCAAACAGATGGACTAATCCCTTTTATGTCATCAATGTTATACCCAATCACTTTTTTAAACTTTTTAAGAACCTCCAATAACTTACCAGTTTCCTTTGCATTCAAATCAGCATTCATAATTACTAGATATGAAGAGTTAGGGTCCAGAAATACATACCTCAGATTGGATGGAAGAGGTTTTAGTTCTACCTTAGGTGCTTTGATTTCCTCAATAGTTACTGATTTTTTATTAAGGTTCAATTCCAGCTTTTCAACTTTTACCTTTGAGGTTATCATGGGACATTCATCAAGCATTTGGGCATATGCATCAGCTTCTACCTGTTCAGCACAAGAAATAGAACTATCCGTAAGACAAATCTCAAGTGGGTCCATAGAACAAAAGCTTAATGCATTATCACAAATATTCTGCTCAATTACATCAACCATGCAACAAGTATCACCTAAAGATGGGCACTTCATTGCTTCATTTAGATTGAACTCAATCTTTTCATCCCCTACATTCAAGTAAAGTTTTCTATCTTTCACATTGATAATAGCACCTGTAATGGCTAGGAAAGGCCTTCCGAGAATGATGGGGATTTGGCTATCTTCCTCCATCTTTAAGACAACAAAATCAATGGCTATGAAAAATTTACCTACCTTTAGAGGAACATCCTCTATTATACCTACTGGGTGAGTAACGGATCAGTCTGCCAATTGGAGGGAGATACTAGTAGGCTTCAAATCACCCATCTGGAGCTTCTTGCATATGGATAATGGCATAAGACTCACACTAGCTCCAAGATCACATGTGGCTCTAGTGATTTGCACATCTCCAATAGAACAAGGTATAGAGAAGTTTCCAGGGTCCTTCAGTTTAGGAGGCAATTTATTCTGGATCAGTGTACTACACTCTTCAGTTAATGCCACAGTGGCATACTCCTTAATCTTCCTCTTGTTAGAGAGGATTTCCTTCATAAATTTAGCATAAGAAGGCATCTGAGAGACAGCTTCCAAGAATGGAATATTAATGTGTAGCTTTTTTAGCACATCAAGGAATTTTCCATATTTCTTTTCTAATTTGGCTTTAGCTAATCTCTAAGGGAAAGAAACTGGTGGCTTGTATGGTTCAGGAGCCACATATTTAGGTTCTTCTTCCTCTTTTCTTTCACTAACTTGCTCTTCTTCTTCAGTTGCTTTTTTCGGTATATCTCTCAATTCGTCCTCCTTATCTTCCTCTTTATCCACTAACTCACCCAATTGCTTACTACTTCTCAAAGTGATAGCCTTGCAATGTTCTCTTGGATTCTCAGGCTGGCTAAAGAATTTGCATAGTTTCTATTTGAAGAACTCGCTTGCTGTGCTATCTGAGTTTTTAGCATTTTGTTATGAGTAGCAAGTGAGTCAACTTTAGAAGCTAAGTCCTTTATAGCCTCATTCATTGAATGATTTTGGGCTTTAAATTCTTCATTCTGTTTACTCTACATAAAGATAAAATTCTCCATTGGAGCCTCCAAATTTGACTTTGGTTGAGGAGGAGGATTAAATTACCTCTGATTCTGAAACCCAGGAGGTTGTCTAAAGTTATTCTGAGGCTGCTGATTTGCATTCGGCTTGTATGAGAGATTTGGGTGGCTTCTCCAGCCTGGATTGTAGGTATTGTTGTAAGGATTGTTTCTTTGGTTGTTCACAAAATTTGCCTGCTCACAATCCTAAAGTGTAGGGTTTCCAAGCTGACATTCATTGGCCACATGACCAACACCTCCACAAATCTCACAAGATGAAGATGAAGAAAGGGACCTAACAACATTGATGATCAATTTAACCAATTTCTGAAACAAGGCATCAACTTTAGAAGTTAGATGATTAAATGCATCTACTTCATACATACCTGATGGTTTTCTTAGCTTCCTCTCACCAGACCAGGAGTAGTGATTTTGAGCCATATCTTCAATCAGTTCATAGGCCTCATCTATAGTCTTATTCATCAAAGCTCCTTCAGCTGCAGCATCCACAGACATACAAGTGTTGTAAATCAGTCCATTATAGAATGTATGGACTATTAGCCACTTCTCCAACCCATGGTGTGGGCATACTCTAAGGAGCTCTTTAAATCGCTCCCAAGCTTTATATAGTGACTCCCCATCTTTTTGAGCAAAAGTAGTTATCTGATTCCTAAGATGAGCCATCTTACTTGGTGGGAAGTATTTGGCCAGAAAAGCTTGAGAAAGCTACTGCCATATGGTAATGGACCCTGATGAAAGAGAGTGCAACCATGCACGGGCCTTGTCCCTCAGAGAAAAAGGGAACATTCTTAGTCTGATGGCATCAAAAGAGACTATATTCAGCTTCAGTGTGTCACAATACTTCAAAAACACTGAAAGATAGAGATTAGGGTCTTCAGTAGGTGACCCTCCAAATTGATTCTGCTAAACCATCTGCAAAAGAGAAGGCTTCAGTTCAAAATTTTTGACCTCAAGAACTGGTCTTACGATACTGGGATTCAGGCCATAATTATCCGGGGCGGTAAAATCCTTAAGAGATCGGTTATCTCTTTTCGCCATGATAGGTGCAGAATTTTCTTGCTGCTGTCTTTTTCTTATCCTTTGTAGTGTGCGTTCAATTTTTGGATCAAATTCAGCAATGACCTCACGGTCTCTTCACATAAAAGAGAAACACACCTATAAAGGAAGAAAATAGGCAAAGATCAACAAGATAAAATAATGCAGAAAAGTTAAAATAAAGTGATCTAGTCTAGCTATTTCACAATATATCTAATATTGACAATTGATCTCCGGCAACGACGCCAAAAACTTGTTGTCTTTCTATTTTACTAATTACCGCAAGTGCACAGCGTAGCTGTAGCTAATCCGGCGAGTACGGGTCATATCCCATAGAGAACAATGTCAATTACTAGAATGATGTAAAATATGCTATCTAAATCTATGTAATTCAAGGGAGAGTTTGTCACAATTAAATAAATTGAGGATTTAATTAACTAAAACCTAGGGTTACGGTTCACCACACTTATGATATTCAACATCCAATTTGTACCTCTAACTGCGGTTATCTAGATTAGTTGAGGATGGTTTAGCCTTAATTAACTAGCAATCTCTTTCAAGCATTACTAATTGTACCTAAGTTAATCAAATTGCCTACTTTCATGGTTCTTAGTTTAACCTAGGTTCATTAAGTTCTATGCCAACCATAGAAGTCGACTAATCCGTTTTCTCTTGCCCACTAATTGATTCATTCCTAAGGAATATTAAGCTACTTTCGTGATTAAGATATCCCTAATTAACTATTAAATTCTGGTATTAATTTTAACCTTTCAGTTCATCAATTAAAAACCTAAGATGTGATAGATTGGTGATTAAGCATTCTACCAACTCTTATTAATGCATATAAGAGTTAATCCTAATCAATCTAGAAGTATCACAATTAGGGTTCTAATATTCAACAACATAGTATCATCATATCACAAGTGGGTTTACCAAAACCCTAGATCAAATTTACTCATACATCATAGAAATAGAAATCAAATTCATTCTCATTAAGTAATTCATTCGAGTTCAGTATAATCTAAAGAGAAGGAGTAGAAATAAGAGTAGAGAATTAAAGTAGAAAGATATACCTGGTTTGCAAAAAAGTAAGATAAAAATACAACCTTCAATGAGTGTAAATCCTATTATAGAATATAAATTCAACAATGATTCAAGTAAAAACCTAACCTAGGAGTGTTTTCTAAGCGTAAAAACTGAGTCTAAAGTGTCTCTCAGAGTCTGAATGTCTTCCTCTTCCTTTTCCCAAGCCTATGTATCAAATTGGCAGCCAAAAAACCTAAAAATCAAGTGCTGTACGGACCCGAAGCATGGTCGTGTTCCAGGACACGGCCTGGCCGTGCTTTGGGCTAGATTGTGGGAAGTCTCTACATCTTTCACCCAGAGCACAGCCTGGCTATGCTTCATGCACACCAAGCACGACCTGGCCATGTTGGGGGCTGCTATGTTCCTTTCTTGCCAAATTTTGGTGTGTTGTCTCCTTGCTTCCTCCTTAGTATATTACAAGTCCATATTGTTGTCTCATGATTGTTTTCCCTTGCTTCTTGTCCTCTTTTGCTCACCTACAAGCATAAAACAAACCAAAGCAGTATCCAGAGCAAAGCATAACCAAATGCAAGGAAATAATCACAAATTTACTACTAATTAGGGGATAAAATATAACTAATAAACACTCAAATTTCCCCTTTATCACATTTCAAATATTATCAAAACAAAGGATATTCAAAAATCCAAAACTATATACTGTATTGTATAATTATTAAACAAATTTTGTTATGCATAACAAATATTTCACATGAAAACATTAGGAGGATCCCATATTAGAACCATCATATTAGAGTTTAAGTCCTTCCGTACTTTGATGGTGTAGGATTTATCTATACTTAGCATCCCAGCTAAGGTTTACACTACCACCATTCAATAGGACATGTGAAGGGACTCTAATATGGGCAATTTTCCTAAGCACATGGCAAAGGAGGGCAAATCACATATCATATAACTGGCATCTCGCCTAGATAGGAGGCATCCCGCTCTCCTTCACATATCATATCCCATATGTTGGCCGTCACACGAGGCTAGCACTAACCCTGCTAGCTGAGGTATCAAGTTGCACCAGGGTTAAGATTACCTACTATTAGCAAACAATGTTTCAAAAAGGATTCCTCCACAAAAATCATATTTGCATATATGCCATATCGTTCAAAATAGAGGTTCTAGTATAATACAAAATTTTCAATCTCAGTACAATTCCTCTGTCAGAAACTTCCCAATTAGAGTAATCACATATACATGCCCATTTCCAACGCAATCTTATAGCTTTACATATGAATGCCACATGCACAATATCTTTCCTTTACCATATAATGAGAAATACAATTTAAAATCACATATTCAATGAATTCAAAACTCCATTTTCAAAACCATACTCTTCTTGAAATATATACCAGATTGTAACAATTTAGATAATTTAATCCAGTTCAGAGACATCTAAAAGTATAAATAACTTATAAATATAATCAATTATCCATTTAAAGTTCAAGAAGAGCATAGGGTAAGTCATAGAAAGAATTATCTACTCACAAAGTTAGGGTTCCATGTTGCAAAACCTCAAAATACACATTTACCGTCCAAATCTAGCGAAATATACCCCAAAAACGAGTCCAGAGGGTCCAAAAACTTAGGAAATGACTATGGATTCACAAAATTTTCCCTTTGGGAGCTCGGTCAACACAGGCCAAGGCATAAAGGTTGCTGGGCCATGCACTGCATGTGCCACTACAAGGGCTACGCGTAGGCTTCACGAACCGAAGAAGAACCCCCGCGTGGGGGTGTGTGAGAGATAGCCTTGACCTGATATTTGAGATCCTAAGGTTTTGGTACTTGCTAGATTCATCTATAGTGTTAGTTTTTGGGTTTGAGAACCATAAATAGGAGTTTCGGGGCTTACCTCTTTAGGTAATTTTCCCTCCATTTTTTTACCAATCTTTGGCCAATTTTTTAGAAACCAATCAAATGGATTCATAGAACTCTTCATTCTGAGTCCATTGGTGGCGGTGGTGTTGAAATCCGAGGTCCGAAAGTGCTAGAATTCTTGAGAGAAGTTTTGAGGTTTCTAGAGAGAGAAACTAGAGAGAAAAAGAAAAATCTGAATTTTTCTAGCTCCTTGTGCAGCAGAAGCTCTAAATATATCAAAGGGACCATTCTACAAATTTTTTATTTGTGAGGGAGGTCTTTGCAAATTTTCCTTATTGACATTTTGACCACTAAATTTTTAGTAAATTGCATTTTGACCCCAAAAATGTGAATCCTTATATTATCCTTATAATTCTTTAACCTGTGTGATAAATAAACATTTTTTCAATGGTACTTACCTCCATTTATCATAATCCTCTCTTTCATTCAAGATTTTTCTTTAATTCAGGGTTTTTCATTTATTTAGGTGCTTTTTTTTTCTATTTTAGGGCTATTACATTCTTCTCCCCTTTAAGAAATCCGGTCCCCAAATTTCACTACCATAGCTGCATATAAAAACTAACCTCATTGTTCAAACAAATGCGGGTATTTGGAGTACATATCATCCTCTTTTTCTCATGTAGCCTCCTATAAAGAATGATTATGCCAAATCACTTTCATCGTAGGCATTTCTTTTGAACGCAATTTCTTCACTTGTGTGTGTACTATTGCCACTGGTTATTCTTCATAGGTTAAGTCTTTGTCTAACTGAATCTGTGGCCACTGAATTACATGTGTGGGATCTGATAAATACTTTCATAGCATAGACATAGGAAAAATTGGATGAACATTACTCAATTCAAATGGCAAAGCCAAATGATAAGCTACTGGACCGATATTGTTAAGAATTTCAAATGGACCTATGTACCATAGACTTAATTTTTCCTTTATTCCCAAATCTTACTACTCATTTCGTAGGAGATATCTTCAAGAAGATATATTCACCTATGGCAAATTTCAATGGTCGACGTCTATTATCCACATAAGCTTTTTGTCTACTTTGAGTTGCTAATAATTTTTCCTTAATTAACTTAACCTTAACAAATGCATCTTGTACTAAATCAGTCCCTAAAATCTTAACTTCACTCTTCTCAAACCATTTGATAGGAGAACAGTAATGTCTACCATATAATTCCTCAAAAGGGACCATTTGTATACTGGCTTGGTAGTTATTATTATAAGCAAATTTAGCTAGGGCCAAGAATCTTTTCCAGCAACCTTGAATACCTAGCACCCATGCCTGAAGCATGTCTTCTAATATTTGGATAGTTTGCTCAGACTGTCCATTTGTTTGTGGATGGAAAGCAGTACTGAGATTTAACTTTATGCCTAAAGCTTATTGGAAGGATTTAAAAATGAGCTGTGAACTGTGGTCCTCAATCAGATATAATCGATATTGGTACCCCATGAAGTCTAACTATATCATTCAAATACAGATTTGCATATTAAGCTACGTTGTATGTGGCTTTCACTGGTAGAAAAATGTGCTGATTTAGTCAACCTATCAATGATCACCCATATTGAATCAAACTCTTTTGGTGTCTGCAGTAGCCTTGTAACAAAATCTATAGTTATTCTTTTTCATTTCGATTCAGGTACTCTACCTACTGATGTAATCCTATAGGCCTTTGATGTTCTTCTTTTACCTGCTGGCAAGTTAAGCATCCAGAGACATAATCTACTATATCTTTCTTTATTCTATCCAACCAATAAATTTTTTTAAGATCTTTATACAGTTTAGTTACCCTAGGATGAATGGTATATATGGATTTATGAGCTTCCTCTAAAATCTCTTTTTTAAGTTCTTCTTTATTAGGTACACACAATCACTTGCTCAATCTCAGAATTCCTTTCGAGTCTACAGTAAATTCAACATTGATAACTCTACTTCATTAGAGTTTTTGTATGTTTTTTCTTGGGTTTATTACACTGCATTTTGGGTCATTATCATTAATACCCCCTGATTTAATAGTGTGTCTGTACCCCCTGAATACAAGAGCACCCATTACGCTTACTATGAAATTTAGTCTGCATGCATGAGAAAGGAAGTGGTAAACCGAGGATGCTAAGTGATTTTGATCTTATTGATATGGTGCACATGATTGGAATTTGATTTTTATGTGATACGGTGTAGGTGGAATTGATTCTTGGCTGCCTCCAATAGTTCAGAGCCTTAAATGTAGCCCTTGAGGTTGGTTTTATATAGGAATGTATGAGAATGAGCCCAAGAAGAACATGAAGTGGTAGTTTGGAAAGAACTAATTCAAAAGATTAAACTGGGTACTTAAGCAATTGCTACAACAAATGTTAGAGTAAAATAAGTGCAGGAGTTCATGGCAACCCTGAAGCAACCCTAGTTCACTCAATTACTTGATCTTTTGTAACCCAGTGTGCCTCAATTTATTATTTCAAAGTTTTTAATTTTGTTTAGCCTTATTTGCACTTGAACCTTATATCTTGTAATAACCAACAAAATTTTGCTACAGCATTTCATGAGTCAAAAATTCTATAGTAATTTCTAGTTACACTTCCTCATCGGACGATACTCATTCATCACTGTATTACTTGGTCACAATACGTGCACTTGCGTTCAGACATTGCATATATACCTTGCAACCAATAAGTTTTTGGCGTCATTGCCGAGGAAGCTGTTAACTTGAAAATTATTAGTAGATATTTGATTGTGTGGAAGACTTTTATTCCTAAGTCATCCTGGTGTTGTTTTGAGCAAGTGAACTCAGTGCATAAGCAAGTCTAATAGGGAGGTACTGCCACTAGATCCTAAAATAGAGAGGACCTTTCTAAGAAGAAGGAGAGAATTGCTAGGACTTCTTCATCAAGTAGCAGAGATGGCCAACTAGAGAGTAACAAATAACATGGATGGCTAAGATAGAGCCATGAATGCTTACATTCAACCAAACCTAAATGGGTTAAATCCAAGCATAGTAAGGTCAGAAATCGAAGCTCTTCATTTCGAGCTCAAGCCAGTGGTATTTTAGATGTTATAGATTGTTAGGCAATTCAGTGGAATGCCCACAGAGGACCCTCACCTTCACTTGAGAGTGTTTATAGAAGTCACTGATGCATTTAAGATGAATGGGGTGACAGATGAAATTTTAAAGGTGAAACTGTTCCCCAATTCCTTAAGAGATCGAGCAGGAGTGTGGCTAAATTCTCTACCACCTGATTTTATCGCCAATTGGAATGATTTAGCAGAGAAATTCTTGCTAAAATACTTCCCACCTACCAAGAATGCAAGATTGAGAAATGACATCACATCCTTCTAGCAATTAGACGGAGAGTTACTATATGACACCTAGGAGAGGTTCAAAGAGCTGTTACAGAGATGCCCTCATCACAGGATCCCGTACTGCATCCAGATGGAGACCTTCTGTAATAGTTTCAACGCGTAAACCAGAACCATAGTGGATGCAGCAGCTAATGGGGCAATTTTTTCCAAGACATACAATGAAGCTTATGAGTTGCTTGAAAGGATGGCGAATAACAATTATCAATAGCCTATGGACAGACTTTCAACTGGAAAAAAGCCTACATGTATGCTTAAAGTAAGCAAAGTCACTTCTCTTACAGCCCAAATAAATTCATTAGTAAATGTTTTAAAAAACTAGCAGTTGAATCGTCCTCAAGCGGCTAACGCAGCTTAGGAAACTAGAGTATCTTGTGTTTTGTGCAATGTGTCTCATTTGTTTGAAAGCTGTCCTTCAAATTTGCAGTCAATGTGCTACATTGGAAACATGAACCGTAACAACAATCCTTATTCAAATACGTATAATCTGGTTTAGAGATAGCATCCTAATTTTTCTTGGAGGAACTATGGTGCTGGCCAGGGAAGCAATTATGCGCCACCAAGACCACAAATTCCCCCAGGATTCCAGTAGCAAAAGCATCAATCTAATGAGATTCCAAAATTCTTTGGAGTTCTTGCTTAAGGAATAAATGGCAAGAAATGATGCTGTGATCCAAAGCCAAGCTGTATCCTTAAGGAATCTGGAGAACCAAGTTGGGCAGCTAGCTAGTGAATTAAAAAACATACCTCCAGGGAGACTCCCCAGCAATACTGAAGTCCCTAGGAGAGATGAGAAGGAGCATTACAAAGCAATAGCTCTCAGAAGTGGAAAAGTGGTGGAAGCACGTCAAGCCAAGAGGCAGGAGCAAACAGATCCTACTATAATCTTGGAGGAAGAAGAAGATAAATAAGGGCAATGTGAGGAGACAAGTAAAGAAGAGGGAAACTCTAAATCAAATGCTTTAGCTTCGCCACAGCAAAAAGTGCAGCAACCCAATGTTGCAGCTTTGCTATAGCAAAAAGTACAGCAACCAAATCCACCCTCACCATTCCCGCAAAGATTCCAAAAACAGTAGCAAGACCACTAGTTTAGAAGGTTTCTGGATGTTCTCAAGCAGCTACACATTAACATACCCTTGGTGGAAGCGTTGGAGCAAATGCCTAACTATGTCAAATTCATGAAGGACATTTTAACCAAAAAAAGAAGATTTGGGGAATTTGAAATTGTGGCTCTAATAAGAGAATGTAGTGCTGTGCTGCAAAATAAACTGCCACCCAAGCTCAAGGATCCAGGCAATTTTACTATTCCATGCTCCATTGGAAACCAATACTTTGGAAAGGCTTTCTGTGATTTGAGGGCAAGCATTAACCGCATGCCCATGTCAATTTTCCAGAAGTTAGGGATTAGAGAAGCCAGGCCTACCATGGTTTCATTGCAATTGGCAGACAGATCTATAGCGTATCTAGAATGACAAATTGAGGATGTCTTGGTCAAAGTGGATAAATTCATTTTTCTAGTAGATTTCATAGTGCTGGATTATGAAGTAGATTCAAAAGTGCCGATCATCCTGGGTAGGCCATTCCTAGCCATTGGCTGAACGTTAATTGATGTGCAAAAAGGGAAGTTGACAATGAGAGTACATGATGAGCAGATTACATTTAATGTGTTTCAATCTATGAAGTTCCCAAGCGAGGTGGAAGAATGCTTAGTTATCTTTGTGATAGATACCTTAATATCTGAGCAACTTGAAAGATGCTACAGGGGGCCCTCACTAGTTGTGTGGCAGGATAGCTCAGATTTAGAAAGAGAAGATGAAGAAGAATGGGCCTGGATAGAAGCAAAACAAGGTTCTGGGAAGTAGAGAGTAATGGTTGAGCCATTAGATATGTCTTCACGGGAATTGAAGGTACCAAAGGCATTAATAGACGAACCACCAACCTTGGAATTGAAGCCATTACCTACACATCTGAAATATGCATACTTAGGGTGATGTAGCCACTCTTCCTGTGATCATTTCAGCACTTTTGACAGAGGAGCAAGAGGGGTAATTAGTCATGATATTAAAAAAATTCAAAAGAGATATTGGATGGACTCTTGCTGATATTAAGGGTATCAGTCCCTCATTATGTATGCATAAGATCCTATTAGAGAACAATGAAAAAGGGTCCATTGAAGCTCAAAGAAGGCTCAAGCCGGTAATGAAGGAGGTGGTGAAGAAGGAAATCATAAAATGGTTAGATGCTGGCATTATTTACCCTATATCAAACAGCTCTTGGGTTAGTCTAGTCCAATGCGTTCCTAAAAAAGGGACATGACTGTGGTTGAGAATGAAAACAATGAGCTCATCCTCACCAAGGTTGTGACTGGTTGGAGGATTTACACGGACTACAGGAAGCTGAACAAGAGCACCAGAAAAGACCATTTCCCCTTGCCATTCATTGACCAAATGTTAGACAAACTTACTGGAAGAGAATATTACTATTTTTGGGATGGTTATTCAGGCTACAATTAGATTACTATAGCAACCGAGGACCAGCACAAAACCACATGGGATGGTTATTCAGGCTACAATTAGATTACTATAGCAACCGAGGACCAGCACAAAACCACATTCGCATACCCTTATGAGACCTTTGCTTTTCGGAGAATGCCATTTGGGTTATGCAATGCTCCAACAACTTTTCAACGATGTATGATGACAATTTTCACTGAAATGGTGGAGCAATTTGTGGAGATTTTTATGGAAGACTTCTTAGTTTTTGGAAATTCATTTGACTTGTGTTTAGGGAATCTAGCTAAGGTTCTTCAAAGGTGTAAGGAGACAAACTTGGTATTGAATTGGGAGAAGTGTCAATTTATGGTAAAGGAAGGAATTGTGCTGGGACACAAGGTTTCTCAAGATGGGCTAGAGGTTTACAAGGCCAAGGTGGAGATCATCGAGAAGCTGCCTCCTCCTACTTCATTCAAAGGCATTAAGAGATTCCTTGGCCCTACAGGATTTTAAAGAAGGTTTATCAAGGAATTTTCCAAGATTGCTAAATCCCTATGCAATCTACTCGAGAAGGATAAAGTCTTTTGCTTCAACGAAGACTATATGCAAGCATTATGTGATCTTAAGGAGAAGCTAAGTACATCACTGGTTATTATGGAACCTAATTGGGCTTCACCATTTGAGCTTATGTATGTTGCAAGTGATGTAGTTTTGGGAGCTGTCCTTGGACAATGTAGGAACAAGGTGTTTCACTCCATATACTATGCTAGCAAGACATTACAAGGAGCCCAACTCAACTACAATGTGATAGAAAAAGAGCTGCTAGCTATGGTGTTTGCTTTTGAAAAGTTCAGTTCCTACTTGATGGGCACAAAAGTGGTTGTGTATACAAATCACTTTGCCATTAAGCACCTAGTCAAGAAGAAGGATTCTAAGCCTAGACTCATGCGATGGGTACTCCTGCTACAAGAACTCAACCTGAAAATAAAAGATAGAAAGGGAACTGAGAGTCAGGTAGCTGACCATCTCTCCAGACTAGAACAGAGCAGAGAAAATACAAAGGGAATCAATGAGAAATTTCTGGATGAGCAACTTTTCCTCATGACCCAAACTAGTATGCCATGGTATGCAGATTACGTGAATTACCTAGTGAGTGGATTGCTTTCACCAGATTTAACTTCACAACAGAAGAAAAAATTCCTTTATGACATAAACTCTTACCACTGGGATGAACCATACCTCTTCAAGCAGTGTGCTGATCAGATGATTAGGAATAAGCCCAAATTCAAGAGGAAAAATAAAATAAAATAAATTAGGTGATGATATAATAATGTAATAATAATAAAGATTAGGTTACATGGCATTAAGACAAAAATTTAGCAAGTGGTGTGATTCTACATTCATAATTTTGGCAAGTGGCATGATAATACAAGGCTTTAGGACAAAAATATCTATATCCTACACTCATAATTTTAGCAAGTGGTATGATAATACATGGCATTAGGACAAAACATTCCTATCCCACACAAATAACATCAACCAAATAATGGAGATTCAAGGGCTAGAAATTTTCCACCTAAAAAGGAAAACCTATCATACTTGTTTAAGACAAAAGAAAATGGAAAAGAATCCCTAAATCAAAGGGACCTTGTCCCTTATCTTAAAAACATATCATCATAATTTTCAAAATACAAATCTCCTTTTCCTATGCATATCTTGACTAAGGAAGAGGAAGACAAGAACATGAGTTGTTTGTTTTCCGAAAGTTGAACCAAGTGTATCCTAATTTTGATAAGGTAGACCCTTGATCATGAAAGGTGAATTATTTGGTGGTCTATTTAAGTAAAACCCACCCCTATAACATTAGAATTTTCATCCAAGTGAGGGAGAGGAAAAATAGAAGCAAGGTAGAGTGAGGAAAGGAGAGGAAGAAAGGAAGAAAGAGAAAGGAGAAGTCTAGAGGACTAAGTGCTCAAGGTAAGTTTAACAATATTTCTTTTTGAAGAAAATATTTGAAACTTGTAATATTTATATGAGATTTTGATCTTAGAACTTTGATGATTGGTCATGGATGTTGCTATATCATGTTACATATTATGTATGTTTGAATACTTAGGTTGTTGTAGATAGTTCTGCATAAGTATGGCTGTGGGTGGCAAAATTTTAACCTTCTATTTTTAAAATTCTAGGAAGAATAAGTAAGGAATTAAAACAAATGGTTAACATAACAAATGTAGATCTATGTCTCACGGATTTTTAGCCACTAGAATCATTCAATTTAGAGTCCATATGAGGTAGATATGGTTTGATTAGTAAGCAAAGGTCAGAAAATGGTTAATTAGGGAAGAATATGTTAGGATAGCTTTTGTGTTTTAATTTATGGGAACCTTCTATAGGGAACTAAAACAAATGGTTAACATAACAAATGTAGATCTATGTCTCACATATTTTGTCTCCACTGGAATCATTCAATTTAGAGTCCATATGAGGTGGATATGGTCCTATTAGTAAGCAAAGGTCAGAAAATCGATAATCAGGGAAGAATATGTTAGGATAGCTTCTGTGTTTTAATTTTTAGGAACATTCTATAGGGAATTAAAATAAATGGTTAGAATACAAATTATATCTATATGTGTCACGGAATTTTAACCACTGGAATTACTCAATTTGGAATTCTCATGAGGGAGATATGGACAGATTAGTAGGTAGAGGTCAGAACTTACCTGAGAAGAAATAACCTGTATTTTGAGGGAGTTATATCACCATGATTTCTTAATTTTTCGCTAAACTACTCAACATAATAGTTTTCGATAATTGTTGTATCTTTAAATTGACACCAAGATCACCTAAATCGGAGTTAAATTGAGGGAGTTATGCTCTGATTAGTAAGAGAATGTCAGATAGGATGAAAACCCGCATCAAGAAAATAAAGGAATAAAATTAATATTTAAAAAAAAAAGAATCTTATAAATGAAAATAATAAATGACTAGAAGATGCTATAGCCATTGACAATGCATGAACTTCTTACCATTCTAAGTGTGTAATTTTGACATGGAAATATTTTGATGAAACATTATGGTATGTGAGTATAATGAACATACTTGTTATTGAAATCATATTTTTGGCTATTAATGTAAAAATAAAAGAAATAAGCACGGTCACATGGCGATCCGTGTGGTGCACCAGTAGGGGATGCTCTACCAACGGTTATGATTATGCTAATGAGAAAAGTAAGAGAAAGTGTTCCATGTTGGACAGAGCGAGAAAAGCCCGTACCAAAGAGTAGAAAATACTCACCCTGACCGGGGTAACTTAATATGATAATAAATTGATAGTCATCATATGATATTCAGAAAATAGTTAATCCTGTCATACATGTCATTATTGTACGATTCGTTTATGCATAGATATAGTGCATTCATGTGACCAAAGATATTTGCTGTAGTTTATACATATGAACATGACGTGATGAGCTATATTGATGATGATTTATTGTTGAAATTATTGGTATTTAATTCTCACTATATTTTCATGTCATGTTCAGAAGAATAATTATGCTGATTTTCTCTATGGCACTGCCTTTTAGCATATGTTGGATCGAGTTACTCTATTTTAAGCTAATCCTAATAATATATATGGTGTCTATGGTCGAGTTGACTAAGATCCCGGTGAAGGTGCAACCACCCGCACCCGTATCTCCGGAACTAATCAACAGAGATGAATAAGATGTAATTATATATGTGTTAGACTTTTGTACGGATGTTATTGATTAATGATATGTATGTAAACTCTGTATTGTATAAATTAAATAAATTTTATTTTGAGTTAAGTTGTAACGAGGTAATAACTTCATGGTATTTAAAAAAAAAATTGTTACTTAAATGGAGTTGTTACATATCTTGTAGCAATGCAATGCCTCTCCCTATGGAGGCCATTTTGGAGGGGTTAGAACTGCAAACAAAGTGCTGCAGGTAGGGTTCTACTGGCCGTCTTTATTTAAGGACTCCCACACTTTTGTGTTGCATTGTGACAGGTGTCAGAGAGTAGGGAATATATGTAGAAGACATGAAATGCATCTAAACAACATTCTGGAAGTGGAATTATTTGATGTATGGGGAATTGATTTCATGGAGCCATTCCCTTCGAGTTTTGAGAACCAATATATCCTGGTAGTTGTTGGATATGTTTCAAAATGGGTAGAAGCAAGTGCTTTTCCAAGTAATAATGCAAAGGTGGTGACTAGGTTCCTTAAAAAGAACATTTTGACAACATTTGGAACTCCTAGAGCCATCATCAATGATGGCGGATCCCATTTCTGCAATAGGCAATTGATAACTGCATTTCATTATAGTTTCTATGCGTTGCCCATGATTGTTTACTGAAATTTTCTGGTGTTTTAAGCACTTTTTACCCTCTGATTTAATTGAATGGGATGACTTTTCTGGATATAACGTAGCTACCTCATTGCTGCAGCATTTCAGTGAGCATGTATAGCAATGATAGCAAAACCCCGGGTGATAGTGGGTAAAGCTGTTTTCTCTCTCCCCTACAATACGATGATTCTGTTTGATTTGGTACAGGTGGCAGAACTGCGCAGCAGGAGCAGCCACCAGTGAGCAGGGGATAGCAGCAGGGACATTGCAGGCTGATGGTACGGGATCGCCTCCATTACTGAAAGTGGAGAGGAAGAAAAAATAAAAAGAGCTGCACAACAAGGGCGCCTGTTGCAGAGCAGAAGGTATGGCAGTAGTCCAGGGCACTTTACTGGGACCACGAAGGTTGCCTATAAAAGGTCGAAAAGCAGCCAATGGAAAAGAGCCCGCCAGTGGGAGAAAGAGGAAAGAACTGGGAGAAAAATGTCACCATAACGTAGAGTGCTGCTAACACCGGAAGGTGCAGTATGGGGGGAAGAGTGTGCTAGTGTAGAAGGGAACTTGTTTTCTGTTGTTGTTTTACTGCTTTATCAAAAATAAAGAACTGCATTTTGTAATTTAGTTTTTATCTCTTAGAATGCACACCAGTGTTTTTGGAGTTTTTGTAACCAGTGCACCCATGAGGCTTGGCTAGTTTCCAGCTGGGGTTGAACAAGGGTTGTAATGGACCGAAGCACATTTTTATTATCAATACATTTCGCTGTAGTTTTGTTTACCATTCAGCTGTATATCCTGTAGCTTTTCTTTCCTTAATAACGGAAGTTTGGAGGAAGAAAACCAAGGCCACCATTCACCTGGAAGGGTAATGGAGGCTGGAAAAAAGCTGAATGAAAAGGGGTTACCTCATGTAGGGATATACGGGTACCTCATTAGTCCCATAATGTATTGCTTGCGCAATTCAGAGGTAAGGACTTATGCAGGAATACATGTCCGCACCTTGGAGTTGTGAGGAATGGTAGTCTAGGAAGACTCCATTCAGAACTAATTTTGGCACCAAGGACCTTTGCTGCAGCAAATTCTAGGGCATATCTGAGTGCTGAATTCCATAGCAACCCTGAGCACCCCAGTTCTCCCCATATATTTTCCTTTCTATCCCTGAATACTTTTCAATCTAGTTACAGTAAAGATCAGCCAACCCATGTCTATTTCAATTTTGTGAACAACTTAGCGTTGCTACAGCATTCATACAGCAAAGGTCTCTAAACAGTTTTAGTTCACTCCTCGTGGGACGATACTCACTCATCACTTTATTACTTGGTCACGATACGTGCACTTGCGTTCTGACATTGTATTCATCTTTGTATGAACTACACATTAACCAACAGCAATTTGGAGCACTGCTAGCCAAATATGGAGTAAAACACAAAGTGGCAACACCATACCATCCCCAAGCCAGTGGGCATGCTAAAATCTCCAATAGAGAAATCAAGAAGATCCTCGAAAAAGCTGTTGGCCCAACTAGGAAAGACTGGTCCTTAAGATTGGATGATGCATTATGGGCCTATTGAACAACCTATAAAACACATTTGGGAATGTCCCCATACAAGTTGGTATTTGGCAAAACTTGTCCTTTGCCAGTAGAGCTAAAGCATCAGGCATATAGGGCAGGCAAGAATTTAAATCTAAATTTGAAAGTTGCTGGTGAAAAAAGGATGCTACAGCTAATTGAGTTGGATGAATTTCACATCTAGGCTTACGAGAATGCTAAACTATACAAGGAGAAAACAAAGCAATGGCAAGACAAGAAGATACAGTCACAGAACTTTGAAGTGGGATAGAAAGTGTTGTTGTTCAGTTCCAGGCTGACTTTGTTCCTTCGAAAACTAAAATCCCGTTGGTCTGGACCCTTTTGCATTAACAAGGTCTTTCCTTTTGGAACCATCAAATTGGAGGAAGAAAAATCGGGGAGAACATTCAACGTTAATGGATAGAGGATTAAGCACTATTTGGGAGGTGATGTAGAACGCCAACACAACTCAATCCCATTATAGGAAGGATAAAAAAGGGAAGTAGTCAAGTTGTTGACTATAAAACAAGCGCTTATAAGAGGAAACCCATGCTTTAATACATTCTTATTTTATTTTACAGTTGTTAGGTAGCTTGAATTATGTCTTTAATATCATATTTTTTAACTTTGCAAGCCTATGGAAGCATCAAAATGAAATTTAGTATTTTTATTTTCCACAACAAATGCTGCAGCAAAAGCACCTACCCTTGAAGCAAGGATTCTTCCCTTGGTATGAAGATGGCACTGGGACGCAAAACTCAGATTCAAAAAAAAGAAGAAGGAAGAAGCTGGGCTGACGAAATAAAAGATAGGGAACCCAAATGCCTGAAAAGAAAAAGGAAGAGCCTAACACTTAAGGCCTAGTCCATAGAAAAGAAAAAAAAGGGGGAGGTGTAAAACTTTAAGGATCCCATAAGTCATGACCCCCCATTCTCCCCTGACCCACTTTTGTGTACCCATCAGCCTTCCGCAAGCTTTGAAAGCCCCTGCCCTTTGCATTCTCGTACAACTTCACGTTCCGAGAGCTTCATCGCCTGAGATTAGACCTTCTTCTCAAGGAACTTCTACCATCCAACAATTTTGAGGATCAAGACTGTAGCAAAAAAGGCGAGTAAGATGAAGAAGTTCACCTCTGAGGAGAATTAGAGAAGGCACGATGAAGAAATGGTCCATTAGACATTCTGCACAAAAAAAAGGCTTCACATTTACTACAGTTGAGGATTTGGGAATGCTAATGTATGTGTCCATAGTAGTGAAATAGAGGGGATAGTAGGACTTTGCCAAACACCCCCAATCTGCAATTATTCCATTGGTAAGGGAGTTTTATGCCAACTTCTCGAAGGATGCCAAGGATTGGGTCAAAGTCAGGGAGACTTGGGTACTAATTAACCCAGTCACTATAACCGAAGCGTACAAACTAACTGATGAGGATGATGACTATGAGGAGCATTTGAAGGCTCTACAAGAGAAATATTGGGAGGCAATGTTGGCACAGGTGTACATACCAGGCACCACCTAGGACAAATCTTCTCATGATGCTGCGACTGTAAACAGAGTTTCACTGCTGCCAGCAACTAAGGTGTAGTATCACTTCTTCAAGACCTACCTTTTGCCCTCCACTCACGGGCAAATTGTGAACAAAGATAGAGTAGCTATGGTGGAAGCCATAATTTATGGAAGGCCCATCAACGTAGAGAGAGTCATTGCTGACCAAATCATAGTCTGCAAAAGCCGTAAGAAGGGCAGTCTGTTGTTCCCCTCCTTGATCACCATGTTGTGCCAGGCACGCAACGTTCCCATCTCAGTGGACGAAGAGACACTCAAGATGGGAGGATCCATAACGACTATCGCCATAGCGCGCATTGTGCAAGAAAAGGTGTAAGAAAAGGAAGAGACAGAGCCATCAGCCCCCACACAAGAACCTCCACACCCTGAAGGCTAAGCACCTTCAACCTCAACCCACTAGGCAGGAGACAAGACATTGCCCCTAATCCTACAACAGTAGGCATACATCCTGCAACAGCAAGCACAATTCATGAAGCAGCAACAAAAATTCTAGCAATACTAACACATGAAGGATCTTGCCCTACAGCAAATACTTCAGCAGAATTTCAAGCAGTTCTTCCCATTTCCTAACTTCCCAACAGACATATTGAACACTACATTTGGAAAAGAAAGGGGGCACCTAATTTCTAGACTAAGGAGGACCAAGAATCCCAAAACTCCCCACACAGTAGAGAGAAGGGGAAGAACCCACAGAGGGCCTAAGTGACAGTGGAGTCCTCAAAGGATGAGGAGCCAATTACAAAAAGGATAGCAGCCATGCAACAAGGAAAGAGCAGATTCCCGAGCAAACAAAAGTCAGTCCAAAGGAGAAGTGGGCTTCGCAGTGGATCAAAATCTTGAGGAGGTTAATGCCACAAGGATGCTACAGCAATCCTGCATTCATTTTAGGGAAGCCTTTTTAACTTTTATTTTCCTTTTTCCTATCTTAATATATACTGCATGTTGTTTTGTCTATTTTACATCTTTTTTTCCCTTATGCTATTTTTAATGTTAAAAAAAGTAGTGAGGATACTGCTAATATTTAAGTTTGGGAGAGGTTTAATGATTAATGCTTTGGTGTTTGCTCTGGTGTTGTTGGTTCTGTTTAAATGATTTTGTTTAATATGTGCTAGGTATCCTGTGTTTGTGTCCTGTTTGATTGTGTGTAAATACGAGCTTAGGTATGTTAAGTGAGTAGCAATTAGGAAGCTGTCATGGTCACTTTTTTTACTTGTAAAAAAAATGTGTCTGTCACGTTTTGTTTCATGGCCTGCTATTAATTCTAGGAAGCTCCATGAGAAAGGGCTGGAAATTGACTGATGAAAAATAGGAATTCTGCATGTTAACCCCATAAAATCGAAACCTTCCCTTATGAGCACAAAGCTTTGGTCAGTCTTAGCAAGAGAAACTTGGTAATTGTTTAGAAAGTGGGCCTAAGATTTTAGAGTTAATGTTGGGAGTTTCTTAAAAAAATTACTGGATGACCACGAAAGGCATAAGCGCAAGGCTTAAGTTAGGGGGAAGGAGGAAATGAAAAAGAAGAAGAAGAAGAGAGAAATGTTTGCCACTCTAATGCTTCTGTTATCCCTTAGTAACTAGAGGTATGCATGAGTCCTATGTATACTTTTGCATAAAACAATGACACAGAGGTAGGAGTAGGATATTGCTTAAAGGTGATAGTGCTGAGTAACTGGGTGCCTTTATCTCAAATATTGGCATTCGCGTCAAAAGGCACCAATGACCTAAAACAAAGAAAAAAAGAAGAAGCAAAAACAAATCAGTAAAGAAATAAGTTGATCCTCTCTCTTAATTGCCCTGGTTACTGTAGTTTGTGCCTCTAATGTGTTGCTATCCTGATTTAGTTAAAGAGACTTGATATATTAGCATGTAAAATCATAGGACCTTGACTGATCTTGATTAGAGTAGTTCTTGGAAGACTAACCATAAGACACACCCAATTACAAAGGAGGTTTCGATTGAGGATAAAGAAAAAAGTTGACATGTGGTATTTTCTATTTGGAAATAATTTTGAGAGCTGAGAGCTTGTAGTAGTACTACATGGAGCTAAGCTAGTAGAGGGGGACTAGAGCTAAAGAAGATCCTTTTTAGTGGGTAAAGTAATTTGCTTGAGGACAAGCAAGACTCTAAGTTTGGGGGAAATTGATAACTCTAATTCATTAGAGTTTTTGTATGCTTTTCTTGGGTTTATTACTCTGCATTTTGGGTTATTATCATTAATACCCCCTGATTTAATAGTGTGTTTGCACCTTCCTGAATACAAGAGCACTCATTACGCTTACTATGAAATTTAGTGTGCATGCATGAGAAAGGAAGTGGTAAACCGAGGATGCTAAGTGATTTTGATCTTATTGATATGGTGCACATGATTGGAGTTTGATTTTTATGTGATACGGTGCAGGTGGAATTGATTCTTGGCTGCTTTAGCAGATGCAACCTCCACTACATAGCGTGGAAGAGGAAGCACTCAGCTCAATAGAGTTGTAGAGATGCAGAGGCACAAAGATTGTCTCCACTACTAGAAATGAAGTAAAAATGCACTGCCAAAGGTGCAGGCTGAAAGGGACAAAAAGAAAGCAGAAGGAGCCACCTCATTGGGACCACAATGCTTGCATATAAAAAAGCTGAAAGGAGAAAAGGAATGAAGAGAGACGGAAGGAACAGAAAATAGAGAGGAGAGCCCGAACTCCTTGATGGGAGTGTGCTGTAAGGGTTATACTATTCCATTGGGAATCAACATAGCAAGAAGAGCTGCTGGATGTGGAAGAAAATGATCCTTCCCTAGAACTCCCTTCTTCCCTTTTGTGATTTTTTAATTTTGTGCTAGCTGTGTTTTACTGTATTATTCTTCGCAGCATTATGGTTGTCCCAATGCATACAGTTGTAACTAATTTGGATGTGTTGCTTGGCTAAACCTCCAGCTAGGGTTGTAGATGGGTTGTAGTGAACTCTTAGCATATTTTTAGTAAATGGATTATTTCATTATAGCATTGCTCTTGACATTCAAACTGTTATTACACTTCTCAACTTCTTCTATTAGCCGAACCTTAACAGTAGAAAGCTAAAGCTGACATTACTTGGAAAGGTAGTGAAGGCTGGATTAAGTTTGAATGTTATGGGTTGGTAAAGAAACCAATGCACAACCAATATAGGAGTATATAGTTGTCCTATATAACCCAATAGTTCTGATCTTCAAATGTAGCCCTTGAGGTTGGTTTTATATATGAATGTATGAGACTGAGCCCAAGAAGAACATGGAGTGGTAGTTTGGAAAGAACCCATTCAAAAGATAAAACTGGGTACTTGAGCAATTGCTACAGCAAATGTTAAAGCAAAATGAGTGTAGGAGTTCATGGCAACCTTGAAGCAACCCTAGTTCACTCAATTACTTGATCTTCTGCAACCCAGTGTGCCTCAATTTATTACTTCAAAGTTTTAAATTTTGTTTATCCTTATTTGCACTTGAACCTTATATCTTGTAATAACCAACAAAATTTTGCTATAGCATTTCACGAGTCAAAAATTCTATAGTAATTTCTGGTTGCACTTCCTTGTGGGACAATACTCACTCATCATTGTATTACTAGGTCATAATACATGCACTTGCGTTCAGACATTGCATATATACCTTGCAACCAACAAACATCACTGCCATTTTTTACCTCTTCAATTTTCTTGCATAAATAGGCATCTTCTTTTTGTTCCTTTTTCACCTACTCAATTAAAGACGATTGAAACTATATATGGACCAATAGTATCCAAGGCTCCTTTACTTCCAATACTAACCCTTGACTTTCCAACTTATGCATTTATTTAACCAATAGTCTCTTTATCACTGTGATATAAGCCAAACTACTCTTAGACATCCTACTTAATGCATTAGCCACTACATTGGCCTTACCTGGATGATATAGTATTGTGCAATTATAATCTTTAAGTAATACCATCAATTATCTTTGTCTCAAATTAAGATCTTTTTGTTGAAAAATTTATTTAAGGCTTTTATGATATGTATAGATTTTGCATGTCTCACCATATAGATAATGCCTCCAAATTTTGAGAACAAAAACTACTACTGCCATTTCTAAGTCATGAGTTAGATAATTTTGTTCATGTGGCTTAAGCTATCTAGAGGCATATGCAATGACTCGACCATGTTGTATCAACATACACCTTAATCCAATTCTCGATGCATCACAGTATACCGTGTATCTTCTAGTACCTGAAGGAATAGACAGTATTGGTGATGTAGTCAAACATTTCTTGAATTTCTGGAAACTTCTTTCACATTCATCTAACCAGTCAAACTTTATTCTTTTCCTTGTCAACCTCATCAAAGGAGCAGCTATTCTTGAAAAATCTTTAACGAATATGCAGTAATAGCCTACTAACAAAGAAAACTACAAATCTCTATAATTATGGTAGGGCGTGGCCATTGTTGCTTCACTGCTTATACCTTTTTCGGATTAACTTGAATACCATTCTTGGTAACCACATGCCTTAAGAAAGTAACACTACTAAGCCAAAATTCACATTTTGAAAACTTAGCATACAGCTGGTGTTCTCTTAGACTTTGCAAAGCTATCCTTAAATGTCACTCATGCTCTTCTGAACTCCTTGAATATACTAGGATATCATCTATGAATACAATAACAAACTGATCCAAGAAAGGCTTAAATACTCTATTCATCAAATCTATGAATGCACTTAAGGAATTCATTAAACCAAATGGCATTACTAAGAACTAATAGTACCCATAATGAGTCCTGAAAGTAGCTTTTGGAATGTCCTCCTTCCTTATCTTCAATTGATGATACCCAGCTCTCAAATGATTTTTTGAAAAGCATTAGGAATTCTATAGCTGATCAAATAAATCATCTATATGAGGTAATGGATACTTATTATGTACTGTCACCTAATTCAACTATTTGTAATTAATACACTGTCGTAGCAATCCATCTTTCTTTTTCACAAATAGGACTAGAGCACCTCAAGGAGAAGTACTAGGGCAAATAAATTCCTTGTTTAACAAGTCTTGTAACTGATTTTTCAATTCTTTAAGTTCAATCGGTGCCATTCTATATAGATGTATAGACACTGGTTTGGTTCCCAAAAGTAAATTAATGCTGAACTTAATTTCTCATTCTAGGAGTAACCCTAACAACTCTTCTAGAAACACATCAGAAAATTCCCTAACCACTGGAACCTACTCTACATTGGTGTACTTTATATCAACATCTTTGACCACTGGTTAATACCCTTGGCATCCTTTTTGTAATAGCTTATAAGCTGTTAGAGCAGAGATTAAATTACTGGGTACCTTGCTACAATCTCCTTGTATCAAAAGGGAAGATTCTCCAGAAATATTAAACTTAATCACCTTTAGGTGATAGTCTAAAATGGCATGGCATAATGACAACAAATCCATTCCCAGTATCACATCAAAATCCACCATATCTAGAACTATGAAATCTATAAGAGTCTCCTTATCTTTTATCGAAACTCACACGATTTATACACATCATTTACCAGTACGAATTCTCGCAATGGAGTAGCAACCATAAAAGAACATTATAAACTAGTAGGATCTTTACCCAATTTCTTAGCAAAGTAGGGTGATATATAAGAATGAGTAGAACTAGGATCGAACACTATATATGTTGTATGGAAACATATTGATAATGTACTTGTTATAACTACATTTGAGGCCTGAGCAACCTGTCATGTCAGGCAAAAACTCGAGCTTGTTCTTGGCCTCGACTTCTTGATCCTCTACCAGTCCCACTACTACTTGCTTGAACTGAAGTTGCTCTATTTGGTCGTACTGGTGCAGATGTAGGGGGTGAAGTTGGCTGTACTGATGCTTGACTCAAATTTTGTAATTATGGATAATTCCTCATCAAATGACCTACTTGTCCATACTTAAAACATGCACAAGTTTCTCTACAACACTGTCCAGTGTGAGGCCTACTATAAATAAGACATAATAGAATCGATCTTGAATCTTGTTGACTAGTAGGTCACATATCTCTTTGAATCATCATTTGCTTATTGATATTGACTGATGTTTGGTTAGAGCTACCAGATCCTGCTTGAGTTAAATGCTATAGATTCTGAAATCTTGGTCCTCTTAAATTAGGATTATAACTGGTATGGATATTAGTATCTCAATCTTTTTTTCTTCTCTTTAGACTTTCTATGTCTGCTAGCTATCGTGTTTCCATCATTCTAGCACAATCCACAGCTGCTGAATAAGTTGAAAAATGGTTCATCTGAAGACCCACCGATTTAAAAAATGGATGGATCAACCCCGAAACAAATCTCTTAATTCTAACTTTTTTAGTAGGAACCAGATATGGTGCATAATGGATGTCATATTAAGAAATTATCATGTTCCGTGTCTGTCTTAATTCTTCAAATTTTCTGGCCCTCTTATCCCTTGCACTCATTGGTAGGAAACGATTCATAAATGCTTCCCTAAATTCATCCCACTCCATTGGTGGTAAGGTAACTGCTCTTCCTTGTACTAGAGTCTCAAACCAAACTTGGGCCACATCTGATTGTTAAAAAGATACTAATTCAACAAATCTTCTAGTGGAACACCCTAAAGCTATGAGAACTCATTCTACAGCATCAATGAATATCTGTGGGTCTTACTAAATATTTGACCCAAAAAAAGTCGAGGGCTTTAGCTTTAGGAATTGCGGTAATGTCACCTCAATCCCTGTAAACTTGCTTTCTTGTTCAGTTGGTCTTTCTGGTTCTTGCACTTCATGAGCATTTTCTGGTGGTTGGCCATCCATTCTATCCTGTTCTACTATAAATTCAGCCAATGTCTCTCAACTCCAATGTATGCCAACAATCATATCAACTATTCTATCATGTGGCTCCTGAGGGGGTACTACTATTTCCTCATGGACTCTATCAGATACATAGACCTATTTATCATGTCTTGGGGTTCTCGTACCCTATGCATGCCCTCTACCACGGCCTCTTTGTACTAGAATTGTAGATTATGTAGACTCTTTTGTAGAGGGTGCACGATTTACAGCTTCTCTAGCAACTGCTCTAGTTCTTGGCAACATCATAGGCTATAGAAAAAAAATACCTTTTTTAAAATACCATAATATTTAGTCGGCCTTATACTAGGAACTTTAACAAACTTAGAATGGAAAGGAAATTAAAACCTTATAGAATCCCTCAGCAACACCTAAAGTATAAATATGTCCAACTCATATCTATACTAAAGGTCCTACTAAATAATCCTTTGCTCTAATAGCCACAGAGAAACCTAATGCGCTAATACCAACTTGTCACGTCCCTAATTTAAGGGAACACGATTGTCACAAGTAGCAGATAACTTTAACATTTTCTATTGCATACTTGCTTAAAGTATATAACATATTAGGATTAATAACATATGTTTACAAGTTCTCCAATATAACCAAATATACAAGCTAAGACTTTATACACATATTAAAATAGAAGCAAGGATCCTGTCTGTTGCATTCAGAGCATACTCTAGAATACAAGTACAAAATAATTTAAACACTATGAGCCTTGGAAGCAACGTAGGCTCACTCAAAAAGTATGACACCTAGTTGATCACATAGCTACAGGATCAAACTATGTATCCTTACAACAACAACAACAACTAAGCCTTTTCCCACTAGGTGGGGTCAGCTACATGGATTAAACGGCGCCACAATGACCGATCATGAATGAGATCAATAGATAAGTTATTAACTATTAAATCATATTTAATAGTTTCACTTATTGTTTTCTTTGGCCTCCCTCTACCTCTAATAATTGGACTATTCTCCATCTGATATACTCTTCTCACTAGGGCTTCTGCAGGTCTTCTCTACACATGACCAAACCATCTTAAGCGAGATTCAACCATCTTTTCCATAATAGGTGCTACCCCAACCTTCTCTCTAATGCTCTCATTTCTAATCATATCTCTTCTGGTGTGTCCACACATCCAGCGCAACATTCTCATCTCTACAACGTTGAGTTTATCCTCATGTTGCCTTTTGACCGCCCAACATTCAGTACCATACAATATAACAGGTCGTATAGTCGTACGGTAGAATTTTCCTTTAACTTTGAGCGGCACTTTTTGATCACAAATGACACTCGAAGCTTTCCTCCATTTCATCCATCCAGCTTGAATCCTATGGTTTACATCCTCCTTTACTTCGCCTTCATTTTGTATAATGGACCCAAGATATTTAAAACTTGTAACTTGTTTTAAAATATAGTCTCCAAGTCTCACGTCTACAGTCGTATTTGTTCGTCTCTTACTAAAAATAATTCCATATATTCTATTTTATTTCTACTTATATGAAAACCATGTGTTTCTAAAGCTTGTCTCCATGACTCTAACTTCATATTTATTTCCTCTTTTGAATCACCAACTAAGATTATATCATCTGCAAAAATATATATTGAGGCCCCAACTCTTGTATATCTTCAGTAACTGCGTCCCAAATCAAATTAAAAGATACGGACTCAGAGAAGACCCTTGATGTAGTCCAATAGTTGTGGAAAAATCCTTTGTGTCTCCATTTTGTGTTTTCACGCAAGTCGTTATCTTATCGTACATGTCTTTGATTGCTCGAATATACGCAATATGTACTCCTTTCTTTTCTAAAGCCTTCCATAAAATCTCTCTTAACACTCTGTCATATGCCTTTTCCAGATCAATAAAAACCATATGCAAATCTTTCTGTTTGCTTTGACACCTTTCCATCAATCTCCGTAGTAAATAAATTACTTCCATAGTTAACCTTCCTGGTATAAAACCAAATTGGTTCTCTGTAACTTGAGTCTCTTATCTTAATCTTTGCTCAATAATCTTCTCTTATAACTTCATAGTATGGCTCATGAGTTTAATCCCTCGATAGTTGGAACAATTCAGTATGTCTCCTTTATTTTTATAGATAGGGATTAAAGTGCTTCTCCTCCATTCATCTGGCATTTTCTTAGATTTCATTATCATATTAAACAACTTAGTGAGCCAACTTATACCTTTCTTTCCTAAACTTTTCCACATCTCAATACGTATATTATCAAGTCCTACTGCTTTTCCATTATCCATTCTCTTCAAAGCCTTCTCTACTTCAAACTCTTGAATTCTACGATAAAAAGTATAATTACGGTCCTCTTCTACAATATTAAGCCTGTCAGAATCACCAGTCAACTCATGTCCTTCATTAAAAAGTCCTTGAAAGTAACTCATCCATCGTGCTTGGATATCTTGCTCCCTTACCAAAACATTACCCTCTTCATCTTTAATACATTTCACTTGATCTGGGTCCCTTGTCTTTCTTTCCCTACCCTTTGCAAGCTTGTAAATTTTTCTTTTTCCATCCTTAGTTCCTAAATATTGGTATAACCCTTCAAAAGCTCTAGATTTTGCTTCACTCACAGCCTTTTTAGCGTCTTTCTTAGCCACTTTATATTTATCCCAATTTTCATTATTTTTACATAAGTGCAACTCCGTATAACACTCTCTTTTAACCTTAATCTTATCTTGCACCTCTGCATCCCATCACCAAGATTCTTTACCCTTAGGTCCAACGCCTCTTGATTCTTCAAGAATCTCTCTTGCTATATTCCTAATCCCTTTGGCCATCTCGTCCCACATATGATTAGCATTACCTTGGACCTCCCAAAGCCTCTCTTCCTCTACTCTTCTTTGAAAATTCCTTTGTTTTCATTCTTCAAAGACCACCACCTAATTCTAGGAATTGTTTTCTTACTCTTTCTTTCTACTCTTCTCTTAGCTCGTACATCCAAAACTAAAACTCTGTGTTAGGCAACCAAGCTCTCTCCAGGTATGACTTTACAATTTGTGCAAAACTTTCTATCTGATTTTCTTACCAAGAAGAAATCTATTTGAAAGCTTGCTCCTCCACTCTTGTATGTGATAAGATGTTCTAACCGCTTTCTAAAGCAAGTATTTACTCTGGTAAAATTATAGGCTAAGGAAAAATCCAAGATAGTTTTACCCTTTTCATTTGCATCTCCTAATCCAAAACCTCCATGTATACCCTCGTATCCTTTAGATTCCCTCCTTACATGACCATTCAAATCCCCTCCTAGGAAAATCTTTTCTCCTAGAGGTATTTCTTGAATCAAACTTTCTAGATTCTCCTAAAAAGTTCTCTTGTGATGCTCCTCTAATCCAACTTAGGGTGCATATACACTAAACACATTAAAAGTGTCCCGCTCAACTACAAGCTTCAAAGCTATAATCATATCTCCTAATCTTTTCACATCAACTACATTGTTTCTCCACTCCTTATCCACTATTATACCTACACTATTGCTAGTTCTTGTCTTGCCGGTGTACCAAAGCTTAAAACCTGAAGAATCTAATTCCTTTGCATTTTCTCCTACCCATTTAGTTTCTTGTAGACACATGATATTGATCTTTCTCCTAACCATGGTATCAACTATTTCCATTGATTTTCCTGTGAGTGTGCCTACATTCCAAGTTTCAAAAACGGATCCTACCCTCATAAACTAACTTTTTTACCCACACCCGTTCATTAAAATGTGGGAACCCTTGCTTATTTTTCACTGCATCTAGGCACCGATGCAACGGCCCTTGCTCTTTTGACACTGCACTCGAGCTATACAGCGCGTTACTTCCGGGCAATGACCTAGCTTTAACACTATTACTTCATTTATCCATGTTCATGTAGCTACGACAAAGTTTTACGTTGGCTGTCACACGCCTAACACAACCCTCCTCTTTTATCCGGGCTTGGGACTGGCTATATGAATATAGGCAGAGTTAAACTTTGTATCCTTATTTGAAAAAAAATGTAAGTATCGTGTAGTGAGTTTGACAACTAAGTGAGTAGATTATACCTTCTATGACCTCTTAGGTCAACATATGTATGTACTTATATATTAAAATTTGTCACATAGAAAATACATTTTGGAAATACATCCATATGGGACCTACATTTCAAATATTCTCAAAGCAAAGGATATTCAAATAGACCCCAAAAACAAGTTTGTAGGGTCTAAAAACCTAGGAAATGATTCCATATATGCGAAATTTGGCCTCTGGGAGCTCGGTCAACGAAGGTCAATGTATCAGGGTTGTTGGGGCATGTGCTGCATGCACTGCAGCAGGGGTTGCACGTGGGCTTCATGCACCGAAGAATAACTGGCGCGTATGGGTGCGTGAGAGATAGCCTCGTCTTGAAATTTGAGATCCTAAGGTTTCTATACCTACTGCATCCATCTCTTATGTTAGTTTTTGGGTTTGAGAATCATAGATAGGAGTTTCAAGGCTCACCTCTTTAAGTGATTTTTCCCTTCAATTTCAGGCTAATCTTCGGCCAATTTTCCAAAAACTAATCAAATGGATTCATAGAACTCTTTGGTCTGAGTCCGTTGGCGGAGGTGGTGTCGAAATCCAAGGTTAGGAAATGTTAGAATTCTAGAGAAAAGTTTTGAGATTTCTAAGGAGAGAAATTAAGGAGAGAGAGATAGAGAAATCCCGATTTTTCCAGCTCCTTGTGCAGTAGAGGCTCTAAAAATATCAGAAGGATCATTCTGTAAATTTTTAATTTTTGAGGGAGGTTCTTGCAAATTTTTCTTATTTACATTTTGACCCCTAAACTTTTAGTAAATTGAATTTTGACCCCAAAATGTAAATCCTCATATTATCCTTATAATTCTTCAACCACTGTGACAAACAAACATATTTTCAATGGTACTTATCTCCATTTATCATAATCTTCTCTTTCATTCAATATTTTTCTTTAATTCAGGTTTTTTCCTTTATTTAGGGTTTTCTTTTTTTTCTTTTTTTTTTCTATTTTAAGGCTATTACAATCCTAATTTGGTATAGCAAACCTATGAACAAATTCTTAAAATCAAAGATAAAATGCATGTAGCTCAAAGTCAACAAAAGAGGTATTATGATCAAAGAAGAAAACCTTTGGAATTTGAAGAAGGGGATCATGTACTCTTGAAAAGCTCCCTTACCACTGGTGTTGGCAGAACCCTCAAAGTGAAGAAATTGAGTGCTTAATTCTTGGGTCCCTACTAAGCTCTTAAGAAGATTGTACTATCAGCGTATCAAATTGCACTCTGACCCTACCTATCTACTCTTTATGAAGTATTTCATGTATCTTAATTACAAAAAATACCTTATAGACCCTTCACACATAATAAAGGAAGAACCAGTGAAAGTGAAAGAAAATCTAACTTATCAACCAGTACCTATAGCCATTGTTGACACAAATATAAAGCAACAAAGGAGCAAGACCCTTCCATTGGTTAAAATTCTTTACAAAATGATTGACTCCAAAAAAAGCTAAAAAGGAAATGGAAGATGTCATGAGGTAGAAATATCCGTACTTTTTTTGAATTAAGTAATTTCTAAATTTTCAGGACAAAATTATTTTAGGGAGAAAGAATTGTAACATCCCTACAAATGTTTAGTTATTAGTTATTTTATAGAAATTATTTCTAAGGAATTAGAATAGGAATAAATTTTAGAAGAAATTAAATAATAAGGATATATTCAATTAGAAGATTACACTTTATTTACTTAATCTTAATTAAGAGTTCAAAAGAAAGAAATTGGGAACAATCCAAATAATAAAAAAATGTTGATAAGGAAATCATGGTCAATATGAAGTCAATCATAGCACATGTTAATAACAAAATATCGCTGCATCATGTCTTGTTCTCCAAGTTAGCCTCGAAAGGCACAAGAATCATCAATGCTTCAACCAAAAAGGATAAGATCAAGAAGATGTATAACAACCATAACGTTCAAGGAAAACAAACCGAATATTTAAGATATAAATCTATAGTGACAAAAGGTAAAATTAGGAATTAGGAGAGTAATCATTACATTTATAATAATATCTCTATATTCTTGCTCTCCAAGTCAGATATAAATCGTTACATCTTGCTTAACCTCTGCCATCCCAAAAAACATAAGGTAGAACTAGCAAAAGAAAAAAAGAGCAAAGGGGAGAAGGAAACTAGTAGAAACCATAAAGAGGAATGAAGTAAGAAGAAAAAGGAAGTGAGAGAACTTGCTAACTAAGGTTGGTTGAATGCTGATTCAATTTGCAAAACTTATTTGATGCATGCTAGAAAATTTTTTGGATGTCTGTCAAGGACTCTTTCCCTTGGATGTGATTTGCTAAACTTAGCCATAAGTGAACTATGTTTTGATGTATATGTATTACATATACTATGGCAGGATTTTTGCTTGTTTGGCTTAGTTTTATATGGCTAGAAAACTGCTGTAGTGGTGCTTTCTTTTACAGTGATGGTGTAGGCTAATATATATATATATATGTACATATGTACATATATATATATATATATATATATATATATATATATGTACATATACATATATATATATGTACATATACATATATATATATATATATATGTATATGTACATATATATATGTATATGTATATGTATATATGTATGTATATACATATACATACATATATATATATACATATACATACATATATATATATACATATACATACATATATATATATACATATACATACATATATATATATACATATACATATATATATATATATATATATATATATATATATATATATATATATATATATATATATATATATATACAAAGAGTAGAAAATTTCGAACATGAAGCATGGTCATGCCACAAAACATAGCCAGTCTATGCTTTGGGCTATTTTACGAACAAAGGCACAATTGAGGCATGTTTAAGAACATTGTGTTATAGAACATAGTTAGTCCGTGCTTTAGGTTGTAGTTGAGTTAGTAATTGAATAATTAATAGAAAATGAATGCAAGCTATTATGTTAAGGTAAGAGAATGCATGTTGAAATGAAATGGCCAAAACATAACCCATAATGAGGTGTATGTATATAGATGTATTTAACCTAAATTTGGTTAGTGAATGAGTTATTATATGATAAGAAATAGGTGTTCATGAGCAAGAACATTCTTTCTAAGTGCATAAATACAATAGATAAAAGGGACTAATGATATAAATTAAATAAGTAAGAAATCAAGATTAATATAATATAGGATGAAATGGAAACTAGTAATTGGACTAAGTACTATATATATATATGTATGTATATATTAAGCAAGTATTCTAAAATAAGGATAAGTGGAAAACTAAAGAAGATTAGAATTGTAAATATGTATATTAGATATAAAGAACTAATTAAATAATGCTCTAAACATTTACTAGCTTAACTATAAATTAAAGAAATAAAATTTTCTAGTTGGCACATAAGTAAGGAAACCTTAAAACCCTTGAAGTAATGACTGTGAATAGCATATAAGGATAAAGTAATTAAGAATAAATAAATAGCTAAGAAATAAAGGTTTTTGGTCAAGCTATGCAAGGCCTAGCCATTTTCCAAACATATAAACCACATCCACTTACAGCATTAATGATGTATGACACTATGGATGCTATATATATTTTTAAGGATTTTTCAAGAGCAATCCATGGTAGTTGGTTGATTGCATTGACATAGAAGGAGGATGACCCTTGGTAGCATAAGGTGGCCCTAGGTCTTATGATCTCTGTATTGGTACAAAATAGAGGACGCCCTATTCATGGATGATAAAGAAAATATAAAATTTTCCATGCTTGGATAGTGTGAGGCAAACACATTTAGGGGTGAGTTGATGCTCATTTGACCTCTAAAATTAGTGAATTAATGCTCACTTAATTTTAGAATCAGTAAATTAGCTAAAGCAAGAAAACTTCTTGACAATGAAAAGTTATGATTTATAGGCATGTGATATGATATTGTTGGGCTTATTGTATAGTCTAGCATGTTTATGATTTCCATGTTCACATGATATTATATGCATCAAACATATTATATGGTTATGGTTACATCCATTTTGTAGTATATACAACTAAACATAATATGATAATTGAGATAATTATGCATCACGATCACTATTAAACCTATTGAAAATTTATATTCTCATTATTTTATCATATTATGTTTAGATTAGTATATCACTATGCAGCATATGTGATGACTTTAGTGTTTGTGATTCACTGGATCGAATTCCACTACCTAAGGCAAATATCGGTAATGTGAGATTTAGTTGTAGTCTATATGTCTAAGCTCTAGGTGCATGTGCTGCCACCACCACTTGTAGCACTAGGAGGGCTAAATGACTAAGATGGTACTGAGTAAATAGTAAATAATTATATTAGCGTGACCCCAAGAGATTATTTTTGTAATAGTGATCAAGTACCCTTCTTCTTTTTGTAGTAATTATGCTAATGAAAAGATGCCTAAAGTAATGCAGGTTTATTATGTTGTGCCTGTATTTATGTTAGGATGATTTATTATATTAATATGTCTTTAATTAATTAATTAATGAAGTATAGATCAAGAAAATAAATAAAAAATAGGAATAAGGTAATGGCATCAAAAGTAAAAGTAGACTGTCTACCACTATAAAAAAAATCTGAGGTCATTACAACCAATAGGTATCCACCTTTATATAAGTGTCTATAGCTCTATGCGTTTCCTACAATCCTTTTTATCCCAACTAATAGGCATCCAAAATTATCACTATGTGTTTATTTGCTACTATTTTTCTTCAAACTTCTTGATTGGCTATCCAATAGGCTTAGTAGAAACCTATATACATATACTTTTCCCTTGATCACTTCTTTAACTCTTCAAAAGTAATCTTCTTGAAGCATATTCACTCTTGGATCTTGAAGGTAGATAAAGTGCATGAGAACAGAGGGAACATATAAAAGAAAATTATATTTATTCTGATGCCTAAGTTAGAAAAGCTTTTAAAGAAACCATATTAATGATAAACAATAATACTTTAAAAGGAATGAAGATTATGGAAAGATCTCACCAATTGCTCTTGGTTTAAGAAGCTAGCAAACAACAAAGGCAACTACTTCTTAAGGATAAAAAATCTATACAATAATTATCCAAGTCTCACCTATAAAACATACTATCTTTTTTCTTTCAAATACCCAAGTCTTTTTGTGTCCTTAACGGTTAAAAGCATTAATAGTACCTTTAGGTATCCATTTCATTTTATTCACAAACATAAGACCATTTTTAAAAAATATTTGTTTGTAGTATAGCCCTTTTTGCAACAATAAAAGTAGATTATGTTTAAACTACTTAACATAGTAGAAGGTACAAAGAAATTCTTGGAATATTATTTTGTAGTTTTAGGTTTATAACCTGTACAAGCTTTATCAAACATACATATTTTATTAATAGGCATCATATTCAGATTATCTTTTCCTTTAATGAACTGAGCAAGCACATTATTTAAGTCCACTTTGTCTTTCTCAAGTTTCTTACAATTTGCACAAGAAGGAGAGATACATGAACTTCTTTTTAAAGATTCAATTTTTGATTTTAAGATAGAATTCTTTTATTTAAAAGTTTTATTTTCTTTTTCAAAATCAAAGGCTATCTATACAACAAAAGAATACTTACATTTCAATATGGTAAGCCTTCTAGCAATAATGACATACTCATTATATAATTGCTTAAAGGCATCTTGTAATTCATTATAAGAGGGGTTTGAGCTAATTGCCTTATCTTTTGGTAGTAAGCAAAGAATAGCCTCCTTATCATCATTAGAATCAATGTCTTTATCTCCCCAAGTGGCCATATATCATTTTCTTCTTTTATCATTTTCATATCCACTTATTTGGTCAAATGTTTTTTTCTTTTTTATGAAATTTGTGCATTCCTATTTCATATGACTAGGTTTGCCACATTCATAGCTTGTGATAGGTTCTCCACTTGCTCTTTCTTTGTTCCTTTTGAAAGGTATTTTTCTTTGCATCTTTCTTTTCTCATAACTCTATCAAACTTCTTAATAAACATAAAAAAGTTACTAATTATAAGTTCAAAATTATTCATAGGAATTTCATGACTTTCATCACTACCATCTTCCTCCTCTTATTGAGATGTTGTAGCTTTCAAAGCTATATACCTTTCCTTCCAATCTTCCTCTTCCTCTACATTAAATTTCGTAAGGTGAAATTTATGCTTCAAAATATTTTTGAATAATGCAGACATGGATTGAGTAAAAGGTTCTTATGCTTCTTGGAAAGAAGTAACTTAGGTTGTGACTCCTTTATAAAGGACCTGAGGATCTTGTTTACTTGATCCTTGGGTGTATATATATTACTTGGAGCTACCAAATGATTAATAATATTATTAAAACACATTTACATATCCTTAATGGATCCTTCAGCTTTCATCTTAAAAGGCTCATATTGGTGTATAGGAGTGTTAACTCTAGATTTCCTAACTTTCCTTACACCATCGTGGGCTATTTCTAAAGTATCCCACATCTCTTTAATAGAGCCACAATTTGAGAATCTAAAATACTCATTTTGGCTTAAAGCACTTGCGAGTAGTGTGAATATGTTTTTAGTCCTAGCATCGAGTTGGGCATTCCTCTTTTCAGATTTAGTCTAAGCTCTTTTGGGCTAAAGTCATGTTAGGCCTCCTTCAATAATAGTTAGAATAAAGGGACCATTTTCAACAACTTTCCATAAATTAATGTCAATAGATTTTATTAAAATCTTCATTCTTAGCTTCAAATAAGTTTAGTTTTTACCATTAAAACCTGAAGGCTAATTAATTGAATACTTTTCAAGCCAAATATTATCACCCATTCTAGCCATGTAACTTTTGAGATAGTTAATTCCTTTACACGAGCCCAAGCTCTAATACCACTTGTTAGGAGTGGTTCACACTTAAGATAAGTTGAATTAGGTGTTTCAAAATTTTTCACTAAAGTAGGAAGAGAGAATGAGTTTTAAAAACCTTTTGCCAACTCTTAAATCTTTTTATGAAAAACTAGCAATTATAAAAAGTAGTATACAGGTTTTCTTAAAAAAAAATGTTTAAGAAAAAAACTTTAGGTGAAAGGGCAAATATAACAAAAAACTTAAACATAAGTAAACAAGCCAAGAGATGAAAATTAAAACATAAATGTAGCAAAGCAAAGAGATGAGACACATCTTAGAAACATTAAAAGCTAATAACATGTGAGTGGGGAAGGCACAATGATATTTATATTGATTTAGCTCAACCACCGAGTCTACAACTAATCCCCAAACCGTAATTTAAGAGTTCCACTATACCATAGGTTTAATCAAGCACTTGTGAGACTCTTTATGGTAACACACTAGGTTTACTCCCCATACAACCAAATTACAACACAACACTTGTTTCCTACACCCAAAACCATCAAGGTTGTTTGCCCTTGACTCATATGTCTCAGAATAAACAATAAAGGTGTCTCAAATACTCTCTTACCTAGTGTACAATTTACAAATTAACCTTATATAAGAAAATAGAGGAAAATAAGTGATCAAGAGAGAATTAAGATGTAACGTCCTCATTTTGTTTACTAAAAAGCATGAAAGAACTAAAGAAAGGGGAAAATATGAAAAAGAAGTGACGAAATTTTTAAGAGACAAATTAAAGAAAATATACACTAGAAACGTTTAATAAAATGTATAAGCATTATAATTAGCATAATTGATTAGCAATATTAGAAAAGGTTATTTTGTGAAATAAAATGCTAGGTGAGGAGAAATATAGTAAGGGGAAATAGTTTGCAAGAACAAACATACAAGTATTGGATTTTATAAGAAATGAAAGTATCATAAAGAGAAATTTTAGGTAATAGAGTGTGGAATTTTTAGAAGAAAATTAAGTAAGAAAATTACCCTCATTAAGAGCCTTAGCCTTATCAATTTCTGTTAGTGAAAAATTGAAGAATATTGGGGATTTGATTTATCCAAATAAAGCCTTAGGAATATTCTAGGGACACCTGATGCTAATTAATCATTACGTAATAAAAATCAAGGGGACACCTTATGAGACAACTTATTAAGGTGTTTAATGAGGCAAAAATGTAGCCTTGTTTAGGCTAGTAGAAGGGAGGAGGCGAACCCTCGGCGTGAGAAGGAGAAGAAGAAAACGAAGAGCAAAAAAAATTAGAGAAAATGAAGGAGAAGTAAGAGTTCAAGGTAAGGGATGGTTTCTCCACCTTAATCCCTTCACTTCCTTCCATTTTTGGGAATTTAATCTCATCTCCTCTACCATGAAAACATGCTAGAACAATAGGAAGAGAAGGAAGATTTTCTCACCATTTTCAAGGAAACAAGGAGAACCTAACTTAGCAAGTGTAGGAGGCTAAATTAGGTGGGCTAAACAATAATTCTCTTGGAAAATATTTTGAAATTTGTATGATTTAAATGATGTTTCTAACCCTAAAAATTCAAGGAAAATTTATAGTTTAAGTATTCTTGATTATGGACAAGGATGACTATCTAGATGAATGTAAATCATTTGTTTTGTGTTGGAAAACATGCTTTGGATGATGATGAATTTATGCATGGTATGGCTAGAAAAGTAACTCTATTTTTTGTTAGAAATTAAGTAAGTTATTCTTCTTGGATGAAGAAGAACCAAAATAGATCATGAGAGAGCGATTACTACATAAAGATGGAAGCTAGATCCTAGAGTCCTAAGAGGTAATGGTATTGGGTTATAAGGTTTGTAGGACACCAATTAAAGATTTTAATTAATGATGATGGAAATTACTAAAGTAAAATTGAATCTCAAAAAGAAAAGATAAGTAAATGAAAGAGAGTGGTGATTGAAACTTAATCACCTAAGGTTGCCTAAATGCATGGAATAAGGATATGGGATTATGGTTAATTTGTTGATGTTGTGTGTGATGGAAAATTGGTTAATATATTTCATGGGAAGAGAAGATATATAATAATGTATGATATTATAATTAACAAAAGTAAAGAAAATAATGAAGGATATCAATTAGAATTTTATTTAAGATGATGACGGGTAGCTAATATATAATGGAAGTAATGAGGAAATGGTGGTTAAATTAAAGGAAAGGTGACTAAAAAACCTACGTCTTAGAGTTGGAAAACCCATGAAAATATAGGTTAAGCATGATTGTGAATAATTTTAAGTAATACAAGTGATAAGAAATTTGTTCTATACATGTAAGTTGATGCAAAATACACACACATACATATATATAGACTTAAATAGTCAAATTCTACTCTAACTTTAGGTGGCCTACTTGAGTGACTGAAAATCAATTAGATACATACATTCAATGGTACCAATAGAAGCAGATATATAATAGGAGAATTTTGGTTTAGTTTTAGAAGAATAGAGACTATCCGGTAAATGTCTATTCATATATCTATTGTGTACACACTAATTGAGTGAAGAATTTTCTGTATTGCATTTATCTATTATATGAAATTTGATTGCATAATCTCCCTTCTGTTTTGATATGTCATGTTATTTGCTTGAGGACAAGCAAATGTTTAAGCATGGGGGAGTTGATAAAGCGAAAATTTGAGTGTTTATTGGTTATATTTTATCCCCTAATTAGTAGTAAATTTGTGAGTATTTCCTTACATTTGGTTATACTTTGCTCTGGAAACTTCTTTGGTTTTTTTTATGCTTGTAGGTTAGCAAAAGAGGCCAAGAAGTAAGGGAAAACAATCATGAGAGTAGTTATAACAAATTTTTTTATTTATTATTATACAATATAGAGTTCACATATACGTCATTAATAAAAACGTACGTACAACATATAAAACACATAAATATCTACATCTTATTTATTCTAGTTGACCAATTTCGAAGATACAGGTGCGTGTGGTTGCACCTTCACCGGGATCTGGGCTAACTCGACCACAAACATTTTATTTGATTCTGGGATCTGCCAACATAAAGTAAGTCAATCCAACATGCTCTAAAAGCCAGAGACATAGAAAAAATCTACATAACTAATTTTCTGAACATGACATGGAAATATAGTGAGAATTAAATCCCAATAAGTTCAACAATAAATCATCATCAATATAGCTCATCACATCATGTTCAGCTGTATAAACTACAAAAAATATCTTTGGTCACATGAATGCACCATATCTATGCACATGAGAATCATACAGTAATGACATGTATGACAAGATTAACTATTTTCAGAATATCATATGATGACTATCAATTTATTCTCATATCAAGCTACCCCGGTCAGGGTGAGTATCCTCTACTCTCCGGTACGGGCTTTTCTCGCTCCGTTTGACATGGCACACTTTCTCTTTCTTTTCTCATAATCATAATCATAATCATTGGTAGGGCGTCCCCTACTGGTGCACCACACAGATTGCCATGTGACCGTGCTCATTTCATTTCTTTTTACAATAATAGCCAAAAATATGCTTTCAATAACAAGTATGTTCAACAAAATATAACTATTACCAAACATCATTGGTAATCATGCCATAAACATAATCACTTTACAAAATATTTCCATGTCAAAATTTCATACTTAAGATGGTAAGAAGTTCATACAATGGCAATGGTTATAGCATATACTAGTCATTTATTATTTTCATTTATAAGATTATTCTTCTTTTTTTAAATATTAATTTTATTTCTTTATTTTCTTGACGTAGGTTTTCACCCTATCTGACCTTCTCTTACTAATCAGAGCATAACACCCTCAGTTTAACTTCGATGTAGGTGATTTTGGTGTCAATGTAAAGGCAAAACAATTATCTAAAACTATTATGTTGAAAAATTTATGAAATATTAAGAAATCAATGTGATATTACTCCCTTAAAGTACAGGTTATTTCTTCTCGAGTAGGTTCTGACCTCCACCTACTAATCTGTCCATATCTCCCTCATAATATTTCCAAATTAAGTGATTCCAGTGGCTAAAAATCCATGACACATATAGAAATAATTTTTATGTTAGTTATATATTTTAATTCCCTACAGAATGTTCTCAGAAATTAAAACACAGAAGCTATCCTAAAATATTCTTCCCTGATTAACCAATTTCTGACCATTGCATACTAATCAGAACATATCTACGTCATACAGACTCCAAATTGAGTGATTCCAGTGGCTAAAAATCTGTGAGACATAGATCTACATTTTTTTTTAATAAATTGATTTAATTCCTTACTGATGCTTCCCAAAATTTTAAAAACAGAAGCTTAAAATTTTGCCACCCATAGCCATACCTTTGTAGAACTATCTACACCAGCCTAAGTATTCAAACATATATAATATGTAACATGATATAGAAACATCCATGACCAATCATCAAAGTTCTAAGATCAAAATCTCATATAAATATTACAAGTTTCAAAACTTTTCTTCAAAAAGAAATATTGTTAAACTTACCTCGAGCACTTAGTCCTCTAGACTTCTCCTTTCACTTTCTTCCTTCCTTCCTCTCCTTTCCTCACTCTACCTTGCTTCTATTTTTCCTCTCCCTCACTTGGATGAAAATTCTAATGTTATAAGGGTGGGTTTTGCTTATATATACTATCAAATAATTCACATTTCATAATCATGGGTCTACCTTATCACAATTAGGATGCACTTGGTTGAATTTTTGGAAAACAAACAATTCATGTTCTTGTCTTCCTCTTCCTTAGTCAAGATATGCATAGGAAAAAGAGATTTGTATTTTGAAAATTATGATAATATGTTTTTAAGATAAGGGACAAGGTCCCTTTGATTTAGGGATTCATTTCCTTTTTCTTTTGTCTTAATCAATTATGATAGGTTTTCCTTTTTAGGTGGCAAATTTCCAACCCTTGAATCTTCCTTGCTTAGTTAAAATTATTTGTGTAAGATAAGGATGTTTTGTCATAATGTTATGTATTATTACCCACTTACTAAAATTATGAGTATAGGATATAGATGTTTTGTCCTAATGCCATGTATTCTCATACCACTTGCTAAATTTTTGTCTTAATGCCATGTCACCTAATCTTGATTACACCATATTTTATCACTTTATTTTTATTTTTATTTTTATTTTTTTTCTCTTGGGTTTAGGCTCATTCTTGCCCATTTTCCTTACTTTGGTTAAAATTCTACCTTTCATAATGGGCTTAGTCACATTTGCATGATTTTTTGGGCTACCAGTCTAATTTCTATATCCTAGTCCAAGTCTATGTTTCATTTCTTCCTTGGACTATCTTATTGGCTTGCTAAAAATCCATGTGAAGTAGAAAGACTCTATATAAAGTGTCCATAGGTGAAAGCCCAATTTATGGGTGGAGATACTAAACTTAGTAACTTTAACTCTTAAATTAGGAAAAATTACCCTAATCCAATCTTCTTGAAATTTTAATACCTTTGCTTACTTGACAAAAATTTATCTTCCTTACCCAAGAATTTCACCTTTCTTTAGTATATTTATTTCTAATTTTTCTTCTTAGGTGTTCTCTCGTTACCTATTCCATTAATGTTAGAACATTTATATGCATAAAGTTGAAAAATTTCTAAGGATAATATTTCCTTAGATATCTAAAAATTGTCTAATAAATTTTATTTCCTTAATTAAATATTTATGTACCTTTATCAATAAACGATACGAAATTAGGGATGTTACTTTGAATATATGAAACGAAATTAGGGATGTTACATTTCTCTCCCCCTAAAAGAAATTTTGTCCACAAAATTTCAAAAATTATCTAAGAATAATTTCGGATATTTCTTCCTCATGACTTATTCTAGCTTCCAAGTTATTTCTTCCGGACTCAAACCTTTCCATAACACCTTAACCAGGGGAATAGTTTTATTTCGCAATTGCTTCTCGTCAGTGTCTAATATAGATGCTAGTACTAGCTGGTATGTCATGTTCTCCTTTATTTGGATTGGTTCATCTTGTATCACATGTGTGGAGTCTAGAAGATACTTTTGGAGTTGTGATACATGGAAAACATTATGCAAGTTGGAAAAATTAGGTGGAAGAGCAACTTGATATGCTAAGGTCCCTACTTTCTTTAGAATTTGGTAGGGTCCCAAAAATCGCGGATTTAGCTTTTTGGTCTTAAGAGACGTACCAACTCCAGTGGTCGAAGCAAGTTTTAGAAATACATGTTCCCCTTCCTCAAACTCCAAAGGTCTATGTGTCTTATCATAGTAACTCTTTTGTTGACTCTGAGCTGTGAGCATTTTGTCTCATATAATCCTGATTTGTTCAGTGGTTTGTTGAACTAGATCAGGACCCAACAAGTTCTTTTCTCCTACCTCAAACCAACATAGTGGAGATCAGCACTTTCTACCGTATAAAGCTTCATAGGGGGCCATCTTAATACTAGAGTGATAGCTATTATTATAAGAAAACTCCACTAAAGGTAGGTATTTATCCCATCCTTTACCTTGCTCTATCACACAGGCCCTCAACATATCTTCTAGGGTTTGAATGGTTCGTTTTGTCTGCCCATCAGTCTGAGGATGGTAGGCAGTACTAAACCGCAACTGGGTTCTAAAATCTTCCTGCAACGCCTTCCAAAACCTTGAAGTAAACCTCGGATCTCTATTTGAAACGATATTTAAAGGAATCCCATGTAGTCTAACTATTTCCTGGACGTACATCTGGGCCAATTTGTCCAGTGAATAGTTAATCTTTATAGGCAAAAAGTGAGTAGATTTGGTTAATCTGTCAACTATTACCCAGATAAAGTTATGTATAACTGAAGTCTTAGGTAAGCCCATGACAAAGTCTATTGAAATACTATCCCATTTCCATTTAGGGATCTCAAGAGGTTGTAAAAATCTCGTTGGCTTTTGATGCTCTACCTTCACCTTTTGACAAATTAGACATTTTGCCACAAACTTAGCAATGTCATTTTTCGTCCCTGGCTACTAATACATCCTCTTTAAGTCTTGGTACATTTTAGTGGATCCAGGATAGACTGAGTATTACTCTGATGCGCTTCCTGTAGGATCTTAGTCTTCAACTCTTGGTCTTGAGGATCACAGACCCTTCCTTAGTACATGAATACTCTATCTTCCGAAACAGAAAAAACATCCTGATCATTATGATCCTATAAGTATTGGTTGTAGCCTTAAGCCTCTTTAATCTGGGCTCTAAGGTCACTCTCTATACTTAACCCATGGATAATTAGCTTCTTTGGAGTAAGAGTAGTGGCTAGCTTCAAATTTTGAAACTCCTCTAGCATCTGCATCTCATATACCATCATCTGACCCATGTGTAGAGATTTGCGACTCAAGGCATATGCTACAACATTCGCCTTTCTTGGATGATACTTTATCTTAAACTTGTAGTCTTTGAGGAATTATACCCATCTTCTTTGCCTCATATTTAACTCCTTCTGGTCAAAGAGGTATTTAAGACTCTTATAATCACAATATACTTCAAAGGTTGCCCCGTACAAATAGTGTCGCCAAATATTTAAGGCAAACACCACTGCCGCCAATTCAAGATCATGGGTTGGATAATTTCCTTCGTGGGGTCTTAGTTGCCTAGAGGCGTAAGCAACTACTATCTTATTGTAACAACTTTTTTATTTATTATTATTATACAATATAGAGTTTACATACATGTCATTAATCAAAACATACGTACAATATATCAAACACATAAAAATCTACATCTTATTTATTCTGGTTGACCAATTCCGGAGATACAGGTGTGGTTGGTTGCACCTTCACCGGGATCTAAGCCAAACCAACCACAAACATTTTATTTGCTTCTTGGATCTACCCAACATAAAGTACTTGATCCAACGTGCACTAAAAGCCAGAGGCATAGAAAAATCTGCATAACTAATTTTCTGAACATGATATGGAAATATGGTGAGAATTAAATCCTAGTAAGTTCAACAATAAATCATCATCAATATAGCTTATCACGTCATGTTTAACTGTATAAACTACAGCAAATATCTTTGGTCACATGAATGCACTATATCTATGCACATGAGAATCGTACAATAATGACATGTATGACAGGATTAACTATTTTCAGAATATCATATGATGACTATCAATTTATTCTCATATCAAGCTATCTCGGTCAGGGTGAGTATTTTCTACTCTCCGGTACGGGGTTTTCTCCCTCCGTCCGACATGGCCCACTTTCTCTTTCTTTTCTCATTAACATGATCATACCAATTGGTAGGGCATCCCCCACTAGTGCACCACACAGATTTTCCATGTGACCGTGCTCATTTTTTTTCTTTTCAAAATAATAGCCAAAAATATGATTTCAACAACAAGAATGTTCATTAAAATATAATTATTACCAAAAATCATTGGTAACCATGCCATGAATATAACCATTTCAAATATCACTTTATAAAATATTTTCATGTCAAAATTTCACACTTAAAATGGTAAGAAGTTCATGCAATGGCAATGGCTATGGCATATCTACCTCATATGCACTCCAAATTGAGTGATTGCAGTCGCTAAAAATCCGTGACACATATAGATATAATTATTAAGTTAACCATATATTTTAATTCCCTACAAAATGTTCCCAAAAATTAAAACACAGAAGTTATCCTAACATATTCTTCCCTAATTAACCATTTTCTGACCATTGCTTACTAATCGGACCATATCTACCTCATATGGACTCCAAATTGAGTAATTACAGTGGCTAAAAATCCGTGACACATATTGCTATAATTCTTATGTTAACCATTTATTTTAATTCCCTATAGAATGTTCCCAAAAATTAAAACACAAAAGCTATCCTAACAAATTCTTCCCTGATTAACCATTTTCTGACCATTGCTAACTAATCAGACCATATCTACCTCATATGGACTCCAAATTGAGTGATTCCAGTGGCTAATCATCCGTGAGACATATATCTACATTTTTCATGTTAACTATCTGATTTAATTCCTTACGAATTCTTCCCTGAATTTTAAAAACAAAAGCATAAAAGTTTGTCACCCATAGCCATACCTATGCAGAACTATCTACACCAACCTAAGTATTCAAACATACATAATATGTAACATGATATAGCAACATCCATGACCAATCATTGAAGTTCTTAGATCAAAATCTAATATAAATATGACAAGTTTCAAAACTTTTCTTCAAAAAGAAAAATTGTTAAACTTAACTAGAGCACTTAGTCCTCTAGACTTCTCTTTCCTCTTTCTTCCTTTCTTCCTCTCCTTTCCTCACTCTACCTTGCTTCTATTTTTCCTCTCCATCACTTGGACAAAAATTCTAATGTTGTAAGGGTGGGTTTTGCTTAAATAGACCATCAAATAATTCACCTTTCATGATCATGGGTCTTCCTTATTTCAATTAGGATACACTTGGTTGAATTTTTGGAAAAAAAACAACTTATGTTCTTATCTTCCTCTTCCTTAGTCAAGATATGCATAGCAAAAGGAGATTTGTATTTTGAAAATTATGATAATATGTTTCTAAGATAAGGGACAAGGTCCCTTTTATTTAGGGATTCATTTCCTTTTTCTTTTGTCTTAATCAAGTATGATAGCTTTGCCTTTTTAGGTGGAAAATTTCTATCCCTTGAATCTCCATTATTTGGTTGAAATTATTTGTGTGGGATAGGAATGTTTTCTCCTAAAGCCTTTTATTATCATACCACTTGCTAAAATTATGAATGTAGGATATCACACCACTTGCTAAATTTTTGTCTTAATGCCATGTCACTTAATCTTGATTACACCATTATTTCATCACTTTACTTTTATTTTTATTTTTATTTTTCCTCTTGGGTTTGGGCTCATTCTTTCCCATTTTCTTTACTTTGGTTAAAATTCTACCTTCCATAATAGGCTTGGTTACATTTTCATGATTTTTGGGCTACCAGTCCAATTCATATATCCTAGTCCAAGTTTATGTTTTATTTCTTCATTGGGCTATCCTATTGGCTTGCTAAAAATTCATGTGAAGTAGAAAAGCTCTATATGAAGTGTCCATAGGTGAAAGCCTAATTTATGGGTGGAGATACTAAACTTAATAACTTTTGCTCTTAAATTGAGAAAAATTACCCTAATCCAATCTTCTTGAAATTTTAAGACCTTTACTTACTTCACAAAAATTTATCTTCCTTGCCTAAGAATTTCAACTTTCTTTAGCATGCTTATTTCTAATATTTCCTCTTAGGTTTTCTTTCTTTACCTATTCCATTAATATTAGAACATTTCTATGCATACACGTAAGGTGAAGAATTTCTAAGGATTATATTTCCTTAGATATCTAAAAATTGTCTAATAAATTTTATTTCCTTAATTAAATATTTATGTACCGTTATCAATAAAAGAAATGAAATTAGGGATGTTACTTTGAATACTCTTGTACTTTTATTAATATATAAAACAAAATTAGGGATGTTACATTTTTTATTAATATATGAAACAAAATTAGGGATGTTACACTTATCTTGCATTAGCACACACCTTAGCCCTTTCTTTGAAGCATAATTATACACTTCAAAATGTCCTGTAGGGTCTGGAATAATTAAAACAGGAGGAGTGGTCAGTCTTGTCTTAAACTCCTAGAAACTAGCTTCACATTGATCAGTCTATTTGAAAGGACTTCCCTTCTTGGTCAATTTAGTCAATGGCAAGGATATACGAGAGAAGTTTTGTATAAACCTCTAGTAGTATCCTACCAAACTCAAGAAACTTCTAACTTCAGTCACCCTCTTTGATTTCTCCCATTGAATCACTACTTCCGTCTTGCTAAGATCTAGGGCTACCACTCTATTAGAGATGACATGTCTGAGAAACTTTACCTCTGACAGCCAAAATTCACACTTCTCCAATTTGGCATACAAGTTTTTCTCTTTCAGCACTTGCAGCACAATTCAGAGATGTTGTTTATGTTCTTTCTCACTCTTAGAATATATCAAGATGTCATCAATGAACACTACCACAAATTGATCTAGGTAAGGTCAAAAAATGCGATTCATATAATCCATGAAAATTGCAGGTGCATTTGTCAACCGGAAAGGCATTACGAGAAACTCATAGTGCCCATACCTGGTCTTGAAAGGCAGTTTTTGGTACATCCTACTCCTTGATCCTAATCTGATGATATTCAGACCTCAAGTCAATCTTAGAAAAGATAGAGGCGCCTTTCGGTTGATCTAATAAGTCATCTATCCTAGGGAAATTATACTTGTTTTTGATAGTCACCTTATTTAGCTGTCTATAGTCTATGCGTAGTCTAAGGCTTCTGTCTTTCTTCTTAACAAACAATACAGGAGCCCCCCAAGGTGATACACTTGGTCTAACGAATTGCTTGTCTAACAGTTCTTCCAACTGTTTCTTAAGTTCTTGTAGTTCCTTTGAGGCCATTCTATAAGGTGCAATAGAGATAGGCCCTGTCCCAAGTAAGAGATCAATAGAGAATTATATCTCTCTCTTGGGAGGTAAGTTTGGAATATTTGATGGAAATACTTCATGAAACTCGTTGGCTATTGGGATTTCATCAAGCTTCGATTCGACTTCTAGGTTTGATAAATACAAGAGAATGTATCCAAGTACTCCATTCTTTAACTCCCTATTAACTTGATTGGCATTAAGCATCAATAACTGCACCTCCTCTTTTAGAGTAGGAGGTAGAAATTCAACGGTCTTGTTACAACAATTCAGCAAGACCCAATTTCTAGACATCCAGTCTAACCCAAGAATGACGTCAATACCTTTTAAATGTAGACAAACAAGGTCCAAAGAAAACGTTTTTTCCTGAATTGTGACCTTACAGTCTTTACATACAAAGGAAGTGAAGACCCTTTCCCCTGTGGGAGTTACTATAGATAGCTCATAGGGGGTTTCAGAAATAGGATACTGAAGCTCCTTAATACATTCTTCCGATATAAATGAATGACTAGCACCAGAGTCAAACAACACCATAAGAGCCAATCCATAGATATTGCATGTACCTTGGATCAATTTGAGGGATTGAGTTGCCTCTTGGCCGTTTAGGGTGAAAACCCTTCCTTTCACTTGAGGCTTTTGTTCTGGCTGCTTCCCCAAATTTTGTGGGCAGTTCCTTGCAAAATGACCCTTCTGTCCGCAATTGAAGAAAACATCTGATCCCATGTAGCATGGCTGGTTACCATGCATATGTCTGCACTTAGTACACTTGACTATGGAAAGGTTCTGTGGGAAGGGTTGGGGACTTGCAATCATTGGCCTCTTGCCAGTACCTTGTCCTTTTCTTCTAACATTTCTGCTAGAGTTTTGTGGACCGTTCTTCCTTTTCCAGAAATTCCATCTTTGTTTCTCATCCTCCACTACCTTCAAGCTTTTTTCTAGGAGTTTGTATTTATTTATCGGAGGTACAAACTCCCTAGTCTCCATAGCTGCAACATTCCTTATCTTCAGGTTCAATCCTGCTTCAAATTTAACAGCCTTTCATGCTTCATTAGGGTTAAATCGTAGGTAAGAGGAGAACTTAGACAACTCCTCGAACCTCGCGATGTATTGGTCTATGGTCATGTTGCCCTGTCTCAGTTGGAGAAATTCAATCTCCTTCTCTGCTCGCACAGTACTTGGGAAGTAGTTTTATAAAATGGTGTCTTTAAACACCTGCCAGGTGATCTTCCTTCCCTGGTGAGCTAAAAGTTATTTAGCTCCACGCCACCAGTATTCTGCTTCATCTTTCAACATATATGCAGCAAAGATAACTTACTGCTCCTCAGTACAACCCATCACTTCAAAGATTTTCTCTAGTTCCCTTATCCACCTTTCAGTTACAATTGGGTCAAAGCCACCTTGAAAACAAGGTGGTCTAGTCCTTAGGAACTTATATATGCTGTTATCATTCCCTGCCATCCAGTTATTACCACCATTCTCAGCATTCGGTTTATTAGCATTCTGGAGGTATTGTAGAATTTGATTGGTGGTCGTGACCAGGTCTCAAATTGCCGTGGCAAGGTTGTGCAGGGTTTCCTCTACATTATTTGCCAGATTCCTCCTTGGTGGTGCCATTTCCTACTGTGGGAAAAACAAAGTTATGTTGCTATTGAGGTGATCAAGCCCAATAGTTTGTTTCAAAAATATTTAACAGTAGTCATAACACCACCTCAGCATATAGATAGGAAACACTAGAAATTTCTTACCTATATAAATTCACTGATCTCCTACACAACACAACCACAAACATACTCAAGACACTATAAGATCAATTCAGATAAACATCCACCCAATGGCCATCTAGGATTGACCTGCTCTGATACCAATTATGTAACAACTTTTTTCTATTTATTATTGTACAATATAGAGTCCACATACACGTCATTAATCAAAACGTACGTACAACATATCAAACACATAAATATCTACATCTTATTTATTCTGGTTGACCAATTCTGGAGATACAGGTGCAGGTGGTTGCACCTTCACTGGGATCAAGGCCAACCCGACCACAAATATTTTATTTGATTCTGGTATCTGCCCAACATAAAGTAAGTCGATCCAACATGCACTAAAAGCCAGAGCCATAGAAAAAATCTACATAACTAATTTTCTAAACATGACATGGAAATATAGTGAGAATTAAATCCTAGTAAGTTCAACAATAAATCATCATCAATATAGCTCATCATGTCATGTTCAGCTAAATAAACTACAGAAAATATCTTTGGCCACATGAATGCACTATATCTATGCACATGAGAATCGTACAGTAATGACATGTATGATAGAATTAACTATTTTTTGAATATCATATGATGACTATCAATTTATTCTCATATCAAGCTACCCCGGTCAAGGTAAGTATTTTATACTCTCTCGTATGGGCTTTTCTCGCTCCGTCCGACATGACACACTTTCTCTTTCTTTTCTCATTAACATAGACATAACCGTTGGTAGAGCATTCCCTACTGGTGCACCACACGGATTGCCATGTGACCGTGCTCATTTCTTTTATTTTCACTATAATAGCCAAAAATATGCTTTCAATAACAAGTATGTTCATCAAAATATAATTATTACTAAAAATCATTGGTAATCATGCCATGAACATAATCACTTTATAAAATATTTCAATGTCAAAATTTCATACTTAAGATGGTAAGAAGTTCATACAATGGTAATGGCTATAGCAAATACTAGTCATTTATTATTTTCATTTATAAGATTTTTATTCTTCTTTTAAATATTAATTTTATTTCTTTATTTTCTCTATGCAGGTTTTCATCATATCTGACCTTCTCTTACTAATCAGAGCATAACACCCTCAGTTTAACTCTGATGTAAGTGCTCTTGGTGTCAAGTTAAAGACAAAACAATTATCTAAAACTATTATGTTGAACAATTTAGCGAAATATTAAGAAATCAAGGTGATATTACTCCCTCAAAGTATAGGTTATTTTTTCTTGAGTAAGTTCTGACCTCTACCTACTAATCTGTCCATATCTCCCTCATAATATTTCCAAATTAAGTGATTCCAATGGCTAAAAATCCATGACACATATAGAAATAATTTTTGTGCTAATCATTTATTTTAATTCCTTAAAGAATGTTCTCATAAATTAAAAAACAGAAGCTATCCTAAAATATTCTTCTATGATTAACTAACTTCTGACCATTGCATACTAATCAGACCATATCTACCCCATATACACTCCAAATTGAGTGATTCTAGTGGCTACAAATCCGTGAGACATAGATATACATTTTTCATGTTAACCATTTGTTTTAAATCATTACTGATTCTTCCCAAAATTTTAAAAACAGAAGCTTAAAATTTTGCCACCCATAGCCATACCTCTGTAGAACTATCGACGCCAGCGTAAGTATTCAAACATACATAATATGTAACATGATATAGCAACATCCATGACCAATCATCAAAGTTCTAAGATCAAAATCTCATATAAATATTACAAGTTTCAAAACTTTTCTTCAAAAAGAAATATTGTTAAACTTACCTGGAGCACTTAGTCCTCTAGACTTCTCCTTCCTTTTTCTTCCTTTCTTCCTCTCCTTTCCTCACTCTACCTTACTTATATTTTTCCTCTCCCTCACTTGGACAAAAATTATAATGTTATAAGGGTGGGTTTTGCTTATATAAACTATCAAATCATTCACCTCTCATAATCATGGGTCTACCTTATCACAATTAGGATGCATTTGGTTGAATTTTTGGAAAACAAACAATTCATGTTCTTGTCTTCCTCTTCCTTAGTCAAGATATGCATAGGAAAAGTAGTTTTGTATTTTGAAAATTAAGATAATATGTTCTTAAGATAAGGGACAAGGTCCCTTTGATTTAAGGATTCATTTCCTTTTTCTTTTGTCTTAATCAAGTATGATAGGTTTGCCATTTTAGGTGACAAATTTCCAACCCTTAAATCTTCCTTTCTTAGCTAAAATTATTTATGTAAGATAACGATGTTTTGTCATAATGCTATGTATTATTATCCACTTGCTAAAATTATGAGTATAGGATATAGATGTTTTGTCCTAATGCCATGTATTATCATACCACTTGCTAATTTTTTGTCTTAATGCCATGTCACCTAATCTTGATTACACCATATTTCATCACTTAATTTTATTTTTATTTTTATTTTTTTTCTCTTGGTTTTGGGCTCATTCTTGCCCATTTTCTTTACTTTGGTTAAAGTTCTACCTTTCATAATGGGCTTAGTCACATTTTCATTATTTTTTGGGCTACGGGTCTAATTTCTATATCATAGTCCAAGTCTATGTTTTATTTCTTCCTTGGGCTATCCTATTGGCTTGCTAAAAATCCATGTGAAGTAGAAAGACTCTACATAAAATGTCCATAGGTGAAACCCCAATTTATGGGTGGAGATTCTAAACATAGTAACTTTAACTCTTAAATTAGGAAAAATTACCCTAATCCAATCTTCTTGAAATTTTAATACCTTTACTTACTTCACAAAAATTTATCTTCCTTACCCAAGAATTTCACCTTTTTTTAGTATATTTATTTCTAATTTTTCCTCTTATGTTTTCTCTCTTTAACTATTCCATTAATGTTAGAACATTTATATGCATACGCGTAAGGTGAAGGATTTCTAAGGATAATATTTCCTTAGATATCTAAAAATTGTCTAATAAATTTTATTTCCTTAATTAAATATTTATGTACCTTTTATCAATTAACGATACGAAATTAGGGATGTTACTTTGAATACATGAAACAAAATTAAAGATGTTACAACAACCATATGGAGTTGGAATATGCTAAGGTGGAAGCAAGAAGGCAACACACCAAAATTTGGCAAGAAAGGAACATGGCAACCCCCAACAGCCAGGCCGTACTTGGTGTGCATGAAGCATGGCCAGGGCGTGCTCTGGGTGAAAGATGCAGAAACTTCCCAGAATCCAATCCAATGCACGGCCAGGTCGTGTCTTGGAACACGGTCGTGCTTCGGGTCCGTACAGTACGTGATTTTTAGGGTTTTTGGCTGCCAAGTTGATAAATAGGCTTAGGAAAACACAAAGGAAGACATTCAGACTCAGAGAGACACTTTAGACTCAGTTTTTAGGCTTAGAAAACACTCATAGGTTAGGTTATTACTTGAATCATTGTTGAATTTATATTCTAGAATAGGATTTACGCTCATTGAAGGTTGTATTTTCATCTTACTTTTCTGCAAACCAGGTTACATCTTTCTACTTTAATTCTCTACTCTTATTTCTACTCCTTCTCTTTAGATTATACTGAACTCAAATAAATTACTTAATGAGAATGAATTTTATTTCTATTTCTATGATGTGTGAGTAAATTTGATCTAGGGTTTTGGTAAACCCACTTGTGCTATGATGATACTATGTTGTTGAATGTTGGAACCCTAATTGTGATACTTCTAGATTGATTAGGATTAACTATTATATGCATGAATAAGAGTTGGTAGAATGCCTGATCACCAATCTATCACGTCTTAGGTTTTTAATTGATGAACTAAAAGGTGAAAATTAATACCAGAACTTAATAGTTAATTAGGGATATCTTAATCAAAAAAGTATCTTAAGATTCCCTAGGAATAAATCAATTAGTGGGCAAGAGAAAATCGATTAATCAACTTCTGTGGTTGGCATAGAACTTAATGAACCAAGGTTAAACTAAGAACCACGAAAGTAGGCAATTTGATTAACCTAGGTACGATTAGTAATGCTTGAAAGAGATTGCTAGTTAATTAAGGCTAAACCATCCCCAACTAATCTAGATAACCGCAATTAGAGGTACAAATTGGATGTTGAATATCATAAGTGTGGTGAACCGTAACCCTAGGCTTTAGTTAATTAAATCCTCAATTTATTTAATTGTGAAAAACTATCCCCTGAATTACATCGATTTAAATAACATATTTCACATCATTCTAGTAATTGACAATGTTCTTTGTGGGATACAACCCGTACTCGCCGGATTAGCTACAGCTACGCCGTGCGCTTGCGGTAATTAGTAAAATAGAAAGACAACAAAATGCAAGTCCTATATGTATATGTACTTTTGAACTATATTTTCTAAGTGACAAATTTTAATATATGAGTACATCCATATGTTGAGCTAAGAAGTCATAGGAGGTATTATCTGCTCAATTAATTGCCAAACTCACTACATGATACTTACAGTCTTTTTAGATAAGGATATAGAGTTTGGTCCTGTAACAACTCCATTTATGTAAATGTAACAATTTTTTTTCCATTTGTAAAATTCCATGAAGTTATTACTGCTTTAATTCTAACCACTTAACTCGTAATAATAATCACTTTAACCAAGCATAATTGTTATTAAAAGTGATAAAATACGGAGTTTCCATACACACCATTATTTTACAAACTACACACCATTATTTTACAAACATTTGTACAAAGATACATATTAGCTCTAATCATCTACATCGACTACTTCCGGAGAAACTGATGCGGGTGGCGGCACCTCTACCGGAATCTCAGTCACATCTACTACAGATATATCTGATATAACTGGTAGTTGTCCAAGGTAGGGCACCTCGATCCAACGTACGAAAATAATAAGTGTCATGGAGAAATCTGCATAATTATTCTGAACAAGATATGGAAATATAGTAAGAATTAAATCCTAGTAGGTTCAACAATAAATCATAATTTACCATCAATATAGTTCATCATGTCATGTCCATCTATATAAATTATAGAAAATATCTTTAGGTCACATGAATGCACTTTATCCATGCACATGAAATTTGTACAATTATGACATATATGGCATAAATACTATTTTTCAGGATATCATATGATGACTATCAATTTATTCTCATATCAAGCTACCCCAGTCAAGGTGAGTATTTTTTACTCTCTGATACGGGCTTTTCTCACTCCGTCTGACATGGTTTACTTTCTCTTTCTTTTCTTATTAACATGATCATAACCGTTGGTAGGGCGTCCCCTACTGGTGCACCACACGGATTGCCATGTGACTGTGCTCATTTCTTTTCTTTTCACAATGATAGCCAAAAATATGCTTTCAATAACAAGTATTTTCATCAAAATATAACTATTAACAAAAATCATTGGTAATCATGCCATGAACATAACCATTTCAAATATCACTTTATAAATATTTCCATGCCAAACTTTCACAGTTAAGATGATAAGAAGTTCATACAATGGCAATGGCTATGGCTATACTAGTCATTTACTATTTTCATTTATAAGATTCATCTTCTTTTTTAAATATTAATTTGATTTCTTTATTTTCTTGATGCAGGTTTTCATCCTATCTAACCTTCTCTTACTAATCAGAGTATAACACCCACCATTTAACTCCGATATAGGTGATCTTGGTGTCAATTTCAAGATAAAATAATTATCTAAAACTATTATGTTGAATAGTGTAGCGAAATATTAAGAAATGAAGGTGATATTACTCCCTCAATGTACAGGTTATTTCTTCTCGGGTAGTTTCTGACCTCTACCTACTAATCTGTCCATATCTCTCTCATAAAAATTCTAAATTAAGTGATTCCAATGCTAAAACTCAGTGACACATATATCTATAATTCTTATGTTAACGATTTATTTTAATTCCCTACAAAATGTTTCCAAAAATTCAAAAACAAAAGCTCTCCTAACATGTTCTTTCCTGATTAACCATTTTCAGAACACTGTTTACTAATCACACTATATCTACGTCATATGGAATCCAAAGTGAGTGATTCCAGTTGCTAAAAATTTGTGAGACATATATCTATAATTTTTATGTTAGTAAATTATTTTAATTCCCTATAGAATGGTCCCAGTAATTCAAAAACAGAAGTTATCCAAACATATTCTTCCCTACTTAACCATTTTCTGACCATTGCTTACTAATCGGACCATATCTACCTCATATGGACTCCAAATTGAGTAATTACAATGGCTAAAAATCCGTGACACATATCGCTATAATTCGTATGTTAACCATTTATTTTAATTCCCTACAGAATGTTCCCAAAAATTAAAACACAAAAGCTATCCTAACAAATTCTTCCCTGATTAACCATTTTCTGAACACTGCTTACTAATCAGACCATATCTACATCATATGGACTCCAACTTGATTGATTCCAGTTGCTAAAATTCTGTGAGGTATATATCTATAATTGTTATGTTAACAAATTATTTTAATTCCCTACAAAATGGGCCCATAAATTTAAAAACCAAAGCTTTCCTAACAGATTCTTCCCTAATTAACCATTTTCTGAACACTACTTACTAATCAGACCATATATACCTCATATGGACTCCAAATTGAGTGATTCCAGTTGCTAAAAATCTGTGAGACATATATCTATAATTGTTATGTTAACAAGTTATTTTAATTTCGTACATAATGGTCCCAGAAATTTAAAAATAGAAGCTTTCCTAACAGATTCTTCCCTGATTAACCATTTTCTGAACACTACTTACTAATCAGACCATATCTACCTCATATGGACTCCAAATTGAGTGATTCTAGTTGCTAAAAATCCGTGAGACATATATATATAATTGTTATGTTAACAAGTTATTTTAATTCCCTACAGAATGGTCCCAGAAATTCCATAACAAAAGCTAAAATGTTTGCCACCCATAGCCATACCTATGCAGAACTATCTACACCAGCCTAAGTATTCAAACATACATCACATGCAAGAATAATATGTAACCTGATAAAGCAACATTCATGATCAATCATCAAAGTTATTAAGATCAAAATCCCATATAAATGTTACAAATTTCAAAATTTTTCTTCAAAAAGAAATATTGTTAAACCTACCTAAGAATCTCCCTAACTCACTTAGTGAATTTGTTTTCTTGTTTCCCCTTGAAACAAGTATCAAGATTCCTCCCTTCCCTTAGCTTTTCTAGTAGCTTAAATAAGAGAAGGAGGGTGAGTTTTTGAACCTCAAGGATGAAGAAGAAAAATGGATTCAAGTGGAGATTAAGTTAACTTACCTTGAGTACTTAGCCCTATAGACTTCTCCTTCTTCTTTTTTCCTCTCTTCTCCTCTTTTTCTCTCCTTTCCTCTCTCTACCTTGCTTCTATTTCTCTCTCTTCCTCACTTAGACGAAATTAAATTGTTATAAGGGTTGGTTTTGCTTAAATAGACTATCAAATAATTCATCTTTCATGATCATGGGTCTACCTTAACACAATTAGGATATACTTGGTTGAATTTTTTGAAAGCAAACAACTTATGTTCTTGTCTTCCTCTTCTTTAGGCACTTTCTACCGTATAAAGCTTCATAGGGGGCCATCTTAATACTAGAGTGATAGCTATTATTATAAGCAAAGTCTACTAAAGGTAGGTACTTATCCATCCTTTACCTTGCTCTATGACACAGGCCCTCAACACATCTTCTAGGGTTTGAATGGTCCGTTCTGTCTGCCCATCACTCTGAGGATGGTAGGCAGTACTGAACCGCAACTGAGTACCAAAAGCTTCCTACAACGCCTTCTAAAACCTCGATGTAAACCTTGGATCTGTATCAGAAATGATATTTAAGGGAATTACATGTAGTCTAACTATTTGCTGGACATACAATTGGGCTAATTTATCCAGTGAATAGTATTTTTATGGGTAAAAAGTGACCATATTTGGTTAATCTGTCAACTATTGCCTAGATAGAGTCATGTCCAACAGAAGTCTTAGGTAATCCCATGACAAAGTCCATCGAAATACTGTCCCATTTCCATTTAGGGATCTCAAGAGGTTGTAAAAATCCTACTGGCTTTTGATGCTCTACCTTCACCTTTTGACAAATGAGACATTTCATCACAAACTCGGCAATGCCCTTTTTCATCCCTGGCCATCAATACATTCTCTTTAAATCTTGGTACATTTTAGTGCATCCAGGATGGACTGTGTATTTACTCTGATGTTCTTCCTACAGGATCTTAGTCCTTAACTCACGTTCTTGAGGGACACAAATTCTTCCCTGATACATGATTGCTCCATCTTCCATGATAGAAAAATTACCTTGGTCTTTATGATCCTGTAAGTATTGGTCGTGAGCTTAAGCCTCTTTGATCTAGGCTCTAAGGTCACATCCTATACTTAAACCATTAATGACTAGATTCTTTGGAGTAAGAGTAGTGGCTAGCTTCAAATTTCAAAACTCCTCTAGCATCTGCATCTCATACACCATCATCTGACCCATGTGCAGAGATTTTCAACTCAAGGCATCTGCTACAACATTTGCCTTTCTGGGATGATAATTTATCTCAAACATGTAGTCATTGAGGAATTATACCCATCTTCGTTGCCTCTTATTTAACTTCTTCTGATCAAAGAGGTATTTAAAACTCTTATGATCACAATATACTTCAAAGGTTGCCCCGTACAAATAGTGTCACCAAATCTTTAAGGCAAACACCACAACCGCCAATTCAAGATCATGGGTTAGATAGTTTCCTTTGTGGGGTCTCAGTTGCCTAGAGGCATAAGCAACTACTCTCTTATCTTGCATCAGCACTCATCCTAGCCCCTTTCTTTGAAGCGTCACTATACACTTCAAAATGTCCTGTGGGGTCTGGAATAATTAAAACAGGAAGAGTGGTCAGTCTTGTCTTTAGCTCCTGAAAACTAGGTTCACATTGATCAGTCCATTTGAAAGGACTTCCCTTCCTGGTCAATTTAGTCAATGGCAAGGCTATACAAGAGAAGTTTTATATAAACCTCATGTAGTATCCTGCCAAACCCAAGAAACTTCTGACTTCCGTAATCGTCTTTGGTCTCTCCCACTGAATCACTACTTCTGTCTTGCTAGGATCTACGGCTACCCCTATATTAGAGATGACATGTCCGAGAAACTTCACCTCTGACAGCCAAAATTCACACTTCTCCAATTTGGCATATAACTTTTTCTCTTTCAGCACTTGCAGCATGATTCAGAGATGTTGTTCATGTTCTTTCTCACTCTTAGAATATATCAAGATGTCATCAATGAACACTACAAAAAATTGATCTAGGTAGGGTCAAAAAATGCGATTCATGTAATCCATGAAAATTGCAGGTGCATTCGTCAACCTGAAGGGCATTACGAGAAACTCATAGTGCCCATACCTAGTCTTGAAGGCAGTTTTTGGTACGTCCTCCTCCTTGATCCTAATCTGATGATATCCTGACCTCAAGTCAATTTTAGAAAAGATGGAGGCTCCCTTCAATTGATCCAATAAGTCATCTATCCTAGGGAGAGGGTACTTTTTTTTGATAGTCACATTATTCAGCTGTCTGTAATCTATGCGTAGTCTCAAACTCCCGTCTTTCTTCTTAACAAATAATACAGGAGCTCCCCAAGGTGATACACTCGGTCTAATGAATTGCTTGTCTAATAGTTCCTCCAACTGTTTCTTGAGTTCCTATAGTTCCTTCGAGGCCATTCTATATGGTGTAATAGAGATAGGCCCTGTCCTAGGAAACTCGTTGGCTATTAGGATTTCATCAAGCTTCGATTCGACTTCTAGGTTTGATAATTACAAGAGAATGTATCCAAGTACTCCATTCTTCAACTCCCTATTAACTTGATTGGCATTAAGCATCAATAACTGGACCTCCTTTTTCGGAGTAACAGGTAGAAATTCAACGGTCTTGTTACAACAATTCAGTAAGACTCGATTTCTAGACATCCAGTCTAACCCTAGAATGACATCAATGCCTCTTAAAGGTAAACAGACGAGGTCTACAGAAAAAGTTTTCTCTTGGATGGTGACTTGACAGTCTTTACATACAGAGGAAGTTAATACATTTTCCCCTGTATGGGTTATTACGGATAGCTCATAGGGAGTTTCAAAAATAGGAAACTGAAACTTCCTAATACATTCTTCCGATCTAAATGAATGACTAGCACCAGAGTCAAATAACACCATAAGAGAAAATCCATAGATATAGCATGAACCTTGAATCATTTCAAAAGATTAAGCTGCCTCTTGGCCGCTCAGGGCGAAAACCCTTCCTTTCACCTGAGGCCTCTGTTCTGGCTACTTCCCCACATTCTGTGGGCAGTTTCTCGCAAAATATCCCTTCTGTCCAGAATTGAAGCAGACATCTTGTCCCATGTAGCATGCCTGGTTACCATGTATGCGTCTGTACTTAGCGCACTTGACTGGGGCGAGGTCTTGTTGAAAAGGTCTAGGACCCGCAGTCAATAGCCTCTTACCAGCTCTATATCTACTTCTTCTCACGTTCTTTCCAGGGTTGGGAAAATTTTTCTTCCTCTTCCATAGGTTTCGCCTTTGCTTCTCGTCCTCCACTGCCCTTAAACTCTTTTCCAAGAGTCTGCATTTATTTATCAGAGATACAAACTCCCTAATCTCCATAGCTATAACATCATTCTTTATCTCTAGGTTTAGTCCCGCTTCGAATTTAACCGCCTTCCATGGTTCATCTGGGTTATATCGCAGATAAGAGGATAACTTTGACATCTCCTCAAACCTTACGATATACTGGTTCACGTCATGCTGCCTTGCCTAAGTTGGAGAAATTCGATCTCTTTCTCTACCCGTACAGTACTTGGAAAGTACTTTTAAAAAAAATGTCCTTGAACACTTGCCAGGTGATTTGTCTTCCCTAATGAGCTAAAAGTTCTCTAGCTCCACGCCACCAGTATTCTACTTCATCCTTTAACATATATGCAGTAAAAATAACTTGCTGTTCTTCAGTACAGCCCATCACTTCAAAGATTTTCTCTAATTCCCTTATCCACATTTCGGCTACCGTTGGGTCATAGCCACCTTCGAAACAAGGTGGTCTAATCCTCAGGAACTCGGATATGCCATTATCTTTTCTAGCCATCCGGTTGTTAGCACCATTCTCACCATTTGAGTTATTAGCATTCTGGAGATATTGTAAAATTTGGTTGGTGGTCATGACTTGGTCTCGAATTGCCGTGGCCAGGTTGTGCAAGGTTTCCTCTGCATTGGTTGCTGAATTCCTCCTTAGTGGTGCCATTTCCTACTGTGGCAAAAACAAAGTTATGCTGCTATTGCGGTGATCAAACCTAATAGTTAGTTTAAAAATATTTAACAGCAGTCATAACACTACCTCGGCATGTAGGTAGGAAACACTAGTAATTTCTTACCTATATGAATTCACTGATCCCTACCCAACACAACTACAAACATACTTAAGACACTATAAGATCGATTTAGATAACCATCCACCCACTGACCATCTAGGATCGACCTGCTCTGATACCAATTATGTAACAACTCCATTTATGTAAATGTAACAATTTTTTTTTTACATTTGTAAAATTTCATGAAGTTATTACTGCTTTAATTCTAACCACTTAACTCGTAATAATAATCACTTTAACCAAGCATAATTGTTATTAACAGTGATACAATACTGAGTTTCCATACACACCATTATTTTACAAACTACACACCATTAATTTACAAACATTTGTACAAAGATACATATTAGCTCTAATCATCAACGTCGACTACTTCCGGGGACACTGGTGCAGTTGGCGGCACCTCTACTAGAATCTCAGTCACATCTACTACAGATATCTCTTATATAACTGGTAGTTGCCCAAGGTAGGGCACCTCGATCCAACTTACGGAAATAATAAGTGTCATGGAGAAAATCTGCATAATTATTCTTCTGAACATTATATGGAAATATAGTGAGAATTAAATCCCAGTAGGTTCAACAATAAATCATAATTTACCATCAATACAGTTCATTATGTCATGTCCATCTGTATAAACTACAGAAAATATCTTTAGGTCACATGAATGCACTTTATCCATGCACATGAAAATTGTACAATTATGACATGTATGGCATCAATACTATTTTTAAGGATATCATATGATGACTATCAATTTGTTCTCATATCAAGCTACCCCGGTCAGGGTGAGTATTTTCTACTCTCCGGTAAGGGATTTTCTCGCTCCGTCCGACATGGCTTACTGTCTCTTTCTTTTTTTATTAACATGATCATAACCGTTGGTAGGGCGTCCCCTACTGGGGCACTACACGGATTGCCATGTGACCATGCTCATTTCTTTTCTTTTCACAATGATAGCCAAAAATATGCTTTCGATAACAAGTATGTTCATCAAAATATAACTATTACCAAAAATCATTAGTAATCATGCCATGAACATAACCATTTCAAATATCAATTTATAAAATATTTCCATGTAAAAATTTCACACTTAAGATGATAAGAAGTTCATACAATGGCAATGGCTATGGCTATACTAGTCATTTATTATTTTCATTTATAAGATTCATCTTCTTTTTTAGATATTAATTTTATTTCTTTATTTTCTTCATGCAGGTTTTCATCCTATCTAACCTTCTCTTACTAATCAGAGCATAACGCCCTCCATTTAACTCCGATGTAGGTGATCTTGGTGTCAATTTTAAGATAAAACAATTATCTAAAACTATTATGTTGAAAAGTGTAAAGAAATAGTAAGAATTCAAGGTGATATTACTCCCTCAATGTACAGGTTATTTCTTCTCGGGTAGTTTCTGACCTCTACCTACAAATCTGTCCATATGTCTCTCATAAAAATTCTAAATTAAGTGATTCTAGTGGCTAAAAATCCATGACACATATATCTATAATTCTTATCTGAATGAGTTATTTTAATTCCCTACAGAATGTTTCCAGAAATTCAAAAACAAAAGCTTTTATAACATGTTCTTTCCTGATTAACCATTTTTTGAACAATACTTATTAATCAGACCATATCTACCTCATATGGACTCCAAATTGAGTGATTCCAGTTGCTAAAAATCCGCGAGACATATATCTATAATTTTTATATTAATAAGTTATTTTAATCCCCTACAGAATGGTCCCAAAAATTAAAAAATAGAAGCTTTCTTAATAGATTCTTCCCTGATAAACCATTTTCTGAACACTGCTTACTAATCAGACCATATCTACCTCATATAGACTCCAAATTGAGTTATTCCAGTTGTTAAAAATCCGTGAGACATATATATATAATTGTTATGTTAACAAGTTATTTTAATTCCCTATAGAATGGTCCCAGAATTTCAAAAACAGAAGCTTTCCTAATAGATTCTTCCTTGATTAACCATTTTCTAAACATTGCTTACTAATCAGACCATATCTACCTCATATGGACTCCAACTTGAGTGATTCCAGTTGCTAAAATACCGTGAGGTATATATCTATAATTGTTATGTTAACAAGTTATTTTAATTCCCTAAAAAAGGGTCCCAGAAATTAAAAACGGTTATTTCCAGATTAACCATTTTCTGAACACTACTTACTAATTAGACTATATATACCTAATACAGACTCCAAATTGAGTAATTCTAGTTGCTAAATATCCGTGAGACATATATCTATAATTTTTATGTTAACAAGTTATTTTAATTCCCTACACAATGGTCCCAGAAATTCAAAAATAGAAGCTTTCCTAACATATTCTTCCCTGATTAACCATTTTCTGAACACTACTTACTAATCAGACCATATCTACCTCATATGGACTCCAAATTGAGTGATTCCAGTTGCCAAAAATCCGTGAGACATATATCTATAATTGTTATGTTAACAAGGTATTTTAACTCACTACAGAATGGTCCTAGAAATTCCAAAACAGAAGCTAAAAATTTTGCCACCCAAAGCCATACCTATGCAGAACTATCTACACCAGCCTAAGTATTCAAACATACATCACATGCAAGAATAATATGTAACATGATAAAGCAACATCCATGACCAATGATCAAAGTTCTTAATATCAAAATCCCATATAAATGTTACAAATTTCAAAACTTTTCTTCAAAAAGAAATATTGTTAAGCCTACCTAAGAATCTCCCTAGCTCACTTAGTGAATTTGTTTTCTTGTTTCCCCTTGAAACAAGTATCAAGATTCTTCCCTTCCCTTAGCTTTTCTAGCAGCTTAAATAAGAGAATGAGGGTGAGTTTTTGAACCTCAAGGATGAAGAAGAAAAATGGATTCAAGTGGAGATTAAGTTAACTTACGTTCAGTACTTAGCCCTCCAGACTTCTCCTTCTTCTTCCTTCCTTTCTTCTCCTCTCTTTCTCTCATTTCCTCTCTCTACCTTGCTTTTATTTCTCTCTCTTCCTCACTTGGATGAAATTAAAATGTTATAGGGGTGGGTTTTGCTTAAATAGACCATCAAATAATTCATCTTTCATGATCATGGGTCCACCTTAACACAATTAGCATATAGTTGGTTGAATTTTTGGAAAGCAAACAACTTATGTTCTTGTCTTCCTCTTCCTTAGTCAAGATATGCATAACAAAATGAGATTTGTATTTTAAAAATTATAATGATATGTTCTTAAGATAAGGGACAAGGTCCCTTTGATTTAGGTATTCATTTCCATTTTCTTTTGTCTTAATCAAGTATGATAGGTTTGCCTTTTTGGGTGACAAATTTCTATCCCTTGAATCTCCATTATTTGGCTGAAATTATTTGTGTGGGATTGGAATGTTTTGTCCTAATGCCATGTATTATCATACCACTTGCTAAAATTATGAGTGTCGGATATAGATGTTTTGTCCTAATACCATGTATTATCATTCCACTTGCTAAAATTATGAGTGTAGGATATAAATGTTTTGTCCTAATGCCTTGTCACCTAATCTTGATTACACCATTATTTCATCACTTTATTTTTATTTTTGCTCTTGGGTTTGGGCTCATTCTTGCCCATTTTCTTTACTTTGGTTAAAATTCTACCTTTCATAATGGGCTTGGTCACATTTTCATGATTTTTGGGCTACCGGTCCAATTCCTATATCCTAGTCCAAGTTTATGTTTTATTTCTTCATTGAGCTATCCTATTGGCTTGCTAAAAATTCATGTGAAGTAGATAAACTCTATATGAAGTGTCCATAGGTGAAAGCCCAATTTATGGGTGGAGATACAAACTTAGTAACTTTTGCTCTTAAATTAAGAAAAATTACCCTAATCCAATCTTCTTGACATTTTAAGACCTTTACTTACTTCACAAAAATTTATCTTCCTTGCCTAAGTTCTTTAGCATGCTTCTTTCTAATATTTCCTCTTAGGTTTTCTTTCTTTACCTGTTCCATTAATATTAGAATATTTCTATACATACACATAAGGTGAAGAATTTATAAGGATTATATTTCCTTAGATATCTAAAAATTGTCTAATAAATTTTATTTCCTTAATTAAATATTTATGTACCTTTATTAATAAAAGAAAAGAAATTAGAGATGTTACTTTGAATACTTTTGTACTTTTATTAATACATGAAATGATATTAGGGATGTTACAGGTCCTAGAACTATGTGATCAACTAGGTGTCATACTTTTTGGGTGAGCCTACGTTTCTTCCAAAGCTCACAGTGTTTAAATTATTTTGTACTTGTATTCTAGAGTATGTTCTAAATTTCATAGGCATGATCCCTTCTTTTGCTTTAATATGTATATAAAGACTTTACTTGTATATTTGGTGATATTGGAGAACTTGTAAACGTATGCTATTAACCCTGATATGTGATATACTTGAAGTAAGTATGTAATAGAAAACATTAAAGTTATCTGCTACTCGTGATAATCGTGTTCCCTTAAATTAGGGGCATGACAAGGATCCAATAACTTTCTTTTTCCTACCTTGAACCAACACAAAGGAGATGTACATTTTCTTCCATATAGTGCTTCGTGGACTGCCATACCAATACTTGAATGGTAACTATTATTGTAGGCAAACTCTACTAAGGGTAAATATTTATCCCATCCTTTGCCTTGTTCCATCACACTTGCCCTTAACATATCTACCAAGGTCTAAATCGTCCTCTCCGTCTAACCATCAGTCTAAGGATGATATGCGATGCTAAAATGTAACTCAGTGCTAAATGCATCTTATAATGATTTCCAAAATCTAGAGGTAAACCCGAGATCTCTGTCTATAACAATGTTAGAAGAAATTCCATGTGGTTGGACAATTTCTTGGACATACAACTAGGCTAGCTTATCCAATGGGAACTAATCTTGATGGGGAGGAACTGTGGGGACTTGGTTAATCTGTCCATTATTACCCATATAGTATTGCTAAGGAGGTCTACTAGTATATTGTACGCTTTAATCTACTACTGAATTAGGTTTTGAACAAAGTTTTCATTACTTTATTCATGAAGCAAATAGGATTAAAGATTTTGTATTATAAATCATTAACCCTATGATAAATGATCAACTAAATTAAATATAACCGATATGCTTATATTTATTTAACTCTATCAGTTTCTCTCATTCTTTATGCAATTAATAATTTAGACTTTATCGATGTGCTAAAGGATATCTTATTAATTAGGGTTTAATTGTTATCAATTCACTAGGCTTAAGGAGGAACAGTGATAGAATCCCAATGGTAGATATTTGGTTTAAGATTAATGATTTTTTTAGTGATCAATGCAATTCCTTGATGGTATATATCGATCAAAACCAATGCCTTTCTCATTAATTACTCTCTTAATTTCTTTCATTATTATTTGCTTTACTATTTACAATTATCAAATAACCCTTTTTCTTAATCACATAAGATAACACCAAAATCTGTGGGATCAACCCTTATTCCCACTACTACAAATTAGTTGAGAGGTAACTTATAAATTTGGGTGTACCTGCGACAGTATGAACCAAATTTTGGCGTTGTTGCCAGGGACTACGTTTATTATCTTTTTATGGTTTTTATTTTGATTTATGCCTGTGACTCGTTCTTCTAATTCTCAAGATTTATAGTTCAATCTAGATATTGGAAAATCTGTATACAGGCACAGAAGAGAACTTCAAGAGAACATTGATCAAGAAAAAGGAGGGAGTAATCATGGCAAGGCACCTCACTCTGAAGGAGCTTGCAACTCCAAATTTGCATCAACAACCCTTATTCATTACTTTTCCTAATCTTGATGACAATGTTAATTTTGAGTTACAATCTGGATTAATTCATCTCTTACCTAATTTTCATGGTCTTACAGGTGAAGACCCACATAAACACTTGAAGGAATTTCATGTGGTATGTACCAGCATGAAGCCCCCATGAGTAACTGAAGGAACAAATAAAACTCAGGGCTTTTTCGCTTTTCATTAAGAGACTCAGCCAAAGATTGGCTATATTATTTACCCTCTGGCACTATCACCACATGGAATGAGAAGAAAAGAATATTTCTAAAACGATATTTTCCTACATTTAGGGCCGCTAATATTAGGAAAAAAATATGCGGCATTAGACAATTGAATGGAGAGACACTATGAATATTGAGAGAGATTTAAAAAGTTTTGTGTAAACTGCCCATATCATCAGATTAGTGAGCAGCTACTAATCAATATTCTATGAATGTCTTTCGTAGGGAGACAGGAGCATGATAGATACAGCTAGTGGAGGAGCACTAGTAGACAAGACTCTTGAAGCAACTAGAGTCCTAATATCAAATATGGTTACCAACTCCCAACAATTTGACATTAGGCATGATCCTCCAAAACATGCCTATGAGGTAAGCACCACTTCTCTTCAGCAACAGATATCTGAACTTAACTCTCTTGTGCACCAAATGGCTATAGGTACATCACAGCAAGTTAAAGTATGTGGAATATATTCAGCCACAGGGCACCCAACTGACATGTGTCCTACACTTTAAGAGGAATCCACAGAACAAGCGAATGTTGTAGGAGGTTTTCTTGGCCAACCAAAAAGGTATGATCCTTATGCTAATACATATAATCCTAGATCGAAGGATCATCCTAATTTTAGATATGGGAATGTACAAAATAGGCCTACAGGACAAAATTTTCAGAAAAATCAAGAAGCCTATTATCCTAGACAGAATGCATCCTAGGATCACCAAGTAAGTAATCCATTGGAAGAGAATGTGAAAACTCTTGTACATAATTCTCATAAATTTCAACAAGAGACAAGAGTTAACATTTAGAACCTAAAAACTCAAGTAGGCCAATTAGCAACCACGATGAGTCGATTGGATGCTCAAAACTCAGGTAAGCTACCTTCTCAAACTATGGTAAATCCTAGAGAAAATGTCAGTGTAATTAATTCAAGGAATGGTAAGAAAGTTGAAGGCCCACCATCACTTTCTTCTCTTAAGGAGCATGAGAAATTAAATAAGGAGAAAGAATAATCTACAGGTAAGTCTCCATCTAATTTAAATTATGAAGTAGTGTCTCATTTTCCATAAGCTCTTAAAGAAAACAGGCTATATGAGAAAACTTCTTATTTATATAAGACCTTTAGAAAAGGTGAAGTTAATATTCTCCTTCTATATGCTATTAAATAGGTACCAAGATATGCAAAGTTTTTGAAAGAACTATGTACTAAAAAAAGAATGCAAAAATTGAAGGGATTTGAAAAGTTTCAAATGAGTCAGAATGTATCTACCATGATACAAACAAAACTCCCCACTAAATGCAAGGATCCAAGTATATTTACTATTCCATGCAAAATTGGGGATACTTGTGTTGAAAAAGCTATGTTGGATTTAGGAGCTTCCATCAATGTCATGCCATATTCAGTTTACAATTCTTTGAATTTGGGACCATTGAACTCTACAAATATGATAATTCAACTAGTAGACAAGTCCAATGCATATCCTAAGGGAATAATTGAGGATGTCTTGGTACAGGTAGATGATTTGATTTTTTCTACAGATTTTTATGTGCTTGACATGGAAAATAAGGATTTTACTTCTCCAATATTATTAGGGAGACCATTCTTGAAAACATTTAAGACCAAGATAGATGTTCACAACGGTACACTCACTATGGAATTAGATGGTGAAGTAATAAAATTTAATATGTATGATGCCACGAAACACCTAGGTGATGACACTCTTGTTTACTCTATTGATGTCTTCAATTCTTTAGTACACGATGTGTTTGAATTAGGTGAAAATGATAAATTGGAGGACAGTGTGAGCAAATCTATAGAAAAATATGATGGTGAGATAAACCTAGATATGAAAACAAAAGAGGAACTGGTTGCACTCAATGATTTTTCAAAAGGGTCACCAATAGGTAAGGTTGCTTCTATGACATTACCAATTTCTGATACTACTCTTGCACCTTCTGATTTATAGGACCTTTGATCAAATTTGTCACCTCTTCCTAATCACTTGAAATACTTGGAAGTTAGAGATGTATCACCTATCATTGTTTCTAAAAGTCTAGGTGATAAAAAAGAAGAGAGATTGATGGATATTCTTCAGAAAAAAAAGAAATGCCATTACAAAAATAATTAACAATCTTAAAGGCATATACCCAACTGTAGAGTTGCATCAACTTCTAGAGATCAAAAGGGTTAGACCCCGGAAGGGTAAGAAAACTCTCCCTTGGTTAGGACCCCTTATAATTTCTAATGTGGTTTTTGGTCATGCAATTGAATTTCGAAGATTGAATCAGTCCCAAAAATTTAAAGTGAACATCAAGGAGCCTTCAGGAACAAGATAGGAAGATGAGTCGAGCCAACGACATTAAACAAAGGCAGTGGTTGGGAGGCAACCCAACAACAATTCTTCTTCTTATTCTTCTTTTTCGTAGTTTTATTTTTTCTTTAATAAAAAAAATTTGGACATGCAAACGCACAATTCTGTAGTGCCCATTGCCCAGAACGGGTGAGCACTACGATGCTCACACACAGTGCCGTGGCGTTCGAAACCCAAAAAGGCAAGCATCCCGACACTTACCCATAACGCTGTGATGATCCCTACCCAAATTGGGCAAGCGCCGCGGTGTAACATCCTAAGCCTCTAATAAAGTTAAATAAATTTAAGGATGAGTATAAAATACATATGACAAGTGATTAAGATGCTTAGTTATGTGTCTATAAGGAAAGTATAAAATAGGTGACATAGTTAATATGGAATCATATAAATTAAATATTTTTGGAGCATAAATGAGAGGAATATGATACAAATATATTCCTTAAGATGCTACTAATTTAGGTTTAGTAACATAATATGGAAGGAAGAAGCATTATGTGATGCAATATATATATATATATATATGTGTGTGTGTGTGTGTGTGTGTGTAATTCCTCTCACCTCCACTGTGCATATTATATTATACATTTACACATGCAAAGGAGAAGCTTTACGTATATATATACCCTTGCCTCAATTACACCATGCATATCCTAGTATACATATCATAATGCATGCACGTGAGAATGGAAACAAAAACACCAACACTTTGGTAGGTTAAAAACACAAATGCAGCTAGGAAATACAAGCTGAAACGTGGACCTAACCTTGCCCCACATCCAACATCTTCACAGCATCTTGCTCCACCAATAACGAGTAGAAAACCTGCCCCAGATGCAGTAAACTCATGCCCATCTTGCCAAGCAGAATGCACACCACATTTGCTCCATTAGACAACAGAGTTGGCACCACATACGAGCAGAGGAAATGACCCACAAAGCCAGCAGAATCAGCACCACATCAAGCAAAAAAAGACATCCCACATGGCAGCACTCTCACACCAACATTAGTTCCCTAAACCTAGCAAAAACTCACGCCTCCACCTACAGAATTCAAGCTCCCATCTACTCCAAGAAAGCTACAGTTTCACACCCATACAACCAGAAACATCCATGCATGCAAGTATGTGGCAGCATGTCTTCCTTTTATGTGTTATACACCCACTCCCCCACTGAGCATATTATAATGCATGCACCTACGTGGAGAGGCAGCAGAAAACCTACTCCCTGCCATGCGGAATCTAGGGAATCCCTACACCCTTGGCAGCCACCTCCTTGCATTTAGAAATGGTGCAGCAAAAAACACTCAACTTTGCCTCACGCTAGCAGGAGAAATGAGAGAGGGAAGTGGTCAAAAAACTGAAGAGGAAGAGGAAGGAAGTGGGAGAGAGTAGCCAGGAAGAAGAAGAAGGTTGAGAGACGAGGAAGAGATTGGAGAAAACCAAAAAAAAAAGTGAAAAGTCTTCTTCCCTCACCATAAGGTAGTGAGAGTGAGGGTGAATGCTGAGATTTGAAGCCTTGCTCACCCTTTATTTGGTGTAAGAAATGTGGCTGAGTTGCAAAGAAAACCAAGAGGAGAAGCAAGCTGCAAATTGAGAGCCATAGGAGTCAGTTTACATAAGGTAAGTCTGGCTTCTTATAAAAATCCGATTTAGAGTTTATTAGGTACATTTTAGGCTCTGAATGGGCGACCTTCTGGAGTAATTATGAAAACATATTCAACATAGAACTTGTAGCCCTATATCTTAACTTTCCATATCATTTTGAATCACATCAATCGGACTTAAAATGAGAGAGTTATACTCCATAGAGTGATGAGAGGTCAGAATCGGGTCCGAAATTCAGGCTGGTGAAGAATAGCTTGGTTTTCAAATTTCTAGGACTACCCTATAAGGAATATGAAGACATAGTTAACATGACAGTTGTAGATATATTTCTCACGGTTACATAGTCACTGGAATCACACAATTTCAAGTCCATATGAGTGAGTTAAGGTCTGATTAGTTAGTAAATGTCATAGATCACAGAAGGGTTAGGTTGAGAACATAGAAACCTTTTAGCACCTGAAAATATTAGCTTAGTAAATTTAGTAAATGGCCTTTAAATTCTCTAGTTTTAGGTAAGAAAAGTCATACTATGTTCATAATCAATTCTGGAAATTTTCGTGATTTTTGAGAACCTACAAAAAGGCATTCCAATTAAAACAATGTTGAGAACAATCTGCTAGATAGCTTAGACTGTTTATGGAAATACAAAATATTGAAAGGGTTAGATGTTGCATTTTTGTATAAAAATTTTATGACAAGTTATAGGGACCCTAGTTAAGGACCCCACCAAATGTGAGATAATTATGGGCTGTTTAAGGCATATAATAAAATGTATAAATTAGATAGGTCAGGAAATGAGTCAGAACAGACCATAACAGGAGACAACTTTAAATCTTGGGATATTTGAAGGGTCAAATGAATTTTTTTTTACTTGAAATTTTTATGGTGATTATATAACATATCTGGGATGCGTCATATAAAATATCATTAATTTTGAATAAGTTTTACTAACCCAAAGGAATGCAAAACCGAATAGAAATGGAACTAAAACTAATCTGAACTGTTCTGGGATATGGAGGTAGTTTTTGGGGATGAATGGAAGAGTTAAGGGTTGAGAGAATTACGAAATAAAACAAACATGTAAAGGTACCTCCATACAAAAGTTTAGAAGTTTTAGAGAACTTTTGTCATATTTAATAATAACCCCAAATCTCAGTAAAATCATAGTTTTGTTTTGAGGAGCAAAAGCTCTTAAACTAGAGATTTATGACATTAGGTACTAATATGCATGCATTAACCAAGAACTATTATATGTTTTAATTTGAGTTACCAGTAGTAATCTTCGCAGCCCTAGAAAGTAGGTGATTGGGTTGGAATTAAGGTAGCTAGCTTTTCCTTAAAACACTCTTTATGTTTATGAACTTGAATTTATCAATTTTCACTGGTTGCCTGACTTTTATGCTATGCTGAATGATGGTCTAAAGATATGTTATGTATGCATTCTCGGGAATTAAGGGGAAATGTAACATCCCTAATTTCGTTAACAAAATAAAATTTATTAGAAAATATTTTAGATATCTAAGGAAAATATAATTCTTAAAAATTTTTCACCTTATGTATATGCATAGAAAATGTTTCTAACATTAAGAAAACAAATAAAGAGGAAAAACCTAATAGGAAAAAAATTAGAAATACCATATTAAAGAGATGTAAAATTCTTGGATAAGGAAGATAAATTTTTAGAAACAAGTAAAGGTCTTAAAATTTCAAGAACATTGGATTAGGGTAATTTTTCCTAATTCAAGAACTAGAATTATTAAGTTTAACATCTTCATCCATACATTGGGCTTTTACCTATAGACACTTCATATAGAATTTTTCCACTTCACATAAGTTTCTAGCAAGCCATTGGATAACCTAAACAAGAAAAAAAACATAGACTTGGATTAAGATATAAAAATTGGACCAATAGCCCAAAAAATTATGATAATGTGTTCAAGCCCTCCAAGAAAGGTAAAATTTTATTCAAAGCAAAGAAAATGGGTAGGAATGAGCCCATAATGGGTAGGAATAAGCCCAAACCCAAGAGGAAAAATAAAATAAAATAAAATAGGTGATGATATAATAATGTAATAATAATAATGATTAGGTTACATGGCATTAAGACAAAAATTTAGTAAGTCGTATGATTCTACATTCATAATTTTGCCAAGTGGCATGATAATACAAGGCTTTAGGACAAAAACATCTATATCCTACACTCATAATTTTAGCAAGTGGTATGATAATACTTGGCATTAGGACAAAACATTCCTATCCCACACAAAAAATATCAACCAAATAATGGAAATTCAAGGGCTAGAAATTTGTCACCTAAAAAGGCAAACCTATCATACTTTTTTAAGACAAAAGAAAATGGAAATGAATCCCTAAATCAAAGGGACCTTGTCCCTTATCTTAAGAACATATCATCATAAATTTCAAATTGCAAATCTCCTTATCCTATGCATATCTTGACTAAGGAAGAGGAAGACAAGAACATAAGTTGTTTGTTTTCTAAAAAATTCAACAAAGTGTATCTTAATTGTGATAAGGTAGATCCATGATCATGAAAGGTGAATTATTTGGTGGTCTATATAAGCAAAACCCACCCCATAACATCTTAATTTTGTCCAAGTGAGGAAGAGAGAGAAATAGAAGCAAGGTAGAGTGAGGAAAGGAGAGAAAAAGGAGAAGAAAGGAAGGAAAAAGAAGGAGAAGTTTAGAAGGCTAAATACTCAAGGTAAGTTACCTTAATCCCCACTTGAATCCATTTTTTCTTCTTTATCTTTGAGGATTAAAAACTCACCCTCCTTCTCTTACCTAAGCTGCTAGAAAAGCTAAGGGAAGGGAGGAGTCTTGCTACTTCTTTCAAGAGCAAACAAGAAAACCAATTCACAAAGTGAGCTAGGGAGATTTTTAGGTAAGTTTAACAATATTTTTTTTTAAGAAACGTTTTTTTGTAATATTTATATGGGATTTTGATCTTAGCACTTTGATTATTGGTCAAGAATGTTGCTACATCATGTTACATATTGATCATGCATGTGATGTATGTTTGAATACTTAGGCTGGTTTAGATAGTTCTGCATAGGTATGGCTATGGGGGGTAAAACTTTTAGCTTCTGTTTTTAAGATTATGAGAAAAATCGGGAAGGAATTAAAATAAATGGTTAACATGAAAGTTATAGATCTATGTCTCATGGAAATTTAGCCACTGGAATTATGCAATTCCGAGTTCATATGAGGTAGATATGATCCGATTAGTACACAGAGGTCAGAAAATGTTTATTCAGGGAAGAGTATGTTATTAAAGCTTTAGTTTTTGAATATCTGGGAATATTCTGTAGGGAATTAAAATAGCGCGCCAACAGAACAATTATATATATATGGATCATGGATTTTTACCAACTGGAATAACTCAATTTCGAGTTCATATGAGGTAGATATGATCCGATTAGTATGCAGAGGTCAGAAAATGTTTATTCAGGGAAGAGTATGTTATTAAAGCTTTAGTTTTTGAATTTCTGGGAATATTCTGTAGGGAATTAAAATAGCACGCCAACATAACAATTATAGATATATGGCTCATGGATTTTTACCAATTGGAATAACTCAATGTGGAGTTCATATGAGGTAGATATGATCCGATTAGTACGCAGAGGTCAGAAAATGTTTATTCAGGGAAGAGTATGTTATTAAAGCTTTAGTTTTTGAATATCTGGGAATATTCTGTAGGGAATTAAAATAGCGCGCCAACAGAACAATTATATATATATGGCTCATGGATTTTTACCAACTGGAATAACTCAATTTCGAGTTCATATGAGGTAGATATGATCCGATTAGTATGCAGAGGTCAGAAAATGTTTATTCAGGGAAGAGTATGTTATTAAAGCTTTAGTTTTTGAATATCTGGGAATATTCTGTAGGGAATTAAAATAGCGCGCAAACAGAACAATTATATATATATGGCGCATGGATTTTTACCAACTGGAATAACTCAATTTGGAGTTCATATGAGGTAGATATGATTCGATTAGTACGCAGAGGTCAGAAAATGTTTATTCAGGGAAGAGTATGTTATTAAAGCTTTAGTTTTCGAATTTATGGGAATATTCTGTAGGGAATTAAAATAGCGTGCCAACTTAACAATTATAGATATATGGCTCATGGATTTTTACCAACTGGAATAACTCAATGTGGAGTTCATATGAGGTAGATATGATCCGATTAGTACGCAGAGGTCAGAAAATGTTTATTCAGGGAAGAGTATGTTATTAAAGCTTTAGTTTTTGAATTTCTGGGAATATTCTGTAGGGAATTAAAATAGTGTTCCAACATAACAATTATAGATATATGGCTCATGGATTTTTACCAACTGGAATAACTCAATTTGGAGTTCAAAATTAGGAGATATGGTCTAATTAGTCAGTAAAAGTCAGAACCTACACGAGAAGAAATAATACTAAATTTAAAGGAGTAATAACACTATGATATCTTACTATTTTGTTGATATTATTAACATAATAGTTTTAGATAATTGTCTTAGCTTTTCATAGACACTAAGATCATCTTAATCGGAGTTAAAATGAGAGAGTTATGCTCTGATTTGTAAGCAAAGGATGTGTTAAAAGTTAGTAAAACCTATTTTTAATATTTTTTTCTACCCTAGATGAATTTTTTAAACTATAGGGTAATAGTAGAAATCAATTTGAGGAAAAATGCTCTATACAATTTGTAAGAACATGTGTTGGAAATGATATAAGTAAAAATAAAATGACTAAATCCCTAGACATAAAGAAAATGAAAAGATGAAAATAATATTCAACAAAGAAGAGGAATTTTAAAAATGAAAATAATAAATGCCTAGTGTATGCCCTAGTTATTGCCATTGCATGAACTTACTACCATTTTAAGTGTGTAATTTTTAACATGGAATTTACCCTAGTACTCATATAAAATTTCCAAGAAGTTTGGAAAGTGTCGGTTTTATTTGAAAAATCTTAGTATGCTCCGTGGTTGCAGTAATTCCACATCAGAAAAGAATTATTCTAGTTACTGAAAAAAAAATTGTGATTTGTGAAAAGTGCATGTCTAAGGAAAGCTCTGGCAAGGAAGGACTTGGTACTTAAGCATGTCCATTAGTGACCCACCTCTCTTTCCTGGGAACTTTCCTGGTGTGCTGTTTACAGACTACAATTACTATCCAGTTATCGAGGTATTAGTGTGGAATTTTGACATGGACATATTTTATAAAGTAAAAATTAGAAAATGATTATATTCATGCCATAATTTCAGTTTAACAATGAATTTTGAGAATGATTATGTTTTGATAAATTATGGCCTGAGAATATAATGAACATACTTGTTATTGGAATCATATTTTCAGCTATTAATATGAAAAGAAAAGAAATGAACACGGTCACATGGCAATCCGTGTGGTGCACCAGTAGGGGACGCCCTACCAACGGTTATGATTATGTTCATGAGAAAAGAAAGAGAAAGTGTGCCATGTCGGACGGAGCGAGATAAGCCCGTACTAAAAAGTAGAGAATACTCACCCTGACCGAGGTAGCTGGAAGGAAGAATAAGTTGATAGCCATCATATGAAATTCGAAAAATAGTTATTCTTGCCATACATGTCATAACTGTACAATTTTCATGTGCATGATAAAGTGCATTCATGTGACCTAAAGATATTTTCTGTAGTTTATACAACTGAACATGACGTGTTGAACTATATTGATGATGAATTATTATTGAACATACTGGGATTTAATTCTCACTATATTTCCATATCATGTTCAGAAAATTAGCTATGCAGTTGTTTTCAATGAGACTTGTTATTACCGTACGTATGATCGAGGTGCCCTATCTTGGGCAAATATCTATTATTGCGGACATATCAGTTGTTGAAGTGACTGAGATTCCGGCGGAGGTGCCGCCACCCGCACTAGTGGCCCCGGAAATAGTCTATGTGGATGATTAGGGCTTATATGTACATGTATGTCTTGTACAAATGTTTGTATTAATTATGTGAGTGTAAACTTAGTATTGTATAATTAAATAAATGTTATTGTGAGTTAAGATGAGGTAATAACTTTATGATGTTAAATATAAAAAAAAAATTGTTACATAAATGGAGTTGTTATATAATTGGTATCAGAGCAGGTCGATCCTAGATGGCCAGTGGGTGGATGGTTATCTGAATCAATCTTATAGTGTCTTGAGTATGTTGTGGTTATGCTGTGTAGGGAATCAGTGATTTCATATAGTTAAGAAATTACTAGTGTTTCCTATCTATATGCCGAAGTGGTGTTATGATTGCTGTTAAATATTTTGAAACTCACTATTGGGTTTGATCACCTCAATAGCAGCATAACTTTGTTTTTGCCACAGTAGGAAATGGCACCACCAAGGAGGAATCCGGCAAACAATGCGGAAGAAACCCTGCATAACCTGGCCACAGCAATTCGAGACCAAGTCTTGACCACCAACCAAATTCTACAATACCTCTAGAATGCTAGTAACTCGAATGGTACTAACAACCGGATGGCTGGAAATGATAACGGCATATCCGAATTCCTGAAAACCAGACCACCTTGTTTCTAAGGTGGTTATGATCCAACGATAGCCGAAAGGTGGATAAGGGAATTAGAGAAAATCTTTGTAGTGATGGGCTGTACTGAGGAGCAGCAAGTAATCTTCGCTGCATATATGCTAAAAGATGAAGCAGAATACTGGTGGCGTAGAGCTAAAGAACTTTTAACTCACTAGGGAAGACAAATCACCTGGCAAGTGTTCAAAAATACTTTTTTGGAAAAATACTTTCCAAGTACTGTACGGGCGGAGAAGGAGATTGAATTTCTCCAACTCAGGCAGGGCAGCATGACTGTGGACCAGTACATCGCAAGGTCCGAAGAATTGTCTAAGTTCTCCTCTTATCTACGATTTAACCCTGATGAAGCATGGAAGGCAGTTAAGTTCAAAGCGGGACTAAACCCGGAGATAAAGAATGTTGTCGTAGCTATGGAGACCAGTGAGTTTGTACCTCTGATAAATAAATGCAGACTCCTAGAAAAGAGCTTGAGGGCAGTGGAGGATGAGAAACAAAGACGGAAATTCTGGAAAAAGAAGAACGGGCCACAAAACTTTGGCAGAAATGTCAGAGGAAAAAGACACGTTATTGGCAAGAGGCCATTGACTGCAAGTCCTCGACCTTTCTAACAGGACTTTGCCCCAGTCAAGTGCGCTAAGTGCGGACGCATGCATGGTAATCGGCCATACTACATAGGACAGGATGTCTGCTTCAATTGCGGACAGAAAGGTCATTTTGCGAGAAACTGCCCACAGAATGTGGGAAACCAGTCAGATCAGAAGCCTCAGCTGAAAGGAAGGGTTTTCACTCTGAGCGGTCAAGAGGCAGCTCAATCTTCGGAAATGATTCAAGGTACATGTTATATCTATGGACTTGCTCTTATGGTGTTGTTTGACTCTGGTGCTAGTCATTCATTTATATCAGAAGAATGTATTAGGAAGTTTCAGTTTCCTATTTCTGAAACTCCCTATGAGCTATCCGTAGTAACCCCCACAGGGGAAAAGGTATTAACTTCCTCTGTATGTAAGGACTGTCAAGTCACCATCCAGGAGAAAACTTTTTATGTAGACCTCATATGTTTACCTTTAAGAGGTATTGAGGTCATTATGGGGTTAGAATGGATGTCTAGAAATCAGGTCTTGCTAAATTGTTGTAACAAGATCGTTGAATTTCTACCTCCTACTCCAAAAGAGGAGATACAGTTATTAATGATTAATGCCAATCAAGTAAATAGGGAGTTGAAGAATGGAGTACTTGGATACATTCTTTTGTGTTTATCAAACCTAGAAGTCGAATCGAAGCTTGATGAGATCCCAATAGCCAAAGAGTTTCCTGAAGTATTTCCATCAGATATTCCAAGATTACCTCCTAAGAGAGAGATAGACTTCTCTATTGATCTCTTACCTGGGACAGGGCCTATCTCTATTGCACCTTATAAAATGGCCTCGAAGGAACTACAGGAACTTAAGAAACAGTTGGAGGAACTGTTAGACAAGCAATTCATTAGACCGAGTGTATCACCTTGGGGAGCTCCTGTATTTTTTGTTAAGAAGAAAGATGGAAGCTTGAGACTAAGCATAGATTACAGACAGCTGAATAAGGTGACTATTAAAAACAAGTACCCTCTCCCTAGGATAGATGACTTATTGGATCAACTGAAGGGAGCCTCTATCTTTTCTAAAATTGACTTGAGGTCAGGATATCATCAGATTAGGTTCAAGGAAGAGGATGTATCAAAAACTGCCTTCAGGACTAGGTATGAGCACTATGAGTTTCTCGTAATGCTCTTTGGGTTGACAAATGCACCTGCAATTTTCATGGATTACATGAATCACATTTTTTGACCCTACCTAGATCAATTTGTGGTGGTATTCATTGATGACATCTTGATATATTCTAAGAGTGAAAAAGAACATGAACAACATCTCCGAATCGTGCTGCAAGTGCTGAAGGAGAAAAAGTTGTATGCCAAATTGGAGAAGTGTGAATTTTGGCAATCAGAGGTAAAGTTTCTCGGACATGTCATCTCTAATAGAGGGGTTGTAGTCGATCCTAGCAAGACAGAAGCAGTGATTCAGTGGGAGAGACCAAAGACAGTTATAGAAATTAGAAGTTTCCTAGGTTTGGCAGGATATTACAGGAGGTTTATACAAAACTTCTCTCGTATAGCCTTGCCATTGACTAAATTAACCAGGAAGGGAAGTCCTTTTAAATGGACTGATCAATGTGAAGCTAGTTTCCAAGAGCTTAAGATCAGATTAACCACTCCTCCTGTTTTAGTTATTCCAGACCCCTCAGGATATTTTACAGTGTATAGTGACGCTTCAAAGAAATGGCTAGGGTGTGTGTTGATGCAAGACAAGAGAGTAGTTGCTTACACCTATAGGCAACTGAGACCCCATGAAGAAAACTACCCAACCCATGATCTTGAATTGGTAGCAGTAGTGTTTGCCCTAAAGATTTGGCGACACTATTTGTACGGGGCAACCTTTGAAGTATATTGTGATCATAAGAGTCTTAAATACCTCTTTGATCAAAAGGAGTTAAACATGAGGCAACGAAGATGGGTAGAATTCCTCAATGACTACAAGTTTGAGATAAAGTATCATCCAGGAAAGGCAAATGTTGTAGCTGATGCCTTGAGTCGAAAATCTCTACACATGGATCAGATGATGGTGTTTGAGATACAGATGCTAGAGGAGTTTCGAAATTTAAAGCTAGCACTACTCTTACTCCAAAGAAGTTAATCATCAATGGGTTAAGTATAGAGTGTGACCTTAGAGCCCAGATTAAAGAGGCTCAAGGCCACGATCAAAACTTACGGGATCATAATAATCAGGGTGGTTTTTCTATTTTGGAAGATGGAGTAATCATGTACCAAGGAAGGGTCTGTGTTCCTCAGGACCAAGAGTTGAGGACTAAGATCCTACAGGAAGCGCATCAGAGTAAATACTCAATCTATCCTGGATCCACTAAATTGTACCAGGATTTAAAGAAGATGTATTGGTGGCCAGGGATGAAAAAGGACATTGCTGAGTTTATGGCAAAATGTTTAACTTGTCAGAAGGTGAAAGTGGAACATCAAAAGCCAGCAGGATTTCTTCAACCTCTGGAGATTCCTGAATGGAAATGGGACAGTATTTTGATGGACTTTGTTGTGGGTTTACCTAAAAATTCAGTTGGACATGACTCTATCTGGGTAATAGTTGACAGATTAACCAAATCTGCTCATTTTCTGCCCATAAAGATTAACTATTCGCTGGACAAATTGGCCCAATTGTATGTCCGAAAAATAGTTAGACTACATGGGATTCCCTTAAATATCATTTATGATAGAGATCCAAGGTTTATATCGAGGTTTTGGGAGGCATTACATGAGGCTTTTGGAACCCAGTTGCGGTTCAGTACTGCCTATCATCCTCAAATTGATGGGTAGACTGAACGGACAATTCAAACCATAGAAGATATGTTAAGGGCCTGTGTGATAGAGCAAGGGAAAGGATGGGATAAATACCTACCTTTAGTGGAGTTTGCTTATAATAATAGCTATCATTCTAGCATTAAGATGGCCCCCTATGAAGCTTTATACGGTAGGAAGTGCCGATCTCCACTATGTTGGTTTTAGGTAGGAGAAAAGAACTTGCTGGGTCCTGATGTAGTTCAACAAACCACTGAACAAATCAGGATGATACGAGATAAGATACTTACAGCTCAGAGTCGGCAAAAGAGTTACTATGATAAGAGACATAGACCTCTGGAATTTGAGGAAGGAGATCATGTATTTCTAAAACTTTCCCCGACTACTGGAGTTGGCAGGACTCTCAAGACAAGGAAGCTAAGTCCACGATTTTTGGGACCCTACCAAATTCTGAAGAGAGTAGGGACGTCAGCATATCAAATTGCCCTCCCACCTAATTTGTCCAACCTGCATAATGTTTTCCACGTATCACAGTTGCGAAAGTATCTTCCAGACTCATCACATGTAATACAGGATGAACCAATCAAAATAAAGGAGAACATGACATACTAGCTAGTACCTGCATCCATAATGGACACCGACGTGAAGCAATTGAGAAATAAAACCATTCCCCTGGTTAAAGTGTTATGGGAAGGTTTAACTCCAGAAGAAACAACTTGGGAGCTGGAAGAAGTCATTAGGAAGAAATATCCGCAATTGTTCTTATCAGGTAATTTTTGAAATTTTGAGGACAAAATTTCTTTTAGGGGGAGAGAAATGTAACATCCCTAATTTCGTTAACGAAATAAAATTTATTAGACAATATTTTAGATATCTAAGGAAAATATAATTCTTAGAAATTCTTCACCTTATGTATATGCATAGAAAATGTTTCTAACATTAAGAAAACAAATAAAGAGGAAAAACCTAATAGGAAAAAAATTAGAAATACCATATTAAAGAGATGTAAAATTCTTGGATAAGGAAGATAAATTTTTAGAAACAAGTAAAGGTCTTAAAATTTCAAGAACATTGGATTAGGGTAATTTTTCCTAATTCAAGAACTAGAATTATTAAGTTTAACATCTTCATCCATACATTGGGCTTTTACCTATAGACACTTCATATAGAATTTTTCCACTTCACATAAGTTTCTAGCAAGCCATTGGATAACCTAAACAAGAAAAAAAACATAGACTTGGATTAGGATATAAAAATTGGACCAATAGCCCAAAAAATTATGATAATGTGTTCAAGCCCTCCAAGAAAGGTAAAATTTTATTCAAAGCAAAGAAAATGGGTAGGAATGAGCCCATAATGGGTAGGAATAAGCCCAAACCCAAGAGGAAAATTAAAATAAAATAAATTAGGTGATGATATAATAATATAATAATAATAATGATTAGGTTACATGGCATTAAGACAAAAATTTAGTAAGTGGTATGACTCTACATTCATAGTTTTGCCAAGTGGCATGATAATACAAGGCTTTAGGACAAAAACATCTATATCCTACACTCATAATTTTAGCAAGTGGTATGATAATACTTGGCATTAGGACAAAACATTCCTATCCCACACAAAAAATATCAACCAAATAATGGAAATTCAAGGGCTAGAAATTTGCCACCTAAAAAGGCAAACCTATCATACTTGTTTAAGACAAAAGAAAATGGAAATGAATCCCTAAATCAAAGGGACCTTGTCCCTTATCTTAAGAACATATCATCATAAATTTCAAATTGCAAATCTCCTTTTCCTATGCCTATCTTGACTAAGGAAGAGGAAGACAAGAACAAAAGTTGTTTGTTTTCCAAAAATTCAACAAAGTGTATCTTAATTGTGATAAGGTAGATCCATGATCATGAAAGGTGAATTATTTGGTGGTCTATATAAGCAAAACCCAACCCATAACATCTTAATTTTGTCCAAGTGAGGAAGAGAGAGAAATAGAAGCAAGGTAGAGTGAGGAAAGGAGAGAAAGAGGATAAGAAAGGAAGGAAAAAGAAGGAGAAGTTTAGAAGGCTAAATACTCAAGGTAAGTTACCTTAATCCTCACTTGAATCCATTTTTTCTTCTTTATCTTTGAGGATCAAAAACTCACCCTCCTTCTCTTACCTAAGCTGCTAGAAAAGCTAAGGGAAGGGAGGAGTCTTGCTACTTCTTTCAAGAGCAAACAAGAAAACCAATTCACAAAGTGAGCTAGGGAGATTTTTAGGTAAGTTTAACAATATTTCTTTTTGAAGAAAAGTTTTTTTGTAATATTTATATGGGATTTTAATCTTAGCACTTTGATTATTGGTCATGAATGTTGCTACATCATGTTACATATTGATCATGCATGTGATGTATGTTTGAATACTTAGGCTGGTTTAGATAGTTCTGCATAGGTATGGCTATGGGGGGTAAAACTTTTAGCTTCTGTTTTTAAGAATCTGAGAAAAATCGGTAAGGAATTAAAATAAATGGTTAACATGAAAGTTATAGATCTATGTCTCATGGAAATTTAGCCACTGGAATTATGCAATTTGAAGTTCATATGAGGTAGATATGATCCGATTAGTACACAGAGGTCAGAAAATGTTTATTCAGGGAAGAGTATGTTATTAAAGCTTTAGATTTTGAATTTCTGGGAATATTCTGTAGGGAATTAAAATAGTGCTCCAACATAACAATTATAGATATATGGCTCATCGATTTGTACCAACTAGAATAACTCCATTTGGAGTTCATATGAGGTAGATATGATCCGATTAGTACGCAGAGGTCAGAAAATGTTTATTCAGGGAAGAGTATGTTATTAAAGCTTTAGTTTTTGAATTTCTGGGGATATTCTGTAGGGAATTAAAGTAGCGCACCAACATAACAATTATAGATATATGGCGCATGGATTTTTACCAACTGGAATAACTCAATTTGGAGTTCATATGAGGTAGATATGATCCGATTAATACGCAGATGTCAGAAAATGTTTATTCAGGGAAGAGTATGTTATTAAAGCTTTAGTTTTTGAATTTCTGGGAATAGTCTGTAGGGAATTAAAATAGTATGCCAACATAACAATTATAGATATATGGCTCATGGATTTTTACCAACTGGAATAACTCAATTTGGAGTTCATATGAGGTAGATATGATCCGATTAGTACACAGAGGTCAGAAAATGTTTATTCAGGGAAGAGTATGTTATTAAAGCTTTAGTTTTTGAATTTCTGGGAATATTCTGTAGGGAATTAAAATATCACGCCATCATAACAATTATAGATATATGGCTCATGGATTTTTAGCAACTGTAATAACTCAAGTTTGAGTTCATATGAGGTAGATATGATCCGATTAGTACGCAGAGGTCAGAAAATGTTTATTCAGGGAAGAGTATGTTGTTAAAGTTTTAGTTTTTGAATTTCGGGGAATATTCCGTAGGGAATTAAAATAGTGCACCAACATAACAATTATACATATATGGCTCATGGATTTTTACCGACTAGAATAACTCAATTTGGAGTTCAAATTTGGGAGATATGGTCTAATTAGTCAGTAAAGGTCAGAACCTACACGAGAAGAAATAATACTAAATTTAAAGGAGTAATAACACCATGATATATTACTATTTTGTTGATATGATTAACATAATAGTTTTTGATAATTGTCTTAGCTTTCCATAGACACTAAGATCATCCTAATCAGAGTTAAAATGAGAGAGTTATGCTCTAATTTGTAAGCAAAGCCTGTGTTAAAAGTTAGTAAAACCTATTTTCAATATTTTTTCTACCCTAGATGAATTTTTTAAACTATAGGGTAATAGTAGAAATCAATTTGAGGAAAAATGCTCTATAAAATTTGTAAGAACATGTGTTGGAAATGATATAAGTAATAAGAAAATGACTAAATGCCTAGACATAAAGAAAATGAAAAGATGAAAATAATATTCAAGAAAGAAGAGGAATTTTATAAATGAAAATAATAAATGCCTAGTGTATGCCCTAGTTATTGCCATTGCATGAACTTACTACCATTTTAAGTGTGTAATTTTTAACATGGAATTTACCCTAGTACTCATATAAAATTTCCAAGAAGTTTGGAAAGTACCGGTTTTATTTGAAAAATCTTAGTATGCTCCGTGGTTGCAGTATTTCCACATCAGAAAAGAATTATTCTAGTTACTGAAAAAAAAATTGTGATTTGTGAAAAGTGCATGTCTAAGGAAAGCTCTGGCAAGGAAAGACTTGGTACTTAAGCGTGTCCATTAGTGACCCACCTCTCTTTCCTGGGAACTTTCCTGGTGCGTTGTCTACAGACTACAATTACTATCCAGTTATCGAGGTATTAGTGTGGAATTTTGATATGGACATATTTTATAAAGTAAAAATTAGAAAATGATTATATTCATGGCATAATTTCAGTTTACCAATGAATTTTGAGAATGATTATGTTTTGATAAATTATGGCATGAGATATAATGAACGTACTTGTTATTGGAATCATATTTTTGGCTATTAATATGAAAAGAAAAGAAATGAGCACAGTCACATGGCAATCCGTGTGGTGCACCAATAGGGGACTCCCTACCAACGGTTATGATTATGTTCATGAGAAAAGAAAGAGAAAGTGTGCCATGTCGGACGGAGCGAGATAAGCCCGTACCGAAAAGTAAAGAATACTCACCCTGACCGGGGTAGCTGGAAGGAAGAATAAGTTGATAGCCATCATATGAAATTCGAAAAATAGTTGTTCATGCCATACATGTCATAACTGTACAATTTTCATGTGCATGATAAAGTGCATTCGTGTGACCTAAAGATATTTTCTATAGTTTATACAGCTGAACATGACGTGATGAACTATATTGATGATGAATTATTGTTGAACATACTGGGATTTAATTCTCACTATATTTCCATATCATGTTCAGAAAATTAGTTATACAGTTGTTTTCAATGAGACTTGTTATTACCGTACGTATGATCGAGGTGCCCTATCTTGGGCAAATATCTATTATTGCGGACATATCAGTTGTTGAAGTGACTGAGATTCCGGCAGAGGTGCCGCCACCCGCACCAGTGGCCCCGTTAATAGTCTATGTGGATGATTAGGGCTTATATGTACATGTATGTCTTGTACAAAATGTTTGTATTAATTATGTGAGTGTAAACTTAGTATTGTATAATTAAATAAATGTTATTGTGAGTTAAGATGAGGTAATAACTTCATGATGTTAAATATAAAAAATTAAAAAAAAATTGTTACATAAATAGAGTTGTTACAGTGCACAAAGTGTGCCAAGTAAGCCCTATTTCCCTCACGATTGGCCAATAATAGGAGATGCATAGCCCTTTGCAGGTATGGCCATGTGACTGCACTAGGTAAGTAGACCAAAATGTTATGGATCCCTAGTGTGACCATGATTATGAATGTATGTATGGTCAGTGCTTATGTTTCAGTTAAATAATTTGAGATGTTTTAAGGAATGGAATGTGTACTATTTTTCTGAAAAATTTGCTAGCTATTGAGATTATCATTTCACTTTTTATGTCCACATAATCACATTCCAGGTACTCCAGCAAGAGGTGAGCAACATGGGTCTCAAGATTGACTCATATGATCATGATTGTATTTTTCTTAGTTGTGTAACATATGTGGGATGGCCTAGATGAGTACTAATTCCCGTTTAGACAGCTAATAATGTGATGTAATATAAGTGATGGGCTGTACCATTTTCTTTTATGGCATGAGATCCTTTATGTTGTAAGTAATGCATATCATGCCTAGCTAGTTGCCTATAAGGAAATGAGATTTGAAAATGCTTGAAATAGCCTGAAGTACTTGTATGCTTATCCAAGAAAGATAACTAACAATATAAGTGAATAGTTGAACTTATGGGCTAGGTGGTCATTGCCAAGAATTTATAGATAATAAGGAACACTCTACGATTTAGATTTTGGAGGTCTTACACACAACGCTCTCTATAAGAGGCCCGCAGCCTCTTCATCCCTAGCAGCGATTTTGCATTCCCCTTCACCCCCCAAATACAAATTCTTGCCTCCAATCAACCATAATAACCTCTCATTACGTTTCCTTGCTTAAATTACATGGTTTTTCATCTTCTTTTGCTGGATTAAATAGCTCTTTCAGCATTTGAGTTGGATTCAATGGAAATTTTCTAGGGTTTTAAGGAAATTTTGATCTTGCATTTTTTAGCCACAAATCAAGCTAAATTGGGTATGGTTTACTTCATTTTTTTTGCTAAAGTTGATCTCCATACTTAATTGTTACTGGCTTGCATTGAATTGGAACTTCAAGTTGAGAATCCACCACCCATTCTTCCAACAATTCAAGAGCGCACACCAGATGTTCGGTAAAATGCCTCAGTGAATTTCGTAAATCTAATGGCTCCAAAAACTTCAAAATTGAGCCTATCAAAAAGGAAGAATAGGGTCAAAGACCCTTCAGCATTCAACAACATGACATTTATGACTAAAGAGATTTATCAGCACCATATCAAAGTGGTGGTGCATAAACCCATCGTTCCAAAACGAAGATTTATTGTCAACATTGGGCTACCTCATAGAGACAATATCCTTCACAAGCATTGGGAGATTTTCTACAGGAACTCAAAACTAGGGGTCATTCTCGTGGTATAGGAGTTTTACTCCAATGCTACAGTCCATGAATATCATAAAGCACAGGTTAGAGGCAAGATGGTGAAATTCACTCTGCATGCCATCAATGAGTTCTACTCACTGCCTGACATTGAGGATAATGAATACTCGGCACTTCTTCAATCATACATTGACTTTGAAGACATTATTTGCACTCTTTGCTACAGGGGGCTTCTTGGAAATTGGATAGCAATGGCAACCAGTGTATTTTGCTAGGGCTAATATGAATAAAATGGCTAATGCCTGGCACTATGTTGTGTCAGCCAAATTCATGCCCAGCTTGAACATGAGTGAAGTCTGGAGGGACAGGGCCATTCTGTTTTATCCTATACTAAAGGGCCTTTCTATTGATGTAGGAAAAATTATCCACAGACAGATGCTAGGCTGCATTAAGTCTTAAGGCGGCTCCCTCTTTGCCCTTAGTCTAATCAATGGTCTATGTAAGAATGCAGGAGTAAGCTGGGATTCCACTGAGGCTCTCATCCAACCAATGAGATCTATATCCTATGCAGACATACAAAAATATAAAGGGCATGAGGAAGCAGAAAAAGAGGAGTTAGGGGTTTAGCCACTTACTATAGGGGAACCTGGTAGCAGTTCAGCTTCACCACCAGTAAAGCACACTATTGACAAATTATGGGAGCTAACTGAATGCTTGAGCCACCAGATGAATGATTTGGCACTCTACCAATACTCTATAGCACAGCATCACAATGCTTGTTTCAGTTAGTTAGCCCATGCCCTGAACCTTCCAAAAGCATTACCAGCACCTCCTAAACCGTCCTTTAAGCTTACACTGGAGCAGGATGAGATGGATGGTGACAACTAATCAAGGAAATTTCACTAAACCTTTCCTTATTTTATTACTTGTCTTTTTTTATCATTTTCTTTTCCATTTTACATTGGGGACAATGTAAGTTTTTAAGTGTGGGGGGTCACTTTATAATTCAGCTGGATAACTGTATAATAAACCATACACTTATGCATTATTTACTTTGCTTTTATGATTTATGCACTTTTGATTCCAGTTATTAAATGGGATGAGCATGTGAACTTATTTCAATCTATGAGTTAGTGTTAGTTAAATCAATAGCCAACAATATAAATGTTTAAATTGCTAATAGCTCTTGAGAAACGTAGAAAAATTATGATTATGTGTAATTTTAATTTTCTTGCAATTTATTATTATCCATTTTTTTAGGATACTAAAACTATTTTGCCCAACAACTTTGAGTATTTAATTTATCTTTTACTTAGAAAAAGTTTATATAACTCAAAATATTTTATGATCTCACCAAATTTCTAAAACCTATTGAAATGCTACTTAAGGCGAAATCTTAGGCTGAAACTATTAATTAGGAGATAATTTAGGCTTTGATGAGATTGAGCCTTTCAAGTCAAACCCAGGCAATAAAATATCCTTAGCACCTGTATTTTGAGCTTAATTAATATATTCTATTTTTTTTTCATACCCATTGAAGAGCCAAGACCAAATTTCATTAATCCCTTTAATTGTTTTCCCTAATTCACTCATCCCATGATTAATTTTGAAATGCTTGTTTTGTAGAGCTATATTAATAAAAGGGTGGAAGGGTGGAGTAAGGACAAAAGAAAGAAAAAGTCCAAAAATACGGATGAAAGTCTAAGCAGTGAAAGAAAAAAAGAAAAAAAATGTGATGATGATGATGAATTCAGTAAAGTAAAGGAATAAGTGTGGGGAAAAAATTCCCCAAACATGAGAAAGTTCAAGTGAAGTATAATTAATAATGTGGTATTGGGAGATCAAGCCTAAATTTATATCTTCTATCTCACCCTATAACTTAGCCACATTACAAGCTGATTAAAGCCCTTTTGATCCTAAAAAGTAGTTTTAGCCTACATTAGTGGAGAGTAGCATGAAAAATAAGCATATGGAAATCCTAAAAAAAGGTCCATACCTAATTTCTTTAGATATATAAACTCATTTGGGTGAAAGATGGTTGAACAGCTCAAAGACACACACACACTCAAGGCTCTAGAAAATAAATCATGAATTGTATTTGAACTAAATATTGTACATAATTATTAAATTTTCTAAAATTTCTTCAAGAGCATACAACTTTCACTATGAGGCAACTTATTGGTAAGTCTTTTACTTATCTCATATATTGAATATTCTTCACATGAATTAATTTTCTTGAGGACAAGCAAAAAAGTAAGTGTGGGGGTATTTGACATGCTATAAATAAAGCTTGTATTTAGCATGTTTTAAGTTGCTTTTTATTTAACTTGAGTAGGAAATAAATAGAATTTAATTGAGTTTTGTGTTTTATGTCATAGGAATAATAAAGAAGAAAAGAAGAGGAAAATAGAGAGAAAATATGGAAAAATGCTACTTTTCGACCATCAATCACTAATTGAGGCATATCTTTCTCATTTGAACTCCAATTGAGGAGATTCCAATGGCTATAGAAAGAAGAGACATAAAGTTACAACTTTCGTGATCGACACTTTAGAAAAATCTAGAAGTTTCAGGGAATTGCGGCTTTAGGACGGATCAAGAGCGCTGCGACATCGTGTTAGGTTGGATCTAGAGTACCGTGACACTCCCCAGCGTGCCATAGCGCTTGAGCCCAAAATGGACCAAGCACCGTGGTGCCCCATTGCTAGAATTTTGAAGCGTTCACGGCTATAGCTCAAGCACCAAGGCGCTCCGATAGTCTATTTTTGTAGTGCTGCAGGCTCGAGTAGCGTGTCGCAGCGCTCGCTGCCACACTAGGTTGCTGAGTTCAGAATTTTTAGGTCTTTTTTACTCCAGCTGAATCCTAACGGACCAAATTTTGACCTATAAACAATTCTACTTCAAGGAAGAGAAGCCAATCTATAAAAAGGGAAGAAAGGAAGCATCAAAGAGGATTGAAGCTCTAAATTACCTTCTTTAATTCTTGTTTAGATTTTCTTATGGCCTTGTATAGGTGATTTATTTTTAGTTTGTAGAGGAAGATTGAAACCTCAAGGGATCGTCATGCATTGTGAGATTTGGAATTGGTTTTATTAATTCAATCTTAACCGGGAATTGATTATTCATCTACTCTTATCTTTTCTTAATGATTGTTAATATAATTGCTAGGGAGGCCTACTAGTATATTATATGTCTTAATCTACTACTGAATTAGGTTTTGAACAATATTTTCATTACTTTATTCATGAAGCAAATATGATTAAGGATTTTGGATTATAAATCATTAACCTTATGATGAATGATCAACTAAATTAAATATAACCAATGTGCTTATATTTATTTAGCTCTATCAGTTTCTCTCGTTCTTTATGCAATTAATAGGTTAGACTTTACCGATGTGCTAAAGGATATCTTATTAATTAGGGTTTAATTGGTACGATTGTTACCAATTCACTAGGCTCAAGGAGGAACAGGGATAGAATCCCAATGGTAGATATTTGGTTTAAGATTGATGATTTTGTCAGTGATTAATGCAATCCCTTGATGGTGGATATCGACAGAAACCAATGCCCCGCTCATTAATTACTCTCTTAATTTCTTTCTTATTATTTGCTTTATTATTTACAATTATCAAATCCCCTTTTTCTTAATCACATAAGCTAACACCAGTCTCTATGGGATCGACCCTTACTCCCATCACTATAGATTAGTTGAGAGGTAAGGTATCAATTTGGGTGTACTTGCAACAGTACAAACTAATAGCACATTAAGACACAATTTTCCTATCTATGAGTCTGATACTAAGCTATCTGGAAAACATAGAAAGAAGATAGGTTAAGTCTTATGACTTAGTGAGTAGGTAGCATATACTATACTCGAACAAGATAAGTAACTCGCTTGAACTTTTCATAAAACATATAGTTCAAAGCAAAAAATGATATCCATAGACATAATACCTTTTAGAAAGCAACAACACAAAATTATATTGTAACCTTTACCAAGTCTAATAAGTATATGGTTCTAAGAATATAGTAATTCATGAGAATTTTAATCTCGAGGAAAACATAATTGTTTTAGAAATTACCAAATGATCTAAAAATTATTCCTACTTATTATTTCGAAGTTCCCCTTTGCAAAAAAGATAACACTTTTATCAGAAGCATTATGTAAAACTACACTTCACTAGAAAACACATTACCCTCAAAAATGAATATCTCATATACTATCCTTAATCTAGCATGAAGAGAAATCAACTATCCCAAAATCTATCAAATATATCGTTATCATAGTATATCAAACATATCATTTAATAGAATAGCCATTCAGAAAACATATTATTTTCATTCCAAAAGGGGTCTTATTCTAAAATATTTTAGTTTAAGAACAATGTGCTAAATAATCTGATTTAGTTCTAAGTAATGTTTAATAGAAGAATACTAGCTCAAAGAAAAAACCATAATTAACACTATTAAATTGAAAAATCATTTCAAAAGGAAAACATAACTATTTAAAAATCTAAAAGGAAACAGTAGAGCAAAAATTATAAATTTATTGAAACTAATTCGATAAAGATCAAATAAGGTAAGATACCATAAAACAAAATTAAATAATGATATTTTCCCAAAAAATTTTAGTAGAAATCAATACTTCCTTATTAACATTTTTAATCAAAGGAAGGAATTCTAAGAATGGAAATAATTAAAATTACTGTTAAAACATTTATCATTTTAAAAAATTCATAACACTCTATTATTGAAGAGTTGAATAAAATCCAACTTCAATGATTAGTAAAGCTTATTTTTCTTAATTATAACAACAACTAAATTAACAAACTTTACCATACAGATATTAAATTCATGTCTTCATACTTACCAAATCACTTAGTCATTTAAGTTTCAAATAAGTAAAACAATTTTTTGTTCACAACCAACAATTAATCATGGTAGAAAATTACAATAGGTTCTTAAGAAAAATAATTTCACACTAATCACATAACTCCAGTGAAATTATTTATATATGGAATCACAACTTATTAGACCATCACACTTTAAATTTCAAGCTCCTTTACCAAAATATCACATATCCACATTATCTTGGCTCACCTCACAATATTTTGACATAAATCAATCTTTCATATTACTCAAACTTTAGACAAAACCACAACCTATTGTCACAATAGATGATAAATTCAAATCAATAAATAAATAATTGCGAACATATACATATATGAGTTCCCAACATAAGAGATTAGAAGTCTTATTACTATGACAATAAAGTAAATAAGATAGGATAAAAATAAATATAATTCAATACATTATTCCCAAGAAGAAATTTTGTTTGACATATAATTCATAAGGGAAAATCACTATTATAGTCAAGCACACAGTCTGTAAGGAAAAATCACTAGTATAGTCAAACACATAGTCTATAAGGAAAAATCACTATTATCATCAAACATACAATTTGAAAGGAAAAATCACTATTATCATTAAACACATAGTTTGTAAGGAAAAATCACTATTATTGTCAAACACAGTCTGTAATGGAAACATAACTAGTATCGTCAGGCAATAACCTGTAATCCACTAAGCAAAGTGCTATAATTTTGTTAGGTCAAAGCCTGTAACTCATCAAGTCAAAGCTCGTAATTATGTCAAGAGGCATCACGTATCTCCTACGCCAAGGTATCTACATGTGTTGGCCATTACATAGGGCTAGCATCACTCTCGCTAACTGGGGTTTCAAGGTGCTCCAAGGCTTTCATTTAATATTCCTAGCAAGCAATAACTCTAATAAGACTCCTTTTGAAAAAAATATGTGAAAAATAATTTCATAAATGCATAGAATTAGAAAGACCTTTAATCTAACCATTCTTTACAATCAAGGTCACATTTAAATTTGTAACAATCTCATAATGCAATTTCAGAAACCATAATACATTAGCACATAAGATGCCACTTATAACATTTCAAGTTCAATCAAAGCATAGTTTCACTATAATTTCTTTGATTATAAAACGATACGTATTTTTAAGTAAACATCAATAAAGTCGTAACTCCAATCTCTCCATTTCACCAATAGGATAATAAGGATTAATAACATTATTGGTGTCAACAATATATTTCAAATATGCAACATTTTCATGCAAGACATGTTTGTACAATTCCATTATCAAATGATATCAATAAAACCCATCTTAATGAATATTTTACAAACCACAATTTGACTTAAATTCATGACATACACAAATGATGCATGTCTTGTGGCCTAAAGGCCTTATGATAGAAGTTATTAATATTTAAGGTTAAGACACATATTCGAAAATATATATCAACCATATAACAACTCTAGTTTACCATATATATATATATATATATATATATACAAACATGATTTAGAAATTGAAACAATCTTAAATACATACTATAGTGTATGTTATCTACTCACAAGGCTATAGATCCAAGATTGGGTAAAGCTTCATTTTAAGATGCCTAAGAATGCTTATTCAAAGTTTACCAAGATACAACTTACTTCTTGGATTTTTCGACAAGATTTTTGGCATCCTTAAGCAAAATCAACCAGTCCAAAATGTAGCTCTCACCGTCACAAGTATAATGATACCTTTGGCATATCAAACTAAGGTCTAGATTGGTAAGAATCTTAGAGAAAAGATAGAAGAAATTTCTAGAGAGACGCAAGGAAGAGAGAAAAAAATGGGGAAAAAGAGTCGCAAGTGAAAGTTTAATAAACAAGAGGGCATTTGTTTTCATTTTTCCTAGTGTCGGAACCCTAGTAAGCTTCCATAATGAACTTGAGCATTTTGGAAACCAAATCTCATGTGCCCTAATTCTCTTATCGTGACAATGTCCTGGTAGTATCGTGATGGTAACGTTTATGGACCTCTAGAACAGTAAAACATATCCCTACCATCATGATATCATCTCAATGATAACGCTTTTTTATTTTGATTCCAAGCTTCTAAAAAAATCCCTTCATAACAGTGATCCTATTGATATGTTTTTGAACTGAAAATTTCAAAAATCTTGATATGTTTTGTTTACGTTTTTAAAATAACTCACAAAATAAAATAAGGTATATATATTAAAAATAAAATATGGTCATTTGATAGCAAAACACAGTTATATAAAGCAAAACATAATTAATTTAGACAAAATCATAATCACTTAAGATAAAGCATGAACATTTAAGAGAAAACCTGCTTGTTTAAAATTGAGAGATATTACATAGAATTGATAGTAAAAGATAAAGATGGAGGAATATAGAAGAGTAAGACTAAAAGGGAAAGTTAATTTCATTGAAGGTTACTTGCTTAGAAATATAATAAACTTTACTTGACAAGTCTAAACATTTGAATCCTTTGTGATTAGGAGCATAGCTAAGAAAAGTACGCTTGGATAACTTAAAATTTAATTTATGCTATTGATAAGGTCTTAATAAGGGAAAACATGAGCATCCAAAAACCTTAAGTTATGCATAATCACATGTAGAGTGAAATAGTACCTTACAAGGAGAAACATAAGGAAGAATTGACGTTGAGAGTCTATTAATGATGTAGGTGGCTATTTTGAATGGATAATCTCAAAATCTTAAGGACATAAATTTTGTGGCCATGAGTAAAAGTCTTATTTCAATAATATGTTTATGCTTCCTCTCAACTCTAAATTTTGTTTTAACGTATAAGGACATGACAACCGATGGATTATTCTATTCTGATTGAGATAAGGAGTAAGAACTTTGAATTCACCTCCACCATCAGATTATGCATTTTTATTTTACACTCAAACTGTAATTCCACCATATGTTTAAAATTAACAAAAGTAGTAGCAACATCTAACTTCAATTTTAGAAAATAGATCCAATTGAAATTAGAGAAAGCATCTACGAACACCACATAGTATTTAAAACCATTAAAAGACATTGTAGAAGAGATACCCAAAACATCAGTGAAAATTAACTCCAATGGCGTAGAATATACTACATTAGAAGAAGAGAATGTAGTATTTAGGCTTTTCCTAAATAGAAATTATCATAAAAAGGATTGGCATAACGGGTAAGGAGTAGTGGCTAAGTCTATTATGCCAAATTACAAAGGAATCTTTCCTAGCAAGTACTACATTTACAAAATGCTAAGGCTTTAACAATACCTGCATGCATTTTGGCTTTACCTAAATAGCAATTGTCACAAAAAAGAATGGCATAATGGGTAAGGAGTAGTAGCCAAGTCTATTATACCAAATTATAGAGAAATCTTTCCCAATAAGTACTACATTTACAAAAAGCTAAGGTTTTAACAATAATTGTATATTGTCATAAGCATACAACCCATTTCCTTTAACTATTCCTTGTAAGAAAACTTGGTGTGTAGCCTATGATTTTACAAGCATTTGTTACGATGAAACTCAAAATAGATACTATCTCCTTTAGCAAAAAAAAAGATACACTTATACAATTCTTTGTTTATGTTAGGCAAATGCAATAAGCATTTAGAGCTAAAATAAAAGAATTATAAGGAATTTGAATGAGAGATGAACCAATATGCTTGATAGAAAAACTTAAACTATCCCCAATTGTTGTGTATGTTTCACTAGTTAATTGCAAGCACACGGCGTAATTGTAGTTAGTTCGGTGAGTATGGATTGTATCCTACAAAGAACAAAAATCAATTACTAGAGTTTTACGAAATATGCTATCTAGATCAATGTAATTCCATAGAGATGAAGTCACAATTAAGTAAATAAGGAATTCAATTAACAAAGCCTAGGGTTAAGGTTTACCACACTTATGATATTCAACAATCAATATGTACTTTTAATTGTAATTATCTGAGTAATTAAGGATGGTTTATCCTTGATTAATTAATAATCTCTTTCAAGCATTACTAATCGTACGTAGATTAATCCAATTGCCTACTTTCGTGGTTCTTACTTAAGTACATTAAGTTGTATGCCAACCATGGAATTCAATTAAAAGGTTTTCTCATGGCCACTAATTGATTCAATTCCTAGAAAACCTTAAACTACTTTCATGATTAAGATATCTCTAATTAACTATTAGGTTCCGATATTAACTTTTACCTTTTAGTTCATCAGTTAATAGCCTAAGGTGTGGTAGATTGGTGATCACGCTTTCTATCAACTCTTATACATGCGCATAATAGTTAATCATAATTAATCCATAAGTAATCTTAATTAGGGTTCCACAATTCAATTCAATAATGTATCATTACATCATAAGTGGGTTTACCGAAACCCTAGATCAATATCTACTCACACATAATTGAATGTAAAACTCATAATTAAATTCATTGAATCATTCACCAATGTTTAATAAAAACTAAGAGAAAGAGTAAAAGTAGAAGTAGAGATGTAAAGTAAAAGAATAAAACCTAGATTGCAGAAGATAAATTAAGAATACAAGCTTGAATCAATCTCAAATTATACTATAAGAACATAAATCAAACAACGATTCTAATCTAATCTTACTTTAATGGTGTTTCCTAAGCCTAAATTGAGTAAAAATAAGTCTATATGAGTCAAGATGTGTTTCTCTACATTTCCCCATGTATATATATCACTTTGGCTACTCAAATCCCTAAAAAATACGAAGTGTATGAACACGAAGCATGGCTATGCTTCTTGACATGGCTTAGCCATGCTTCGTTCTGGAAATATGAGAATTCCTCCACTCTTCGCACAGAGCACGGCCTGGCCGTATTAGGGGCTCCAAGCTCAAATTTTACCAATTTCTTCTATATTGCCTCCTTACATCCTCCTCAGGTTGTTCCAAGTCCATATGGCCCTTCACATGAGTGTTTTCCCTTGCTTTTTGGTCTCTTTTGCTCACTTACAAACATAAAACAAATCAAAGCAGTATCCAAAGTAAAGCATAACCAAAAGTAGAGAAATAATCACAAGTTTACTATTAATTAAGGGATAAAATATAACCATTAAACACTCAATTTTTCCCTTTATCAACTCCCCCATGCTTAAACCTTTAATTGTCCTCAAGCAAATAACATGACATATCAGCAGGAAGGAGAAATATGCATTCAAATTCTAGATGACAAAAAAATGCAATACAGGTAATTCTTCACTCAATCAATATGAACACAATAGATATATAAATATACATTTATCAATTAGTCTCCATTTTTCTAAAATTAAATCCAAATTCTCTTATTATATACCTACTTCTATTGTTACCATTGATTGTATGCATCAAATTGATTTTTAGATCTATCTAAATTGCCTTACCCTTATTTCTATTTTTCTCACTCTTTTTCTCACTCAAATTCTTTAACTTCTCATCATTTTTTTCTTTTTTTATTTTTCTTTTCATTATTTCATTAACTTCTTTATAGAAATATACAGTGAGTGCATTTTATGCTCCATCTCACTAGGGTAAGGATAGCTAGGTACTCATACTAAGGCCTTTTTGGTGCCTTGAAGGGGTACTCAGAGTGAAAACTTTTTAGGGTTCTTATTCCCTCAATTTTTACTTCTCCCTACCTTCACACTCTCATAGTGTTAAAATCAAATAAGGCATACAATTCATAGCACAATAAGAGAGATACTTTTTTTTAAAAAAAAGAAGTTCAATACTATAAAAGAAAGACTAAGATGATAACTACCTACTTCATATTCTACTATGCATCATATATTCATGAGTTAAAATTAACCTATATTACATCAATCTATCTCTAGAATAGCAAACTTTGTGATAATGTAATGAGATAAGAGATATTCAGCCAGTAAAACAAAAATTCAACCAGTGAAAAGCCTAAAGTCTACTTTCCCATGTTTAAACTTGACATTTTCCTCAATGTCAGTAATAATGAATGTACAAGCAAAGGAAGAAGTAATACTTACTTGTTTACTGGTCTTCTAGAGGAGGAGGTGAAGGATTCAAACTCAGGTGCCAGTTGTACCATCCGTGCAGCATTCCCTGCATGCTTTGGATTGAATCATGGATTACATGCAGGGTGGTCCTTTGTGCTTTTTGTTCCTCCTCAATTCGATAAAGCCGTGAGGAGATAGATTGTTGGTACTCTTACTGCACATATGATGGACCTGTAGTGTCAATGTATTAAAAATGGGGTGTGGATGGTAGAGCCAAATATGGCTCAAGGGGAAAGTTATCCCCCTCAAGATCATCATCACCCTCTCTACCCTCTTCTAGAGGATAGATCAAATTCTGCTCATTAGTGACTACTGTCTTAGTGGGGCTAGGGAGGTGAAAGATTTAACATCCTAAGTCTCTAATAAAGTTATATAAATCTAAGAATAAGTACAAAATACATAGGACAAAGAATTAAAATGCTTAGTTATGTAATAATAAGGCATTTATAAAATAAGTGACATATAGTTAATCATAAATCATATAAATAAAATTATTAAGAGCATAATGGATGGGGAGAAGATACAAATACATTTTTAAGACATTACTAATCTAGGATTAGTAGTAAATTAAGGCAATATAAAACAACTAAGGAGTTGCCAAGTATCACCACAAAATTTCAGCCACATAGTATGTCACATTGCCCATAGAATTGTAGCCACCTTGCAACTACCAAAGCATGCCACATTGGCTACAAAATTGCAGCCACCTTGCACCTACCAAAGCATGCGACATTGGCCACAAAATTACAGCCACCTTGCAGCCAATTTTCACCTACCAAAGCATGCCATGTAACAACTCCATTTAAGTAACAAGTTTTTTTAAATACCATGAAGTTATTACCTCGTTACAACTTAACTCAAAATAACAATTATTTAATTTATACAATACAGAGTTCACATACACGTCATTAATAAAAATGTGCGTACAACATATCAAACAAATAAATATCTACATCTTATTTATTCTGGTTGACCAATTTCGGAGATACAGGTGCGGGTGGTTGCACCTTCACCGGGATCTGAGCCAACTCAACCACAAACATTTTATTTGATTCTGGGATCTGCCTAACATAAAGTAACTCGATCCAACGTGTACTAAAAGCCAGAGCCATAGAAAAATCTACATAACTAATTTTCTGAACATGACATAGAAATATAGTGAGAATTAAATCCCAGTAAGTTCAACAATAAATCATCATCAATATAGTTCATCACGTCATGTTCATCTATATAAACTACAACAAATATCTTTGATCACATGAATGTACTATATCTATGCACATGAGAATTCTACAATAAAGACATGTATGACAAGATTAACTATTTTCAGAATATCATATCATGACTATCAATTTATTCTCATATCAAGCTACCCCGGTCAAGGTGAGTATTTTCTACTCTCCGGTATGGGCTTTTCTCGCTTCGTCTGACATGGCACACTTTCTCTTTCTTTTCTCATTAGCATAATCATAACCTTTGGTAGGGCATCCCCTACTGGTGCCCCACATGGATTTGCGATGTGACCGTGCTTATTTCTCTTCTTTTCACAATAATAGCCAAAAATCATTGGTAATCATGCCATAAACATAACAATTTCAAATATCACTTTATAAAATATTTCCATGTCAAAATTTCACACTTAAGATGGTAAGAAGTTCATGCAATGGCAATGACTATGGCATAGACTAGTCATTTATTATTTTCATTTATAAGATTCTTCTTCTTTTTAAAATAGTAATTTTATTTCTTTATTTTCTTGATGCAGGTTTTCATCCTATCTGATCTTCTCTTACTAAGCAGAGCATAACTCCCTAAATTTAACTCTGATATAGGTGATCTTGGTGTCAATTTAAAGATAAAACAATTATCTAAAACTATTATGTTGAACAGTTGAACAAAATATTAAGAAATTATGGTGATATTACTCCCTCAAAGTACATGTTATTTCTTCTCGGGTAGGTTTTAATATCTACCTACTAATCCATCCATATCTCCCTCATAAGAATTCCAAATTAAGTGATTCTAGTGGCTAAATATACGTGACACATATAAAAATAATTTTTGTGTTAATCATTTATTTTAATTTCCTACAGAATGTTCCCAGAAATTAAAACACAAAAGCTATCCTAACATACTCTTCCCTGATTAAACATTTTCTGACCACTGTTTACTAATTAGATCATATCTACCTCATATGGAATCCAAATTTAGTGATTCCAATGGTTGAAAATCTGTGATACATATAGCTATAATTCTGATGTTAACCATTTATTTTAATTCCCTACAAAATGTTCCCAGAAATTAAAACACAAAATCTATCCTAATATATTTTTCCCTGATTAACTATTTTCTGACCACCGCTTACTAATCAGACCATATCTACCTCATATGGACTCCAAATGGAGTGATCCCAGTGTCTAAAAATCCCTGACACATATTGCTATAATTCTTATCTTAACCATTTATTTTAATTCCTTACAGAATGTTCACAGAAATTAAAACACAAAAACTTAAAATTTTGCCACCCATAGCCAAACCTATGCAGAACTATCTACACCAGCCTGAGTATTCAAACATACTTAATATGTAACATGATATAGAAACAACCATGACCAATCATCATTGTTCTAAGATCAAAATTTTAAATAAATATTACAAGTTTCAAATCTTTTCTTCAAAAAGAAATATTGTTAAACTTACCTAGAGCACTTAGTCCTCTAGACTTCTCTTTCCTCTTTCTTCCTTTTTTCCTCTCCTTTCCTCACTCTACCTTACTTATATATTTCTCTCCCTCACCTGGACAAAATTATCAAGCTATAAGGGTGGGTTTTGCTTATATAGACTATCAAATAATTCACCTTTCATAATCATGAGTCTACCTTATCACAATCAGGATGCACTTGGTTGAATTTTTAAAAAACAAACAACTCATGTTCTTGTCTTCCTCTTCATTAGTCAAGATATGCATAGGAAAAGGAGATTTGTATTTTGAAAATTATGATAATATGTTCTTAAGATAAGGAACAAGGTCCCTTTGATTTAGGGATTCATTTCCTTTTTCTTTTGTCTTAATCAAGTATGATGGGTTTGCCTTTTTATGTGGCAAATTTTTAGCCCTTGAATCTCCATTATTTGATTGAAATTATTTGTGTGATTTAGGAATGTTTTGTCCTAATGCCATGTATTATCATACCACTTGCTAAAATTATGAGTGTAGGATATAGATGTTTTGTCCTAAAGCCTTGTATTATTATACCACTTGCTAAATTTTTTGTCTTAAAGCCATGTAACCTAATCTTTATTATATTATCACATATTTATTTTATTTTATTTTTCCTCTTGGATTTGGGCTTATTCCTACCCATTTCCTTTGCTTTGGATAAAATTCTACCTTTCTTAGAGGGCTTGGACACATTTTCATAATTTTTGGGCTATCGGTCCAATTTCTATATCCTAGTCTAAGTCTATGTTTTTCTTGCTTAGGTTATCCAATGGGCTTGCTAGAAACTTATGTGAAGTGGAAAAACTCTATATGAAGTGTCCATAGGTGAAAGCCCAATGTATGGGTGAATATGTTAAACTTAGTAACTCTAGTTCTTGAATTAGGAAAAATTACCCTAATCCAATGTTTTCTTGAAATTTTAAGACCTTTACTTGTTTCCAAAAATTTATCTTCCTTACCCAAGAATTTTACCTTTCTTTAGTATATTTATTTCTAATTTTTCCTCTTAGGTTTTCTCGCTTTACCTATTGTATTAATGTTTGAACATTTCTATGCATACATGTAAGGTGAAGAATTTCTAAGGATTATATTTCCTTAGATATCTAAAAATTGTCTAATAAATTTTATTTACTTAATTAAATATTTATGTACCTTTATCAATAAAAGAAACGAAATTAGGGATGTTACTTTGAATACTTTTGTACTTTTATTAATTCATGAAACGAAATTAGGGATGTTACATGCCACATTGCCCATAAAGTTTTGTCCACAAAATTACAATCACCTTGCAGTCACCTTGCACCTACCAAAGCATGCCACATTGCCCATAAAGTTGTAGCCACATAGTATGCCACATTGTCCATAAAATTTCAGCCCACAAAGTTGTAGCCACATAGCATGTCATAATGGCCACAAAATTTTAGCCACCTTGCAGCCACCTTGCACCTACCAAATCATGCCACATAGCCACAAAAACTTCAGCCAAAATCAGCTAAGAAAAACACCACCTTTCAGCAAGGAAATCCTACCACATAGCCATAATTATTTCAGTAACATTCCAGCCAAGAAACAGCCACCCACTTCAGCCATGTTTTTTCCCACAATCTGAAAAATCATGCAAAAGCTGCTACCCCACACCATGCTCTACATTCTCACGCCCTCCCTATAGAAACCACAAGGGAATCCCTACAAAAACACAAGGGAATCCTTGCAAAACATAGCTTATTTTTCTTCTTGAGTGGTGAAAACCAGCAACCAAGAATTATGTTGTCTAGGTATTATTTTGAGCAGAAAATTCAAACCCCATTCCTTATGAAATTAGCACCCAAGAGGGAGAGAAGGTAGCCAAAAAACTTAGAACCAAAGGGGGAGAGAAACCAAAAAAAAACGTAGCTAAGTTGCAAGGGAAACCAAGAAGAGAAACAAGCTAAAGTTTGAGAATCCAAAGAGCATTTCTGCACAAGGTGAGTTTCCCCTCTTAAGAAAAGTTGGTTTGTAGTGAGTAAAGCTCATTTTAGGTTCTGCATCGGTGATTCTTAAGCATAAGATGTAAGATGTTAAAGTTGAAAACTTGGAACTCTAGTTGTAGGGAACAATCTTTGCCATCTAAGTAATAAATATGTTGAAGAACTACACATTCTACACCTAAAATTTTTAGGCCCTCTATTATTGAACTGTTTGATTGGGTAAATGACCTTTAAATTTTCTAATATTTAGTGAAAAAGTCTTGAAATATTGATAATCAATTCTAAAATTTTTCATGATTTTTGAGAACCTACATATAGGTCATTTACAATCAAAACAATGCTAAGAATAATCTACTGGATAACATAGGCTATTGATGGAAATGCTAAACATTGAAGGGGTTAGATGTTGAATTTTCCTATGAAAAATTTATGACAAGTGATAGGGATCCTAATTAAAGACCCCACAAAATTTTAGAGAATTGTGGCAGGTTAAAACATAATAAAATATAGAAACTCGGTGTGACAGAAAGTGAGTTAGAACATACTAGAACTAGGGACATCCATAAAAAGTATGTTATTTGAGTGGTTAAATGAATTAGTTTTTACTTGAAACTTTTATGGATATTATATAACATATCTAGGATGCTCCATATAAAATATCACGAATTTCGAAGAAGTTTTATCCATCTAAAGGAATGGAAAAAAAATAGAAATGGAACTCAAACCAATATGCACTATTCTAGATTATGGAGGTAGTTCTTAGGGTAAATGGAAGGGTTAAGGGCTGAGAAAACCATGAAATAAAATAGACAAGTAGAGAAACCTCCATGGAAAATTTTAGAATTTTTAGAGGACTTTTGTTATATTTAATAATAACCCAAAATCTGAATAGAGTTATAGTTTTGTTTTGGGGGTTAGAAACTCTTAAACTAGAGACTTATGATTTTAGAAGCGAATATGCATGCATTAACCAAAAGCTCTTATATGTTTTAGTTTGAGTTACTGGTAGTAACATTGGTAGCCTTGGAAAGAAAGTGATTGTGCAGAAATTGAGGTATCTAGCTTTTCCTTAAAACACTATTTATGTTTATAAACTTGAATTTATCAATTTCACTGGTTGCTTGACTTTTATGCTATAATGAATGATGGTCTAAAGATATGTTATGTATGTATTCTCGAGAATTAATGGGTGCCCAAGGTGTGCCAATTAAACCCTATTTCCCCCACGTATTGGCCAATAATAAGAGATGCATAACCCTTTTGCAGGTGTGGGACTGCATTTAGGTAAGTATACCATAATTTTATGGGTCTCTAGTGTGACTAAGATGATGTATGTATGTATGATCAGTGCTTATGTTTCATTGAAATAAATTGAAATGTTTTAAAGAATAGAATGTATACTATTTTTCTGAAAAATTTGCTAGCTATTGAGATTGTCATTTCATCTTTTTATGTCCTCATAATCACATACCAGGTACTCTAGCAAGAGGTGAACAACAAGGGTCTCAAGGTTGATTCATCTAAATATCGATATGGATTGTATTTTTTTTCCTTGTTGTGTAATATATGTGGCATGGCTTAGTAGAGTGCCAAGTCCCTTTTAGACAACTCGTAATTTCATATAAAATAAGTTATGGACTGTACACTTTTTTTTATGGCATGAGAGCCTTTTTGTTGTAAATAATGCATATCATGCCTAGTTAGTTTCCTGTAAGGAAATGAGATTTGAAAATGTTTGGAATAGCCTAAAATACTTGTATGCTTATCCAAAAAAGATAACTAACAATATAAGTGAATATGTGAATTTATGGGCTAGGTAGATATTGCTAAAAATTTACAGATAAGAGAAAAAAATAATACTAAAAAGTAATTTGTGAAATATTCTATGATGTGGATGTATGAAATAAGATGCTAGTCAGTTGGTGTTTGACAAAAGATATTATGACCATGGAGATGTAACTAATAGTCGGCATTTCTTTTAACAATTAATTTCATATGCAGATAAGATTTTAAATATATCCTCCTGCTTCCATCTATTGGTTGTAAATCCTGAAGGTTTGCCTCCAATCCTAACTCTCTTGCTATTATAGTTACTAGACCCCCTATTATCACCTTGCCATTCATAGCATTACACACCCTAGCCATCTGTTAGGCCATGAAGGCTCCAGTATCCACCTTATGACTGTTTAACATAGCCCAAAGAAAATAAAGCTCTCTTTTATTTGCAACCCCATCACTTTCAGCTCTACAAAAAATGGTATGAACCATCAGGTGTTGTAAATATCTAATAGTGAGATTGCAAATAAAAGAAACTTTCGAACTCGATGCATCATATTGCCTCCCCAAAAAAAATAGAGTTCCAAAAACGTTGAGCAAGAAAACTTGAGGGGACTGATCTATCTCCCCTAGGATGTAATTTGAATAATGCATTAAATTGAGCCAATGATAAATTAAATGTACAGTCAAATAATCTAAATTTAATGCGGCCCTAATCGACGTCGGGACCCCAAAACAAGCCCATATTAATCGAACTAAAGACCTCTATGGTGGTCCAAACATAGGCTAGATAACGTAATCCAATGAATGTATTCCACACAATCCTATCAATGAGGTAGTAGATGTCAGTTAAAAGTCCTAACTGGTCCAAACACTCCTTATCCATGTATCGGGTACTCAGCATTCTCCATTTAACAAAAGTATCGTATCGTGTTTGTTGATTATCATCAACAAACATGATACCGTACTCATTTATTTGATGAGGAGGTTAGGATAGTCTTTGAATCTATCATCTACTTGGTTGCTAGGATGGGGTGGAAGATTGGACAGTTCTTACTCTTTTAAGGCCCATTTATAATTATATGCAATATAAAGTGTAATGGGGAGTGTGATGATTAGGACCAAAGACCAATTAACAAACTAATGCACTTTAGTATATATGTAGAGCCAAAAATGAGAAAGACAAGCAATAACAATCCAATAGTGCAGTAAATAGGGAGCAATTGAAAATTCAGAGGACATAACCAATTCTAATGGAGATAATGCAAAAGTTAAGTGTGTGCAAAATTAGAAAATCTAGCCCTCAATTTTGCAATAGTTCCCTAGGCAAACCAGTAATAAATAGCCACAACAAGCTATCATGTGAATCTATGTGTATAGCCAGCAAGAATATAAACCCAAATCAAATGTAGATGAACAAATAGCAATCCAGCAAGAGGGACAATTTAGCACTCTAGCAATCTTCAAGAATAATTTCAACGTAGAGGGAGAGAATCCAATACAATGTAATGCTAAACCAAACCAACAAAACAGATAATGCAAACCATATGTAATGCAAGTTCAGCAAACCGGCAAGTAAGAGCTACCAGCAAATCCACATGTAGACTACTCAAAAAATTCAACAAATTTATATCCCAAAGTGCAAACAAACAACATCCAGATATTTCAGTAATTAGACATTCCAAATTCTGTTAGGGTCGTGTCTTAGAACACGGCCATACTTTGGGTCCATATAACATGTGTTTTCTTAGGGTTTTGGGCAGCCAAGTGATACATATGCAGAGGGAAACACAGAGGAAGACATTCAAACCCAGAGAGACATCTTAGACTCAGTTTTTAGGCTTAGAAAACACTCTTAGATTAGGTTTTTACTTGAATCATTGTTGATTTTATGTTATAGAGTAGGATTTACAGCATTTGAAGGTTGTATTTCATCTTTACTTTTCTACAAACCAGGTTACATGTTTCTACTTTAATTCTCTACTTTTATTTCTACCTCTTCTCTTTAGATTGTACTGAACTTGAATGGTTTACTTAATATATATGAATTTGATTTCTGTTTCTATGATGTGTGAGTAGATTTGATCTAGGGTTTTGGTAAACCCACTTGTGATATGATGATACTATGATGTTGAATTGAATGTTGGAACTCTAATTGTGATCACTTCTAGATTAATTAGGATTAACTATTATATGCATGAATAAGAGTTGGTAGAATGCCTTATCACCAATTTATCACGTCTTAGGTATTTAATTGATGAACCGAAAGTTGAAAATTAAAACCCGAACCTAATAGTTAATTAGGGATATCTTAATCATGAAAGTAGTTTAAGATTCTCTAGGAATGAATCAATTAGTGGGCAAGAGAAAATTGATTAATTGACTTCCATGGTTGGCATAGAGCTCAATGGACCTAGGTTGAACTAAGAACCACGAGAGTTGGCAATTAGATCAACTTAGGTACGATTAGTAATGCTTGAAAGAGGTTACTAATTAATTAAGGCTAAACCATCCCCAAATTACCTAGATAATTGCAATCGGAGGTACAAGTTGAATGTTGAATATCATAATTGTGGTGAACTCTAACCCTAGGCTTTTGTTAATTGAATCCTTAATTTATTTAATTGTGACAAACCCTCCATTGAATTACATCGATTTAGATAGCATATTTCACATCATTCTAGTAATTGACATTGTTCTCTGTGTGATACGACCCATACTTGCCAGACTAGCTATAGCTACGCCTTGCGCTTGCGGTTAATTATAAAACAAACCCAACAAAAATTCTTCACTTTATGTGTATGTAAAGAAAATATTTCCAACATTAAGAGAATAAGTAAAGAGAGAAAACCTAATAAAAAAAATTAGAAATAACATACTAAAGAGAGGCAACATTCTTGGGTAAGGAAGATAAATTTTTGAGAAGTAAATGTCTTAAAATTTCAAGAAGATTGGATTACGATAATTTTTCCCAATTCAAACGTTAGAGTTCCTAAGTTTAACATCTCCACTCATAAATTGGCCTTTCATCTATGGACACTTCATATAGAGTTTTTCCACTTCACATGAGTTTTTAGCAAGCCAAATTAGATTGTCAAAGCAAGAGATAAAACATAGACTTGGACTAGGATATAGAAATTGGACCGATAGCCCAAAAATCTTGAAAATGTGACCAAAACCTTTACAAAAAGAATTTCAGCGAAGCATGGGCGACTCAAGGGCTGGAAATTTACCACCTAAAAAGTAAGACCTATTGTACTTGAGTGAGACAAAAGAAAAAGAAAAAGAATTCCTAAATTAAAGGGACCTTGTCTCTAGTCTTAAGAAAATTTTATCATGATTTTTAAACTATAAATTTCATTTTACTATGCATATCTTGACTAAGGGAGAGGAAGACAAGAACATGAGTTGTCTTCCTCCAAAAAACAACCAAGTGCATCCTAATTATGATAAGGTAGACTCATGATTATGAGAGGTGAACAACTTGAGAGTTTATTTCAGCAAAACCCACCTTTATAACATTATAATTTTGTCTAAGTGAGGGAAGGAAAAAACAGAAGCAAGGTAGTGTTAGGAAAGGAGAGAAAGAGAGGATAAGAGAGGAAGAAAGAAAAAGGAGAAGCTTGGAGGACTAAGTACTTAAGGTAAGTTATCTTAATCTCCACTTGAATCCATCTTTTCTCTTCATCCTTGGAGTTCAAAACTCACCATTCTTCTCTTATTTAAGCTGCTAGAAAATTTAAGGGAAAGGAAGAATCTTGCTACTTCCTTCAAGAAGAAACAAGAAAAAGAATTCACTAAGTGAGTTAAGGAGATCTTTAGGTAGGTTTAACAATATCTCTTTTTGAAGAAATGATTTGAAATTTGTAACATATATATGGGATTTTGGTCTTAGAACTTTGATGAAATTTACAATATTTGCTACTTTGATTATTGGCCATGAATGTTGCTATATCATGTTACATGTTGATCTTGTATGTGATGGATGTTTTGAATACTTCGGTTGGTATGGAAAGTTCTGCATAAATATGGCTATAGGTGGCAAAAATTTAGGGCATGTATGCTGCTGTTATGTATATTTGAATATGGTAAAAATGAATGGAAGATATTTAGGTTGATAAATTAAGTATGACCTTAAACACCTAGAGGAAGACTATGAGAAATTTCTGTTGAGAAACACCCTTAGTGATGCATAAGTTGATTATGTTTTTCTTTTGAAGTGGATGATGGAATATATTAAATTAAATAAGAAATATAATTAAATGTTGAGATGAGTAATTCTATGGTTAGGTGGAAATTTGGAAGAAAAATGGAAGATGAATTAATAAAAGGATGAACTAGAACTTTAGGAAAGGCTAGGCTAAGAAAACTAGATTTTGGAGTAATTAGGGAAACTTCTACTTTTGAAATTCTCGGAAGAATGATTAGGAATTAAAAGAAATGGTTAACATTAAAAATGTAGATATATATCTCACAAATTTTTATCCATAGAATTACTCAATTTGAAGTTCAAATGAGGGAGATATGGTCCGATTAGTAAGCAGTGGTCAGAAAATTATTAACCAAGGAAGAATCTGTTTGGTAAGCTTCTGTGTTTGAATTTCTATGAAAAATTTATAGAGAACTAAAATAATTAGTTAACATGAAAATATATATATATATATATATATATATATATATATATATATATATACATACATATATACATATACATATATATGTATATGTATATATATGTATATATGTCTTAAGAATTTTTAGCCACTGGAATCATTCAATTTAGAATCCATATTAGTAAGATATGGTCAGATTAGTATACAGTGATCAGAAACTAACTAACTAGAAAAGAATCTGTTAAGTATGTTTCTGTGTTTGAATTTCTGGGCAAAATATATAGGGAATTAAAAGAAATTTTTAACATAATAAATATAGTTATATGTCTCACGGATCTATAGGCTTTAAAATCACTTAATTTGGAGTCTATATGAGGGAGATATGGCTGAATAATGAGTAGATGTGAGAATCAGTCTAGATCCAGGGTGGTAAATGTAAGCATTTTGGTTTTCGATTTTATGAAAATAATTAGTAAGGATTCTAAAGAAATGATAAACCTGAAAAATGTAGATAAGTGTCTTTTCTTTTAATAGGCTTTTGAATCACCTCAATTAGAGTTTGTATGAAGGAGAATGGTTGAAAAGTGAGAAAATGTCTGGGTTGCTTCAACATGGATAGGCCATGTTCATGGCTATTTTTTAGTACGTTTGAAGTATCTTTCAAGCATGTTCGTGTCCTAGAACATGGTTAGGCTATGATGGGAGCTGGTAAAGCTTTTTTTATCATTTTTCTTTCCAAAATGAACCTCATTAACTATAGGATAATAATAGAAACTAAATTAGATAAGAATGCCCTATAAAATTTGTGAGAACATGTGTTGGAATTGATATAAGTAGGAGGAAAGTAACTAAAGGCCAAGTATAAAGAAAATGAAAAGATAAAAATAATATTAAAAAAAAAGAATCTTATAAATGAAAATAATAAATAACTAATGTATGTCCTAACCATTATCATTGCATGAACTCTTTACCATCTTAAGTGTGTAATTTTGACATAGAAAAATTTTATAAAGTGATATTCGAAAATAGTTATGATCCTGACATAATTGCATTTTACTAATACTTTTTTATACTGATTATGCTTTGATGATAAATTATGGCATATGAGTATAATGAACATACTTGTTATTGAAATCATATTTTTGACTATTAACATGAAAGCAAAAGAAAAGAAAAGAGACGAGCACGGTCACATGGTAGTCCATGTAGTGCACTAGTAGGGGACGCCCTACTAACGACTATGATTATGCTAATGAGAAAAGAAAGAGCAAGTGTGCCATGTCAGACGGAGTGAGAAAAACCTTTACCAGAGAGTAAAAAATACTCACCCTGACCAGGATAACTTTATATGAAAATAAGTTGATAGCCATCATATGATATTTTGAAAATAGTTATTCATACCATACTTGTCATTACTGTACAATTTTCATGTGCATAGATAAAGTGTATTTATGTAACCTAAGATATTTACTGTAATTTATACAAATGAACATAACATGATGAACTATATTCATGATGATTATGATTTATTGTTGAACCTACTAGAATTTAATTCTCACTATTTTTCTACATCATGTTCAGAAAACTAGTTATGCAGATTTTTCTATGGTTTTAACTTTTAGTGTACGTTAGATCGAGTTACTCTATGTTGGGAAGATCTTAAAAATTAATAAGGTGTTTGTGATTGAGTTAGCTAAGATTCCAGGGAAGGTGCAATCACCCGCACCCGCATCTCCGAAATTGGTCAAGAATAAGATGTAGATATTTATGTGTTTGATTTTTTACGAACATTTTGATTAATGATGTGTATGTGAACTTAGAATTATATCAGTGTTAATGGTAGACTTTATGCCTTGATTATGCTTGGTTCAATTAATTGAATGTTATTATGAGTTAAGTAATTAGAAGTAAAGAAGTGATGACTTTATGGGACTTTACAAATATATATATTTAAAAGAAATATGGAGTTGTTAAATAATTGGCATCAGAGCAAGTCAATCCTAGATGGCCAGTGGGTGGATGGCTATCTGAATTGATCTTATAGTGTCTTGAGTATGTTTGTGGTTATTTTGTGTAGGGGGACCAGTGATTTTATATAGGTAAAAAATTACTAGTGCTTCCTATCTATATGCTGAGGTGGTGTTATAACTGCTATAAATATTTTTGAACTAACTATTGGGTTTGATCACCTTAATAGTAGCATAAATCTATTTTTGCCATAATAGGATATGGCACCACCGAGGAGGAACCCTACAAACAATGCGGAAGAAACCCTACACAACTTGGCTACAGTAATTCGAGACCAAGTCATAGTTACCAATCAAATTCTGCAACATCTCCAGAATAGTAACAACCTGAATAGAGAAAATAATGCAAACAACCGGATGAATGGAAATGATAAAGCCTATTTGAGTTCTTGAGAACCAGACTACCTTCTTTCCAAGGTGGCTATGACCTAATGGTAGCCGAAAGGTGGATAAAAGAATTGGAGAAGATCTTCGAGGTAATGGGTTGCACTAATGAGCAGCAAGTTATCTTTGTTGTATATATGCTGAAGGATGAAATTGAGTGTTGGTGACGAGAGGCCAAAGAACTGCTAACTCACCAGAGGAGGTAAATCACCTAGCAAAGGTTTAAGGATATTTTCCTAGAGAAGTACTTTCCAAGTATTGTGCGGATCGATAAGGAGATTGAATTTCTCCAATTCAGACAGGGTAATATGTTAGTAGATCAATACATCGCTAAGTTCAAGGAGTTGTCTAAGTTCTCCTCTTACCTGAAGTTTAACCTTTGTAACAACCTTTTTATTATTATTATAAAATATAAAGTTCACATACACATCATTAATCAAAACGTATGTACAACATTTCAAACACATAAATATCTATATCTTATTTATTCTGGTTAACCAATTTCGGTGATTCGGTTGCGGGTGGTTGCACCTTCACCGAGATCTGTGTCAACTCGCCCATAAACATTTTATTTAGGATCCGCCCATCATAGAATAACTCGATCCAACGTGCACTAAAAGCCAGAGCTATAGAAAAATCTGCATAACTAATTTTCTGAACATGACATGGAAATATAGTGAGAATTAAATCCCAGTAAGTTCAACAATAAATCATTATCAATATAGTCATCACGCCATGCTCAGCTGTATAAACTACAGTAAATAACTTTGGTCACATGAATGCACTATATCTATGCACATGAGAATTGTATAATAATAACATATATGACAGGATTGATTATTTTCAGAATATCATATGATGACTATCAATTTATTCTCATATCAAGCTACCCCGGTCAGGGGGAGTATTTTTCTACTCTCCGATACGGGTTTATCTCGCTCTGTTCGACATGGCACACTTTCTCTTTCTTTTCTCATTGACATATTCATAATCGTTGGTAGGGCGACCCCTACTGGTGCACCACACGGATTGCCATGTGACCGTGCTCATTTATTTTCTTTTCACAATGATAGCCAAAAATATGCTTTCAATAACAAGTATGTTCATCAAAATATAACTATTACCAAAAATCATTGGTAATCATGCCATGAACATAACCATTTCAAATATCACCTTATAAAATATTTCCATGTCAAAATTTTACACTTAAGATGGTAAGAAGTTCATACAATGGCAATGGCTATGGCTATACTAATCATTTATTATTTTCATTTATAAGATTCATCTTCTTTTTTAAATATTAATTTTATTTCTTTATTTTCTTGATGCAGGTTTTCATCCTATCTAACCTTCTCTTACTAATCAGAGCATAACTCCCTCAATTTAACTCCAATGTAAGTGATCTTACTGTCAATTGCAAGATAAAACAATTATCGAAAACTATTATGTTGAAAAGTTTAGTGAAATATTAAGAAATCAAGGTGATATTACTCCCACAAAGTACATGTTATTTCTTCTCGGGTAGGTTCTGACCTCTACCTACTAATCTGTCCATATCGCCCCCATAAGAATTCCAAATTAAGTGATTCTAGCAGCTAAACATCCGTAACACATATATCTATAATTCATATGTTAACCATTTATTTTAATTCCTTATAGAATGTTTCCAAAAATTAAAACATCGAAGCTATCCTAATATATTCTTCCCTGATAAACAATTTTATAACCTTTGTTTACTAATCAGAACATATCTACCTCATATGAACTCTAAATTCAATGCTTTCAGTGGCTAAAAATCCGTGAGACATAAATATACATTTGTTATGTTAACCATTTGTTTATATTCCCTATAAAATGTTCCCAGAAATTAAAACACAGAAGTTTAAAATTCTGCCACCCATAGCCATACCCATGCAGAACTTATCTACACCAACCTAAGTATTCAAGCATACATAATATGTAACATGATATAGCAACATCCATGACCAATCATCATAGTTCTAAGATCAAAATCCCATATAAATATTACAAGTTTCAAAAATTTTCTTCAAAAAGAAATATTGTTAAACTTACCTGGAGCACATAGTCCCCTAGACTTCTCCTTCCTCTTTCTTCCTTTCTTCCTCTCCTTTCCTCACTCTACCTTGCTTCTATTTTTCCTCTCCCTCACTTGGACAAAATTCTAATGTTGTAAGGTTGGGTTTTCTTATATATACCACCAAATAATTTGTAACAACCTCTTTTTTTTTCCTTTATTATTATACAATATTGAGTTCACATACATGTCATTAATCAAAACAGACGTATAACATATCAAACACATAGATATTTACATCTTGTTTATTTTGGTTGACCAATTCCGGAGATACAGGTGCGGGTGGTTGCACCTTCACCGGGATCTGAGCCAACTCGACCACAAACATCTTATTTGATTCTGAAATCTGCCCAACATAAAGTAACTTGATCCAATGTGCACTAAAAGCCAGAGCCTTAGAAACAAAAGCTGCATAAATAATTTTCTGAACATGATATGGAAATATAGTGAGAATTAAATCCCAGTAAGTTCAACAATAAATTATCATAAGTAAAGCTCATCACGTCATGTTCAGCTGTATAAACTACAGAAAATATCTTTGGTCACATGAATGCATTATATCTATGCACATAAGAATCATACTATAATGATATGTATGATATGATTAACTATTTTCAAAATATCATATGATGGCCATCAACTTATTCTCATTTCAAGCTACCCCGGTCAGGGTGAGTATCCTCTACTCTCCGGTACGGGCTTTTCTCGCTCCGTCCGACATGGCCCACTTTCTCTTTCTTTTCTCATTATCATGATCATAACCGTTGGTAGGGCGTCCCCTACTGGTGCACCACACGGATTGCCATGTGACCGTGCTTATTTCTTTTCTTTTCACAATGATAGCCAAAAATATGCTTTCAATAACAAGTATGTTCATCAAAATATAACTATTACCATAAATCATTGGTAATCATGCCATGAACATAACCATTTCAAATATCACTTCATAAAATATTTCCATGTCAAAATTTCATACTTAAGATGGTAAGAAGTTCATACAATGGCAATGGCTATGGCTATACTAGTCATTTATTAAGATTCATCTTCTTTTTTAAATACTAATTTTATTTCTTTATTTTCTTGATGTAGGTTTTCATCCTATCTAACCTTCTCTTACTAATCAGAGCATAACTCCCTCAATTTAACTCTGATGTAGGTGATATTGGTGTCCATTTCAAGATAAAACAATTATCTAAAACTATTATGTTGAACATTGTAGCGAAAAATTAAGAAACGAAGGTGATATTACTTCCTCAAAGTACAGGATAGTTCCTCTCGGATAGATTCTGACCTTTACTGACTAATTAGATCATATCTCCCAAATTGGAACTCCAAATTGCGTTATTCCAGTTGGTAAAAATCCATGAGCCATATATCTATAATTGTTATGTTGGCGCGCTATTTTAATTCCCTACAGAATATTCCTAGAAATTCAAAAACTAAAACATTAATAACATACTCTTCCCTGAATAAACATTTTCTGACCTCTGCTTACTAATCGGATAATATCTACCTCATATGAACTCTGAATTGCATAATTCCAGTGGGTATATTTCCATGAGACATAGATATATAACTTTCATGTTAACCCTTTATTTTAATTCCATACAGATAATTCCCAGAAATTAAAATACAAAAGCTGTCCTAACATAATCTTCCCTGATGAACCATTTTCTGACCTTGGCTTACTAATCGGACCATATCTACCACATGTGAACTCCAAATTGAATGATTCCAGTGGCTAAAAGTCCATGACACACATATCTTTAATTCTTATGTTAACCATTTATTTTACTTCCCTACCAATAATTCCCAGAAATTAAATTACCAAAGCTATCCTAACATATTCTTCCCTGATGATTCATTTTCTGACCTTTGACTACTAATCAGGCCATAGCTACCACATATGGACTCCAAATGGGATGATTCCAGTGGGTGAAAATCCGTGACACATATATCTTTAATTCTTATGTTAACCATTTATTTTAATTCCTTATAGAATGTTCCCAGAAATTAAAATACCGAAGCTTAAAATTCTGTCAACCATAGCCATATCCATGCAGAACTATCTACACCAACCTAAGTATTCAAACATACATCACATGCAAGATCAATATGCAACATGATATAGCAACATCCATGACCAATCATCAAAGTTCTAAAATCAAAATCTCATATAAATATTATGAGTTTCAAATGTTTTCTTCAAAAAGAAATATTGTTAAACTTACCTGGAGCACTTAGTCTCCTAGACTTCTCCTTCCTCTTTCTTCCTTTCTTCCTCTCCTTTCCTCACACTACCTTGCTTCTATTTTTGCTCTCCCTCACTTGGACGAAATTCTAATGTTGTAAGGGTGGGTTTTCTTATATAGACCACCAAATAATTCACCTTTCATGATCATGGGTCTACCTTATCACAATTAGGATACACTTTGTTGAATTTTTGGAAAACAAACAACTTATGTTCTTGTCTTCCTCTTCCTTAGTCAAGATATGCATAGAAAAAGGAGATTTGTATTTTGAAAATTATGATGATATGTTCTTAAGATATGGGGCAAGATCCCTTTGATTTAGGGATTCATTTCCTTTTTCTTTTGTCTTAATCAAGTATGATAGATTTGCCTTTTTAAGTGGCAAATTTCTAGCCCTTGAATTTTCCTTACTTAACTAAAATTATTTGTGTAGGATAATGATGTTTTGTCATAATGCTATGTATTATTACCCACTTGCTAAAGTTATGAATGTAGGATATAGATGTTTTTGTCCTAAAGCCTTGTATTATTATGCCACTTGCCAAAATAATGAATGTAGAATCACACCACTTGTCAAATTTTTGTCTTAATGCCATGTCACTTAATCTTGATTACACTAATATTTCATCACTTTAATTTTATTTTTATTTTTATTTTTCCTCTTGGGTTTGGGCTCATTCTTGCCCATTTTCCTTACTTTGGTTAAAATTCTTCCTTTCATAATGGGCTTGGTCACATTTTCATGATTTTTGGGCTATCGGTCCAATTTCTATATCCTAGTCCAAGTCTATGTTTTATTTTTTCCTTGGCCTATCCTATTGGCTTGCTAAAAATTCATGTGAAGTAGAAAAGCTCTATATGAAATGTCTATAGGTTAAAGCCCAATTACGGGTGGAGATACTAAACTCAGTAACTTTTGCTCTTAAATTAAGAAAGATTACCCTAATCCGATCTTCTTGAAATTTTAAGACCTTTACTTACTTCACAAAAATTTATCTTTCTTTACCTAAGAATTTCACCTTTCTTTAACATGTTTATTTCTTATATTTCCTCTTAGGTTTTCTTTCTTTACCTATTCCATTAATATTAGAACATTTCTATGCATATATGTAAGGTGAAGAATTTCTAAGGAAAATATCTAAAAATTACGGGATGTTACATTCTTCCCCCCTTTAAGAAATTCGGTCCCCGAATTTCAATCCATCCTACCACATGTAGGGAATGAAATTAAGGCATTATTCAGAGTTACCAAGCTTATTACCTAAATAATTAGAGATATCTTTTATGTATGACATCTTTACTTTTTAATATGTCTATTCACTTGAGTGATTTTGCCATATAACTTAACCATAAGGATTTCTTTCAATCATAAGTTCTTCAATTGATATCCTCTAGCCCGTATGGATATATCTATGGGTCGATATTAGAAAACACACATATAAAGGAACATATACACCTTCATATTGTGTAACTATCTTTTCTTATTCCAAACTTCTATCAAGTCAATTTTTTTTTTTTTTTCATATATCAACATCATCCCCTGAATATCATCATCTTACTCTATCATCTATTTTTATCCTCAAATCCTTTAATCAATATGTTAAACATACGTAGCAATAAATCCTTCAAACCTTTAATAACGTTTATGTACCATTGACGCATGTCTAATAATTCCAACTTACCTCATCACAGTAATTCTATACAAGCTTATTAACACCATTAAACTCATTGTCAAAAATTTCAATTATTTCTTCTATCATATCCAAAAGCACCTCATTCTAGCTTATGCCAATCCCATTTAATTCACCCAATCATTTGAAGAAGATTTGTGTTTTTTTTTTCCTAACAATTACTCATACATGAATTCTCAATTCCAACATAATTCACATCCTAGATACTAGACTCAATTTAGCATGATATAATCCTTTAACACAAATATCTTGATAACCTACATTATTTCCGGACATGGTTCTCAGAATATTCTCTATATTTCCAAATTAAGAGTTCAAAGACTAACTTAAATCCTACTTCCTATATTTTATTCCTCGAGAACTTCAACACCACTAATTCTCTTGATTACATTCGTCAAAACACCATAAGACCATCATCCGTCCATTCTTTTCAAACCTTTCATTATTTTAACCTATTAACAACTTAGACACCATAACAACCAAGTTTCAAAGGAAGAAATTATCTTTAATTGTAATGAGGGAAAATAACCTTGCATTTAATGCCAACCGTTAATGAGTGAAACAGACGAAAAGCATAATAGAGAATAGTTCCAAAAGCGAAAGTCAAAAGTTTTGACAAAGCATTGAAAAATATTAAAATCGGTGGCCGCAATTCTTGAAAATCTGTAAACAAAATCTATCTATGATTTCAACAAAAATCGGTGGCCGCAAATTTTGAATATATGTGTCAGAATCAACTTTAAATCCATTGGTATTCGGTGGAAAGATATCACATGGAAAAAGAAACATTTTTGAGCTTATAAAAGTCTGTGAAAATCAAAGAATATGTAGTTAACTGGTAGGATGCAGTTGATTGCTTCAAAATAGATGTAATTAATCAACTGTAAATTAACCAGTCCAAATTAAAATTTCTCAAAATAGCTAGTCGACTTAATAATACTGATAGTCGACTGGCGAAAACATTGAGAATACAAAATAAATCATTTGATTGCATTTTTTTTTACTTTTTTTTTTTCAATGACGGCTATCACCTAGAACTTTTCTACAAGAATCAAAACATCAATGCTTCATCAAAGACAACAAGATAAAGACAGATTTCTGGTGATATCTTATCTTATACTCTTTATGTGCTTAATATGGGTCACAGTCATACTACTGTACATATACATGCTTGCCGTCATTTTTGAATTTTTTTTTATTTACCTTTAATTTAGTTGATATTCATAGTTGTTCTAATAATACCCGGCCTATTCGCATAGCTATTATAAATATGTCTTTCTCTGATTTCTATAAATACTTACATTAGTATCTTTGTATATTCTCAAAATTAAGGTGATAGAAATTATGGAGGGAACAACATTCCGTCAGTTTCGAAATATCTGTGTCTTTTGTGGTTCCAGTCCTGGAAAAGATGAGGAGTATGTTAAAGCAGCACAAAATCTGGGTATGGTGCTGGCTAGGAGAAAAATTCATTTAGTGTATGGTGGAGGTAACTGTGGGTTAATGGGGTGTGTGGCTACAGCTGCACATGCAGGGGGATGCCAAGTTCTAAGTATTATTCCTACAGCTCTAGCTACATCCAGCAATATAGGGAAGACAATTGGGGAAGAATATAGGGTAGTTTTCATGCATGAACGCATGGCTAGAATGATGAGCAATGCTGAAGCCTTCATTGCCTTACCAGGTGGTTTTGGTACTTTAGAGGAGATTTTCCAAATAGTCTCTTGGGCACAACTAAATATGCATCACAAACCGATAGGTTTGTTAAATGTTAATCACTTCTTTGATGGTTTGTTATCTTTTCTAGATCAAGCTGTGGAACAGAGGTTTATCTCAAACTCAGCACGACAAATTCTCATCTCAGCTTCAAATGTTGAGGAGTTGATTGATGCTTTACAAGCCTATGTTCATGTACCTGATCTAACTATTACTCCAGTAGAATGGACGGCAGATAACCGCAGGAAGCGTAAATTGGATTTGGATCTTCATCTTTAAATGTAGTAAAACGTAGCTATTATTGTACTACTTTTACTTTCTTAGACTCTACTTGTATACCATATTTACCAACCATACTCCTTTAGAGTTGGTAAAACTATCTTTGAATGTTGCTTATGATCCTCTGAACTTTTGAAATATTCTAGTATATCATCCATATATATAATAACAAATTGTTCCAAGGATGACCTAATTACTATTCATTAAATTTATGAATGCAGCTTAAGGTTTGTCAATTTAAATGCATCACCAAGAACTCATAATGCCCATAATAAGTCCTACATCCTCTTCTCTTATCCTTAATTAATGTTACTCATATCCCAAATCTATTTGTGGAAAAATATTGAACACCTTATAACTGGTCAAACAGGTAATCTATACGAGCTAATGAGTTTTTATTCTACATTGTTACCTTATTCAACTGTCTACAATCTATGCATAGTCATAGTAATCCATCTTTCTTTTTCACAAATAGAACTAGAGCACTCCAAATAAAAGTACTAGGGCATTTAAATCCCTTGTCTAACAAGTCTTGTAAATTTTTTTTTTCCAGTAACTAGAATAATTCTTTTCTGATGTGGAAATACTGCAACCACGGAGCATACTAAGATTTTTCAAATAAAACCGGCACTTTCAAAACTTCTTGGAAATTTTATATGAGTACTAGGGTAAATTCCATGTTAAAATTCCACATTAATATCTCGGTAACGGGATAGAAATTGTAGTCTGTAAACAGCGCACCAGAAAAGTTCCCAGGAAAGAGAGGTGGGTCACTAATGGACACGCTTAAGTACCAAGTCTTTCCTTGCCAGAGCTTTCCTTAGACATGCACTTTTCACAAATCACAAATTTTTTTTTTAAATTCAATCAATATCATTCTATATAGGGATATAGATACTAGTTGGGTTCTAAGGAGTAAATCAATACCAAATTCTCGAATTGCTGTGGCAAGGTTGTGCAAGATTTTCTCCGCATTGTTTGCCGGATTCCGCCTTGGTGGTGCCATTTCCTACTGTGGGAAAAATAAATTTATGCTACTATTGAGGTGATCAAGCCCAATAGTTAGTTTCAAAACAATATTTAACAGCAGTCATAACACCACCTCGGCATATAGATAAGAAACACTAGTAATTTCTTACCTATATGAGTCACTGATCCCCTACACAACACAACCACAACATACTCAAGACACTATAAGATCGATTCAGATAACCATCCACCCACTGGCCATCTAGGATCGACCTTCTCTGATACCAATTATGTAACAACCTCTTTTTTTTTCCTTTATTATTATACAATATTGAGTTCACATACATGTCATTAATCAAAACAGACGTATAACATATCAAACACATAGATATTTACATCTTGTTTATTTTGGTTGACCAATTCCGGAGATACAGGTGCGGGTGGTTGCACCTTCACCGGGATCTGAGCCAACTCGACCACAAACATCTTATTTGATTCTGAAATCTGCCCAACATAAAGTAACTTGATCCAATGTGCACTAAAAGCCAGAGCCTTAGAAACAAAAGCTGCATAAATAATTTTCTGAACATGATATGGAAATATAGTGAGAATTAAATCCCAGTAAGTTCAACAATAAATTATCATAAGTAAAGCTCATCACGTCATGTTCAGCTGTATAAACTACAGAAAATATCTTTGGTCACATGAATGCATTATATCTATGCACATAAGAATCATACTATAATGATATGTATGATATGATTAACTATTTTCAAAATATCATATGATGGCCATCAACTTATTCTCATTTCAAGCTACCCCGGTCAGGGTGAGTATCCTCTACTCTCCGGTACGGGCTTTTCTCGCTCCGTCCGACATGGCCCACTTTCTCTTTCTTTTCTCATTATCATGATCATAACCGTTGGTAGGGCGTCCCCTACTGGTGCACCACACGGATTGCCATGTGACCGTGCTTATTTCTTTTCTTTTCACAATGATAGCCAAAAATATGCTTTCAATAACAAGTATGTTCATCAAAATATAACTATTACCATAAATCATTGGTAATCATGCCATGAACATAACCATTTCAAATATCACTTCATAAAATATTTCCATGTCAAAATTTCATACTTAAGATGGTAAGAAGTTCATACAATGGCAATGGCTATGGCTATACTAGTCATTTATTAAGATTCATCTTCTTTTTTAAATACTAATTTTATTTCTTTATTTTCTTGATGTAGGTTTTCATCCTATCTAACCTTCTCTTACTAATCAGAGCATAACTCCCTCAATTTAACTCTGATGTAGGTGATATTGGTGTCCATTTCAAGATAAAACAATTATCTAAAACTATTATGTTGAACATTGTAGCGAAAAATTAAGAAACGAAGGTGATATTACTTCCTCAAAGTACAGGATAGTTCCTCTCGGATAGATTCTGACCTTTACTGACTAATTAGATCATATCTCCCAAATTGGAACTCCAAATTGCGTTATTCCAGTTGGTAAAAATCCATGAGCCATATATCTATAATTGTTATGTTGGCGCGCTATTTTAATTCCCTACAGAATATTCCCAGAAATTCAAAAACTAAAACATTAATAACATACTCTTCCCTGAATAAACATTTTCTGACCTCTGCTTACTAATCGGATAATATCTACCTCATATGAACTCTGAATTGCATAATTCCAGTGGGTATATTTCCATGAGACATAGATATATAACTTTCATGTTAACCATTTATTTTAATTCCATACAGATAATTCCCAGAAATTAAAATACAAAAGCTGTCCTAACATAATCTTCCCTGATGAACCATTTTCTGACCTTGGCTTACTAATCGGACCATATCTACCACATGTGAACTCCAAATTGAATGATTCCAGTGGCTAAAAGTCCATGACACACATATCTTTAATTCTTATGTTAACCATTTATTTTACTTCCCTACCAATAATTCCCAGAAATTAAATTACCAAAGCTATCCTAACATATTCTTCCCTGATGATTCATTTTCTGACCTTTGACTACTAATCAGGCCATAGCTACCACATATGGACTCCAAATGGGATGATTCCAGTGGGTGAAAATCCGTGACACATATATCTTTAATTCTTATGTTAACCATTTATTTTAATTCCTTATAGATTGTTCCCAGAAATTAAAATACCGAAGCTTAAAATTCTGTCAACCATAGCCATATCCATGCAGAACTATCTACACCAACCTAAGTATTCAAACATACATCACATGCAAGATCAATATGCAACATGATATAGCAACATCCATGACCAATCATCAAAGTTCTAAAATCAAAATCTCATATAAATATTATGAGTTTCAAATGTTTTCTTCAAAAAGAAATATTGTTAAACTTACCTGGAGCACTTAGTCTCCTAGACTTCTCCTTCCTCTTTCTTCCTTTCTTCCTCTCCTTTCCTCACACTACCTTGCTTCTATTTTTGCTCTCCCTCACTTGGACGAAATTCTAATGTTGTAAGGGTGGGTTTTCTTATATAGACCACCAAATAATTCACCTTTCATGATCATGGGTCTACCTTATCACAATTAGGATACACTTTGTTGAATTTTTGGAAAACAAACAACTTATGTTCTTGTCTTCCTCTTCCTTAGTCAAGATATGCATAGAAAAAGGAGATTTGTATTTTGAAAATTATGATGATATGTTCTTAAGATATGGGGCAAGATCCCTTTGATTTAGGGATTCATTTCCTTTTTCTTTTGTCTTAATCAAGTATGATAGATTTGCCTTTTTAAGTGGCAAATTTCTAGCCCTTGAATTTTCCTTACTTAACTAAAATTATTTGTGTAGGATAATGATGTTTTGTCATAATGCTATGTATTATTACCCACTTGCTAAAGTTATGAATGTAGGATATAGATGTTTTTGTCCTAAAGCCTTGTATTATTATGCCACTTGCCAAAATAATGAATGTAGAATCACACCACTTGTCAAATTTTTGTCTTAATGCCATGTCACTTAATCTTGATTACACTAATATTTCATCACTTTAATTTTATTTTTATTTTTATTTTTCCTCTTGGGTTTGGGCTCATTCTTGCCCATTTTCCTTACTTTGGTTAAAATTCTTCCTTTCATAATGGGCTTGGTCACATTTTCATGATTTTTAGGCTATCGGTCCAATTTCTATATCCTAGTCCAAGTCTATGTTTTATTTTTTCCTTGGCCTATCCTATTGGCTTGCTAAAAATTCATGTGAAGTAGAAAAGCTCTATATGAAATGTCTATAGGTTAAAGCCCAATTACGGGTGGAGATACTAAACTCAGTAACTTTTGCTCTTAAATTAAGAAAGATTACCCTAATCCGATCTTCTTGAAATTTTAAGACCTTTACTTACTTCACAAAAATTTATCTTTCTTTACCTAAGAATTTCACCTTTCTTTAACATGTTTATTTCTTATATTTCCTCTTAGGTTTTCTTTCTTTACCTATTCCATTAATATTAGAACATTTCTATGCATATATGTAAGGTGAAGAATTTCTAAGGAAAATATCTAAAAATTACGGGATGTTACATAATTCACCTTTCATGATCATGGGTCTACCTTATCACAATTAGGTTACACTTTGTTGAATTTTTGGAAAACAAACAACTTATGTTCTTGTCTTCCTCTTCCTTAGTCAAGATATGCATAGAAAAAGGAGATTTGTATTTTTGAAAATTATGATAATATGTTCTTAAGATATGGGACAAGGTCCCTTTGATTTAGGGATTCATTTACTTTTTCTTTTGTCTTAATCAATTATGATAGGTTTGCCTTTTTTATGTAACAAATTTCTAGCCCTTCAATCTCCATTATTTGGTTGAAATTATTTGTGTGGAATAGAAATGTTTTGTCCTAATGCTATGTATTATCATACCACTTGCTAAATTTATGAGTGTAGGATATAGATATTTTGTCCTAAAGCCTTGTATTATCATACCACTTGCTAAATTTGTGTCTTAATGCCATTTCACCTAATCTTGATTACACCATTATCTTATCACTTTATTTTTTTTTCCTATTGGATTTGGGCTCACTCTTGTCCATTTTCTTTACTTTGGTTAAAATTCTACATTTCATAACGGGCTTGTCACATTTTCATGATTTTTGGGCTACCGATCCAATTTCTATATCCTAATCCAAGTCTATGTGTTTATTTCTTGCTTAGGTTATTCAATGGGCTTGCAAAAAAAAATTATGTTAAGTGGAAAACCTCTATGTAAATTGTCCATAAGTGAAAGCCCAATTTATGGGTGGAGATACTAAACTTAGTAACATTAACTCTTAAATTAGGAAAAATTACCCTAATCCAATCTTCTTGAAATTTTAAGACCTTTACTTACTTCACAAAAATTTATCTTCCTTATCGAAGAATTTCAACTTTCTTTAGCATGTTTATTTCTAATATTTCCTCTTAGGTTTTCTGTAATATCCCTAATTTCGTTTTATGTATTAATAAAAGTACAAAAGTATTCAAAGTAACATCCATAATTTCATTTCTTTTATTGATAAAGGTATATAAATATTTAATTAAGGAAATAAAATTTATTAGACAATTTTTAGATATCTAAGGAAATATAATCCTTAGAAATTCTTTACCTTACGTGTTTGTATAGAAATATTCTAATATTAATGGAATAGGTAAAGAAAGAAAACCTAAGAGGAAATATTAGAAATAAACATGCTAAAGAAAGGTGAAATTCTTAGGTAAGGAAGATAAATTTTTGTGAAGTAAGTAACGGTCTTCAAATTTCAAGAAGATCGGATTAGGGTAATTTTTCTTAATTTAAGAGCAAAAGTTACTAAGTTTAGTATCTCCACCCATAAATTGGGCGTTCACCTATGGACACTTCATATAGAGTTTTTCTACTTCGCATAAATTTTTAGCAACCCAATAGGATAGCCCAATGAAGAAATAAAACATAGACTTGGACTAGGATATAGAAAATGGACCGGTAGCCCAAAAATCATAAAAATGTGACCAAGCCCATTATGAAAGGTATAATTTTAACCAAAGTAAAGAAAATGGGCAAGAATGAGTCCAAACCCAAGAGGAAAAATAAAAATAAAAATAAAATTAAAGTGATGAAATAATGGTGTAATCAAGATTAGGTGACATGACATTAAGAAAAAAATTTAGCAAGTGGTATGATAATACAGAGCATTAGGACAAAACATTTCTATCCCACACAAATAATTTCAACCAAATAATGGAGATTGAAGGGCTAGAGATTTGCCGCTTAAAAAGGCAAACCTATCATAATTGATTAAGACAAAAGAAAAAGTAAATGAATCCCTAAATCAAAGGGACCTTGTCCCATATCTTAAGAACATATTATTATAATTTTCAAAATACAAATCTCCTTTTTCTATGCATATCTTGACTAAGGAAGAGGAAGACAAGAGCATAAGTTTTTTGTTTTCCTAAAATTCAACCAAGTGTAATCTAATTGTGATAAGGTAGACCCATGATCATGAAAGGTAAATTATTTGGTGGTCTATATAAGAAAACCCACCCTTACAAAATTAGAATTTCTTCCAAGTAAGGGAGAGGAAAAATAGAAGCAACGTAGAGTGAGGAAAGGAGAGGAAGAAAGGAAGAAAGAGGAAGGAGAAGTCTAGGGGACTAAGTGCTCCAGGTAAGTTTAACAATATTTCTTTTTGAAGAAAACTTTTGAAACTTATAATATTTATATGAGATTTTGATCTTAGAACTTTGATGATTGGTCATGGATGTTGCTATATCATGTTACATATTGATCTTGCATGTGATGTATGTTTGAATACTTAGGTTGGTGTAGATAGTTCTGCATAGGTATGGCTATGGGTGGCAAAATTTTAAGCTTCTGTGTTTTAATTTATGAGAATTATCTGTAGAGAATTAAAATAAATGGTTAACATAAGAATTAAATATATATGTGTCACGGATTTTTATCCACTGGAATCACTCAATTTGGGGTCCATAGGAGGAAGATATGAGCCGATTAGTCATCAAAGGTCAGAAAATGGTTCATCAGGGAAGAATATGTTAGGATAGCTTCTGTGTTTTAATTTCTGAGAATTATTTGTAGGGATTTAAAATATATGGTTAACATAAGAATTAAAGATATATGTGTCACCGATTTTTAGCCACTAGAATCATTCAATTTAGAATTCATATGAGGTAGATATGTTCCAATTAGTAAACAAAGGTCAGAAAATGGTTAATCAGGGAAGAATATGTTAGGATAGCTTCGGTGTTTTAATTTCTGGGAACATTCTATAAGGAATTAAAATCATTGTTTAACATATGAATTATAGATATATATGTCACGGATTGTTAGCCACTGGAATCACTTAATTTGGAATTCTTATGAGGGAGATATGGATAGATTAGTAGGTAGAGGTCAGAACCTATCCGAGAAGAAATAACCTGTACATTGAGGGAGTAATATCACCTTGATTTATTAATATTTCGCTACAATATTCAACATAATAGTTTTAGATAATTGTTTTATCTTAAAATTGACACCAAGATCACCTACATTGGAATTAAATTGAGAGAGTTATACTCTAATTAGTAAGAGAAGGTTAGATATGATGAAAACCTGCATCAAGAAAATAAAGAAATAAAATTAATATTTAAAAAGAAGACGAATCTTATAAATAAAATAATAAATGACTAGTATATGCTATAGCCATTTCCATTGTATGAACTTCTTACCATCTCAAGTGTAAAATTCTGACATAGAAATATTTTATAAAGTGATATTTGAAATGGTTATGTTCATGGCATGATTACCAATGATTTATGGTAATAGTTATATTTTGATAAACATACTTGTTATTGAAAGCATATTTTTGGCTATCATTGTGAAAAGAAAAGAAATGAGCACGGTCACATGGCAATCAGTGTGGTGCACCAGTAGGGGACACCCTACCAACGGTTATGATTATGATTATGAGAAAAGAAAGAGAAAGTGTGCCATGTCAGATGGAGCGAGAAAAACCCATACCGGAGAGTAGAGGATACGCACCCTGACTGGGGTAGCTTGATATGAGAATAAATTGATAGTCATTATATGATATTATGAAAATAATTAATCTTGTCATACATGTCATTTCTGTACGATTCTCATGTGTATAGATATAGTGCATTCATGTGACCAAAGTTATTTACTGTAGTTTATACAGCTGAACATGACGTGATGAGCTATATTGATAATGATTTATTGTTGAAATTACTAGGATTTAATTCTCATTGTATTTCCATGTCATGTTTAGAAAATTAGTTATGCAGATTTTTTCTATAGCTCTGGCTTTTAGTGCACGTTGGATCGAGTTATTCTATAATGGGCGCATCTTAAATAAAATGTTTGTGCACGAGTTGGCACAGATCCCGGTGAAGGTGCAACCACCCGCACTCGAATCTTCGAAATTGGTCAACGAGAATAAATAAGATGTAGATATTTATGTGTTTGAAATGTTGTACGTACGTTTTGATTAATGATGAGTAAGTGAACTTTATATTGTATAATAATAATAAATAAAAAGTTGTTACATTTTCTCTCTTTACCTACTCCATTAATGTTAGAACATTTCTATGCATACACGTAAGTTGAAGAATTTCTAAGGATTATATTTCCTTAGGTATCTAAAATATTGTGTAATAAATTTTATTTCCTTAAATATTTATGTATGTTTATCCATAAAGAAAACGAAATTAAGGATGATAATTTGAATACTTTTGTACTTTTATTAATACATGAAACAAAATTAGGGATATTACATTTCCCTCCCCCTAAAGGAAATTTTGTACTCAAAATTTCAAAAATTACCTAGTAAGAACAATTTCGGATATTTCTTCCTCATGACTTTTTCTAACTCCCAAGTTGCTTCTTCTTGAGTCAAACCTTCCCATAACACCTTAACTAGGGGAATTGTTTGTTTCTGCAATTACTTCACGTCAGTGTCCAGTATAAATGCTGGTACTAGCTGGTATGTCATGTTCTCCTTTATTTGGATTGGTTCATCTCGTATAACATGTGAGGAGTCTGGAAGATACTTTCGGAGCTGTGATACATGGAAAACATTATGCAAGTTGGACAAATTAGGTGGGAGAGCAACTTGATATGCTGGCGTCCGTACTTTCTTCAGAATTTGGTAGGGTCCTAAAAATTGCAGATTTAGCTTTTTGGTCTTGAGAGACCTACCAACTCCGGTGGTCGGAGAAAGTTTTAGAAATACATGGTCCCCTTCCTCAAACTCCAGAGGTCTATGTCTCTTATCATAGTAACTCTTTTGCCGACTTTGAGCTGTGAGTATTTTATCTCGTATCATCCTAATTTGTTCAGTGGTTTGTTGAACTAGATCAGGACCCAACAAGTTCTTTTCTCCTACCTCAAACCAACATAGTGGAGATCGGCACTTCCTACCGTATAAAGCTTCGTAGGGAGTCATCTTAATACTGGAGTGATAACTATTATTATAAGCAAACTCTACTAAAGGTAGGTACTTATCCCATCCTTTACCTTGCTCTATCACACAGGCCCTTAACATGTCTTCTAGAGTTTGAATGGTCCGTTCTATCTGCCCGTTAGTCTGAGGATGGTAGGCAGTACTGAACCGCAATTGAGTACCAAAAGCTTCCTGCAACGCCTTCCAAAACCTCGACGTGAACCTTGGATCTCTATCAGAAACAATATTTAAGGGAATCCTATGCAATCTAACTATTTCCTGGACGTACAGTTGGGCCAATTTATCCAGTGAAAAGTTAATTTTTATGGGCAAAAAAGTGAGCAGATTTGGTTAATCTGTCAACTATTACCCAAATTGATTCATGTCCCACTGAAGTCTTAGGTAAACCTACAACAAAGTCCATCGAGATACTATCCCATTTCCATTTAGGGATCTTAAGAGGTTGAAGAAATCTCGCTGGCTTTTGATGCTCCACCTTCAACTGTTGACAAATTAGACATTTCGCCACAAACTCCGCAATATCCTTTTTCATCCCTGGCCACCAATACATCCTCTTTAAGTCCTGGTACATTTTAGTGCATCCAAGATGGACAGTATATTTACTCTAATGTGCTTCTTGTAGGATCTTAGTCCTCAACTCTCGTTCTTGAGGGACACAAATCCTTCCTTGATACATGATTGCTCCATCTTCTATGACAAAAAAATTTCCTTGATCTTTATGATCCTGTAAGTATTGGTTGTGAACTTGAGCCTCTTCAATCTAGGTTCTAAGGTCACACCCTATACTTAAACCATTAATGATTAGCTTCTTTGTGGAAAAAGTAGTGTCCAGCTTCAAATTCCGAAACTCCTCTAGCATTTACATCTCATACAGCATCATCTGGCCCATGTGTAAAGATTTTCGACTTAAGGCATCAGCTACAACATTCGCCTTTCTTGGATGATACTTTATCTCAAACTTATAGTCATTAAGAAATTCCACCCAACTTCGTTGCCTCATATTTAACTCCTTTTGATCAAAGAGATATTTAAGACTCTTGTGATCGCAATATACTTCAAAGGATGCTCCGTATAAGTAATGTCACCAAATCTTTAAAGCAAACACCACTGCTGCCAAATCAAGATCATGGGTTAAATAGTTTCTTTTGTGGGGTCTTAGTTGTCTAGAGGCGTAAGCAACTACTCTCTTGTCTTGTATTAGCACACATCCTAGCCCTTTCTTTGAAGCATCACTATACACTTCAAAATGTCCTGTGGGGTTTGGAATAATTAAAACCGAAGGAGTTGTCAGTCTTGTCTTAAGCTCCTGAAAACTAGCTTCACATTGATCAGTCCATTTGAAAGGACTTCCCTTCTTGGTCAATTTAGTCAATGGCAAGGCTATACGAGAGAATTTTTGTATAAACCTCCTGTAGTATCCTTCCAAACCCAAAAAACTTCTGACTTTTGTAACTGTCTTTGGTCTCTCCCATTGAATTACTGCTTCCGTCTTGCTAGGATCTACGGCTAGCCCTCTATTTGATATGACATGTCCGAGAAACTTTACTTCTGACAGTCAAAATTCACACTTCTCTAATTTGGCATACAACTTTTTCTCTTTTAGTACTTGCAGTACAATTCAGAGATGTTGTTCATGTTCTTTCGCACTCTTAGAATATATCAAGATGTCATCAATGAACACTACCACAAATTGATCTAGGTAGGGTCAAAAAATGAGATTCATGTAATCCATGAAAATTACAGTTGCATTTGTCAACCCGGAAGGCATTACGAGAAACTCATAGTGCCCATACCTAGTCCTAAAGGCAGTTTTTGGTACATCCTCCTCCTTGATCCTAATCTGATAATATCCCAACCTCAAGTCAATCTTCGAAAAGATAAAGGCTCCCTTCAATTGATCCAATAAGTCATCTATCCTAGGGAGAGGATACTTGTTTTTGACAGTCACCTTATTTAGTTGTCTATAGTCTATGCATAGTCTAAAGTTTCCGTCTTTCTTCTTAACAAACAATACAGGAGCTCCCCAAGGTGATACACTTGGTCTAACAAATTCATTTTCTAACAGTTCCTCCAACTGTTTCTTGAGTTCTTGTAGTTCTTTCGAGGCCATTCTATAAGGTGCAATAGAGATAGGCCATGTCCCAGGTAAGAGATCAATAGAAAATTCTATCTCTCTCTTGGGAGGTAAGCCTGAAATATATGATGGAAATACTTCAGGAAATTCGTTGGCTATTGGAATTTCATCAAGCTTCGATTTAACTTCTAGATTTGATAATTGTAAGAGAATGTATCCAAGTACTCCATTCTTCAACTCCCTATTAACTTGATTAGCATTAAGCATCAATAACTGCACCTCCTCTTTTGGAGTAAGAGATAGAAATTCAATGGTCTTGTTACAACAATTCAACAAGACCCGATTTCTAGACATCCAGTTTAACCCTAGAATGACCTCAATACCTCTTAAAGGTAAACAGATGAGGTCTATAGAAAAGGTTTTCTCTTGGATGATGACTTGACAGTCCTTACATACAGAGAAAGTCAATACCCTTTCCCCTGTAGGGGTAACTACAGATAGCTCATAGGGAGTTTCAGAAATAGGAAACTGAAACTTCCTAATACATTCTTCCGATATAAATGAATGACTAGCACCAGAGTCAAACAACACCATAAGAGCAAATCCATAGATATAGCATGTACCTTGAATCATTTCAGAAGATTAAGCTGCCTCTTGGCCGCTCAGGGTGAAAACTCTTCCTTTCACCTGAGGCTTCTGTTCTAGCTAGTTTCCCATATTTTGTGGGCAGCTTCTTGCAAAATGGCCCTTCTTTCCACATTTAAAACAAACATCTAGTCCCATGTAGCATGGCCGGTTACCATGCATGCGTCAGCACTTAGTGCACTTGACTGGAGCAAGGTCTTGTTGGAAGGGTCAAGGACTCACAGTCATTGGCCTCTTGCCAATACCCTGTCCTTTTCCTCTAACATTTTTGCCAGAATTTTGTGGCCCATTCTTCCTTTTCCAAAAGTTCCGTCTTTGTTTCTCATCCTCCATTGCCTTCAAACTCTACTCCAGGAGTCTGCATTTATTTATCAGAGGTACAAACTCCCTCATCTCTATAACTATAACAACATTCTTTATCTTCGGGTTCAGTCCCGCTTCAAACTTAACAACTTTCCATGCTTCATCTGGGTTAAATCGCAGGTAAGAAGAGAACTTAGACAACTCCTCAAATCTCGTGATCTACTGGTCTATGGTCATGTTGCCTTGCCTGAGTTGGAGAAATTTGATCTCCTTCTCTGCCCGTATAGTACTTGGAAAGTAATTTTCTAAAAAGGTGTCTTTGAACAACTGGCAAGTGATCTACCTTTCCTGGTGAGCTAAAAGTTCTCTAGCTCCTTGCCACCAGTATTCTACTTCTTCTTTTAGCATATATGTAGCGACGATTACTTGCTGCTCCTCAGTACAGCCCATCACTTCAAAGATTTTCTCCTACTCCCTTATCCATCTTTCAGCTACAATCAGGTCAAAGCTACCTTGAAAACAAGGTGGCCTAGTCCTCAAGAACTCGGATATGCCATTATCATTTCCAGCCATCCGGTTGTTAGCACCATTCGAGTTATTAGCATTTTGGAGGTATTGTAGAATTTGGTTAGTGGTCATGACTTGGTCTCGAATTGCCGTGGCTAGGTTGTGCTGGGTTTCCTCCACATTGTTTGCTGGATTCCTCCTTGGTGGTGCCATTTCCTACTATAGAAAAAAACAAAGTTATGCTGCTATTGAGTTGATCAAGCTCAATTGTTAGTTCAAAAATATTTAACAACAGTCATAACATCACCTCGGCATATAGATAGGAAACACTAGTAATTTTTTACCAATTACGTAACAACCTTTTTATTATTATTATACAATATAAAGTTCACATACACATCATTAATCAAAACGTACGTACAACATTTCAAACACATAAATATCTATATCTTATTTATTCTGGTTGACCAATTCTGGAGATTGAGGTGCGGGTGGTTGCACCTTCACCGGGATCTGTGCAAACTCACCCACAAACATTTTATTTAGGATCAGCCCATCATAGAATAACTCAATCCAACGTGCACTAAAAGCTAGAGCTATAGAAAAATCTTCATAACTAATTTTTTGAACATGACATAGAAATATAGTGAGAATTAAATCCCAGTAAGTTCAACAATAAATCATTATCAATATAGTCATCTCTTCATGTTCAGTTATATAAACTATAGTAAATAACTTTGGTTACATGAATGCACTATATCTATGCACATGAGAATCGTATAGTAATAACATGTATGACAGGATTGATTATTTTTAGAATATCATATGATGACTATCAATTTATTCTCATATCAAGCTACCCCGGTCAGGGTGAGTATTTTTCTACTCTCCGGTACGGGCTTATCTCGCTCCGTCCGACATGGCACACTTTCTCTTTCTTTTCTCATTAACATATTCATAACCGTTAGTAGGACGTCCCCTACTGGTGCACCACATGGATTGCCATGTGACTGTGCTCAATTCTTTTCTTTTTACAATGATAGCCAAAAATAGGCTTTCAATAACAGGTATGTTCATCAAAATATAACTATTAGCAAAAATCATTGGTAATCATGCCATGAACATAACCATTTCAAATATCACTTTATAAAATATTTCCATGTCAAAATTTCACACTTAAGATGGTAAGAAGTTCATATAATGGGAATGGCTATGGCTATACTAGTCATTTATTATTTTCATTTATAAGATTCATCTTCTTTTTTAAATATTAATTTTAATTCTTTATTTTCTTGATGCAGGTTTTCATCCTATCTAACCTTCTCTTACCAATCAGAGCATAAATCCCTCAATTTAACTCCGATGTAGTTGATCTTAGTGTAAATTTCAAGATAAAACAATTATCTAAAACGATTATGTTGAACAGTTTAGCGAAATATTAAGAAATCAAGGTGATATTACTCCCTCAAAGTACAGGTTATTTCTTCTCGATTAGGTTCTTACCTCTACCTACTAATCTATCCATATCTCCCTTATAAGAATTCGAAATTACGTGATGCCAGTGGCTAGAAATCTGTGACACCTATATCTATAAGGCATATGTTAACCATTTATTTTAATTCCTTATAGAATGTTCCCAGAAATTTAAATATCGAAGCTATCCAAACATATTATTCCCTGATTAACCATTTTTTGACCTTTGTTTACTAATCGAATCATATCTATCTCATATGAATTCTAAAATGAATGATTTCAAGGGTTACAAATCCGTGACACATATATCTATAATTCATATGTTAACCATTTATTTTAATTCTATATAGAATATTCTCAGAAATTAAAACACCGAAGCTATCCTAACATATTCTTCCCTGATTAACCATTTTCTGACCTTTGTTTACTAATCAGAACATATCTACCTCATATGAACTGTAAATTGAATGATCCCAGTGGATAAAAATCTGTAAGACATAAATATACATTTGTTATGTTAACCATTTGTTTAGATTCCCTATAGAATGTTCCCATAAATTAAAACACAAAAGCTTAAAATTCTGTCACCCATAGCCATACCCATGCAGAACTTATCTACAACACCCTAAGTATTCAAACATACATAATATGTAACATGATATAGCAACATCCATGACCAATCATCAAAGTTCTAGAACAAAATCCCATATAAATATTACAAGTTTCAAAATTTTTCCTCAAAAAGAAATATTGTTAAACTTACGTAGAGCACTTAGTCCCCTAGACTTCTCCTTCCTCTTTCTTCCTTTCTTCCTCTCCTTTCCTCACTCTACCTTTCTTCTATTTTTCCTCTCCCTCACTTGGATGAAATTATGATGTTGTAAGGGTGGGTTTTCTTATATAGACCACCAAATAATTCAACTTTCATGATCATGGGTTTACTTTATCACAATTAGGTTACACTTTGTTGAATTTTTGTAAAACAAACAACTTATGTTCTTGTCTTCCTCTTCCTTAGTCAAGATATGCATAGAAAAATGAGATTTGTATTTTTGAAAATTATGATAATATGTTCTTAAGATATGGGACAAGGTCCCTTTGATTTAGGGATTCATTTACTTTTTCTTTTGTCTTAATCAATTATGATAGGTTTTCCTTTTTAAGAGGCAGATTTCTAGCCCTTCAATCTCTATTATTTGGTTGAAATTATTTGTGTGGAATAGAAATGTTTTGTCCTAATGCTATGTAATATCATACCACTTGCTAAAATTTTGAGTGTAGGATATAAATGTTTTGTCCTAAATCCTTGTATTATCATACCACTTGCTAAATTTTTGTCTTAATGTCATTTCACCTAATCTTGATTACACCATTATCTTATCACTTTATTTTTTTATTTTTATTTTTATTTTTATTTTTCCTATTGGATTTGGGCTCACTCTTGTCCATTTTCTTTACTTTGGTTAAAATTCTACATTTCATAATGGGCTTGGTCACATTTTCATGATTTTTGGGCTACCGGTCCAATTTCTATATCCTAGTCCAAGTCTATGTTTTATTTCTTGCTTAAACTTAGTAACTTTAACTCTTAAATTAGGAAAAATTACCCTAATCCAATCTTCTTGAAATTTTAAGACCTTTACTTACTTCACAAAAATTTATCTTCCTTATCCAAGAATTTCAACTTTCTTTGGTATGTTTATTTCTAATATTTTCTCTTAGGTTTTCTCTCTTTACCTATTCCATTAATGTTAGAACATTTCTATGCATACACGTAAGTTAAAGAATTTCTAAGGATTATATTTCCTTAGGTATCTAAAAAATTGTCTAATAAATTTTATTTTCTTAAATATTTATGTATGTTTATCCATAAAGGAAACGAAATTAGGGATGTTACTTTGAATACTTTTGTACTTTTATTAATACATGAAATGAAATTAGGGATGTTACAACCTTGATGAAGCATGAAAGGTTATTAAGTTTGAAGCTGTACTAAACCCAGAAATCAGGAATGCGGTGATAGCCTTGGAAATAAGGGAGTTTGTTCCCTTGATAAATAAATCTAGACTTCTGGAGAAAAGTTTAAGTGTAGTGAAGGACGAGAAGCTGAGGAGAAATCCGTGGAAGAGTAAGAAAAGTTTTCCCAACCTAGCAAAAATGTAAAGATAAGTGGATATGGAACTAGTAAGAGGCCACTGACTATAGGTCCCCAACCTTTCCAACAAGACTTCACCATAGTCAAGTGCACTAAGTGCAGACGTATGCATGGTAACCGGCCATGCTACATGGTACCAGATGTTTGCTTCAAATTCGGATAAAAGGATCATTTTGTGAAAAACTACCCACAGAATGTGAGGAAGCAGCTGGAACAAAGGCCTTAGGTGAAAGGAAGGGTTTTCACCCTAAGTGGCCAAGAGGCAGCTCAATCTTCTGAAATGGTTCAAGGTACGTGCTATATCTATAGATTTTCTCTTATGGTGCTAGCCATTCATTTCTATCAGAAGAATGTATTAGGGAGTTTCAGTATCCTATTTCTGAAACCCCCTATGAGCTATCTGTAGTAACTCCCACAAGAAAAAGAGTCTTAAGTTCCTCTGTATGTAAAGACTGTTAGGTCACCATCTAAGAGAAAACTTTTTCTGTAGACCTCGTCTGTCTACCTTTAAGAGGTATTGATGTCATTCTAGGGTTAGATTGGATTTCTAGAAATTGGGTCTTGCTAAATTGTTGCACCAAGACCATTGAATTTCTACCTCATACTCCACAAAAGGAGATGTAATTATTGATGCTAAATGCCAATCAAGTCAATCAGGAGTTGAAAAATGGAGTACTTGGTTACATTCTCATATGTTTATCAAACCTAGAAGTCGAACCAAAACTTAATGAAATTCTAATAGCTAAGGAGTTTCCTGAAGTATTTCTACCAGATATTTTAGGCTTACCTCTCGAGAAAGAGATAGAGTTCTCTATTGATCTCCTACTTGGGACAGAGCCTATCTCTATTGCAACTTATAGAATGGCCTCGAAGGAACTACAGAAACTCAAGAAACAGTTGGAGGAATTGTTAAACAAGAAATTCATTAGATTGAGTGTATCACCTTAGGGAGCTCCGGTATTGTTTGTTAAGAAGAAAGATAGGAACTTGAGACTATGCATAAATTACAGACAGCTGAATAAAGTGACTGTCAAAAATAAGTACCCTCTCCCTAGGATAAATGATTTATTGGATCAACTAAAGGGAGCCTCCATCTTTTCTAAAATTGACTTGAGATTGGGATACCATCAGATTAGGATAAAAAAGAAAGATGTACCAAAATCAGCCTTTAGGACTATGTATGGGCACTATGAGTTTCTCGTAATGCCATTGGGGTTGACAAATGCACCTACAATTTTCATAGATTATATGAATCAAATTTTTTGACCCTACCTGGATTAATTTGTTAGTGTTCATTGATGACATCTTAATATACTCAAAGAGTGAGAAAGAACATGAACAACATCTCTGAATCGTGCTGTAAGTGATGAAAGAGAAAAAGTTGTATGCCAAATTGGAGAATTGTGAATTTTGGTTTATAGGGCTGAAGTTTCTCAAACATGTCATCTCCAATAGAGGGGTAGCCATAGACCCTAGTAAGACGGAAGCAGTGATTTAGTGGGAAAGACTAAAGATAGTTACAGAAGTCAAAAGTTTCTTGGGTTTCACAGGATACTACAGGAAATTTATACAAAACTTCTCTCATATAGCCTTGCCATTGAATAAATTGACTAGGAAGGGAAGTCCTTTCAAATGGACTAATCAATGTAAAGCTAGTTTTCAAGAGCTTAAGACAAGATTGACCACTCCTCCAATTTTAATTATTCCAAACCCCACAAGACATTTTGAAGTGTATAGTGACGCTTCAAAGAAAAGGCTAGGATGTGTGCTAATGCAAGACAAGAGAGTAGTTGCTTATGCCTCTAGGCAACTAAGACACCATGAAGGAAATTATCCAACCCACGATCTTGAATTGGCAGTGGTGGTATTTTCCTTAAAGATTTGGTGACATTATTTGTACGGGACAACATTTGAAGCATACTATGATCATAAGAGTTTTAAGTACCTTTTTTATCAGAAGGAATTAAATATGAGTGACATACTATAAATTAAGCATGTCTTTAGCATGTTTCAAGTTGCTTTTTAGGAATAACAAAGAAGAAAAGAAGAATAAAATAGAGAGAAAATATGGAAAAATGCTGATTTTTGACCTTCCATCACTAATTAAGGCATATCTCTCTCATTTGAACTCTGATTGAGGTGATTCTAGTTGACATAGAGCTATAACTTTTGTATTTGGCACTTCGGTAGAATCCATAAGTTTCTAGGCGCTGTGTTATGGCATACCCGAAGCGTCGCGACCCTGAGTTGCCTAGAAAAGGAGCGCCGCGGCGCTCGAGCTCGAAGAAGACCAAGCACTGAGGCACTATCACGGGCACCGCAGTGCCTTGATGGTTACTTTCCATAGCACTATGGCACTTGTGTAGCGCACTGCGGCACTCACCCATACACCAGATTGTTGAATTTACGATTTTTAAGTCGTTTTTAGTCTAATTGAAGCCCGACAGGCTAAATTTAACCTAGAAATAATTCTACTTAAAGAAGGAGAAGCCAATCTATAAAAGGGGAAGAAAGAAAGCATCAAGGGGGATTCAAGCTCTTAATTACCTTCTTTAATTCTTGTTTAGATTTTCTTATGGCCCTATGCGGCTGATTTATTTTTAGTTGGTAGAGGAAGATTGAAACCTCAAGGGATCGTTTTGCATTGTGAGATTTGGAATAGATTTTATTAGTTCAATCTTAACTGGGTATTGATTATTCATCTACTATTTTCTTTTCTTACTGATTATTCATATAATTGCTAAGTAGGCCTACTAGTATATTGTCTGTTTTAATCTGCTGCTAAATTTGGTTTTGAACAAAGTTTTCATTACTGTATTCATGAAGAAAATAAGATTAAGAGAACATTCATTAGGAGAAGGAGGAAGTAATTATGGCTAAGCATTCGACCTTGAAAGAGTGTGTAGCTCCATATTTGCACCAACAACCTTTATGCATTACTTTTTCTAACCTTGATGAAAATATTAATTTTGAATTAAAATCTAGACTGATTTATCTTTTACCCAATTTTCATGGTCTTGCAAGTGAAAACCCACATAAGCACTTGAAGAAATTATATGTGGTGTGTACCAATATGAAGCCACCTAGAGTAATAGAAGAAAAAATAAACTCAACCCTACCTTCTTGCATCAAAATAGACCCCAATCCCTTCTTAGAAGCATTTGTATAGACTTCAAACCATCCCAAAGGATTCGAGAGAATCAAAACTTGAGGTGTAGTAAGTCGAGTCTTAAGCTCTAGGAAACTGTTCTCACACTTTGAAGTCCATATCACTAAACTTCCTTTCCGAATTAATATGGTCAAGGGTAATGCTATTTGTAAAAAAACCTATATGAATCTTCTGTAATATCTAGCCAGACCTAGAAAACTTCTGATTTCGGTCACTATCTTTGGTCTTTCCCACTTAAGTTTAGCTTCTATTTTGCTAGGATCCACCAATACACCATCTTTTGACACAACATGTCCCAAAAACTTTACTTCTTGCATCCAGAACTCACGTTTCTCCAATTTAGCAAAGAGTTTCTTTTCTTTCAGGACTTGAAGCACTAATCGAAGATGATTTTCGTGCTCCTCTATATCCTTCGAATAAATTAGAATGTCGTTGATGAAGACTACTACAAAATGATCCAGGTAGGGTCGGAAGATTTGATTTATATAATCCATAAAGATCGCGAGTGTATTAGTAACTCCAAATGGCATGACTACAAACTCGTAATGCCCGTATATAGATCTAAAGGCTATCTTAGGAATATCTTCTTTCTTTACTCGAATCTAATGTTTTCCTGATCTAAGATCTATTTTGGAGAAAACGGTTACCCACTTGAGCAGATCTAACAAGTCATCCATTCTTAGCAATGGGTACTTATTCTTGATAGTCACCTTGTTGAGCTACCTATAATCAATACATAATCGTAGACTTCCATCTTTCTTCTTTACAAATAGCACCAGAGATCCCCAAGGTGAAACACTAGGTCAAATAAAATTCATTTCCAAGAGATCTTCAATTTTCTTCTTAAGCTCCTTTAACTCTACAGGAGCACTCCTATAAGGTGTAATAGAAATAGGAGTCATTTATGGCACCAAAACAATGGAAAATTTCACTTCTCTCTTAGGCAGCTGTTCACAATTTTGAAAAGAAAGACTTCTAGGAAATCACAAACTACCAAAATCTTAACCAGTTCTTGCTCGGCTCTCGGGTTAAGAGCACACAAAAAAGTATAGTCTGCATCATCATCAACTAACTCCTTTTGGAGTTTTTTGGCCTAGTCAACTTTATCATTGGATTCCTTATCAGGTCTAAAAGTAAAAAAAAGAGTCTTCATGTAGCAATCTAACATAATCTGGTTACGACTGAGACAGTCTATTCCCAAAATCACGTCTATATCCTGCAAGGGTAAAAATATCAAATCTACAGTAAAGAATCTGCCATATATTTTTTACTAGGCAGTCTTTATAGACTAAAGAAGTGCTCACTTTTCCTCTCGTAGAGGTTAATACCATCAACTCGAATGTTAAATCAGACATGGTGTAAGAACTAGGTTTTTTTTGTTCATATGCATTCAGTTTTATCTTTGTTTATACTGTAAGTGAATTTCCTTAATCTTACTAAGCCATAAGAATACCATACCACATATTTATATCATCACTTCACAAAAGATTACATCATTATTAGAGTTATACAAGAGTAACACTAGATACTACTCATGGCATCAGAATAAAGAAGCACCAGGAATTATTCTTCTAAAAAGATACACTGGTTACACTACATAATGTACATCCTACTAACTAGGCCCTAGCCTAGCACCATACCCCTAGGGTGCTTAGGGTGATGGAGGGGGTGGTGCCGACACCGAGATCTCTACTTCGTTCGTTATCATTACATCTTATAAGACAGTGAACTGACCCAGGAGAGGCACGTCCACTACCTATACCTTTAACATCAGTGTATGCGTCTTAGTTGCTATTATCTGAACACATCACCAAAATTAATGAGAATAAAATCTCAATAGGTATAACATTAACAATTTATAATGAAAGTAAAACAAGTGACGTGTTCAGCTGTATAGGCTATAGAAAGCATTAGTTAAAGCCATAACCAGTGCATATAATATAAAATGATTGAAATACATACAACATGCATACACAAAACATTTCTTAGTTGTTATTAGGTAACTGTCACTTGGTCGGAGTGGACATAACCTATGGCTCACTCAAGGCTAATACGGTATCCCCTATCTGGTACTGTCTCACAGCCATTACGATCTCTCAGGTCACCTTACCACCACAAGGTACTACATGTCGCCGGGTTACCTTGCCACCGTAAGGGTCATCCCAATATCTCATTTCAAAATATAGGTGTATCACTTACACATCACACCATCACATATGCCACTTATGCTTTTAAGCATTCACTTCATATACATCACATACACCTTTAAAATAATGCATCTCAAGAATATAAAATTTACCCATATATCATACATGCCTTTCCCTAGGTCATTCACTCTCATATTTTCATTAATGCAACATATATATAACACACACACATGCCTCATCTACATGTACCTCATCCATTTACCATGGATGTATTTCACACATTCACAAACTTTTCATTCATGTGCATCTCATCAATGCATCTTGTATACATCTCACACACATCTTATCTATATGAATATCATCACTGTATTATGCATATACAACATACATCTCATCTATGTGACTCTCATCAATGCATTATGCATCAATCTCACATACAATGCATCATGCATCCATCTCACATATATCTTATCTATATGCAATATGTGATTTAATTTCTCATAATAAAAGATTATAATTCACACTACAATGCATCATTAACCAAGTGTTTATTTGTATTTTAGTTTTCCTTAACATCATCCATTCATTGGGATTCATTTAGAGCCTTCAAAATGCAAAACAGGGCAATTTGATCATCAAGCACGGCTTGCCCGTGTCCCAGGGCACGACCATGCTTTAAATTGTGCAAACCATGCTACAGAATCTCAAAATAGCCCCTAACATGGCCGTGTTATGCGCTGCAGTCTGGCGACCAGCTTGACCTTTTTTCACTCTTCAGGCCATAACTCCCTAATTTCAACTCCGATTAAGGAAATTTTGGTGTTTATGGACTAAGAGAATTATCTACAACTTTTATATTTACTACTTTTACAGATTTCAACTAGATTTAAATATAAAATTGTTACAAATCCAACATCATGATTCTGCGCTTTAAATCTGAGCTTTCTTCACTCGTTGAGGCATAACTCTCTCATATGAGGTCGGTTTAAACTGATTTCAGAGGGGTTTTAACCATAAGACACAAATCTACAAATCTTATGTTGAAGACATCTTTTAATTCGACATAAATCAGGAAATACGGATTCATCCATTCAGACCAACGAATTTCATCCATCCAAAGCCAATTTTCAGCACAAAACATGCGAAACATATGCATCCAAACCTTTGCTCTACATGGATATTCATATGATCAATCTAATACATGCATAAGATACCTCCATCAATAGAAAATTACAAGTATACATACACACATATGTCATCAAGATTTTAAGCTTTCTAGTAAATTAATGTGAAACCTACCTCAAGAGCTCCTTGGATTCCTTCTTCTCGATGCCTTTCTCTCTTCTCTCTCTCTCCTTCTTCCTTCTTCCTCTTCTCCTTCTTGGCTACTTTTTTTTTCTGCTCCCTCTCCCCCTTTGATCAAATTATTCTATCTTATCCCCAATATATTAATAAAATAACTTTCCTTCTAGAAGCTTACTCCTTCTTATTCTTTGCCACTCATTTCTTTAATTACTACAAGATTGCCATACCATTAGAATATGACTAGCCCCTTAACTAAAGCCTTGTTTGGCTCCCTTCAATTCCCCACATGAAACTTAGTAGATCTTAGAGACACATTTTATTCATAATTCTAGACCCTTTCGCACTATTTAATTCTATTCTAAGAGGTTAGAAAATTAGGGTTTATTCCTTCCTAGTTTTTCTCCTAAAAGGAGCATTAATATTTTTGCCCCATCCATTGAACCTAGAAAATCATGCCATAACATAGAATTAATTGAGGGATGTTACATTTCTCTCCCCCTAGGAAAGAATTTCGTCCTCAAAATTCAAAGTTTTACCTGTCTCTAAAAAGTTGTGGATACATCTGTCTCATTTCATCTTGTCTTTCCCAAGTAGCATCCCCTTCATCAAATCCATTCCAAGCTATCTTCACCAAAGGGATAGTCTTGTTACGTAATTGCTTTACCTTTCTATCTAGTACTGAGACCGGTTCGACTTTATAAGTTAACTTATCATTTACAGTCACTAAGTCTTCCTGGATTAAGTGCATAAGATCCGAAAGGTACTTATAAAGTTGAGAGACATGGAACACATTGTGAAGGTTCGATAAGTGTGGAGGAAGTGCAATTTGATAAGCAGATGGTCCCATTATCTTAAGAATTTGATAAGGACCCAAGAACCGTGGACTTAGCTTTCTAATCTTTATTGCCCGCCCAATGCCTGTGGTAGGAGAGATTTTTAAAAACACATGGTCCCCTTCCTGGAACTGTAATGGATTTCTTCTTTTGTCATAATAACTCTTTTGCCGGCTTTAGGCTATTCGCGTATTTTCTCGGACCATGTTTATTTGTTCAGTGGTGTGTCAGACCAAGTCTGGGCCCAACAAATTTCTTTCCCCCACTTCATACCAACATAGAGGGGATCTGCATTTCCGACCACACAAGGCTTCATAAGGTGCCATCCTAATGCTTGAGTGGTAACTGTTATTATAGGCGAACTTAACTAATGGCAAATATTTGTCCCATCCTTTTCCTTGTTCCAAAGTGCATGCTCTGAGCATATCCTCCAGGGTTTGTATGGTCCTATCAGTTTGAACATCAGTCTGAGGGTGGCAGGCTATACTAAAATGTAGTTTGGTGCCAAAAGCTTCTTGTAAAGCCCTCCAAAACCTAGAAGTAAATCTAGGATCTCTATCTAAGAAAATACTGTTAGGGATTCCATGCAACCTCACAACTTCTTTTATATGTAGGTGGGCTAGTCTCTCTAATGGAAAACTAATTCTAATGGGCAAGAAATAAGTAGACTTTGTCAATCTGTCCACTATTACCCATATTAAATCAAACTTGGTTTGAGTCTTAGGCAACCCCACAATGAAATCCATAGAAATAATATCCCACTTCCACTCCGGTATCTCCAAGGGTTGTAGTAGTCTTATAGGTTTATGATGTTCTATCTTCACCTTCTGATAGATTAGGCATCTAGTAACATATTCTGTAATGTCCTTCTTCATCCCTGGCCACCAGTACCTCTTTTTCAAGTCTTGGTACATTTTAATGGATCCTAGGTGAATAGTGTATTACTTTGATGAGCCTCTTCTAGAACCTTATCCCTTAAAGCCCTTTCCTTTGGTACAAACATTCGCCTTCGGTATTCAAGAATCCCATCCCTTAAAATTGCAAAGTCTGGTTGTTCCCTCCGGTTTTGTAAAAATTCATCCCGCGATTGTGCTTCCTTGATTTGCGTCTTCAAGTCACATTCGATTCGTAGCTCGCTAAGTCTTAAGCCTTTAGGATTACTTGTAACTGATAAGCTCAGATTTCTAAAATCCTCCAATAACTTCATCTCTTTCACTAACATTTGACTCAAGTGTAGTGACCTCTTACTTAATGCATTAGCTACTACATTAGCTTTTCCTGGATGGTACTTCAGCTCAAACTTATAATCATCAATAAACTCCATCCACCTTCTCTGTCTCATGTTCAACTCATTTTGATCAAAAAGGTATTTTAAATTCTTGTGATCACTATAAACTTCGAACACGACTCCATATAAGAAGTGCCTCCAGATTCTTAGAGCAAAGACTATTGATGCTAGCTCTAGGTCATGTGTGGGGTAACTTTCCACATGTGATCGTAATTTTCGGGAAGCATAAGCAACCACTCTACCTTCTTGTATCAGAACACAGCCTAGTCCCTTCTTAGAAGCATCTGTATAAACTTCAAAATGTCCAAAAGAATCAGGAATGACTAAAACAGGAGGGGTAGTTAGTGTAACAACTTTTTTATTTATTTATTTATTATTATACAATATAAAGTTCACATACACATCATTAATCAAAACGTACATACAACATTTCAAACACATAAATATCTACATCTTATTGATTCTGGTTAACCAATTCCAGAGATTCGGGTGCGGGTGGTTGCACCTTCACCGGTATCTGTGCCAACTCGCCCACAAACATTTTATTTAGGATCCACCCATCATAGAATAACTCGATCCAACGTGCACTAAAAGCCAGAGCTATAGAAAATCTGCATAACTAATTTTCTGAACATGATATGGAAATATAGTGAGAATTAAATCCCAGTAAGTTCAACAATAAATCATCATCAATATAACTCACCACGTCATGTTCAGCTGTATAAACTACAGAAAATATCTTTGGTCACATGAATGCATTATATTTATGCACATAAGAATCATACAGTAATGATATGTATGACAAGATTAACTATTTTCAAAATATCATATGATGGCCATCAACTTATTCTCATTTCAAGCTACCCCGGTTAGGGTGAGTATCCTCTACTCTTCGGTACGGGCTTTTCTCGCTCCGTCCGACATGGCCCACTTTCTCTTTCTTTTCTCATTAATATGATCATAACCGTTGGTAGGGTGGCCCCTACTGGTGCACCACACGGATTGCCATGTGACCGTGCTCATTTCTTTTCTTTTCACAATGATAGCCAAAAATATGGTTTAAATACAAGTATGTTCATCAAAATATAACTATTACCATAAATCATTGGTAATCATGCCATGAACATAACCATTTCAAATATCACTTTATAAAATATTTCCATGTCAGAATTTCACACTTAAGATGGTAAGAAGTTTCATACAATGGCAATGGCTATGGCATATACTAGTCATTTATTATTTTCATTTATAAGATTCGTCTTTTTTTTAAATATTAATTTTATCTCTTCATTTTCTTTATGCTTGGCCTTTAGTCAATTTCTTCTTATTTATATCATTTCTAACACATGTTCTTACAAATTTATAGAGTATTTTCCTCCAATTTGATTTCTACTATTACCGTATAGTTAAAGAGGTTCATCTAGGGTAGAAAAATGTTGAAAATAGGCTTCACCAGCTTCCAACAAGTCTGTCCATGTTCCAGGACACGGCCATGCTTTAAAAATACTTCAAATGTACTCAAAAACAGCGCCGAACACGGCTAACCCGTGCTTGAAGCACCCAGAACACGGCCTGGCCATGTTCTATGACCTTTGCTCACTAATCAGAGCATAACTCCCTCATTTTAACTCCGATTGAGGTGATCTTGGTGTTTATGAAACGCTAAGACAATTATCTAAAACTATTATGTTAGTCATATCAGTAAAATAGTAATAAATATTGGTGTTATTTCTCCCTTAAATTCAATATTATTTCTTCTCAGGTAGGTTCTAACCTTTACTTACTAATCTGACTATATCTCCCAAATAAGAATTCCAAATTAAGTGATTCCAGTGGATAAAAATCTGTGACACATAAATATATAATTCATATGTTAACCATTTATTTTAATTCCTTATAGAAGTTTCCCAGAAATTAAAACACCGAAGCTATCCTAACATATTCTTCCCTGATTAACCATTTTCTGACCTTTGTTTACTAATCAGAACATATTTACCTCATATGAACTCTATATTGAATGATTCCAGTGGTTTAAAATCCGTGCCACATATATCTTTAATTCTTATGTTAACCATTTATTTTATTTCCCTACAAATAATTCCCAAAAATTAAAACACAGAAGCTATCCTAACATATTCTTCCCTGATGAACCATTTTCTGACCTTTGATTACTAATCGGACCATATCTACCTCATATGGACTCCAAATTGAATGATTCTAGTGGCTAAAAATCCGTTACACATATATCTTTAATTCTTATGTTAACAATTTATTTTAATTCTTTATAGATTGTTCCCACAAATTAAAACACCAAAGCTTAAAATTCTATCACCCATAGCCATACCCATGCAGAACTATCTACACCAACCTAAGTATTCAAACATACATCACATGCAAGATCAATATGTAACATGATATAGCAACATCCATGACCAATCATCAAAGTTCTAAGATCAAAATCTCATATAAATATTATAAGTTTCAAAAGTTTTCTTCAAAAAGAAATATTGTTAAACTTACCTAAGAATCTCCCTAGCTAACTTAGTGAATTGGTTTTCTTGTTTCCTCTTGAAAGAAGTAGCAAAATTCCTCCCTTCCCTTAGCTTTTCTAGCAACTTAGGTAAGAGAAGGAGGGTGAATTTTTGAACCTCAAGGATGAAGAAGAAAAATGGACTCAAGTGGAGATTAAGGTAACTTACCTTGAGTACTTAGCCTTCTAAACTTCTCCTTCTTCTTCCTTCCTTTCTTCTCTTCTCTTTCTCTCCTTTCCTCACTCTACCTTGCTTCTATTTCTCTCTCTTCCTCACTTGGACAAAATTAAAATGTTGTAGGGGTGGGTTTTACTTAAATAGACCACGAAATAATACACCTTTCATGATCATAGGTCTACCTTATCACAATTAGGATACACTTTGTTGAATTTTTGGAAAACAAACAACTTCTGTTCTTGTCTTCCTTTTCCTTAGTCAAGATATGCATAGGAAAATGATATTTGTATTTTGAAAATTATGATGATATGTTCTTAAGATAAGGGACAAGGTCCCTTTGATTTAGGGATTCATTTCCATTTTCTTTTGTCTTAAACAAGTATGATAGGTTTGCCTTTTTAGGTAGCAAATTTCTAGCCCTTGAATCTCATTATTTGGTTGATATTATTTGTGTGGGATAGGAATGTTTTGTCCTAATACCATGTATTATCATACCACTTGCTAAAATTATGAGTGTAGGATATAGATGTTTTTGTCCTAAAGCCTTGTATTATCATGCCACTTGCCAAAATGATGAATGTAGAATCACACCACTTGCTAATTTTTTGTCTTAATGCCATGTAACCTAATCTTTATTATTATTACATTATTATATCATCACCTAATTTATTTTATTTTTCCTCTTGGATTTGAGCTTATTCCTACCCATTATGGGCTTAGTCCTACCCATTTTCTTTACTTTGGATAAAATTCTACCTTTCTTGGAGGGCTTGGTCACATTTTTATAATTTTTGGGCTATTGGTCCAATTACTATATCCTAGTCCAAGTCTATGTTTTATTTCTTGCTTAGGTTATCCAATGGGCTTGCTAGAAACTTATGTGAAGTGGAAAAACTCTATATGAAGTGTCCATAGGTAAAAGCCCAATGTATGGGTAAAAATTTTAAACTTAGTAACTCTAGTTCTTGAATTAGGAAAAATTACCATAATCCAATGTTCTTGAAATTTTAAGACCTTTACTTGTTTTTAAAAATTTATTTTCCTTATTTAAGAATTTTGCATCTCTTTAGTATGTTATTTCTAATTTCTTTCCTATTAGGTCTTCCCTCTTTATTTGTTCTCTTAATGTTAAAAACATTTTCTATGCATATACAAAAGGTGAAGAATATCTAAGGATTATATTTCCTTAGATATCTAAAATATTGTCTAATAAATTTTATTTCCTTAATTAAATATTTTTGTACTTTTATCAATAAAAGAAACGAAATTAGGGATGTTACAGTTAGTCGATTCTTAAGCTCCTGGAAACTATCCTCACACTCTTAGGTCCATTTGAAAAGACTTCCCTTCCTGGTTAACCGAGTCAGAGGCAATGCTATTCGAGAAAATCCCTGTATAAATCTTCTGTAATATCCAGCTAACCCCAGAAAACTTCTAATCTCCGTCATAGTCTTGGACCTCTCCCACTTTAATACTGCTTCAGTCTTGCTGGGGTCTACCACTATACCATCTTGGGAAATGACATGACCCAAAATTTTTACCTCTTTTAGCCAGAATTCACACTTTTCTAGCTTCGCAAAGAGTTTCTTCTCCTTTAAAATTTGAAGTATTAGCCGAAGATGCTGATTATGCTCTTCTTCACTCTTTGAATATACCAAAATATCATCTATAAAGACCACCACAAACTCGTCCAAGTAGGGCCTGAAGATACAGTTCATATAATCTATGAAAATTGTAGGTGCATTTGTAACTCCGAACGACATTACCAGAAACTCGTAATGCCCATATCTCGTCCTAAAGTTTGTCTTCGAGATATCATCCTTTTTAACCCTGATCTGGTGGTACCTTATCTCAAGTCTATCTTCGAGAAAACTGTGGCCCCTTTCAACTGGTCCAGCAATTCATCTATCCGAGGTAGCGGATAGTTATTCTTAACAGTTTCCTTATTGAGTTGTCTATAATCAATACACAATCTTATACTGCCATCTTTCTTCCTCACGAATAGTACAGGCACTCCCTAGGGTGACACATTAGGCTGGATGAAATTCTTCTCCAGTAGTTCTTTAATCTACTTTTTAAGCTCCTTTAATTCTACCGGAGACATTCTATATGGAGTAATGGAAATAGATCTTGCTTCTGGTGCCAGGTCAATGGAAAATGATATCTCTCTCCTTGGTGGCAGTTCTAACATTTTCGAGGGAAAGACCTCTGGAAATTCACAGATTATAGGAATCCCATGTAGCTCTTGGCTCATCTCCGAATTGACAGAACACAAGAAAATACAACTTAAATCAGTACTCTTCAGTCCCTTAATTGCTTTTGGTGTACTGATAATATTGCATTATTTTTCCCCAAAAACAACAAGAAGGAATTCTAGAGTCTTATCACAACAGTTGAGAAGCACTCGATTCTGACTCAACCAATCCATCCCTAAAATAACATCTATACTATCTAAAGGTAAGTAAATCAGATCCACTACAAACGACCTATCATGCACCATCATGGAACAATTCGAACACATCGAGGATGTAATCACCTTCTCCCCCGTAGGAGTCATCACCGTTAAATCATAAGGTAGATCAAAAATGGGATGTTACAACTTCTCAACACTATCCCATGCTATAAAAGAATGACTAGCACCTGAATCAAAAAGTGCAGTCAAGGGAAATTTATTGAGATAACAGATACCTTGAATTAAGTCGGGGTTTTGTTTTTCCTCAGCTCCACTCAATGTAAAGACTCTCCCTACTGCTTGTGGAGTTCGTTCAGGCCCTTTTCCACTATTCATTGGGCAACGTCTCTATAGATGCCCCTTTTGGCCACAACAGAAACAAGTGGCTTGAGTATAATAACATGGCCTATCCCCGTGAACTCATCCATATCTTCTACATGTGCTCACTGCTGGTCTTTGTGGAAAGGGTCTGGGTTCGGTAGCTACAAACTATTTGCCTCTTGCATGGTTCTTAGCCCTGAGATCCCTATTGTATGTAGAAGCTTCCCTTTTCCTCTTCCATAAAGTTTGGTGCTCCCTCTCTTCCCCTGCCGCTCTCAGACTCTTTTCTAGCAGTCTATATTTGTTGATTAGGGAGGCAAACTCTCGAATCTCCAGAGCAACCACCGCACTTCGGATTTCTGGATTTAGTCTAATCTCAAATCTAACCACCTTCCACGCTTCATTAGGATTATACTTCAGATAAGTGGAAAAATTAGATAGTTCTACAAATTTAGCCACATATTAGTCAATGGTCCAGTTGCCCTGCCTAAGCTGAAGAAATTCAACTTCCTTTTTAGCCCTCACACTACTAGGAAAATACTTTCCCAATAACGTTCTCGGAAAACCAGCCATGTAATCTGTCTCCCCCGGTGGACTAGCAGCTCTTTGGCTCCCCTTCACCAATATTCGGCTTCATCCTTAAGCATATAAACTGCAAAAGTGATCTTCTACTCATCAGGGCAGTCTAGGACATCATAAATCTTATCTAGTTCCGCCAACCATCTCTCAACAGTATTTGGATCTTATCCACCCATAAAAGAAGGAGGTCAAATCCTTATGAACTCTGTCCATCCATTCTCATTCCCTACTGCTCGTGGGTTGCCATGCTCATTACCACGGTTGTTATTATTTTGCATGTGTTGTAAAATTTGATTTGTGGCAACTACTTGGTCTCGAATAACAATGGTTAGGTCATGTAGGGTCATTTCCGCACTGCTGGTTGGATTTCTCCTTGGTGGTGCCATCACCTACTGTATTAATAAAAAGATAATGAGTCACTATTGAGGTGATCAAGCCCAATAGCGGATTAAAACTTTACAGTAACAATCACACCACCAAAACATATAGTTAGTAAACACTAGTTATTTCCTAATCATAAATTCATGCGACCCTACACAAACTCCACAAGTCTATTAGGATCATTCATAAGTCGACATAGGTGACCACCCACCCCCATGGTCGCCTAGAATCGACTTTCTCTAATACTAACTATATAAGAGCCAGGTTTTTTTTGTTCATATGCGTTTAGTTTTATCTTTATTTATACTGCAAGTGAATTTCCTTAATCTTACTAAGCCATAAGAATAACATACCATATGTTTATATCATCACTCCACAAGAGGTTACATCAGTATTAGAGTTATACAAGAGTAACACTAGATACTACTCATGGCATTAGAATAAAGAAGCACCAGGAATTATTCTTCTAAAAAGATACACTAGTTACACTATATAATGTACATCCAACTGACTAGGCCCTGGCCAAGAACCATACCCCTAGGGTGCTTGGGGTGATGGAGGGGGAGGTGCCGACGCCGAGATCTCTACTACGTTCGTTATCATTACATCTTATAAGACAGTGAACTGACCTAGGAGGGGCACGTCCACTACCTGTACCTTTAACATAAGTGTAGGTGTCTCAGTTGCTATTATCTGAACACATCACCAAAATTAATGAGAATAAAATCTCAATAGGTCTAACATTAACAATTTATAATGAAAGTAAAACAAGTGACGTGTTTAGCTATATAGGCTATAGAAAGCATTAGTTAAAGCCATAATTAGTGCATATAATATAAAATGATTGAAATACATACAACATGCATACACCAAACATTTCTCAGTTGTTATTAGGTCATTGTCACTTGGTTGGAGTGGCCATAACCCATGGCTCACTCAAGGCTAATACGTATCCCCTATTCGGTACTGTCTCACAGCCATTATGACCTCTCAGGTCACCTTACCACCACAAGGTACTACATGTCACTGGGTTACCTTGCCACTGTAAGGGTCTTCCCAATATCTCATTTCAAAATATAGGTGTATCACTTACACATCACACCATCACATATTCCACTTATGCTTTTAAGCATTCACTTCATATACATCACATACACCTTTAAAATAATGCATCTCATGAATATAAAATTTACCCATATATCATACATGCCTTTCCCTAGGTCATTCACTCTCATATTTTCATTAATGCAACATATATATAACACACACACATGCCTCATATGCATGTACCTCATCCATTTACCATGCATGTATTTCACACATGCACACACTTCTCATTCATGTGCATCACATCAATGCATCTTGTACACATCTCACACACATCTTATCTATATGAATATCATCGATGCATCATGAATATACAACATACATCTCATTTATATGACTCTCATCAATGCATCATGCATCCATCTCACATACAATGCATTATGCATCCATCTCACACACATCTTATCTATATGCAATATGTGATTTAATTTCTTATAATAAAAGGTTATAATTCACACTACAATGCATCATTAACCAAGTGTTTTTTGTATTTTAGTTTCCCTTAATATCATCCATTCATTGGAATTCATTTAGAGCCTTCAAAATGTAAAACATGGCAATTTCAACCTCAAGCATGGCTTGCCCGTGTCCCAAGGCACGACCATGCTTTAAATTGTGCAAACCGTGCTGTAGAATCTCAAAAACAGTCCCTAAGACGTCTGTGTTACGCGCTGTAGTCTGGCGACTAGCCTGACCTTTCTTCACTCTTCAGGAAATAACACCCTCATTTCAACTCCAATTAAGGTGATTTTGCTGTGTATGGAAACTAAGAGAATTATCTACAACTTTTATGTTTACTACTTTTACAGATTTCAACTAGATTTAAATATAAAATTGTTACAAATCCAACATCGTGATTCTGCGCGTTAAATCTGAGCTTTCTTCACTCGTTGAGGCATAACTCGGATTAAAGTGATTCCAAAGGGGTTTTAACCATAAGACAGGGACATGCTGTAATTTAAGCATGTTATTAGCATTATTTTAGTTAGTTTTTATTTAATTTAAGTAGAAAATAGATATGAATTAATTGAATTTTGTGTTTTGTGTTTTAGGAATAATAAAGAAGGAAAGAAGAGGAAAATAGAGAGTAAATTATGGAAAAATGCTGATTTCTAACCCTTTGTCACTAATTGTCTCACTCATTTGGACTCCGATTAAGGTGATTTCAGTGGCTATGGAAAGAAGAGACATAGAGCTACAACTTTCATGTTTGGCACTTCGGTAAAATCCAGAAGATTTTGAGTGCCGCGGCGCTCAACCCAGTGCGCCGCAGTGCCAATGGGTTTCAGGATTTTGGATTATAAATCATTGAACCTATGATGAATGATTAACTAAATTAGATATAGCTGATGTGTTTATATTTGTTTAACTCTGTTAGTTTCTCTAATTATTCATGCGGTTAACAAGTTATGTTTTACCGATGTGCTAAATGATTGCTTGTTAATTAAGGTTTAATTAGTGCGATTGTCATTAATTTACTAGACTTAAGGAGAAACAGGGTTAGAACCCTAATGATAGATATTCAATTATAGATTGATTATGTTGTCAATGATCAATGTAATCCCTTAACAGTGGATATCAATCGAAACCAACGTCTTTATCATTAATTACTTTCTCTTAATTGCTTTCATTATTGTTTACTTTACTTAATTTGCGATTATCAATCCCCCCTTTTTTAATCACATAAGGTAATACAAGTCTCTGCGGGATCGAACCTTACTCCCACTACTATAGGTTAGTTTTGAGGTAAGGTATCAATTTGGGTGTACCAGCGACAGTATGCACCAGACACAGATCTACAACTCTTATGTTGAAGACTGCTTTTAATTCGACATAAATCGGGAAATATAGATTCATCCATTTAGACCATCGAATTTCATCCATCCAAAGCCAATTTTCAACACAAAACATGCAATACATATACATCCAAACCTTTGCTCTACATGGATATTCATATGATCAATCCAATACATGCATAAGATACCTCCATCCACAGAAACTTACAAGTATACATACACACATATGTCATCATGATTTCAAGCTTCATAGTAAGTTAATGTTAAACCTACCTTAAGAGCTCCTTGGATTCCTTCTTCTTGATGCCTTTCTCTCTTTTCTCTCTCTCTCTCTTTCTTCCATCTTCCTCTTCTCCTTCTTCGCTACGCTTGTTTCTGCTCCCTCTCCCCCTTTGATCAAATTCTTGCATCTTATCCCCAATATATTAATAAAATAACTTTCCTTCTAGAAGCTTACTCCTTCTTATTCTTTGCCACTCATTTCTCTAATTACTACAAGATTGCCATACCATTAGAATATGACTAACCCCTTAACTAAAGCCTTGTTTGGCTTCCTTCAATTCCCCACATAAAACTTAGTAGATCTTAGAGACACCTTTTATTCATAATTCTAGACCCTCTCATACTACTTAATTCTATTCTAAGAGGTTAGAAAATTAGGGTTTCATCCTTCCTAGTTTTTCTTCTAAAATGAGAATTAATATTTTTGCCCCATCCTTTGAACCTAGTAAATCATGCCATAACATAGAATTCATTGAGGGATGTTACACACGGGACAAAGCAATTTCTCCACACAAGTAGATGATATAAAAGTATGACTGGCATCCGAATCAAATAGCACAATCAAATGATAGCCATAATGGTAACACATACCTTGGATCAAATCCGAAGCTTGTTTGCTTTGGTCCCCACTCAACATAAAAACTCTTCCTTTCACTGGTTGAGTTTGCTCGACCTTCTTCCCATCTTCTGGAGGACATTGGCAAGCCATATGCCCTTTTTGCCCGCATCGGAAGCAGGTAACCAAATTATAGAAACATGGTCTATTCTCGTGATGTTTCCCACATGTCCTACATCCATTCCCAACAATATTTTTCATCGAAGGTATAGCCCCTATGGCCAAGGGTTTCTTGCCTGCCGCCATATTTCTTCCCCTAACTAAGCGATCTAGAGCCGAGAATTCCCTCTTTCTCTTCTAAGGGGCTCATTTATCCTTCTCTTCCTCAACTACTTTCAGACTCTTCTCCAATAGCCAACGCTTATTAATCAGAGGAATAAACTCACGAATCTACAAGGCCACTACTGCATTACGAAATTTTGGGTTCAAACTCGCTTCAAACTTAACTACTTTTCAAGATTCATTCAGATTGTATTTTAACTAAGATGAGAACTTTACCAACTCCTTAAATCTTGCAATATACAGGTCAATTAACCATCCTCCTTCTTTGAGCTGGAGAAATTCAATTTCCTTCTTAGCCTTGACAGTTCTGAGAAAATACTTATCTAAGAAAGTCTCTCAGAAGATAGACCAGGTAACTTGCTAACCTTGGTAAGCTAATATTTCACTAGCTCCTCTCTAACATAACTCTGCTTCTTCTTTCAGAATATTCAAAACAAAATTTTGGCAACTCCTCAAATCTTGGAATATATTGGTCAATTAACCGTCCCCCTTGTCTGAGTTGGAAGAATTCAATTTCCTTTTCGAGCCTGACATATCTGGGAAAGTACTTATCCAAGAAAGTCTCTTGAAAGATAAACCAGGTAACTTGCTGACCCTAGTGAGCTAACAGTTAGCTGGCTTCTCTCCACCAGAACTCTGCTTATTCTTTCAGCATATACACAGCAAAATTCACTTTCTGCTTATCTGAACACTCTAGAACCCTAAAAACTTTCTCCGTCTCTGTTAGCCACCTATCTGCAACCATAGGATCGTATCCCCCAATAAAAGACAGAGGCCGGGTTCTCATGAAATCTGCCCATTCATTGCCTACATTCCTTGATTCTCTTCCATTTCACCATTAGCATTACTATTGTTTTGAATGTGCTGCAAGATCTGATTCGTGGCGGAAACCTGATCTCAAATAGCAGTGGCTAGATCTTGCAGAGTAGCTTCCACACTTTGCGCTGAATTTCTCCTTGATGATGCCATTTCCTACTGTATAAATCAAAATAATCAGTCACTATGGAGGTGATTAAGCTTAACAGTAATTAAAGAAAATTTTTCAATACAGTAGTGATAATATCATCAGGTATACAAGTTAGGAAAAATGCTAGCAATTTTTTCCTTAACAATTCCAATATGCTACTCTACTCCATCTATCCACATCTTATTCAAGATGCTCTTAGAGCGATCTAGGTAACCATCTACCCCTATGGCCACTTAGGATTGACCTGCTCTGGTACCAATTTGTAACGAATGGTTTTTTAGGTGATTAAAACAACAGATAAACAACGATCCAAAAGATATGCATCTTATATATATATATACATGAGTCAACATCACATCAGGGATTAACGGTATATACACGTATAACCCTAGGTACTAAGTATACATCCAAAAGGCAAAGTACCGTGTGGTTACACCAAAACAACAGGGTTAGCCCATATACATCAATAGAATATATACATAACCACTATCCTACTACCCTTGAGGCCATCAACCCTAGGATACTATTGGTGGAGGAGGTAGCCCAAGTACAAGTACTTCTACCATGTTGATAACCAATAAGTTCACCACAATGGTGAACTGTCCAAAGTAAGGAATGTCTATAGTCTGAAGCTCAAGCAGAATGGTCAAAACCACGAACGTCATGCTGATGATCTGAACATAACACCACAACATAGTGAGATATAAAATCCTAGCAAGATCAACATCTAGTAAAATAGTAACATAATAGAAAACTCGCGTGTTATGTTTAGCTATATAAACTACAGAAAACATTTTCTCTTTTGCATAATAAAGGTATAGTATACACATGCAAGCTTTATAAAGGTTATGCATCAATATCACGTAAATATAACAAACTATATTTTAATAAGGTACCTTTACATTGCTCATAGTAGCTCATCATTTGATAATTTCTTAATTTTCTCACCTCAGTGTGGCGTGAGCCCTTAGCCCTCCTACTACTTACTTACCACTGGGTTATTTGGTCGGAGCGGTCCTTCCCATATTGATCAATCTAGGCTATAGGATGTCCTCTATCTCAGTACTGTATCACAGCCATGACCCTTCAGTCACCTTACCACCATAAGGTGATGTATGTCGTCGAGTCACCTTAGTTGGGTAAGGGTCATCCTAGACTTCTCAGTCTCCTTAATACAGCAAGGGCGACACTTGTTGACAAGTCACCTTACTTCAGAAAGGATTATTCTAACCGTCAGTTGCCTCAACATAGAAAGGTGACACCTATTGCCAGGCCACCCTACTTTGGAGAGGGTCCTCCTAACTAGCTCATGTCTTTTACATGTTTTTCCAGCCACTTGTCTCAACAAAGAGCATACACATTAATCATCATGAGCATAGTCAACATTTACTCTTGAGCATGCTATAACAATTCATCATATAATATGAAGTAAAACATATATGCACTTGCATCTTTCCATAGCATCCATATATCATTTATCCCTTTTTAGTTACACATAAAAGTAGTTTATGGCATTTAAATGTATCATTCATACATCATTCCTTCATGCGTTCATAGTTAATACAAAAGATATTACACAACTAAGTAAATACAAAATTTTTTCTCTAATATATGGCTCAAAGAACTCCAATTATAACTTCATAAACATTGGTTCTTGGTTAAGATTTGAAAAGGAAATAAGAAAGCAACAAAATGAGCAAAATAGCATGAAGCACAGCCTCGCCGTGTCACCAAGCACGGTCGTGCTTCCTGCCCATGCTTTTTCCTCGTGCTCCCCACATCATGACCGTGTTTCCCAACAACCAGCACAAAGTATGGCTTGGTCGTGTCACCAAGCATGGTCGTGCTCTACCTGTGTTTTACAACCTTTTCCAAAACCAGCCCAGAGCATGGTCATGCTCTGGGCAGGAAACATAGAAAAACCCCATTTTTCTCCCAAAACTAGCCATCAACCAAGAAAACATCCAAACTAACCTTTTAAGCACATAAAATCCAAATTATCCACAACACATATCCTTCAAAAACATGGATTAAACTCCAAAATCTAACCATAACAATTTCTCACAAATTACCACCTTATGCACATATATAAAAGTCAGTCATCAACACTATAAATGCATCATCAATGTTTTCATCTGTCCTACAATCATGCTTCCATTAATGCATATAAGACACAATCAAGAAAGTTCATAAATAGGATGTTGATCTTACCTTTCACACTACACAAGTTGTTTCTCTCACTAGATTCCACCACCAAGCTGTAGATTTTTCCTCACCATTAGTTTCAAGAATTTCCATAACTAAAACAAAAGATTATGGAAGATTAACTCACCTTTTCCACCTTCCTTTTCAGCTTTCTCAATCTTCTCCTACTTCTCTCTCTTTCTCCTTCTCTTATTCTCTTTTCCTTTTCTCCTCATTTTCTCTTTGCCGTTGGTATTTCTGCTCCTTGGTGGATGATTGGTGACTTGTTCACCAAGTCAAGGGGAAATAATTAAATATTCAAGCTTTTTGAAGAAGCTTCTCCCTACTTAACCAAGAACCTTGTTTTCTCCAAGTATTACAACATTATATTGGAACTAAGCCATTAGCTAAGGCCTTTTTTGGTGAGTTGAAATTTTGCCAAGTGTTTAATCTCCTCTTGAGTTGTACTCCAATAGTTTTTATGCGACTCTCTTCATGGTTCCTTATCCCTCTTCTTATTGCCTATTTGTGGTCCTACAGACGAATAAATTACTATTATGTCCTTAGTTTTTTCCTTTAAAATTGAAAATTTCCTTATTTAATATTCATAATTATTTCCTCATAAATACTCCCTTTAATCCTTTTTAACTCTTCTTAACATTCTATTTTTTGAAGATAATTAATAGAAACTTCAGGGTGTTACATTTACTACATTACCAGAATTTTTAATTCTCAAGAAAAGTAATCAACTAGGTTAAATTCAATCACTTATGCTTGAGTTACTTAGCTTCATTGATTTTTATTGTTCATATTGCTATGATTGGGTTAAATTTTACCACCTTGGATTGGCTTATTTGATAATTTGGGTTAATTAGGTTCACTCGGTTGAAGATTAATTAAACTTAAGGAAATGTTGGGTTAGATCCCAACAATGAATATCTCAATTAAATTGAGCACTTTATAATTGATGATTATTTGTTTATTTTAAAGTTGGAAGTAAAACTTGACTAATGCATACATTTATGAGTTAGGTTCTTTGGTTTTGATATTGCTTATTTTATTTGCAATATATTTTTTTTGTTCATGATAACCCTTGATTTTCTACGAAGGTAGTGAATTTCACTCTTTATGGGATCGACCCTTACCTTCACTACTGCATTAGTTTGTTTTGAAAAGTATAAGGTATTTAATTATTTTTAATGTGTTTGCAATGACACAATACACCAAATTTTGGCATCGTTACTGAGGAGTGTGAATAATTTACTACATTGGCCTATTTTTTGTTATGACTACAACATGTTCATATACTCTAATTGAATTACAAGTTAACCTAAAAATTGAATAGGCTTTGAATAGAGGCAAGAGGGATGCTAGGAGAAATCCTAAACCACAAATAGAGGATATAGCAAAATATACATTAAAAGAGCTAGCTTCTCTTGATCTTGACCAATAATCCATCTGCATAAATGTTCTAACCTTGAATACTATAGTAACTTTTGAGTAGTTTAATTCACCTTTTACCATCTTTTCATGGACTTGCAGATGAAAATCTTTATAAGCATATGAGAGAGTTTGATGTTGTATGTTGGAGTATTAAACCCATTGCGGTAACAAAGAAGAAAATTAAATTATGAGCCTTCGTGTTTTCCTTAAAGGATGCATTTAAGGATTGGTTATATTATCTACTGTCTAGAAGGATTACCACATGGAATAAGATAAAGCTGCTATTCCTAGAAAAATATTTTTCAACTTCAAAATTGGCAAATTTGAGGAAGGAGATAAATGGAGCCAAACCTTAGAATAGAGAAACTCTCCATGAATTTTGGTATAGATATAAAAGGTTTTGTGTAAGCTTCCTTCCACATCAGATAAATGACCAATGACTCATTTAGTATTTTTATGAAGACCTATTAACCACCTATAGAAGTATGATAGATTCACCAGGTGGTGAGGCCTTAGTTGACAAGACACAACAAGGAAACTCATAACAAAGATGGCAACTAATTCACCAAAATTTAGTATTAGACATGTTGCTCTACAAGGCACGTCGATGAGGTTAGTATGTTATCTACTGAAAAATAATTATCTACGTTATCCTCTCTTGTTCAATAATTAGTTGTAGGAAAAATATTAAGATTGTGAAAGCTTTTGGAATATTCTTAATAGTCGGCAACCCATTGGTATGTGCCCAACTCTTTAAGAAGAGTCTTTAGAGCAATCCAATATTGTAGAAGGCTTTCCAAGGCAACTTAATAGGAGATATAACTCCTATTTGAATACCTAAAACTTGGAGTGGAGAAACTATCCTAAAATGAATTATGGGAACCCTAGAGCTGTCAAAACTATCCTAACTATTAGCAAAACTATCAACACTTTTGTTACTAATACAAGTACAAAGTTGCATCAAGCAATATCTAATGAAGGGACTAAATGCTGGAAAGGTAAGCTAAACTCTCCTTGATTTGGACCCCATATTATTACTGATATATTTTCTTATAGTACAGTAAGAATTTAAAGCTTGACTTATTCTCAAAATTTTTGAGTTAAGGTGATAGTTAAAAAGCTAAGATAAATTTTTTTAGGTGAAGCCAAGGACGTTAAATAAAGGCATTAGTTGGGAAGCAACCCAACATGGTTTATTTTATTGTATTTTTCTTATATAAAAAAAGGGAAAAATTAGAAAGATAAAATTTTTTGAAGAAGGCTAAAAAAATTCTAGTGTTGTAGTTGTAACACCTCACTATTGTGGTGCCATTTGTTGTAGGCAAAATTTCCATATTCTAGAGGCTATTAGCACCTTGATGTTTACTTCTTAGTATTATGGCACCAATTGCAACAATAGAAATTCTAGAAACCCATGAGCTTTAGCGCTAGGTTGGTAACATCCCAACATTATGACACCCAAGTGCTATAGACAATTCCTAATTTTTTGAGAGCAATACCACCACGATAGTGGTTCAAAAAATTTGAAAAATAAAAGGGAGGCAACATAAGTATCTTTAGCACTTTCACCTGAGAACCCTCAAGCAACCACCCCTAAGCACCCAAATTGATCCCAAGTGCCCATAATCAATCTTCCAAGTTGTAATTCACATATATACTTGTCCTAAAACATGAAATTTCCACCCAATCCAAAACAAAAATAACCAAAAATCCACTCAAAATCTAAAAGGCTCCACAACTATACCTTAACCTAACATTCTCAAAAAGCCTTAGTTTAAGCTTCAATTGGTAATTTTTATCTATATTTTGGATGAATTTTTCAATTTCTCTGGTCTATTACCTACTTTTATTCAATTGGGCATGAATTAAAGGAGAATTAAAGCTTTTTCAAGGGTTCATATTGAGTTACACACTGCCTATTTGTGAAAATACCTTAGCCACCAGCAAAACCACCCAAGCCATTGATACACACACTAACCTATACCCAAGCCTTTATTGACCACCATAATGACACCTAGCTTAGCTAGTTGACATACACAACTAAAACACACATATCCCTCAACAAAAACACTAAAACTCTACCACTTTACCTAAGGCACTAAAAAGCTCACTAGCTGGACCATCTAAGAAGAAGAGGATTAAGTAGCAGTTAAATTATGATACAAGGATCTTTATGAGTGAGGTGGTCTATAACCCCCATATCTAGGCGTTGATCAACAAGATTATAATATAGGAGTGAAAATTTGACAAGGATGACGCCCTACTACCTTTAAAGGAAAACATAAAACAAAAGGTTAACAACTATTCTATAAACAACTAGAGCCACAGGTGATTCTAGTAGTGTAGTTCTACTTTAATGCTATTGTCTATGAGCACTACATGGAAAATTTTAGGGGAACATCAGTGTCATTTACCCATTAAATAATTAACACGTACTACTCACTCTTGTATATAGAAGATGATGAGTACATGACATTTATTCAAGGAGAGGTGTATTTGAAAGTAAAAATCATTAACCTATTCTATAATGGGGCATAATGGAAACTAAACACAAATGGGAAAGGATTCTATTTCACTATAGCAATAATGAACAATGAAACAAGCATGGTATTACTTTGCTTCTAGAAGGCTCTTGCTTGTGCTAAACAAGAGTGAACTTATGAGAGATCATGTAACATCCCTAATTTCATTTCTTTTATTAATAAAGGTACATAAATATTTAATTAAGGAAATAAAACTTATTAAACAATTTTTAGATATTTAAGAAAATTTAAGCCTTATAAATTCTTCACTATATGTGTATACATAGAAAATGTTTCTAAAATTAAGGGAATAGGTAAAGAGAGAAAAACTAATAGGAAAAATTAGAAATAACATCCTAAAGAGAGGCAAAATTCTTAGGAAAAGAAGATAAATTTTTTGAAGTAAGTAAAGGTCTTAAAATTTCAAGAAGATTAGATTAGGGTAATTTTTCCTAATTCAAGAGTTAGAATTCCTAAGTTTAACATCTCCACCCATATATTTGGCCTTCAACTATGGACACTTCATAGAGTTTTTCCACTTCACATAAGTTTCTAGCAAACCAATTGGAAAGCCCAAGCAAGAGAAATAACATAGACTTGAACTAGGATATAAAAGTTGGACCGATAGACCAAAAATCACGAAAATGTAACCAAGTCCTCCATGACAGGTAGAATTTCAACCAAAGCAAAGAAAATGGGCAAGAATGAGCCCAAATCCAAAAGGAAAAAATAAAAACCATATAAGTAAACAATAGTATAATAATAATCAAGATTAGGTCACATGGCATTAGAACAATACATCTATATCCTACACTCATAATTTCAGCAAGCCATGTGATGATATAGTAGGTAATAATACATGGCATTAGAACAAAACATCCTTATCCTACACAAATAATTTCATCCAAGAAAGGGAGACTCAAGGGCTAGAAATTTGTCACTTTGAAAGGTAAAACTATCATACTTGAGTTAGAAAAAAGAAAAAAAAAATGAATCCCTAAATTAAAGTAACCTTGTCCCTTGTATGAAGAACATTTTATCATGATTTTCAAATACAAATCTCCTTTTGCTATGCATATCTTGACTAAGGGAGAGGAAGACAAGAACATGATTTGTCTTCCCCTAAAAAGAAGGCAAGAATATTCTAGTTGTGATAAGGTAGACCTATAATTATGAAAGGAAGACCACTTGATAATTTAATTAAGCAAAAACCACTCTTATACTATTATAATTTTGTCCAAGTGAAAGAAAGGGAAAAACATAGTAAGGTTGAGTGAGGAAAGGAGAAAAAAAGAGGAGAAGAGAAGAAGGAAGAAGAAGGAAAACTCTAGAGGACTAGTACTCAAGGTAAGTTAGATTAATCTCTACTTGTATCCATCTTTTCTCTTCATCCTTGGAGTTCAAAACTCACCCTCCCACTCTTATTCAAGCTGCTAGAAAAGCTAAGGGAAAGGAGGAATCTTGCCACTTCCTTCAAGAGGAAACAAGAAAAAGAATTCATTAAGTGAGCTAGGGAGATCTTTAGGTAGCTTTAACAATATCTCTTTTTGAAGAAAAGTTTTGAAATTTATAACATGTATATGGGATTTTGATCTTAATGATTGGCCACAGATGTTTCTATATCATGTTACATGTTGATCTTGCATGTGATGGATGTTTTGAATACTTCAGTTGGCATGGAAAGTTCTACATAGGTATAGCTATAGATGGAAAACTTTTAGGGTTTTTATACTATTGTTATGTATATTTGAGTGTGGTAAAAAATTGATGGAAATATGATTAGATTGATAAAATGAGTATGGCCCTAAACACTTAGAAGAATACCATGAGATATTTCTGTTGGGAAACACCCTTAATAATACATGATTTGATTTTTGTTTTCTTGAGAATTAGATGATGGAATATGTTAAATTAAGTGTAAGGAATCTAATTAAAATGTTGAAATGAGTAATCTTATGGTTAGATGTAAATTAGGAAGAAAATGGTTAACCACGGAAGAATCTCTTAGGTAAGCTTCTGTGTTTGAATTTTTGGGAAACATATGTAAGGAATTAAAAGAAATGGATAACATAAAAAATATAGATATATGTCTCATAGATTTTTAACCACTAGAATCACTCAATTTGGATTCCATATGAGGGAGATATGGTTAGATTAGTAAGCAGTGGTGAGAAACTAGTTAATTAGGGAAGAATCTGTTAGGTAAGCTTCTTTGTTTGGCTTTTGGGCAAACTATTTTGGAAATTAAAATAAATTTTCAACATAAAAATATAGATATGTGTATCATGAATTTTTGACCACTAGAATCATAACATTTGGAATCTATATGAGGGAGATATGGTCAAATTAGTAAGTAGAGGGCAGAACCTACACGAGAATAAATAACATTGTAATTGATGGAGTAATAAATGCAAGATTACTAAATATTTTACTAAAATGTTCGATATAAAAATTTTAGAGGATTTTATATCTTTAAATGGACACCAAGATCATCGCAATCGGAGTTAAAATGAAGGAGTTATGCTCTTATTAGTAAGAGAAGATCAGGTTGGACGAAAGCCTATATTAGGACATGTCTAGGCTATGTTGGAAGCTGGTAACGGTCTTTTTCAACATTTTTCTGCTCTAAATGAACCTCATTAACTATAGGGTAATAATTGAAACCAATTTGAAGAAGAATGCCCTATTATCTTTGTGAGAACATATGTTGAAAATGGTGTAAGTAGGAGGAAAATGATTATAGGTCAAGCATAAAAAAATGAAGAGATGAAAATAATATTTAAGAAAGAAGAAGAATCTTATAAATGAAAATAATAAATTACTAGTGTATGCCCTAGCCATTGCCATTGCATGAACTCCTTACCATCTTAAGTGTATAATTTTGACATGGAAATATTTTATAAAGTGATATTTGAAAATGATTATGTTCATGGCATGAGTCTATTTTACCAATTATTTTTTGTAATTATTATGCTTTGATGATAAATTATGGCATGTGAGTATAATAAAAATAGTTGTTATTGAAATCATACTTTTAGATATCAATTTGAAAAGAAAAGAAAAGAAAAGAAAAGAGACGAGCACGATCACACAGCGGTCCATGTGGTGTGCTAGTAGGGGACGCCCTACTCACGGTTATGATTATGGTAATGAGAAAAGAAAAAGAAAGCGTGCCATGTCAGACGGAGTATAAAAGCTCGTATCGGATAGTAGAAAGTACTTACCCTATCTGGGGTAGCTAGATATGGAAATAAGTTGATAGCCATCATATGATATTTTAAAAATAGTTATTCATGTCATACATGTCATTACTGCACAATTTTTATGTGCATAGATAAAGTGCATTCATGTGACCTAAGATATATGTTGTAACTTATACAGATGAATATGATGTGATGAGTAATATTGATGATGATTATGATTTATTGTTGAACGCACTGGGATTTAATTCTCACTATATTTTCATATCATGTTCAAAAGATTAAATATGTAGATATTCTCTATGAGTAGCTTTTAGCTTACATTGAATCAAGTTGGCTAAGATCCCCGTGAAGGTGCAACCTCCTACATCCATATCCCTGAAATTAGTCAATATGGATGAATAAGATGTAGACATATATGTGTTTGATTTTTTTACAGATGTTTTTAATTAATGATGTGTATGTGAACCCAGAACTATATCAGTGTTAATGGTATACCATAAACCTTAACTATGTTTGGTTAATTTAATTGAATGTTATTATGAGTTAAATAGTTAGAAATAAAGAGATAATTACTTCATAGGATTTTACAAATATATATATGTATATATGTAAAATTAAAAATAATAGAGTTGTTACATAATTGTTACATAATTGTTACATAATTGGTATCTAAGTTGTTATTGTGTCTTGAGTATGTTTGTGGTTATGTTGTGTAGGGGATCAATGATTTTATGTAGGTGAGAAATTACTAGTGTTTCCTATCTATATGCCATGGTGATGTTAATACTATTGTAAATATTTTTGAGCTAACTATTTGGCTTCATCAACTCAATAGCAGCATAATTCTGATTTTGCCACAGTAGGATATGGCATCACCGAGGAGGAACGCGACAAAAAATGTGGAAGAAACCGTGCACAACATGGGTATATCAATTCGAGACCAAGTCATAGCCATTAATCAAATTCTACAACATCTGTAACATCCCAGATTTAATAAGTGGAAAATAATTCTCAATGGCGAAGGGAATAAAATGGAACATCGATGAAACCTTAGAAAAATGATAAAGTGGCTATATGGAAAAAGTGCAATTCTTAATGAAAGAGAAGGCATGTGTTATGGAGGGGCAACCTTCTAGGAGCTTGGAATTAAGATAATATTTTCCTTTGTTTTGGAATAGAAATCGACTAAGGGGGAGAGGGATGGCTTATTGGAGAAGCTTAGATTAAATAATCTTATCCTTGGCTTGGAGAAGAAGCCTTGACTTGGAGAAGTCTTGGCTTCAAGCAAAAGTAGTTGACTTGGAGAAGTCTTGGCTTAGAGAAGAAGTAGGGCAAAAGATCAAGGGGGAAGAAAGGTAGCAGCCAAGGAAAAGAAGAGAAGAGAGAGAGGCTGAGAGAAGGAGAGGAAGGAAAAGAAGAGAGAGAAAGGCAGCAAAGGTGAAGATCTAAGAGAAAGGAAGAAGGAGAAGTGATCAAGAGGAGGAAATCCAACGATAGAAAGAATCTCTGGTTTGGTAGGTTTAACATTATTCATATTTCTATAGAATTTTATGTATTTTGAATGATTTATAATTGTTTCAAATATCCTCTTTTGATGATTCATGATGTATATTTATGTTTAGCCATGAAAAGTGAGAGTTGGATTCATAGATTATGCATGTGTATGCTGAAATTGGCTTCAAAAGGGTGAAAATCGATACTCATAATGGTTAGTTCTGTTGGTTATGTTTTTTGTTGAATCTAGAAATATGTCTAACATATGAGTTGTAGACCTGTTTATTAGCTTTCTAATTCATCTAGAATCACCTTGATCGGATTTGAAATAAAAGAGATATACACTGATGAGTGAAGAAAGGGCAGATTTATCGTATAGAATCGAGATTCTATTTTCAAACACCATTGTCACCTGTTTCTGTTTCTAATCTGTTAAAGTAGTAAACATAAAAGTTGTATATAATTGTCTTCGCTTTCCATAGACACTGAAATCACCTTAATCGGAGTTAAAAGGAGGGAGTTATAGTCTTTTTAGTAAAGGAAAGTTTGGCTGGATAGAAATCTAGAGTACAGGAGAACCCAAAGCACGACCGTGCTTGTTGACATGGCTAGGCCATGCTTAAGGCTGGAATTGCTCTATTTTCATTTTGAAGGCTCTAATTGAACTCCAATGAATAGGTGATGTTAATGGGAACTAAAATACAAATAAATACATTTTCAATGATGCATTGTAGTGTCAATTCCATCCTTTTTTATGAAAAATTAAGTCACATATTGCATATTTATGAGAGGCATGTTTAATGTATGGATAAAAATACATATTAATGAGACATATGCAAGTGAATTTGTTATATATTGATGAGAGATATGTAAGGGAATTGCATATGAGCTAGATGTGCAAAGTATGGATGAAATGCATGTTGATTTGATGCCTATGCTAGTATATCAATGCACAAGGATTACATGATGTAAGGTATGCATTGTTGGTAAGTGTATTAATACATATTTGTTAAATGATGTGGTGATGATGTTATGCATGATATTAGTTATGTGCTTGGTTAATGCATAATCCTATTGCGATGGTCATGATGATTAAAGAATATGATGTGTACAGTATTATATGATGATAGAGGGGTTATTGCATAATGATTGTATGAAGAGACGAAGTTGATTGTGGATAGCAAGCATGATGATAAAGGTGATTTGTTTGATGTATACATGGTTATATTATGTTGATGTACATGGTTGAACTCGTGGCTATAGATGATTAGTCACTGAGTGTTGAGATGTGGCTGCAGACGATCAGTCACCCTGCATGAAAGCACTACAAAGATATATATATATATATATATATATATATATATATATATATATATATATATACAAGCATAAGATTGAAGTATAACTTGGTTATTATACATGCCTGATATTGATGCATAACAAGTCTATTGAATAAGAAAGCATGCTTTACATTCATCTTACTTTATCATATACAAAGAGAAAATGTTTTCTATAGTTTATACAGCTAGACATAACTCTGTGTTTTCCTTATTTATTGTATAATTCTTTTAATGTTAAACCTATTGGGAACCCCTGTTCCCATTATTATTGGTGTTATGTTTAGATAAGAGCAAACGTTATGCTAGCTGCTTTTATGCACTTGATCATAGAAGATCTAATGGATGGTGATGCCTTGTATAGATCCCGATGCCAGCACCACCTCCTTCACCCTTTACACCCAGGGGAGATATGTGGTATAGGGTTCATTGTTTAGTTGATGTAGTTATTCATCTCATTATTGCTGATGTATAAATATTAATCTCTGATGTAGTTTTGGATATCATGATAATGGAATATTAGCTGCTTATATAATGTGTGTGGTTCGCTGTTGGAATATGTTATCGGTTGCTATATATATATATATATATATATATATATATATATATATATATATATATATATATATATATATATATATATATAAACCAGTTGTTACAACATCTCCATAATAGTAACAACCTGAATAGAGAAAATAATACAAACAACTAGATAATTGGAAATGATAATGGCCTATCTGAGTTCTTGAAAACTAGACCACCTTCTTTCCAAGGTGGCTATGACTTAACGGTAGCCAAAAGATGGATAAGGGAATTGGAGAAGATCTTCAAGGTGATGTGCTATACTAATGAGCAGCAGGTTATCTTTGCTGCATATATGCTGAAAGATGAAGCTAAGTGTTGGTGGTGAGGGGCCAGAGAATTACTAACTCACATGAGGAGGCAGATCACCTGGCAAGTGTTTAAGGACACTTTCTAGGAGAAGCACTTTCCAAGTATTGTGCGAGCCGAGAAGAAAATTGAATTACTCCAACTTAGATAGGGTAACATGTCGGTAGATCAATACGTCCCTAAGTTTGAGGAGTTGTCTAAGTTCTCCTCTTACCTGAGGTTTAACCCTGATAAAGCATGGAAGGCTGTTAAGTTTGAAGTAGAAATGAACCCAAAAATCAGGTATATAGTTATAGCATTGGAAATAAGGGAGATTGTGCCCTTGAAAAATAAATCTATACTTTTGGAGAAGAGTTTAAGAGCAGTGGAGGACGAGAAGCTAAGGCAAAATATGTGGAAAAGGAAGAAAAGTTTCCTCAACCCTGGCAAAAACGTGAGGGAAAAAGGATATGGGGCTGGTAAAAGGCTAGTGATTGCGAGTCCCTAACCATTCCAACAAGACCTCGCCATAGTCAAGTGCACTAAGTGCAGACGTATGCATGGTAACCTGCCATGCAACACGGGACCAGATGTCTATTTTAAATGTGGACAAAATGGTCATTTTGTGAAGAATTATGCATAAAATGTGGGGAAAAAGCCATAATAGAGGCCTTAGGTTAAAGAAAAGGTTTTCACTCTGAGTGGCCAAGAGGAAGCTCAATCCTCTGAAATGATTCAAGGTACGTGCTATGTAACATACTTAATTTCGTTTCTTTTATTAACAAAGATACATAAATATTTAATGTAACATCCCTAATTTTGTTTCTTTAAAGGTACATAAATATTTAATTAAGGAAATAAAATTTATTAGACAATTTTTAGATATCTAAGGAAATATAATCCTTAGAAATTCTTCACCTTATGTGTACGCATAGAAAATGTTTCTAACATTAAGGGAACAAGTAAAGAGAGAAAACATAATAGGAAAAATTAGAAATAACATTCTAAAGAGAGGCGAAATTCTTTAATAAAGAAGATAAATTTTTGTGAAGTAAGTATAGGTCTTAAAATTTTAAGAAGATTGGATTAGGGTAATTTTTCCTAATTCAAGAGTTAGAAATTTCTAAGTTTAACATCTCCACCCATAAATTGGGCTTTCACCAATGGACACTTCATATAGAGTTTTTTCACTTCATATAAGTTTCTAGCAAGCCCATTGGATAGCCTAAGCAAGAAATAAAACATAGACTTGGACTAGGATATAGAAGTTGGACCGATAGCCCAAAAATCAGGAAAATGTAACCACGCCTCCATGAAAGGTAGAATTTTAGCAAAAGCAAAGGAAATGGGTAAGAATGAGCCCAAATCCAAGAGGAAAAAAAAAGTAAGAATCATGTGAGGAAATAGTAGTGCAATAATAATCAAGATTAGGTCACATGGCATTAAGACAAAACATCTATATCCTACATTTATAATTTCAACAAGTAGGTAATAATACATGGCATTATGACAAAACATCTATATCCTACATTCATAATTTCAACAAGTAAGTAATAATACATGTCATTAGGACAAAAAATCTATATCCTACATTTATAATTTCAACAAGTGGATAATAATACATGGCATTATGACAAAACATTTTTATCCTACACAAATAATTTCAGCCAAGCAAGGGACATCCAATGGCTAAAAATTTACCACTTAGAAAGGCAAACCTATCATACTTGATTAAGAAAAAGGAAATAAATCCCTAAATCAAAGGGACCTTATCCCTTGTCTTAAGAACATATTATCATAATTTTCAAAATACAAATCTCCTTTTTCTATGCATATCTTGACTAAGGAAGAGGAAGACAAGAACATGAGTTGTTTTTTTTCCAAAAATCAACCAAGTGCATCCTAATTATGATAAGGTAGACCTATGATCATGAAAGTTGAACCACTTGATAGTTTATTTACGCAAAACCCAATCCTATAATATTATAATTTCATCCAAGTGAGGGAGAGGAAAAAATAGAAGCAAGGTAGAGTGAGGAAAGGAGAGAAAAAGAGGAGAAGAAATGAAGGAAGAAGAAGGAGAAGTCTAGAGGACTAAGTACTCAAGGTAAGTTAGCATCATCTCCATTTGAATCCAACTTTCTTCTTCATCCTTAGGGTTCAAAAACTCACCCTCCTTCTCTTATTTAAGATGCTAGAAAATCTAAGTGAAGGGGGGAATCTTGCTACTTTCTTCAAGAGGAAACAAGAAAAACAATTCACTAAGTGAGCTAGGGAGATCTTTACGTAGGTTTAACAATATCTCTTTTTAAAGAAAAACTTTGAAATTTGTAACATTAATGTTGGATTTTGATCTTATAACTTTGATAAAATTTACAATATTTGTTACTTTGATGATTGGTCAAGAATGTTGCTATATCATGTTACAAGTTATTTTTGTATATGATGGATGTTTTGGACATTACAGTTGGTGTGGAAAGTTCTGCATAGGTATGGTTATGGGTGGTAAAAATTTTATGATTTTTATGCTACTATTTTGTATATTTGAATATGGTGAAAAATTAATGAAATATGATTAGATGTAAAGAAAATAGAAGAGGATGTAATATAATGATGAACTAAAACCTTAGGAAAGGATTGGTTAGGAAACTGGATTTTGGGTTAAGCAGGGAAGCTTATATTGTTGATATTATAGGAAAAATCGGTTAGGAATTAAAAGAAATGGATAACAATGAGAAATGTAGATCTATCTCTCATGGATTTTTAGCCATTGGAATCACTTAATTTGGAGTCCAGATAAGGGCGATATTGCTTGATATGTAAGCCTTGGTCAGAAAATGGTTAACCATGGAAGAATATGTCAGGTATGCTTTTGCGTTTGAATTTCTGGGAAAAATATATAGGGAATTAAAAGAAATACTTAACATAAAAAATGTAAATATATGTTTCACTGATGTATATCCACTAGAATCATTCAAATTGGAATCAATATGAGAGAGATATGGTCAGATTGGTAAGCAAAGGTCAGAAACTAGCTAACCAGGGAAGAATCTATTAAGTATGCTTGTGGGCTTGAAATTTTGGGCAACATATGTAGAGAATTAAAAGGAATTGTTAACATAATAAATATAGATATACGTATCACGGATCTATAGCCTCTAAAATCACTTAATTCGGAGTCCATATGAGAGAGATATGACTCATTAATTAGTAAAGGTTAGAATCAATCTAAAATCCAAGGTGGTAAATGTAAGTGTTTTTGTTTTCGATTTTCTGGGAGTAATTAGTAAGGAATATGAAGAAATGATAAACATGAAAGTTGTATATAAATGTCTTATCATTTTATAGGCTTTAATATCAACTCAATTGGAGTTTTTATGATGGAGATATGGTTTGATTAGTAAGTAGAGGTCTGAACCAACCCAAAAAGAAATAACACTGAATTTGAGTGAGTCATAACACCATGATTACTTAATATTTCACTAAAATGTTCAACATAATGGTTTTAGAGGATTGTCTTATATTTCAATTGACACTAAGATCACCATAATCGGATTTAAAATGAGAGTGTTATGCTCTGTTTAGTGAAAAGAGGATAATAATGTTTTAAAAAGAGGAAGAATCTTATAAATGAAAATATTAATATGACTAGTGTATGACATAGCCATTGCCATTGCATGAACTCCTTACCATCTTAAGTGTGTAATTTTGACATAGAAATATTTTATAAAGTGATATTTGAAACGATTATGTTTATGACATGATTACCAATGATTTTTGGTAATGATTATATTTTGATGAAAATTATGGCATGTGAGTATAATGAACATACTTGTTATTGAAATCATATTTTTGGCTATTAATGTGAAAAGAAAAGAAATGTGCACGGTCACATGGTGGTTCGTGTGGTGCACCAATAGGGGACGCCCTACCAACGACTATGATTATGTTAATGAGAAAAGAAAGAGTGTCATGTCGGATGGAGCGAAAAAAGCCTGTACCAGAGAGTAGAAAATGCTCACCTTGACCGGGGTAGCTTGGTATGAAAACAAGTTGATAGCCATCATATGATATTCTGAAAATAGTTATTCATGCCATACATGTCATAACTGTACGATTTTCATGTGCATAGATAAAGTGCATTCATATGACCTAAAGATAGTTGTTGTAGCTTATACAGATGAACATGACGTGACCAACATTATTGATAATGATTTATTGTTGAACCTACTGGGATTTATTTCTCAATATATTTTCATATCATGTTCAGAAAACTAAGTTATACAGATATTCTTTATGATCGGCTTTTAGCATATGTTGGGTCGAGTTGCTAAGATCCCGATGAAGTTGCAACCACCCGCACCCGTATCTCTAGAACTAGTCAATATGGATGAATAAAATGTAGTCTTTTATGTGTCTGATTTTTGTACATATGTTTTGATTAATGATCTGTACGCGAACCCATAATTGTATAAGTGTTAATGGTATTTCTTAAACCTTATTTATGTTTGGTTAATTTAATTGAATGTTATTATAAGTTAAATAGTTTGAAGAAGAAGGTAATGACTTCATGGAATTTTAGAAATATACATATAAGTATATATGTAAAAAAAAACAAAAACTGGAGTTGTTACATGCTACATCCATGTATTTGCTCTTGTGGTGTTGTTTGACTCTGGTACTAGTCATTCATTTATATCGAAAAATTGTAGTAAGGAGCTTTAGTATCTTATCTTTGAAACCCCCTATGAGCTATCTATAGTAACCCCGATAAGGAAAGGGTCTTAACTTTCTCTGTATGTAAAGACTATCAGGTCACCATCGAGGAGAAAACTTTTTTTTGTAGACCTCGTCTGTCTACCTTTGAGAGGTATTGATGTCATTCTAGGGTTAGACTAGATGTTGAGAAATCAAGTCTTACTAAATTGTTGCACAAAGGCAGTTGAATTTCTACCTTACTCCACAAAAAGAGATGCAGTATTTAATGCTAAATGCCAATCAAGTCAATCAGGAGTTGAAAAGGGGAGTACTTGGTTACATTCTCATGTGTTTACCAAACCTAGCAATTGAACCGAAGCTTATTGAAATCCCAATAGCTAATGAGCTTCCTAAAATATTTTCACCAGATATTCTAGGCTTACCTCCCGAGAGAGAGATAGAGTTCTCTATTGATCTCCTACGCGGGATAGGGCTTATCTCTATTACACCTTATAGAATGGCCTCGAAGGAACTTTAAGAACTCAAGAAATAGTTATAGGAGTTGTTAGACAAGCAATTCATTCGACTGAGTGTATCACTTTAGGGAGCTCGTGTATTGTTTGTTAAGAACAAAACGGGAGCCTGAGACTATGTATAAACTACAGACAACTGAATAAGGTAGCTGTAAAAAATAAGTACCCTCTCCCTAGGATAGATGACATCTTTATGTGAGAAAGAACATGAACAACATCTCTAAATTGTGCTACAAGTGTTAAAAAAGAAAAAGTTCTATGCCAAATCGGACATGTCATCTCCAATAGAGGGTAGCTGTAGACCCTAGCAAGGCAGAAGTAATGATTCAGTATGAGAGACCAAAGACAGTTACAGAAGTCAAAAGTTTCCTGAGTTTGGCAGGATACTACAAGAGGTTCATACAAGGCTTCTTTTGTATAGCCTTGCCACTGACTAAATTGACCGAGAAGGGAAGTCCCTTCAAATGGACTAATGAGTGTGAAGCTAGTTTCCAAGAGCATAAGACAAGATTGACCACTCCTATTGTTTTAATTATTCCAAACCCCACAAGACATTTTGAAATCTATAGTGACGCTTCAAAGAAAGGGCTAAGGTGTGTGCTGATGCAAGATAAGAGAGTAGTTGCTTACGCCTCTAGGCAACTAAGACCCCATAAAGAAAATTATCCAACCCATGATCTTGAATTGGCATTGCCTTAAAGATTTGGCGACAATATATATATGCAACAACATTTGAAGTATACTATGATCATAAGAGTTTTAAGTACCTTTTTGATCAAAATGAGTTAAATATGAGGCATCAAAGATGGGTAGAATTTTTTAATGGCTACAAGTTTGAGATAAAGTATCATCCAAGAAAGGCAAATGTTGTAGTTAATTCCTTGAGTCAGAAATCTTTACATATGGGTCAAATAATGGTGTATGAGATGCAAATGCTAGAGAAGTTTGGAAATTTAAAGCTATTCACTACTCTTACCCCAAAGAAGCTAATCATCAATGGGTTTAGTATAGAGTGTTATTTTAGAGACAAGATTAAAAAGGGTAAAGCTCATGACCAATACTTACAGGATCACAAAGAACAAGATTTTTTTGTCTCAGAAGATGGAGTAATCATATATCAAGGAACGGTTTGTGTCCCTCAAAAACAAGAGTTGATGACTAAGATCCTACAGGAAGCACATCAGAGTAAGTACACAGTCCATCTTGGATCCACTAAAATGTATCAAGACTTAAAGAAGATATATTTGTGGCTAGAGATGAAAAAGGACATTGTTGAGTTTGTGGTGAAATGTTTAATTTGTCAGAAGTTGAAGATAAAGCATTAAAATCCAATGAGATTTTTATAACCTCTTGTGAACCCTAAATGGAAATGGGACAGTATTTTGATGGACTTTGTGGCAGGCTTACTTAAGACTTTAGTTGGACATGACTTTATCTAGGTAATAGTAGACAGATTAACCAAATCTGTTCATTTTTTGCCTATAAAGATTAACTATTCACTGAAAAAATTGGCTCAATTGTATGTCTAGAAAATAGTCAAATTGCATGGAACTCCCTTAAATATCATTTCTGATAGAGATCTAAGGTTCATGTCGAGGTTTTGGAAGGCGTTGTGGGATGCTTTTGGAACCTAGTTGTGGTTCAGTACTACCTACCATCCTTAGACTGACGTGCAGACAGAATGAACCATACAAACCCTAGAGGATATGTTGAGGGCTTGTGTGATAAAGCAAGGTAAAGGATGGAATACGTAACATCCCTAAGTTCGTTTCATATATTAATAAAAGTAAAAAAGTATTCAAAGTAACATCCATAATTTCATTTCTTTTATTGATAAAGGTACATAAATATTTAATTAAGGAAATAAAATTTATTAGACAATTTTTAGATAATTAAGGAAATATAATCCTTAGAAATTCTTCACCTTACGTGTATGTATAGAAATGTTCTAATATTAATGGAATAGGTAAAAAAAGAAAAACTAAGAGGAAATATTAGAAATAAACATGCTAAAGAAAGTTGAAATTCTTAGGTAAGGAAGATAAATTTTTGTGAAGTAAGTAAAGGTCTTAAGATTTCAAGAAGATCATATTAGGGTAATTTTTTTTTAATTTCAGAGCAAAAGTTACTAAGTTTAGTGTCTCCACCCATAAATTGGGCTTTTACCTATGGACACTTCATATAGAGTTTTTTTGCTTCACATGAATTTTCAGCAAGCCAATAGGACAGCCCAAGGAAGAAATAAAACATAGACTTGGACTAGGATATAGAAATTCGACCGGTAGCCCAACAATCATGAAAATGTGACAAGCCCATTATGAAAGGTAGAATTTTAACCAAAGTAAAGAAAATGGGCAAGAATGAGCCCAAACTCGAGAGGAAAAATAAAAATAAAAATAAAATTAAAGTAATGAAATAATGGTGTAATCAAGATTATGTGACATGGCATTAAGCCAGAAATTTAGCAAGTGGTGTGATATCCTACATTCATAATTTTAGCAAGTGGTATGATAATAGAAGCATTTAGGACAAAACATCTATATCCTACACTCATAATTTTAGCAAGTGGTATGATAATACGTGGCATTAGGACAAAACATTCTTATCCCACACAAATAATTTCACCAAATAATGGAGATTCAAGGGTTAGAAATTTGCCACCTAAAATGGCAAATCTATCATACTTGATTAAGACAAAAGAAAAAGGAAATGAATCCCTAAATCAAAGGGACCTTGTCCCATATCTTAAGAACATATTATCAAATTTTTTAAAATACAAATCTCCTTTTCCTATGCATATCTTGACTAAGGAAGAGGAAGACAAGAACATAAGTTATTTGTTTTCCAAAAATTCAACCAAGTGTAACCTAATTGTGATAAGGTAGACTCATGATCATGAAAGGTGAATTATTTGATAGTCTATATAAGTAAAACCCAACCTTATAGCATGAGAATTTCGTCCAAGTGAGGGAGAGAAAAAAAATAGAAGCAAGGTAGAGGAGGAGAGGAAGAAAGGAAGAAAGAGGAAGGAGAAGTCTAAAGGACTAAGTGCTTCAGGTAAGTTTAACAATATTCCTTTTTGAAGAAAATTTTTAAAACTTATAAAATTTATATGAGATTTTAATCTTAGAACTTTGATGATTGGTCATGGATGTTTCTATATCATGTTACATATCATGTATGTTTGAATACTTAGGTTCGTGTAGATAGTTCTGCATGGGTATGGCTATAAGTGGCAGAATTTTAAGCTACTATTTTTAAATTTCTGGGAAGAATCAGTAAGGAATTTAAAGAAATAGATAACATGAAAAATGTAGATCTATGTCTCACGGATTTTTATTCACTGGAATCACTCAATTTGAAGTTCGTATGATGTAGATATAGTCTGATTAGTATGCAGTGGTCAGAAATTGGTTAATCAGGGAAGAATATTTTAGGATTGCTTCTTTGTTTTAATTTCTGGTAACTTTCTTTAGGGAATTAAAATAAATAGTCAACATAAGAATTATATATATATGTGTCACAGATTTTTAGCCACTGGAATCACACAATTTGGAGACCATATGAGGTAGATGTGGTCTGATTAGTAAGCAGTGTTCAAAAATTGGTTAATCAGGGAAGATCATGTTAGGATAACTTCTATTTTTTAATTTCTGGAAACATTATGTAGGGAATTCAAATAAATGGTTAACATACGAATTATAGATATATGTGTGATGGAATTGTAGCCACCAAAATTACACAATTTGGAGTCCATATGAGGTAGATATGGTCTGATTAGTAAGCAGTGGTCAGAAAATGGTTAATCAGCGAAGAATATGTTAGGATAGCTTCTATGTTTTAATTTATGGGACCATTCTGTAGTGAATTAAAATACATAGTTAACATATGAATTATAGATATATATGTCACGGATTTGTAGCCATTGGAATCACCTAATTTTGAATTTTTATGATGGAGATAGGGACCGATTAGTAAGCAAAGGTCAGAACCTATCCGACAAGAAATAACCTGTACATTGAGGGAGTAATATCACATTGATTTATTAATTTTTGCTAAACTGTTCAACATAATAGTTTTAGATAATTGTTTTATCTTGAAATTGACATTAAGATCACCGACATCAGAGTTAAATTGAGGGAGTTATGCCCTGCATCAAGAAAATAAAGAAATAAAATTAATATTTAAAAAAAAAGAATCTTATAAATGAAAATAATAAATGACTAGTATATGCTATAGCCATTGCCCTTGTATGAACTTCTTACTATCTTAAGTGTGAAATTTTGAGATAGAAATATTTTATAAAATGATATGTAAAATGGTTATGTTTTTGGTAATAGTTATACTTTGATGAACATACTTGTTATTGAAAGCATATTTTTTTGCTATCATTGTGAAAAGAAAAGAAATGAGCATGGTCACATGGAAATCCGTGTGGTGCACCAGTAGGGGATTCCCTACCAACGGTTATGATAATGTTAATGAGAAAAGAAAGAGAAAGTGGGCCATGTCAGACGGAGCTAGAAAAGCCCGTACCGGAGAGTAGAAAATACTCACCCTGATCGGGGTAGGTTGATATGTGAATAAATTAATAGTCATCATATGATATTCTGAAAATAGTTAATCCAGTCATACATGTCATTATTGTACGATTCTCATGTGCATAGATATAAGGCATTCATGTGACCAAAGATATTTGTTGTAGTTTATACAGATGAACATGACGTGATGAGCTATATTAATGATGATTTATTGTTGAACTTACTGGGATTTAATTCTCACTATATTTCCATATCATGTTCAGAAAATTAGTTATGCAGATTTTTCTATGGCTCTGTCTTTTAGTGCACGTTGGATTAAGTACTTTATGTTGGGTAGATCCCAAAAGTAAATAAAATGTTTGTGGTCGAGTTGGCTTAGATCCCGGTAAAGGTGCAACCACCGCACCTGTATCTCTGAAATTGGTCAACCAGAATAAATAAGATGTAGATTTTTATATGTTTGATATGTTGTACATATGTTTTGATTAATGACATGTATGTAAACTCTGTATTGTATAAATTAAATAAATGTTATTTTGAGTTAAGTTGTAACGAGGTAATAACTTCATGGTATTTAAAAAAAAATTGATACTTAAATGGAGTTGTTACATAATTGGTATCAAAGCAGGTCGATCCTAGATGGCCAGTGGGTGGATGGTTATCTGAATCGATCTTATAGGGATCAGTGAATTCATAAAGGTAAGAAATTACTAGTGTTTTCTATCTACATGCCGAGGTGGTGTTATGACTGCTGTTAAATATTTTTGATCTAACTATTTGGCTTGATCACCTCAATAACAGTATAACTTTGTTTTTGCCACAGTAGGAAATGGCACCACCAAGGAGGAATCCAACAAATAATGCGGAGGAAAACCTGCACAACCTGGCCACGGCAATTTGAGACCAAGTCATGACCACTACTCAAATTCTACAATACCTCTAGAATGCTAATAACTCGAATGGTGTTAACAACCGGATGGCTAGAAATGATAACGGCATATCTGAGTTCCTGAGGACCAGGCCACCATGTTTTCAAGGTGGCTTTGACCCGATTGTAGCTGAAAGATGGATAAGGGAGTTAGAGAAAATCTTTGAAGTGATGGGTTGTACTGAGGAGCAGCAAGTAATCTTTGTTGCAAATATGCTAAAAGATGAAGCAGAATACTGGTGGCGTGGAGCTAGAGAACTTTTAACTTACCAGGGAAGGCAGATGACTTGGCAGGTGTTCAATGACACCTTTTTGGAAAAGTGCTTTCCAAGTACTATGAGGGCGGAGAATGAGAACAAATTTCTCCAACTATGGCAGGGTAGCATGACTATAGACTAATACATCGTGAGGTTCGAGGAATTGTCTAAGTTCTCCTCTTATCTGTGATTTAACCCTGATGAAGCATGTAAGACTGTTAAGTTCCAAGCGGGATTGAACCCAGACATAAAGAATGCTGTTATAGCTATGGAGATTAGGGAGTTTGTGCCTCTGATCAATAAATACAGACTCTTGGAGAAAAGTTTAAAGGCAGTGGAGGACGAAAAGCAAAGGCGAAACCTATGGAAAAGGAAGAAAAATTTTCCCAACGCTACCAAGAACGTGAAAAGAAGTGGATATGGAACTGGTAAGAGGCCATTGACTGCGGGTCCCAAACCTTTCCAACAAGACCTCACCCTAGTCAAGTGCGCTAAGAGCAGATGCATGCATGGTAATCAGCCATGCTACATGGGACAAGATGTCTCCTTCAATTGTGAACAGAAGGGTCATTTTGCGAGAAACTGCCCATAGAATGTGGGGAAGCAGCCAGAACAGAGGCCTCAAGTGAAAGGAAGGGTTTTCACCCTAAGCGGCCAAGAGGCAACTTAATTATCTGAAATGATTCAAGGTACATGCTATATCTATGGATTTGCTCTTATGGTGTTATTTGACTCTGGTGCTAGTCATTCATTTATATTGGAAGAATGTATTAGGAATTTTCAGTTTCATATTTCTGAAACTCCCTATGAGCTATCCGTAGTAACCCCTACAGGGAAAAGGGTATTAACTTCCTCTGTATGTAAGGACTGTCAAGTCACCATCTAGGAGAAAATTTTTTCTGTAGACCTCGTCTGTTTACCTTTAAGAGGTATTGAGGTCATTCTAAGGTTCGACTGGATGTCTAGAAATCGAGTGTTGCTGAATTGTTACAACCAGACCGTTGAATTTCTACCTCCTACTATGAAAGAGGAAGTCCAATTATTGATGCTTAATGCCAATCAAGTTAATAGGTAGTTGAAGAATGAAGTACTTGGATACATTCTCTTGTATTTATCAAACCTAGAAGTCGAATTGAAACTTGATGAAATCCCAATAGCCAACGAGTTTCCTAAAGTATTTCCATCAAATATTCCAAGCTTACCTCCCAAGAGAGAGATAGAGTTCTCTATTGATCTCCTACTTGGAACAGGGCCTATCTCTATTGCACCTTATAGAATTGCCTCAGGAACTACAGGAACTCAAGAAATAGTTGGAGGAACTATTAGACAAGCAATTCATTATACCGAGTGTATCACCTTGGGGAGCTCCTGTATTGTTTGTTAAGAAGAAAGACGGGAGCTCGAGACTATGCATAAATTACAGACAGCTGAATAAGGTGACTATCAAAAACAAGTACCCTCTCCCTAGGATAGATGACTTATTGGATCAACTGAAGGGAGCCTCCATGTTTTCTAAAATTGACTTGAGGTCAGGATATTATCATATTAGGATAAAGAAGGAGGACATACCAAAAATTGCCTTCAGGACTAGGTATGGGCACTATGAGTTTCTTGTAATGCCTTTCGGGTTGACGAATGCACCTACAATTTTCATGGATTACATGAATCGCATTTTTTGTCCCTACCTTGATCAATTTGTTGTAGAGTTCATTGATGACATCTTGATATATTCTAAAAGTGAGAAAGAGCATGAATAATAACTCTGAATCGTGCTGCAAGTGCTGAAAGAGAAAAAGTTATATGCCAAATTGGAGAAGTGTGAATTTTGGCTATTAGAGGTGAAGTTTCTCGGGCATGTCATCTCTAATAGAGGGGTAGACGTAGATCCTAGCAAGACAGAAGCAGTGATTTAGTGGGAGAGACCAAAGACGGTTACGGAAGTTAGAAGTTTCTTGGGTTTGGTAGGATACTACAGGAGGTTTATACCAAACTTCTCTCGTATAGCCTTGCCATTGACTAAATTGACCAGGAAGGGAAGTCCTTTCAAATGGACTGATCAATGTGAAGCTAGTTTTCAGGAGCTTAAGACAAGACTGACCACTCCTCCTGTTTTAATTATTCTAGACCCCACAAGACATTTTGAAGTGTATAGTGACGCTTCAAAGAAAGGGCTAGGATGTGTGATGATGCAAGATAAGAGAGTAATTGCTTACGCCTCTAGGCAACTGAGACCCCACGAAGGAAACTATCCAACCCATGATCTTGAATTGGCGGCAATGGTGTTTGCCTTAAAGATTTGGCGACACTATTTTTACGGGGCAACCTTTGAAGTATATTGTGATCATAAAAGTCTTAAATACCTCTTTGATCAGAAGGAGTTAAATATGAGGCAACGAAGATGGGTAGAATTCCTCAATGACTATAAGTTTGAGATAAAGTATCATCCCGGAAAGGCGAATGTTGTAGCAGATGCCTTGAGTCGAAAATCTCTGCACATGGGTCAGATGATGGTGTATGAGATGCAGATGCTAGAGGAGTTTCAAAATTTGAAGCTAGCCACTACTCTTACTCCAAAGAAGCTAGTCATTAATGGTTTAAGTGTAGGGTGTGACCTTAGAGCTCAGATAAAAAAGGCTCAAGCTCACGACCAATACTTATAGGATCATAAAGACCAAGGTAATTTTTCTGTCATGGAAGATGGAGCAATCATGTATCAAGGAAGGATTTGTGTCCCTCAAGAACGAGAGTTGAGGACTAAGATCCTATAGGAAGCACATCAGAGTAAATACACAGTCCATCCTGGATGCACTAAAATGTACCAGGATTCAAAGAGGATGTATTGTTGGCCAAAGATGAAAAAGGACATTGCCGAGTTTGTGGCAAAATGTCTCATTTGTCAAAAGGTGAAGGTGGAGCATCAAAAGCCAGCGGGATTTCTACAACCTCTTGAGATCCCTAAATGGAAATGGGACAGTATCTCAATGGACTTTGTTGTGGGATTACCTAAGACTTCAGTGGGACTTGACTCTATCTGGGTAATAGTTGACAGATTAACCAAATCTGCTCACCTTTTGTCCATAAAAATTAACTATTCACTGGATAAATTAGCCCAATTATACGTCCAAGAAATAGTTAGACTTCATGGAATTCCCTTAAATATCATTTCTGATAGAGATTCGAGGTTCACATCGAGGTTTTGGAAGGTATTGCAGGAAGCTTTTGGTACTCAATTGTAGTTCAGTACTGCCTACCATCCTCAGACTGACGAGCAGACAAAACAAACCATTCAAACCTTAAAAGATATGTTGAGTGGCTGTGTGATAAAGCAAGGTAGAGGATGGGATAAGTACCTATCTTTAGTAGAGTTTGCTTATAATAATATCTATCACTCTAGTATTAAGATGGCCCCCTATGAAGCTTTATACGGTAGAAAGTGTCGATCTCCACTATGTTGGTTTGAGGTAGAAGAAAAGAGCTTGTTGAGTCCTGATCTAGTTCAACAAACCACTGGACAAATTAGGATGTTACGAGATAAAATACTTACAGCTCAGAATCGGCAAAAGAGTTACTACGATAAGAGACATAGACCTCTAGAGTTTGAGGAAGGAGACCATGTATTTCTAAAACTTTCCCCGACTACTGGAGTTGGTAGGTCTCTCAAAACAAGAAAGCTAAGTCTGCGATTTTTGGGACCCTACCAAATTCTGAAGAAAGTAGGGACATCAGCATATCAAGTTGCTCTCCCACCTAATTTGTCCAACTTGCATAATGTTTTCCACGTATCACAGCTCTGGAAGTATCTTCCAGACTCCTCACATGTGATACGAGATGAACCAATCCAAATAAAGGAGAACATGACATACCAGCTAGTACCAGCATCTATATTGGACACTGACGTGAAGCAATTGCGGAACAAAACTATTCCCCTAGTTAAGGTGTTATGGGAAGGTTTGACTCCGGAAGAAGCAACTTGGGAGCTAGAAGAAGTCATGAGGAAGAAATATCTGAAATTGTTCTTATTAGGTAATTTCTGAAATTTTGAGGACAAAATTTCTTTTAGGGGGAGAGAAATGTAACATCCCTAACTTCATTTCATATATTAATAAAAGTAAAAAATTATTCAAACTAACATCCATAATTTCATTTCTTTTATTGATAAAGGTACATAAATATTTAATTAAGGAAATAAAATTTATTAGACAATTTTTAGATAACTAAGGAAATATAACCCTCAGAAATTCTTCACCTTACGTGTATGTATAGAAATGTTCTAATATTAATGGAATAGGTAAAGAAACAAAACATAAGAGGAAATATTAGAAATAAACATGCAAAAGAAAGTTGAAATTCTTAGGTAAGGAAGATAAATTTTTGTGAAGTAAGTAAAGGTATTAAGATTTCAAGAAGATCGGATTAGGGTAATTTTTCTTAATGTAAGAGCAAAAGTTAGTAAGTTTAGTATCTCCACCCATAAATTGGGTTTTTACCTATGGACACTTCATATAGAGTTTTTCTACTTCACATGAATTTTTAGCAAGCCAATAGGATAGTCCAAGGAAGAAATAAAACATAGACTTGGACTAGGATATAAAAATTAGACCGGTAGCCCAAAAATCATGAAAATGTGACAAGCCCATTATGAAAGGTAGAATTTTAACCAAAGTAAAGAAAATGGGCAAGAATGAACACAAACCCAAGAGGAAAAAAAATTAAACTGATGAAATAATAGTGTAATCAAGATTAGGTAACATGGCATTAAGACAAAAATTTAGCAAGTGGTGTGATATCCTACATTCATAATTTTAGCAAGTGGTATGATAATACAAGGCTTTAGGACAAAACATATATACCCTACACTCATAATTTTAGTAAGTGTTATGAGAATACATGGCATTAGGAAAAAACATTCTTATCCCACATAAATAATTTCAACCAAATAATGGAGATTCAAGGGTTAGAAATTTGCCACCTAAAAAGGCAAATCTATCATACTTGATTAAGACAAAAGAAAAAGGAAATGAATCCCTAAATCAAAGGGACCTTGTCCCATATCTTAAGAACATATTATCATAATTTTCAAAATACAAATCTCCTTTTCCTATGTATATCTTGACTAAGGAAGAGGAAGACAAGAACATAAGTTGTTTGTTTTCAAAAAATTCAACCAAGGGTAACCTAATTGTAATAAGGTAGACCCATGATCATGATACGTGAATTATTTGATAGTCTATATAAGCAAAACCCAACCTTATAGCATGAGAATTTCGTCCAAGTGAACGAGAAAAAAAAATAGAAGCAAGGTAGAGGAGGAGAGGAAGAAAGGAAGAAAGAGGAAGGAGAAGTCTAAAGGATTAAGTGCTCCAGGTAAGTTTAACAATATTTCTTTTTGAAGAAAACTTTTGAAACTTATAATATTTATATGAGATTTTGATCTTAGAACTTTGATGATTGGACATGGATGTTTCTATATAATGTTACATATCATGTATGTTTGAATACTTAGGTTGCTGTAGATAGTTCTGCATGGGTATGGCTATAGGTGGCAGAATTTAAGCTACTATTTTTAAAATTCTAGGAAGAATGAATAAGGAATTTAAATAAATAGTTAACATGAAAAATGTAGATCTATGTCTCACGGATTTTTAACCACTGGAATCACTCAATTTGGAGTCCATATGACGTAGATATGGTCTGATTAGAATGCAGTGGTCAGAAATTGATTAATCAGGGAAGAATATTTTATGATAGCTTCTGTGTTTTAATTCCTAGTAACTTTCTGTAGGGAATTAAAATCAATGGTCAACACAAGAATTATAGATATATGTGTCCCGGATTTTTAGCCACTGGAATCACTCAATTTGGAGTCCATATGAGGTAGATATGGTCTAATTAGTAAGCAGTATTCAGAAAATGGTTAATCAGGGAAGATCATGTTAGGATATCTTTTGTGTTTTAATTTCTGGGAATATTATGTAGGGAATTCAAATAAATGGTTAACATAAGAATTATAGATATGTGTGTGACGGAATTTTAGCCAGTAGAATTACGCAATTTGGAGTCCATATGAGGTAGATATAGTCTGATTAGTAAGCAGTGGTTAGAAAATGGTTAATCAGCGAAGAATATGTTAGGATAGCTTCTATTTCTTAATTTCTGGGAACATTATATAGGGAATTAAAATACTTAGTTAACATATGAAATATAGATATATATGTCACGAATTTGTAGCCCCTGGAATCACTTAATATGGAATTTTTATGAGGGAGATATGGACCGATTAGTAGGCAGAGGTTAGAACCTATCCAAGAAGAAATAACCTGTATATTGAGGGAGTAATATCAACTTGATTTATTAATATTTAGCTAAACTGTTTAACATAATAGTTTTAGATAATTGTTTTATCTTGAAATTGACATTACGATCACCGACATTGGAGTTAAATTGAGGGAGTTATGCTCTGATTAGTAAAAGAAGGTTAGATAGGATGAAAACCTGCATCAAGAAAATAAAAAAATAAAATTAATATTTAAAAAAAAAAGAATCTTATAAATGAAAATAATAAATGACTAGTATATGCCATAGCCATTGCCATTGTATGAACTTCTTACCATCTTAAGTGTGAAATTCTGACATGGAAATATTTTATAAAGTGATATTTGAAATGGTTATGTTCATGGCATGATTACCAATGATTTTTGATAATAGTTATATTTTGATGAACATACTTGTTATTGAAAGCATATTTTTTTGCTATCATTGTGAAAAGAAAAGAAATGAGCACGGTCACATGGCGATCCGTGTGGTGCACTAGTAGGGGACGCCCTACCAACGGTTATGATCATGTTAATGAGAAAAGAAAGAGAAAGTGGGCCATGTCAGATGGAGCGAGAAAAGCCCGTACCGGAGAGTAGAAAATACTCACCCTGACCGGGGTAGCTTGATATGAGAATAAATTGATAGTCATCATATCATATTCTGAAAATAGTTAATCCTGTCATACATGTCATTATTGTACGATTCTCATGTGCATAGATATAAGGAATTCATGTGACCAAAGATATTTGATGTAGTTTATACAGCTGAACATGACGTGATGAGCTATATTGATGATGATTTATTGTTGAACTTACTGGGATTTAATTCTCACTATATTTCCATATCTTGTTCAGAAAATTAGTTATCCAGATTTTTCTATGGCTCTATCTTTTATTGCACGTTGGATTAAGTACTTTATGTTGGGCAGATCCCAAAAGTAAATAAAATGTTTATGGTCGAGTTGGCTTAGATCCCGGTGAAGGTCCAACCACCCGCACCTGTATCTCCAGAATTGGTCAACCAGAATAAATAAGATGTAGATTTGTATATGTTTGATATGTTGTATGTATGTTTTGATTAATGACATATATGTAAACTCTATATTGTATAAATTAAATAAATGTTAGTTTGAGTTAAGTTATAACGAGGTAATAACTTCATGGTATTTAAAAAAAAATTGATACTTAAATGAAGTTGTTATAGAATAAGTATCTACCTTTAGTGGAGTTTGCTTATAATAATAGCTATCACTCTAGTATTAAGATGGTACCCTAGGAAGCTTTATAAGGTAGGAAGTGCTGATCTTTACGATGTTGGTTTAAGGTAGGAGAAAAGAACTTGCTTGGTCCTAACCTATTTTAAAAAACCTTTGAGAAAACCAATATGATACGAGACAAAATACTTACAGTTCGGAGTCAACAAAAGAGTTACTATGATAATAGACATAGACCTCTGGAGTTTGAGGAAGGAGACCATGTATTCTTGAAGCTGTCAGCATATCAAGTTGCCCTCCCACCTAATTTTTCCAACCTACATAATGTTTTCCATGTATCATAGCTCTAAAAGTATCTTTGAAATTCCTCACATGCAATACAAGATGAACCAATCTAAATAAAGGAGAATATAACATACCAGCTAGTACTGACATCCATATTGGACACCAACGTGAAGCAATTGAGCAATAAGACCATCCCCATGGTTAAGTTGTTACAGGAAGGTTTGACTCTAGAAGAATCAACTTGGGAGCTGGAAAAAGTCATGAGGAAGAAATATCTACAATTGTTCTTATTAAGTAATTTCTAAAATTTTGAGGACAAAATTTCTTTTAGGGGGAGAGAAATGTAACATCCCTAATTTCATTGTTAATAAAGATATATAAATATTTAATTAAGGAAATAAAACTTATTAAACAATTTTTGGATAGCTAAGAAAATATAAACCTTAGAAATTCTTCAACTTATGTGTATGCAAAGAAAATGTTTCTAACATTAAGGGAATAGGTAAAGAGAGAAAACCTAATAGGAAAAGTTAGAAATAATATCCTAAAGAGAGGTGAAATTCTTGTGTAAGGAAGATAAATTTTTTGAAGTAAGTAAATGTCTTAAAATTTCAAGAAGGTTGGATTAGGGTAATTTTTCCTAATTCAAGAACTAGAATTCCTAAGTTTAACATCTCCATCCATACATTGGGCCTTCACCTATGGACACTTCATAGAGATTTTTCACTTCACATGAGTTTCAAGCAAACTAATTGGACAGCTCAAGCAAGAGATATAACATAGACTTGGACTAGGATACAAAATTTAGACCGATAGCCCAAAAGTCATGAAAGTGTGGGCAAGCTCTCTATGAAAGGTAGAAATTTCAGCCAAAGCAAAGGAAATGGGCAAGAATGAGCACAAATCCAAGAGGGAAAAATAAAAACCATGTGATGAAAGAGTAGAGTAATAATAATCAAGATTAGGTCACATGGAATTAAGACAAAATATCTATATCCTACACTCAAAATTTCAACAAGCTATATGATGAAATAATAGGTAATAATACACGGCATTAGGACAAAACATCCCTATCCTACACAAATAATTTTAGCCAAGTAAGGGAGGCTTAAGGGTTGGAAATTTGTAACTTAGAAAGGCAAATATATCAAACTTGAGTGAGACAAAAAAAAATGAATCCCTAAATTAAGAGGACCTTGCCCCTTGTCTTGAGAAAATTTTATCTTAATTTTCCAATAAAAAATCCTATTTTTTTAATTCATATCTTGACTAAGGGAGAGGAAGAAAAGAACATAATTTGTCTTCTCGCAAAAAGCAACCAAGTGCATCCTAATTATGATAAGGTAGAACCATGATTATGAAAGGAGGACAACTTGATAATTTCTTTTAGCGAAAACTACTCTTATAACATTAGAATTTTTTCCAAGAAAGGGAGAAGGAAAAGTAGAAGCAAGGTTGAGTGAGGAAAGGAAAGAAAGAGAGGAGGAAAGAAGAAGGAAGAAGAAAAAGAAGTTTAGGGGACTATGTACTCAAGGTAAGTTAGCTTAATCTCCACTTGAATCCATCTTTTCTCTTCATCCTTGGGGTACAAAACTCACCCTCCCTCTCTTATTCAAGCTGTTGGAAAATCTAAGGGAATGGTGAAATCTTGCCACTTCCTTTAAGAGGAAACAAGAAAAAGAATTCACTAAGTGAGCTAGGGAGATCTTTAGGTAGGTTTAACAATATCTCTTTTTGAAGAAAAGATTTCAAATTTGTAACATTTATATGGGATTTTGACCTTAGAACTTTGATGAAATTTACAAAATTTGCTACTTTGATTATTGGCCATGGATGTTGCTATATCATGTTACATATTAATCTTGCATGTGATGGATGTTTTGAATACTTTGGTTGGTGTGGAAAGTTCTGCATAGATATAGCTATCGGTGGAAAACTTTTAGGGATTTTATCTTGCTGTTATGTATATTTGAATGTGATAAAAAAAATTGATAGAATATGATTAAATTGATAAAATGAGTATGGCTTTAAATACTTAGAAGAGGACCATGAGAAATTTCTATTGGAAAACACCCTTAATAATACATGATTTGATATATGTTTTCTTGAGAAGTAGATGATGGAATATGTTAAATTAAGTGTAAGGAATCTAATTAAAATGTTCAAATGAGTAATCTTATGGTTAGATGTAAATTAGGAAGAAAATGGTTAACCAGGGAAGAATCTGTTAGGTAAACTTTTGTGTTTGAATTTCTAGGAAAAATATGTAGGGAATAAAAAGAAATGGATAACATGAAAAATATAGATATATGTCTCATCGATTTTTAGCCACTATAATAACTTAATTTGGATTCCATATGAGAGAGATATGATCATATTAGTAAGCAATGTTCAAAAACTAGTTAACCAGGGAAGAATATGTTAGGTAAGCTTCTGTGTTTGAATTTTTGGGCAAAATATGTAGGGAATTAAAAGAAATGTTAACATAAAAAATATAGATATATGTATCACTAATTTGTAGCCACTAGAATCATTCAATTTGGAATCCATATGAGGGAGATATGGTCAGATTAGTAAGTAGACGTCAAAACCTACCTGATAAGAAATAAAATTGCATTTGTGGGAGTAATAACACCAAGATTACTTAGGATTTCAGTAAAATGTTCAACATATGGTTTTTATAAGGTTGTCTTATCTTTAAATGGACACCAATAACACCTTAATTAGAGTTAAAATGAAGGAGTTATGCTTTGATTAGTGAGAGAATGTTAGGCTAGACAAAAACTTGCATCAGGAGACAACACAACACAGAGCATGGTCGTGTCCGGTGTGGGAAAGGGATTTTTGCATACTAGAGCAAGGTTGTGTTATAGGAAATGGCCAGGTCGGGTTATAGGACACGTCTAAGCTGTGTTGGAAGCTAGTGAAGCTTATTTTCAATAATTTTCTACCCTAAATGAATCTCATTAACTATAGTGTAATAATAGAAATCAAGTTGAAGAAGAATTCCCTATAATCTTTGTGAGAACATATGTTGGAAATGATGTAAGTAGGGAAAAAGTGACTAGAGATCAAGCATAAAGAAAACCAAGAGATGAAAATAATATTTAAAAAAGAAGAAGAATCTTATAAATGAAAATAATAAATGACTAGTATACACCCTAGCCATTGCCATTACATGAACTCTTTACCATCTTAAGTGTGTAATTTTGACATGAAAATATTTTATAAAGTTATATTTGAAAATGATTTTGTTCATGGCATGATTCCATTTTACCAATGATTTTTGGTAATGATTATGCTTTGATGATAAATTATGGCATGTGAGTATAATGAACATACTTGTTATTGAAATCACATTTTTGGCTATTAATCTGAAAAGAAAAGAGACGAACACAGTCACATGGCGATCCATGTGGTGGACCAATAGGGGATGCCCTACTCATGGCTATGATTATACTAATGAGAAAAGAAAAAGAAAGTGTGTCATGTCGGACGGAGCGAGGAAAACCCGTACCGGAGAGTAGAAAGTACTCATCCTGATTGGGGTAGCTTGATATGAAAATAAGTTGATAGCCATCATATGATATTTTTAAAACAGTTATTCATGACATACATGTCATTACTGCACAGTTTTTATGTGCACAGATAAACTGCATTCATGTGACCTAAGATATTTACTGTAGCTTATACAGATGAACATAATGTGATGAGCAATATTGATGATGATTATGATTTATTTTTTAATGTATTGGAATTTAATTCTCACTATATTTCCATATCATGTTCAGAAGACTAAATATGCATATATTCTCTATAACAAGCTTTTAGCGTACGTTGGGTCGAGTTGGCTAAGATTCTGGTGAAGGAGCAAACATTCACACCCGTATCCCTGAAATTAGTTAATATGGATGAATAAGATGTAGACATATATGTGTTTGATTTTTGTACATATGTTTTTAATTAATGATGTGTATGTGAACCCAGAATTGTATCATTGTTAATGGTATACCATAAACCTTAACTATGTTTGGTTAATTTAATAGAATGTTATTATGAGTTAAATAGTTAGAAGTAAAGAGATAATGACTTCATGGGATTTTACAAATATATATATATATATATATATATATATATATATATATATATATATATATATATATATATATATATATATATATATATATATATATATATATATATATATGAAAAATTAGCAAAGTATACAACTTATATTTCTCATTAACTTTTAGAGATACTTTCATTATATTAGCAAAACTATGTACATGCAATAGTAACTAGGATACTACCATAGTACAAAAACATAAGGTATCCAATTATTATTCGAAAAAAGATAAGTTAGCCTCAAAATATATAATATCATACTACAAACTACATATACTCATCTATCGATAGGTTCCCTTTGCCGTGAGACAAGGGATGGTGGAGGCATATCGATTAGTATCTCTACTAGATCTACTACTATCAGTCCCTGCACCACTGGGATAAACCCTAAGAATGGCAACTTAACTTACTCCACAATGAATATAACAGAAATCAGATAGATCTGCATCTTTTACCTATTCTTATCTAAATAAAGTAGGAAAAGGTAATGAAAATATAATTCTCAGTAAGTTTAACAATAAATACAAATAATATTCAATACATATATATATATATATATATATATATATATATATATATATATATATATATATATATATATATATATATGTATGTATGTATATATATGTGTGTGTGTGTGTGTGTGTGTGTGTGTGTGTGTATGTACCATGCTATATCTTGCTATATAATCTACAAAATTTATCAGCTATATGGCACCAATGCATATCTCATGTACACAATATCATACAAATATGGCATACAAATGCATCACATAATATTTATAAACATTCGGCTGTATGCACTAATCATCCTACACCATAGCACACATAACTTTTCAAAAAATTCTCATCTCATGGTTGTTCATATCATTTTCATTTTTTTGATGTCATTGGCACAAATGCACACAGAACTTCATTTCCTCCTTACTTGGTTCGTGTATAGCTAGCAATCTTATCTGTGAATAGGGCACCCCCTATCTGGTGCCAACATGATTAGCCACATGACTGAGCTACCAAAAAGTCACCTATAATAAGGTCTTTTCATTGTAACTTTCTCCTTACTATAGAGTCATTTTATGTAGGGTGTATATATTTTCTACTAGATAGTTAACTTACTTAGGGTACTTTCTCTATAGTTATCTTTTCCTTTCCTCATAAATAGCCAAAATATGATATTTCTCAAATCATATCCATCACCAAGTGTTTTCACAATCCTAGGATAATGATGGCACTGATACTATGCATATCAAATAATTTCTAAAAAATTAGTTGCTTATGCATATATTAGTGCAACATTTTCAAATGCGATAGACATTTTTAATTAAGAAAATGCATCGATACCATTTCCATTATACAATATGTTTAAGAGAAAGAGGATAATTTTGGGCAGCATATACCTCCCAGCTAATTCCATGCAATTATCTTTATCAAATAAACACATATTGCAAGCATAAAACTCATAATACATGCATACATAGATAAAAATGTCCATATAGCACCAATCTGCACAAACCTTTCTCAATAATTTCGGCTAGTATACAGTAGATTTCCAACCATATAATTATAGATTTTGAAGGTATTTTATTATTAAACTTGTAACATCCCTGATTTTTCCTTATTTTACTAATCGGAATTTATTTCTTTCAGAGAGGAGAAAGCATTTTGGATCTCAAGGGAGGATTAAATTATTTTACAATTTTACTCAAGTCAAACAAGATCTTGGGATGGTTAAAATGGCATTTATGTAATTTAATTGAAATGGAATTTATATAAATTTTTTGAGATGGTATTTATGTAAATTTCTTAAGATAGCATTTTTGTAAATAATGGAAGATGGCAAAGTTGTAAATATAGGGTGGTAGGTAAGGAAAAATTTTAATAATTATGAGGGAGGTAGGTAAGGAAAATTTTAATAATGATGAGGGAGGGGGAGTGTCAGTAAGAAAGAGAAATAAAAGGACGAGTAGGAAAAGAAAGAGGAAGAAGAAGAAGAGAAAGAGGAAATAGAAGAAGAAGGAAGAGGAAAGGGAAATCACTTAATTGGAGTCCATATGAGGGAGTTATGGCTGCTTAATTGAGCAGAGGTCAGAATTCAGGATAGTAAAATAATTGTTTTGGTTTTAAATTTTTTGGGAATAATTCGAAAGGAATCTGAAAAAATAATAAACATAAAAGTTGTAGATAATTGTTTTATTTTTTTACAGGCTTTTACATCACCTCAATTGGAGTCCATACGAAGGAGAAATGGCCGATTAACATAGCAGAGGTCATAATCAGTCTAGAATCTAGAATGGTAAAATAAGTGTTTTTGTTTTAAATTTTTTGAGAATAATCCGTAAGGAATCTAAAGAAATAATAAACATAAAAGTTGTAGATAATTATCTTAGATTTTTATAGGATTTGAAATAACCTCAATTAGAGTTCGTATGAGAGAGAAATGATTGAACGAATAAGGAATGGTGTTATGTTAAGTCTACTGGAAACCTTTGTTCTCACTATTATTGTGGTGTTATGTTTAGATAAAAATAAATGAGATGCAACAAGAAATGACATTATTGATGGAGATCTCGATGTCAGCATCACCTCCTCACCCTTTGTGTTTCAAGGGTGGAGTGCTGTATAGGGACTCTTATTTGTGTACTGAAATAATATGTTGTATAATTACTGCATGTGTGAGGTTTGTAATATATATATATATACATATAATTTGTGTTTAAACATATGGCGTATTTAACATGCGAAATGTAAAAATAAATATAATAATAATAATAACAATGAGATAAAAAAATCGAACGTTACAAAACTTACCTACAGAAAAATCCTCCAGGGTTCCTAGGTTATTGCCCCTCCTATCCCTTCTCTCTTTCTTACTAAACTCTGATTTTTTGCTCCCTATTTCATCATTTCAGTAAGATAAAATAGCCTAGAAATTTGGCAAAATAAAGGAGGAAGATGAAGGATAAGACTAGAAGAAGAATACTCTACCTTGGATGGCAACTTCTCCTTCCTTTCTCCCTTCCTTCTTTTTGCATTAGGTTGTTTTTCCTATTTCAGTTTGTTGTTGTTTTTGGTTTCTATTTCTACTTCAAGTTGGCCGAAGCTTATCCAGCCAATATAAACTTCCTCTTGATCGACTTAAGGAGCAAGAAACGATGGAAATATTTGATATTTTAGTTTGTATTGTGATTAATTTCCTAAATTACTCTTACATATGTGTCACCTACGTGTCCTAAAATTGGTTTTAGCATATGCTTGAATTACTTGGCCATAAATTGTAACATCGCTAATTCTTGTTTATTAAAAAGGCATGTAAAATATTATTTTTAGGGAATAAAGAAAATAAGAAAGACATACCAAGAGAATTTAGAGAAATATTTAATAAAAGGTATATTAGACATTCTTAATGTATCAGCATAGGAAATATTTATAACACTAGGGAAAAAGGAAAAGAAAGAACCTAAGAGGTAAAATTAGAAATAATAACTTGGAGAGGGGGTGAAATTCTTGGGCAAGAAATATATTTTTTAAAAGTTGGATGGAGGTTTTGGAATTTAAAGAAGTTGAATTATAGGAATTTTCTTAATTAAAGGGCTATATTCCCTAAGCTTGACACCTCATCTAAGATTTTTCCACCTCACATTAGTATATTACAAGCCACATGGATGGCCAATAATGGGACACATCATAAATGAGGGCTAGGTCAAGAATTTGGTCAAAACCCCAGGTCATATGTGTGCGAAGGCAAAGTCTCCCACACTTAGAGAGCATTTCGGACAAATCATGAAGAATGGAGGGGAAGAAAAATTTTCCAAAAAGGAATAGGACCTCACATGATGCAACCTTGAACCATAATGATGAGCAATCATAACCTTATATTGAGTGTAAAATAAGTAAGCCTATAGAGTGTGTTATAAGTAAAACTAATTAGTAACAAACAAGGAAAACAATCACATAAAATTTAGGACAAATATCCCACCCAAGACATGTATGTTTAAGCCAAGTAAGGTGATGAGGAGAAGAAATTGAAATTTTAGTCAAGGAAGAAAACCTACATGAAGAAGTAAGCAAGACATAATAATGGGCAATGATAATTTAGTGTACAACAAATAAAGGGGGTTTGACATAGCAAGAAGAACCTATTAGTCACATGTTTTTTATTCATTTTATTCTCATCCTAAGCATATTTCGGTCAAAGAAAAGAGAAGTGTTGTAAGACCTACTAATTAGCTTCCTATATAACACATCATAGCTGATGGAACAACATAATATTTACCTTTTTTGTATGTATATTTCTAATAACATCTGTCTAGCCTAAAATGTTACATACTTACTTATACTGTTACTTATCTTTCTTGGATGAGCATAGAAAAATTCTAGTCTATTCCAAGCATTTTGAAAATACCTTTCCTTAAAGAAAGGGATTCAAGTTATACAGGCATGAGATGCATTACTTACAACAGAAAGTCTCTCTTGCCATATACAAAAATATGTACAAATTCATAACTTATTTTACTTCAAAATATATGCTATCTTATAAGGGCTTATTACTCAACTAAGCCATACCACATATATATACATTCACAAAAATATTCATTCATAAGTATACATAGATGCTAAATCAACCATGGGAACCATGTTGCTCACTTCTTGTTGAAGTACATAGAATGTGATTATGTGGACATAAAAAGATGATACGACAATCTCAATAGCTAGCAAAACTTTCATAAAAACAAAATACATTTCAATCCTTAAAATAAATTAATTATTTCCACTAAATCATAAGCACTGACTATACATACATATATCATCTTGGTCACACTAGGGACCCATAATATGTAACTACTTACCTAATGCAGTCCCATACTTGCAAAGGGTTATGCATCTCCTATTATTGGCCAATGCGTGTGGGAAATGGGGCTTACTAGGCACACTTTGGGTACCCCTTAAGTTTCTTGAGAATGCATATATTACATAGCTTTAGACCATCATTTATCATAGCATAATAGTGAAGAAAATGGTGAAATCGCTACATTCAAATTCATAAACATAAAGAGTGTTTTAAGGAAAGCTAGGTATCTTAATTCTAGCACAATCACTTCCTTTTCAAAGCTACCAAGGTTACAACCAGCTACTTAAACTAAAACATACAAAATCTTTTTGTTAATGCATGCATATAAACACTTATAATCTTTAAGTCTCTAGTTTAAGAGTTCCTGCCCATTAATAGACCTGTAATTTTGTTCAATTTTAGGGTTATTATTAAATATAACAAACGCCCTAAAAAATTTAATATTTTATATGGAGGTGTCTCTACATGCTTATTTTTTGTAGTGGCCATCTTAGAACTCAAATCCTAGCCTTACCCCTAGAAGTACCTTTATAATCCAAAATAGTGCAGTTGAGTTCCTACTACATTTACATTCTGTTTTTCAATTGTTTCGATGGGTAATACATCTTAAAAATACATGTTATTTGATATAGAGTGTCCTAAATATGTTATATAATCACCATAAAATTTTCAATTAAAAAACTAATTCATTTGTCCCTTCAAATAATTTAATATTTTATGACTGTCCCAATTTTGATTTGTTCTGATTAAAATCATGCACTACAGATTTGCTACATTTTATTCTATTACTTAAATTGCCTAGAATGGACTCAAATTTAGTGAAAAGTTTTCCTCAAATACTAGGAACTTATTACAAAATTTTCTTGTAAAATTTCAATATCTAACCCCCTTCAATTTTGAAAATTTTCATCAGCACCCTAAATTGTCCTGTAGATTCTTCTCAATACTGTTTGATTCCAAATGACCTAGTTGTAGGTTCTCAAAAATCAAAAAAATTTCTAGAATTGATGAACAATATTTCAAGGCCTTGCTCACCAAAAAATAGAGAATGTAAAGGTCATTTTTCCAATCAAACAATCCAAGAACACTAAGCATACTAAACACATTACACCAGTTAGAACCATGATGTCTAGCTTCCATCTATTGTGTTTCTAGGCTGAGTTTTCTTTTAATTCTATGAGTGTTCAAAACCTTAATAAATATAAAAACATAACTACAATATTTTTGGATGAAAAAAGAGTTGGATTACTTAGTTTACAGAGCTAAAACTTTAGGTGTAGAAACAACAGCTTCCTATTGTAGATTATGTGGTACTTTAGCATGCTTGTTACTTATCTGACATAAATTGTTTCCTACAAATAGAGTTCCATGTTTTCAACCCTAACCCCCTTCATCTTGTGCTCAAGAATCACCCATGCAGAATCCAAATTGAGCACAAAAACCTACAAACTAGATTTTACAAGAGGGAAAAATTACCTTGTGCAGATACACTCTTATTGCTCTCAATTTCCTGCTTGCTTCTTCCTTTGGCTTCCCTTGCACACCTAGATCTACTCTTGCATGAAATAGGTTGAGCAAAGCTTCAATTTTAGAACTCCCACTCTCACTTCCAAAAGGTGAAAAGAAGGAAGTAAGAATGAATTTTCTCACTTTCTTGGCATTTTCTTCCTTTTGTCTCAAGTTTTTTGGCTACTTTCTCTTATCGACTACTTTCTTAGAGAAAAGGAAATTGATGAAATGGTGTTATGGAGAGGGAAAGGAGGGCTTGATTATGTTGAAACAATGTTAAAAAGCTGAAGTATATGTTTTTATTATTATATAAAGATAGTAGGGTTAGCTAAGTGGCACATTGGATTGCATGCCACTTGGTAGCTACTTAGATGCTTTAGCTTGCCTTAATTTAATGTTAATTTTATATTATTAGTGTTCTAAAAATTTATTTGTTTCCTCTTCCTTTCAATTATGCTTCTAAAAAATTTTTATTTATAATATTTATACCCATAAAATATACCACATATTTTATAAAGACTTTAGATTATTGTGTAGGAACTAAAAATTTTAATTCCTATTCACATGTGTCTTCAACTTATTCTTAGAAAAATACATGCTTAATTCAAAGAAATGATTCACGTAAAATTTATATTTATGTGTCTTATGGTTCTTTGTCCACTGGAATAACCTAATTTGAAGCTCATATGAGGTAGATACGACCCAATTAGTATGGAAAGGTCAGAACTAGCTTGTGGCATGGTAATAGTGAATTTGAGGATGCTATAACACCCATACTTTTTGGGAATTTACCAAAAGCTTTAACATAAGATTGTATAATTCTGTCTTATATTTTCAATGGATTTGAAATCACTTAAATTGAAATCCAAATGATAGAGATATGGCCAAAAAAGTAACAAAGGGTCTAGACTTACAAAAACTATAATACTTTGACACTTAGAAAAGGGTTGATAAATTAAGTATAAAGATGTCTACTAGGAAATCAAGGATAATAAGAAGGGTAATATGTATAGGAATTGGAAAATAAGTGTTTAAGAGCATATGGGGAAAAAGAATAATGTAAGTGTAAATTAGTTTTAGCAGGAGATCGACTAAAGGCTAAATGTGGAAGAAAATAAAGAAATAAGATGATATTAAGAAAGAAGAAGAATCGTAAAGGTGAAATAATTCCTCTATCAGATAAAATAACAGACTTTTAGGAAATATAAATTTATTGGTAATCCTTAACTTAGAACCTAACCATTGCCATTGCAAGAATTTTTTATCATCCTATGCATGTTATTTTTGGCATGATTTATATGAATGACATTTGAAGTGATTATATTTTGATGCGTAATTTGTGGCATATGGGCATATTGGCATATTTTGTTTATGATATCATATCCTGGCTATTAATGTGAAAAGAAAATAAAAGAAAAGAAAATCATCACATGGCTTCCGTGTACGGTGCACCAACTAGGGATGCCCTGTAACACCCAGGATTTCTGTTAATTATATTTACAAAATGGAATATTAAGAAAGGATTAAAAAGGATTAAATGGGGTTAGTATAAGGAAATAATTATGAATATTTAATAAGAGATGTCTCATTTTTGAAGGAAATAATTAAGGAGAGAATAGTTAAGGGAGGAGAAGCTTCTTGGAGAAGTTAGCATTTTTTTATATGTTTCTTGTTGACTTGCCAAAGCAAGTTGCCAACCACCATCAAGAGCAAAAGTAAGCCCACGGCCAAAGAGAGAAAAATAGAGAAGGAAAAAGGAAAGAGGAGAGAGAGAGAGAAGAGAAGGAAGGTAGAGAGAGAAAGCTGAATTCTTAAGAAAAAAGTTTTGGTGGAGGATTCTAGAGAGAAAAACCAACTGAACCTAGTGAGAGAAACATCTTTGGAGGAAGAAAAAGGTAAGATCAACACCCTATTTATGAGTTTCCTAGTTAAATGACTTGATGGGTGTATTGAATGCATTTATTGAAGTAGGATGGTAGGGTAGATAGAACAATTGATGAGATATTTATAGTGGAGATGGTTGTTTTTCATGTATATGCAAGATGTATTTATTTGCAAGAAATTGTGGTAGCTAAATTTTGAAGTTTAATCCATGTTTTTAAAGTTTATATGTTGTGGATAAATTGGATTTTTCATGCTTAAAATGTTCGTATGGTTGTTTGTTGGAGTTTTGGCTGGTTTTGGGAAAAAATGGAGAAAATTTTTGGGTTTCGTGCCCAGAGCACGACTATGCTCTAGGCTGGATGTGCAAAATGACGCTGAACACGGCCAGAAGATGGCCGTGCTTAGTGACACGGCCAGGCCGTGCTTGGTATGGGTTTTGGGAAATAAGGCCATGTTGTAAGGGAAGCACAGGCAAGAAGCACAATCGTGCTTCATGCTGCCTCGCCATTTTTTATTGATTTTTTGTTTCCTTTTTAAATCCTAACTAATTATCAATGTTTATGAAATGATAATTGGAGTTTATGAATCATATATGTTAAAGAAATATGTTAGTATTTAATTGGTTATGTAATTTTTATTGAATTAATTATGAAAGCATGAAGGAATGATGCATGAATGCTATATTTGAATGCTATAGTTCAGTTTTATGTGCAACCATAAGTGGGTAAATGATGTGTGAATATTATCGAAGGATGCAATAACATGTATGTTTATTTATGTTATATGATGAGTTGTTATTGCATGCATGAGAATAAATGTTGACTATGCTTGTGATGTTTGTTGATATGTATGCTCTTTGTTGAGACAAGTGGCTGAAAAAACATGCAAAAGACATGAGCATGGTCAGGAGGACCGTCTCTGAAGCAGGGTGGCCTACTGTATTGAGGCGACTGATGGTCATAATGATTCTCTATAAAGTAAGGTGGCCTGGCAACAGGTGTCTCCCTTTCTGTATTGAGGAGACTGACAAGTCCAGGATGACCCTTACCCTACTAAGGTGACCTAGCGACATACGACACCTTATGGAGATAAGATGATTGAAGGGTCATGGTTGTGATACAGTACCGGGATAGGGGATGCCCTATAGCCTAGAGTGGTCAATGTGGGAAGAACTGCTCCGACCAAGGTACTCAATGGTGGGTGAGTAGCTGTAGAGGTAAGGCTCACGCCATATTGAGGTTCGAAAATTGAGAAATTATTAGATGATGAGCCACTATGAGCTATGTACAAGTACCTTATTAATACATAGTTTGTTATATTTGCATGATATTGATGCATAACCTGTAAAAAGCCAGCATGTATTTACTATACTTTTATTGTACAAAAGAGAAAATGTTTTCTGTAGTTTATACAACCGAACATAACATGTAAGTTTTGTCTTACACATGTATTTATGTTGTATGTTGATCTTGCTGGGATTTTATATCTCACTATATTTGTGGTGTTATGTCCAGATCAGTGAAATGTCGTTCATTGTGCTGATTATCTTGCTAGAGCTTCAGACAGAGGAAGTCCCCTACATGGGACAGTTCACCATAGCAGTAAAAATCCAGGTCATAAATGTAACAACCTCTTTTTTATAACTATTTATTATACAATATAGAGTTCACATACACGTCATTAATCAAAACGTACGTACAACAAAATCAAACACATAAATAACTACATCTTATTTATTCTGGTTGACCAATTCCGAAGATATAGGTGCGGGTGGTTGCAACTTCACCGGGATCTGAACCAACTAGACCACAAACATATTATTTGATTCTGGAATCTGCCCAACATAAAGTAACTTGATCCAACGTACACTAAAAGCCAGAGCCATAGAAAAATCTGCATAACTAATTTTCTGAACATGACATGGAAATATAGTGAGAATTAAATCCCAGTAAGTTCAGCAATAAATCATCATCAATATAGCTCATCACATCATGTTCAGCTGTATAAACTACAGTAAATATCTTTGGTCACATGAATGCACTATATCTATGCACATGAGAATCGTACAGTAATGACATGTATGACAGGATTAATTATTTTCAGAATATCATATGATGACTATCAATAATTTATTCTCATATAAAGCTACCTTGGTCAAGGTGAGTATTTTTTACTCTCCAGTACAAGCTTTTCTCGCTCCGTCCGACATGACACACTTTCTCTTTCTTTTCTCATTAACATATTCATAACCGTTGGTAGGGCGTCCCCTACTGGTGCACCACACAGATTTGCCATGTGACCGTGCTCATTTCTTTTATTTCAACAATAAAAGCCAAAAATCATTAGTAATCATGCCATGAACATAATCATTTCAAATATCACTTTATAAAATATTTTCATGTCAAAATTTCACACTTAAGATGGTAAGAAGTTCATGCAATGGCAATGGCTATGGCATATACTAGTCATTTATTATTTTCATTTATAAGATTCTTCTTCTTTTTTAAATATTAATTTTATTTCATTATTTTCTTGATGCAGGTTTTCATCCTATCTGACCTTCTCTTACTAATCAGAGCATAACTCCCTACATTTAACTTCCATTTAGGTTATCTTGGTGCTAATTTAAAGATAAAACAATTATCTAAAACTATTATGTTGAACATTTGAATGAAATATTAAGAAATCATGGTGATATTACTCCCTCAAAGTACAGGTTATTTCTTCTCGGGTAAGTTCTGACCTCTACCTACTAATCTGTCCATATCTCCCTAATAAGAATTCCAAATTAAGTGATTCCAGTGGATAAAAATCCATGACACATATAGCAATAAATTTTATGTTAATCATTTATTTTATTCTCTACATAATGTTTCCAGAAATTAAAACACAGAAACTATCCTAAAATATTCTTCCCTGATTAACCAATTTCTGCCCACTGTATACTAATAAGACCATATCTACTTCATATGGACTTCAAATTGAGTGATTCTAGTGGCTAAACATCTGTGACACATATATCTATAATTTGTATGTTAACCATTTATTCTAAATCCCTACAGAATGTTCTCAGAAATTAAAACACAGAAGCTATCATAACATATTCTTTCCTGATTAACCATTTTCTGACCACTGCTTACTAATCAGATCATATCTACCTCATATGGACTACAAATTGAGTGATTCTAGTGGCTAACATTCCGTGAGACATAGATCTACATTTTTCATGTTAACCATTTATTTTAATTCCTTACCGATTCTTTCCAAAAGCTAAAAATAGAAGCTTAAAATTTTGTCACCCATAGCCATACCTTTGGAGAACTATCTACACCAGCCTAAGTATTCAAACATACATAATATGTAACATGATATAGCAACATCCATGACCAATCATCAAAGTTCTAAGATAAAAATCTCATATAAATATTATAAGTTTCAAAAGTTTTTTTTTTAAAAAATATTGTTAAACTTACCTTGAGCACTTAGTCCTCTAGATTTCTCCTTCCTCTTTCTTCCTTTCTTCCTCTCCTTTCCTCACTCTACCTTGCTTTTATTTTTCCTCTCCCTCACTTGGACGAAATTCTAATGTCATAAGGGTAAGTTTTGCTTATATAGACTATCAAATAATTTACCTTTCATAATCATGGGTCTACCTTATCACAATTAGGATTTTTGGAAAACAACTTATGTTCTTGTCTTCCTCTTCCTTAGTCAAGATATGCATAGGAAAAGGAGATTTGTATTTTGAAAATTATGATGATATGTTCTTAAGATAAGGGACAAGGTCCATTTGATTTAGGGATTCATTTCCTTTTTCTTTTGTCTTAATCAAGTATGATAGGTTTGCCTTTTTAGGTGGCAAATTTGCAACCCTTGAAACTTCCTTGCTTAGCTAAAATTATTTGTGTAGGATAAAGATGTTTTGTCATAATGCTATGTATTATTACCCACTTGCTAAAATTATGAGTGTAGGATATAGATGTTTTGTCCTAATGCCATGTATTATCATACCACTTGCTAAAATTATGAATGTAGGATATCACACCACTTGCTAAATTTTTGTCTTAATGTCATGTTACCTAATCTTGATTACACCATTATTCCATCACTTTACTTTTATTTTTCCTCTTGGGTTTGGGCTCATTCTTGCCCATTTTCTTTACTTTGGTTAAAATTCTACTTTTCATAATGGGCTTGTCACATTTTCATGATTTTTGGGCTACCGGTCCAATTTCTATATCCTAGTCCAAATCTATGTTTTATTTCTTCTTTGGGCTATCCTATTGGCTTGCTAAAAATTCATGTGAAGTAGAAAAACTCTATATGAAGTGTCCATAGGTAAAAGCCCAATTTATGGGTGGAGATACTAAACTTAGTAACTTTAACTCTTAAATTAGGAAAAATTACCCTAATCCAATCTTCTTGAAATTTTAATACCTTTACTGACTTCACAAAAATTTATCTTTCTTACCCAAGAATTTCAACTTTCTTTAGTATATTATTTTTAATATTTTCTCTTAAGTTTTCTCTCTTTACCTATTCCATTAATGTTAGAATATTTATATGCATATACGTAAGGTAAAGAATTTGTAAGGATTATATTTCCTTAGATATCTAAAAATTCTCTAATAAATTTTATTTTCTTACGGGATTTTACAATAAACATGGTAGAGGCTCCTACACCTAAGCCACTTCCTCCACCAGTAATACCCCAAGGGTGATGGTTAAGGGAAAGGAATAGTAAAATAGTAATTATATCTAATCTGATAATGTAAATGGACTAACCCCATTGTTTTGATGTAACCACATGGTACTTTGCCTTTTGGGATGTATGCTTAGTACCTCGGATTACATGTGTGTATATGTTGCTAATCTCTTATGTATGTAAAATCTTGTACACACACACACACACACACACACACACACACACACACACACACATATATATATATATATATATATATATATATATATATATATATATATATATATATATATATATGTAAGATGCATATCTTTTGTATGGATGTTGTCTGATGCATAATCACTTTAAAAAAACCCAATCGTTACAAGTCGGTATCAGAGCCTGGTTGATCCTAAGTGGCCATGAGGGTGGATAGTTACCTAGATTGATCTAAGAGCATCTTGAATAAGATGTGGATAAATGGAGTATAGTAGCTTATTGAACTGTTAAGGGAAAATTGCTAGCATTTTTCCTAATATGTATGCCTGATAATGTTATCACTACTGTATTATAAAATTTTCTATAATTACTATTGAGCTTGGTCACTTCAATAATGACTAATTCTTTTGATTTATATACTAGGAAATGGCATCATCAAGGAGAAATTTAGCGCCAAGCGTAGAAGCTACTCTGCAAGATCTAGCTACAACGATTCAAGATCAAGTTTCTACAACAAATCAAATTGCATGGCTTATTCAGAACAATAGTAATGCCAATGGTGAGATAGGAGAGAACCTGAGGAACGTAGGCAATGGATGGGCACATTTCATGATAACTCGACCTCCATCTTTCGTTGGAGGTTACAACTCTATGGTTGTGGATAGATGGCTGACTAAGATGGAGAAAGTTTTTGGGGTTCTAGAGTGTTCAGATGAGCAAAAAGTAAATTTTGTTGTGTACATGTTGAAAGAAGAAGAAGAGTTCTAGTGGAGAGGAGTCAGTGAATTGTTAGCCAACTAGGGTCAGCAGGTTACCTGGTTTGTCTTTCGAGAGACTTTTTTGGATAACTATTTTCCTAGAAGTGTTAGGGTTGAGAAGGAAATCGAACTCCTCCAGCTCAAACAAAGGGGTCAATTGATCGACCAGTATATTGCAAGATTGGAGGAGTTGGAAAAGTTCTTATCCTATTTGAAATACAATTCGGATGAATCTTGGAAAGCAGTCAAGTTTGAATCTGGTTTGAACCCATAAATCTGTAACGCAATAGTGGCATTAGAAATTCATGAATTTGTTCCCTTGATTAAAAAGTGTCAGCTGCTGGAGAAGAGTTTGAAAGCAGTAAAGGAAGAGAAAGACAATTGAATGCCTTGGAAGAGAAAGAGAGAATTCTCAATTTTGAAACATTTTGTTAGGGGAAGAAATATGGTAGCAGGCAAGAAAACCTTGGTCATGGGGTTAAATCTTCGGTGGAAAATGCTACCATAAGTGAATGCAAGATATATGGGTGACATCATGGGAATAGACCTTGTCTCCTTAACTCAGTTACTTGCTTCAGATGTGGATAGAAATGGCATATAGTTCATCGATGTCCCCTGGAAGATGGGAAGAAGGTCGAGCAGATTCAATCGATTAAAGGAAGAGTTTTTACTTTGAGTGGGGCCGAAGCGAAACAAGCTCCGGATTTGATTCAAGGTACGTGTTATCTTCATGGCTATCCTCTTATTGTGCTATTCAATTTGGGTGCTAGTCATTCTTTTATATCATCTACTTGTGTGGAGAAACTATGTTGTCCCGTGTCTGAATTGATATTTAAGCTGATAGTATTACCCCTACGGGAGGAAATGTAACATCCCCATTTTTTCTTTATGTTACTAATTGGAATTTATTTCTTACAGAGGAGAAAGCATATTCGATCTCAAAGGAGGATTAAATTATTTTACAATTTTACTCAAATCAAACAAGATCTTAGGATGGTTAAAATGGCATTTATGTAATTTAATTGAAATGGCATTTATGTAAATTTCTTAAGATGACATTTATGTAAATTCTTTAAGATGGCAGTTTTGTAAATAATTTGGGATGGCAGTTTTCTAAATAATGGAAGATGGAAAAGTTGTAAGTATTGGGTGGTAGGTAGGAAATTTTTTAATAATTATGAGGGAGGTAGATGAGGAAAAATGAGTGATAATTATGAGGGAGAGAAAGGAGTGTTGGTAAGGAAGAGAAAGAAAAGAAAAAAAAGAGAGGAAAAGAAAGAGGAGGAAAAAGAAAGAGGAAGAAAAGGAAGAGGAAGAAGAAGAGAAAGAGGAAGAAGAAGGAGAAGGAAGAGGAAGGAAAATCAAAGCATAAAATTTACGGATTTGTTTGAGGTAGGTTTAACATCTACTCATAAATTTTGTACAAAATTATATATATGCTTTTAAATTTGTTTATATGTGATTTTGGATAACATGTGGTATGGATATTTATATGGAATTCTATTTTGGTTGTATGGACATGCATATGGGTGCATGGGATTACATAAAAGAAAAACAAAGGAGAAGTTAGACTAAGCTGAATTTCAGAATAATTTGGGCAGCCTATGTTTTTGGAATTCTGGGAAACTTTGGCAAGGATTTTAAAGAAATGGTCAACGTATAAATTGTAGATACATGTCTCATGGATTTATAGGCTCTAAAATTACTTAATTTGAAGTCCATAGGAGAGAGATATGGCTAATTAATTATGCATAGGTCAGAATCTAGGATAGTAAAAATATTCATTTTTATTTTAAAGTTTTTGGAACTAATATGTAAGGAATTAAAAGAAATGATAAACATAAAAGTTGTAGGTAATTGTCTTTTATTTTTACAGGATTTGACATCACTTCAATTAGAGTCTATATGAGGGTGATATGACTGATTAATTGAGAAAAGGTCAGAATCAGTCTAGAATCCAGATTGGAAAAATAAGTATTGTTGTTTTTAATTTTTTGGGAATAATCCGTAAGGAATTGGAAGATATGATAAACAGGAAAGTTGTAGATAATTGTCTTAATGTTTTATAGGATTTAAAATCACTCAATCAGAGTTCGTATAAGGGAGATATGGTTGAATAAGTAAGTAAAGGTCACAGAACACGGCCAGGCCGTGTTCTGAATTGCTTCAACGTGGGTAGGCCATGTTCGGGACTGTTTTTGAGCATGTTTGAAGTATTTTTCAAGCATGTCCATGTTGAGAGATGGAATATCATATTTTGTACTATTTTCTGCCTAAAAATAATTTTATTTGTTGAAATATTTTTAGGAAACATATATCTAAGAAAACTACTTTTAAAATGATGATTTTGGTATCACAAATTACTCTTTTTCTTTATTTGATTTAAAATCAATCATATTGGATATTGGTAGGTGATGAATGTTTATTAATCATTTGGTATAAAAATGATGTATCATATTATGAAAGTGATTAAATGGCAAGCGTAAAGCTCATGGCGAGTTGCTTGATAATTATATATTGCATTTGATGAATATGCATTTATATATATATATATATATATATATATATATATATATATATATATATATATATATATATATATATATATATAGACATTTATATGTATGGATGAATATAGATTGGTTGTATGGCTTGAGACAGTACTGAGTAAGGGACGCCCTATTAGCCTGAGTGAGTCAAGAGAGGGTCGCTCCAACTGGGTGACAAAGGTAATGTGAGGAGGCAGATGGGATATTAACTCACATTCCCTTATCACTTATTGTGACTGTAGTCAATCGGTCAGTATACGTATAGCAAATGAGTGAATTGAGAACTGTGATATGTTTGAGCATTTTTTTTAAAAGAAAAAGAATGAATTTTCAGTGCATATATAGTATGTTAATTATGCATCCACTGAAGTGATGATTTTATCTTCAATTCTTAATATTTTCTGTAACTTATACAGCTAAACATAACTCCTATTTTTCTCATTATATTTTATTTATGTTAAGTCTATTGGGAACCTTTATTTTCACTATTTATTGTAGTGTTATGTTCACATAAAAATAAATGAGATGCAATAGGGAATGACGTTACTGATGGAGATTTCGATGTCAGCACCACCTCCTCACCATTTGTATTTCAAGGGTGAAGTGCTGTATAGGGACTTATTATTTATGTACTGAAATATTGTATTGTACAAATATAACATATGTGAGGTTTGTAATATATATGTATACATATATATTGTGTTTTGAAATGTTGTATTGTATAATTATAACATGTATGAGGTTTGTAATAAATATGTATACATATATATTGTGTTTATACATATGGTGTATTTAACATGTGTAATGTGAAAAAAATAATTAAAGTAAATTGGATCTTACAAAGTTGCTATAATAATAATAAATAAATAAATAAAAACTAGACGTTATAGGAAAAGTAAGCACCTCTTCAGTCTGTAAAGACTACCTAGTCGAAGTTTATGGTAGATCCTTTATCATGGATATGGTTTGTTTACCCCTGGAGGATATATATGTGATTTTAGGGATGGATTGGCTTAGTCACAATCAGATCCTTTTGGACTGTTACGCGAAGACTCTAGTTTTTCCTTCGAAATCTGATAAGGAACCTAAAAGTAAAGATGATCGAACTAATGAACTCTAGAAGGAGTTAGTTGTGGAGGATCCAAGTTGTACTATTTTATGTGTTCTCAACACAGGAATCAAACAAGAACTGGTTAAGATTCTAGTAGTTCGTGATTTTTTGAAAGTCTTTGTTGTTGTTTTAATTAAAACTCGCAAGTGCACGAATCTATTGGAGTATAGATTTAGTGGTATGCAAGGTCGATCCCACAGAGATTGCCAATTAAGAGAAAATTCTAATATAGATCCGAAATAAATACTTCTAACCTAGTTCCTGATGTCTTGTTTTGTGAGAGGAATATTGAACAAATTACAGAAAGAACTAATATATTGAAATTAAATGAAGATGTATACAACGTAAACAAGCATGCTAAGGTTAGGGGATCCACTCTTGGTATATAGAATAAAGATAAATTTAACTCTTTTGTTACTCAATTAGAATCCTTACACGAATGAAGTTCTAATCGGATGATATGTTAATTTAAGCTCAACTTTGTTTATACATGAATTATATTTACCTCCTTACTAATAATCAAAAAATTCTTGTAAAATGGATTCAAGTATATATTGTGCCAATTGTCATGTTGTCTAAAATATATCAAGATTCACACTTCGCAAGATTAAAAATACAAAGATGCAAAAGATAACTTGTACTTAAAGTCGAGCGTACATTGTGCCAATCATTATATTGTCTACAATAAATCAAGATTGATTCAAGCATTCATTGTGCCAAAGATTGTCTACAATGTATCAAGATTCAAATTTTACAAGATTAGAATGAAAAGAGGTAAGAAGAAGAAACATAACAAGAGATAGGCGGTCTGATAAAACCAGCCAATAAAATAACAAGAAATCGGCGGTCTGATAAAACCATCCATTAAGAAATAATTATGAGAAAATAAATAAGAAGGTAAATACAATATCAAAAATAAACATTAAGATTAAGAGTTAGATAAATTATCATTCTCATACCAAGAGTTTCACCCTTTCACCTTAGCATTAGGAGATTAGTTCTCCATAATTAAAGCGAGAAAGTAAAATGAAAGATGAAGAAACATGATAATATTACGAAAGAAAATGAAAAATACAAGATGTCTAAAGAGAGAATAACATTACAAGTTCGTAGAATTCCAACAAGGCATTCCCAAGCTCTCTCCAAAGCTCTCCAAAAACTCCAAAAGCTCTCCAAAAGCTCCCCAACTCACCCCTCAAGCCCTCTATTTATAGATACAATTAAGTGTGGTAGGTGTGGTAATTGTCAAAATTGTTAGGTAGAAAGTTGTACAAAGTTGACAATTTAGATTCCATCATGTGCACCGAAATTGATCCTTGAATATCGTCTTGAAATATGTCGAATTTGCTGACTCCTTCAACATGAAAGTTGTAGAAAATTTTGTTAGCTTTCCGTCAAGACAAATCATGGACAAATTGGTTACGTAATTTGTGACTTATAGTCAAAATACTAGAGCAAAGTCGGGCTGGACTACAGCAGTAGAAAGATTCTATGCTATCCCATTTTTGGCCTTTCTAGTGTCCGAATTATTTGACTACTTGAACATGAAAGTTGTACCCACTTGTGTCCTCTACACACCTACCAAATTGTATACATATTGGATATGTATTTTCGGAGCTATGGCCCAAGTACTATAGCAAGGTTGGGCTGGACTGCAACCAGCAATCATATTCTCAACATTGGGTGCTTTGCCTTGAATCTTTATGTTTTAGTTCTTTTGGAAATGTGATCATAAATCAAGAATAAATTTGTGCATATATCCATTAGGATGCGTCTCAAGAGACAATATGATAATGCTCCTTACTCAGCCATCCTTAATGAATTTTTTTATCTGCTTGATTTATAGACATCATTCCCAAAGAACCACAATTTAGCTCTGATTCCTCCAATTAAGTCCATTTTCTACTCTTCTCTCCATCTGTAAGAAAGACACAAAACTAAAGACAAGTAAGGGAGATTTATGCTTAATTATGGCAAAAGATAAGATGAAAATATTTAATTTATGAGTATAAAACTCACTCATCAAATACCCCCAGACTTAATCTTTTGCTTGTCCTCAAGCAAAACACACAAACTTCAAAATTCAAATGATGAGTGAGTGATGAATTGTTTTTGACTTACTAAGCATTCCTCAAGGATCTAAAATGTGTAACCAAGAAAAATATCAGAATCCCAAGGTTATGTAGAACTTTTATTCAAATACAACATATGGTTTACTCTTGAATCCTAAGTGTGTGTGTGTGTAGTAGTCTTATGACATTGGACTTTTTCCATTCAAATAAATTTATGTAATCAAATATTTAAAACAGATCTCTAGATATATGCATTTGAGACCCCATAAGCTTATTTTTCATGTCACTCTCCACTAATGTAGACTAATCATAACATTTAAGATCATTAGGACTTTCATTAGGCTTGTAATGTATGGCACAGGTTAAAGTTGGATAAAATGATATGAATGAAAGCTCAATTCACTCTTCAACGTACATGATCATTTAAAGCCTCCCAAATACTTTTGATATTATACTGTGAATTCTATCTCCAACCTTTTCATTATCCTTACATTTATTTGCTCATACTATTTTTTTTTAATATAAACACCCCCAAACTTATTTATTTAGGGAGTATTAACTTTCTTTCTTTTTGTTTCTTTCTTTTTTTTCTCTTTTTTTTTAAAACTTCTACCATCCACCCTTGAATCATAACTTTTCAAATGATCATTCCTGTGAGTAAAAGGTAAGAGTTAGACATATTTTTATTTAAAGGCTAGATAAAAATATAGGTGTTCAAAAAAAGATAAATATAGGCTCAAAAATGGGTTACTAGGGATGGTATAATGTATTGGTTGGTCTGAAAGGCTCAAACGATTCCAACAATGCCTAATTCATTTCTTAAATAGTGAGTAGTCTAGGATTTCGCCTCAAGTGACAATTGAATAAGTTCTAGAGTCTTATGAGATCAATTAACATATCTGAATCACATAAATCTTTTCTGAATAAACAATCAGTCAAATGTAAAAGATTAAGTGCACAAGATATTAGGATTCTCAAATAAAACACAAGTTACATTAGAGTTCAAGTTCACACATAATACTCAGAACTCATCAATTTTTCAAAGGTTACAAGCATTTTAAACCATTTTCATCATTGGTGTTAGCTTTGCCTAATCCCAAAAACATCACTCAAATTTTCATTTTTTTTGAAAGATGAAGAAACACAAAATAAACAATAAAGATTAAAAGAGATATTACCTGGAAGGAGATCTAAGAAAAGATGAACCTACAACAAACTAAATAGAAAATAAAAATTTATTCAAGCAAATAAAAGGTATTACAAATGAAGATCTAAGTCTAGTTTGCGCTTTCTGCGGTGTTCTGTTGTCCAATCTATTTGAGCTATAACTGGATCAGGTACATGAACAAATTCTTATAACGTATCAATCAGCTCGTCAGCATTTGAGGCCGAGATGAGAATCTGATGTGCTGAGTGTGAGATAAACCTTTGTTCTACAGCATGATCAAGAAAAAACAACAAACCATCAAAGAAATTGTTAACATTCAACAAACCTATGGGTTTGTGGTGCATGTTTAGTTGTGCCCAAGAAACGACTTAAAAAATTTCCTCTAGAGTACCAAAACCTCGAAGTAAGGCAATGAAGGCGTCAGCGTTGCACATCATTTTAGCAATTCGTTCATGCATGGAGGATACCCTACATTCTTCCCCAATTGTTTTTCCTACTATGTTTGATGCAGCTAGAGCTGTAGGAATAATACCAAGAACTTGGCATCCTCCTAGATATGCAGATCCAGACACACTCCTCATTAACCCTCGACAACCTCCACCATACACTAAATGAATCTTTCTCTTGGCTAGTACCATACCCAAAGTTTATGCTGCTTTTACATACTCTCCATTTTTCCCAGGACTACAACCACAAAAGATACAAATGTTTCAAAAGTGACGAACTGCGATTCCTTCCATATCTGCACTCACCTTGACTTTGATTATGAAGATGAAGATAATGAGGTGCGCATTTATAAGACTCAAATAAGGGCATACTTTGTAATAGCTATGTACATAGGCCGGGGGCATAATTTCCATAGCTATAAGAGTAGGCCAAAAAATGTCAGCTAAATTAAAGGTGAAAAATTCAAAAATGATGGCACGCATGCATATGTACAGTAGTTGTGATTGTGGCTCACATCTTCCTCTGGTTTTACGTCCAGTAATGGCTTAAACGGCCTCTAAGGGTCGAGGATATGCTTCCCATCCAATTTTCTTATAAATTGGCAAACAAGGTCTTTTAACGTCAGATTCCAAAGACTGTACCGTTTATGTTCTTTTTTTAAATAGGGCCATAGACCAACAATACCGATATGCACAGATCCACTAGGATGTATCTCAAGAGACGTTGGATGAAAGTCATCATCCAATGACTCCTTACTCAAGCCATCCTTAATGAACTTAATTTTGTCTTCTCGATTTACAGACACCCAATCTAAAGAACGGCAATGTTTGTTACAAATTTTACGTCCACATTTGTAACAAACCCTCATTCGTTTAGCTCTGCACTTTTTAGCAAAATTGCTTTTTCCTCAACCAGGCATGTAAGAGATAAAATCATTTGCAGACTCACCTGATAACCGTACCTTAGCTTCAATTAGCCAACGAATATCAGTAGGCATCCTCATGTTCATCAACACCCTTAATCTTACAACCCGAGCTTTGTAAATTTTTTTCAAAGCATTAGGTGGAAGAGAAGGAAAATGATTTTTCAATTGTGTGAGAATGTCCTCCATTATCAACTCGATTGTTCTTTTCTCTTTTTTTTTTCTTTTTTGAAAAAGCAAAAGCAACAAAGGGAGAGAAAACAATATAAATTCAAAAGAAGATAACACTAAAGGGAAAAATTAATGCAAGTTAAATAAAGAAAGATCTTACCTAGATAACGTGCACGGTAACGTTTAACAACAGAAGCAGATCAATCCTTGTAGACAGGATCACAAAAAGGTGTCTCCTCTATCTCCGGATTTGGTAATTCCAAAAATGCTTCCAATCTTTGACCATTTACTTTAAACACATCACCGTTCTTGAGATTTTCAATCTTTACTACACCATGTGGGTAAACAGTATAAACAACAGATGGCAGTGGAACTGACTCAAAAGGTGAGACTTTTTCTTTTTTGGCTTTCCATTTATCAGTATCCATTAGTGGAGTTGTCTCTAACAAAGAGTCTACTTCATGAACCAGATAATCCTTATTTTTATCCTTATCGAAATGAATCAAATATTTTTCTAAATGATCATTACTAAATGAGTCTAAAAATGAATCAGAAATGGAACTTTCAATTATGTTGACCTCACATAAATCATCCATGTCCATAGGTTGATGAGAGACATTAAAAACATTTAATTCTACAGTCATATTTCCAAAAGATAAATTCAAAACTCCATTTCGACAATTAATTATTGCATTGGATGTTGCCAGAAATGGTCTACCCAAAATGACTGGAATTTGTGTATCTGTATTCTCAACAGGTTCAGTGTCAAGAACAATGAAATCTACTGGAAAGTAGAATTTATCAACCTTAATGAGCACATCCTCTATGACACCTCTAGGAATTTTTGTAGACCTATCAGCTAACTGAAGGGTCACTGGTGTAGGTTTCAGTTTTCCTAACCTAAGTTTCTCATACATAGAGTAAGGAAGCAGATTCACACTTGCTCCTAGATCAAGTAAGGCTCGGTTAATCACATGGTCACCTATCACACAAGAAATTGTAGGACAACCAGGATCTTTGTACTTGATAGGAGCTTTTTGCTGAATTATAGAACTTGTTCAGTCAAGAATGCCTTTTTTGAAACATTAGTTTTTCTTCTCACCGTGCAAAGATCTTTCAGGAATTTTGAGTAAGCAGGTACTTGTTTGATAGCATCAAGAAAAGGGATGTTAATGCTTACTTGCTTAAACACCTCTAAAATGTCACTATATTGAGTACCTTTCTTATTTGATGCAAGTCTTTGAGGGAAAGGAGCTTTGGGGGCATAAGAAATCTGTTCACTTTTCTTTTCACTTGAGTCATTGGTTTGAGACTCATGTTGACTTTGTTCCTCATTTTCTGGCATATGAACATGATTATCAATAACCTTTCCAGATCTAAGGGTTGTCACAGATTTTACTTCTTCCTTAGGATTTGCTGATGATCCTACTTCAAATTGACCCTTAGGATTAGGAATAGGTTGACTGGGGAATTTTCCTTTTTCTCTCTCTCCTACAACATTGGCTAATTGACCCAATTGTGTTTCAATCTTTGAAATGGACTGAGTGTGAGATTGTAAAACTTGTTGGGTTGATTGCATGAATTGATGTAGAGTATCTTCCAAAAAAGGTTTTCTTTGTTGAGATACCCCGAAAGGAGGAGCATGTTGAGGAACTTGAGGATATGAATTGGAAGGGGCAAATTGTTGCCCATTTTGATTCATTGTAGGTTGATTTTGCCTCCATGAAAAATTTGGATGATTCCTCCAATTTGGATTATATGTGGGTGCAAATGGACTATCTGATGATTTTCCATAAGACTGAAGAGAATTAGCTTGCTCAGAAAATGCTTCTTGGTAAGCTGGTATGGATGGACAAAATTGTGCAATGTGAGATGTACTAGAATATAAGGCACATGCCTCTATCCTAGTATTGGTAGAAGGGTTCAGAGTATGACTTAAAGTTAAAGCTTCTACCTTTCTAGTCAAGCTAGCTAAGGCAATTCTCACATATGTGTCATCACTCACTTTGTAAATTCCTCCCCTTTTTTGTATTTGAGACTTCTTATCCCTGGGATCTATGCAGTTCCAATGCTGAGAATTTTCAGATAAAGATCCTAAGGATTCCCAAGCTTCCCCCTCATTCAATTGTAAAAATCTCCCACCATGCATGCTTTGGATCATTTGATGGTTCGATGAAGTTAAACCATCATAGAAATATTTCACCAACCTCCAAGTTTCAAAACCATGATGAGGACATTTCAAAAGAAGATCATTAAATCTTTCCCAACATTCAAAAAATTGTTCACCCTCTTTTTGACAAAAATCAAAAATTTCTCTTCTAAAGGCATCCGTTTTAGACATTGGAAATTTTTTTGCCAAAAACGTATTTACCAATTGATTCCAACTAGGAATAGTTCCTGTAGGAAGGCAGTTTAACTAGGATTTAGCTTTATCTTTCAATGAAAATGGAAACATTCTAAGCCTGATTGACTCATCATTGAAATTTTGGAAGCGAAATGTCGAGGAGATTTCAAGAAACTCTTTAATGTGCATGTATAGATCTTCTCTTTTCAAACCATAAAATGATGGTAAAAGTTGGAGTATGGATGGTTTGATTTCAAAATGAGTTGCATTAGTTTGTGGCAAAACTATGCAAGATGGAGTATTGGCTAGGACAGGTGAGAAGTACTCTATAAGAGTTTTATTATGCACAACTTGCTCTTTCATTTTTAATGGTGATCCAGCAGAATCTAATGTCTCTATTTTACAATCAATGGTTGACCCTAAATTTTTCCTAACCAACCACTGATCTTTATCACGTTTCCAAGCACGCATAAACTAAAAAAATAAATTGCTTCCTAATTATAAAAAAGAATCTAACTACACAACGGCTACAAAATGAAAATACCACAAAATTAAACAAACTTTTTTTTCAAAGTGTTAGTAATAATGGGTAGTATTTAATCAGAAGACTCCCAGAAAAATATGGAGGAATCACAATGGTTTCTCTTAAAACCCATACTCCTTAGGTGCTTTTAGCCTTGTTGACAGAATCAACCAATTTTATATACCCAAATTACTACACTAATTTTCAAGAAACAATTCTAAAGAAAAATTTCTATACACAGAATAAACAAATGTTCAAACTATAACTAGTGGAAGAAAAGTACTTACCTAGATCCAAATAGCTTTTCCGTCGCAATCCCCGGCAACGGCGCCAAAAACTTGTTGTTGTTTTAATTAAAACTCGCAAGTGCACGAATCTATTGGAGTATAGATTTAGTGGTATGCAAGGTCGATCCCACAGAGATTGCCAATTAAGAGAAAATTCTAATATAGATCCGAAATAAATACTTCTAACCTAGTTCCCGATCTCTTGTTTTGTGAGAGGAATATTGAACAAATTACAGAAAGAACTAATATATTGAAATTAAATGAAGATGTATTCAAAGTAAACAAGCATGCTAAGGTTAGGGGATCCACTCTTGGTATATAGAATAAAGATAAATTTAACTCTTTTGTTACTCAATTAGAATCCTTACACGAATGAAGTTCTAATAGGATGATATGTTAATTTAAGCTCAACTTTGTTTATACATGAATTATATTTACCTCCTTACTAATAATCAAAACATTCTTGTAAAATGGATTCAAGTATATATTGTGCCAATTGTCATGTTGTCTACAATATATCAAGATTCACACTTTGCAAAATTAAAAATACAAAGATGCAAAAGATAACTTGTACTTAAAGTCGAGCGTACATTGTGCCAATCATTATATTGTCTACAATAAATCAAGTTTGATTCAAGCATTCATTGTGCCAAAGATTGTCTACAATGTATCAAGATTCAAAGTTTACAAGATTAGAATGAAAATAGGTAAGAAGAAGAAACATAACAAGAGATTGGCGGTCTGATAAAACCAGCCAATAAAATAACAAGAAATCGGCGGTATGATAAAACCATCCATTAAGAAATAATTATGATAAAATAAATAAGAAGGTAAATACAATATCAAAAATAAACATTAAGATTAAGAGTTAGATAAATTAGCATTCTCATACCAAGAGTTTCACCCTTTCACCTTAGCATTAGGAGATTAGTTCTCCATAATTAAAGCGAGAAAGTAAAATGAAAGATGAAGAAATATGATAATATTACGAAAGAAAATGAAAAATACAAGATGTCTAAAGAGAGAATAACATTACAAGTTCGTAGAATTCCAACAAAGCTTTCCTAAGCTCTCTCCAAAGCTCTCCAAAAACTCCAAAAGCTCTCCAAAAGCTCCCCAACTCACCCCTCAAGCCCTCTATTTATAGATACAACTAAGTGTGGTACGTGTGGTAATTGTCAAAATTGTTAGGTAGAAAGTTGTACAAAGTTGACAATTTGGATTCCATCATGTGCACCAAAATTGAGCCTTGAATATCATCTTGAAATATGCCGAATTTGCTGACTCCTTCAACATGAATGTTGTAGAAAATTTCGTTAGCTTTCCGTCAAGACAAATCATGGACAAATTGGTTACGTAATTTGTGACTTATAGTCAAAATACTAGAGCAAAGTCGGGCTGGACTGTAGCAGTAGAAAGATTCTATGCTATCCCATTTTTGGCTTTTCTAGTGTCTGAATTATTTGACCACTTGAACATGAAAGTTGTACCCAATTGTGTCCTCTACACACCTACCAAATTGCATACATATTGGATATGTATTTTCGGAGCTATGGCCCAAGTACTACAGTAAGGTTAGGCTGGACTGCAACCAACAATCATATTCTCAACATTGGGTGCTTTGCCTTGAATCTTTATGTTTTAGTTCTTTTGGAAATGTGATCATAAATCAAGAATAAATTTGTGCATATATCCATTAGGATGCGTCTCAAGAGACAATATGATAATGCTCCTTACTCAGCCATCCTTAATGAATTTTTTTTATCTGCTTGATTTATAGACATCATTCCCAAAGAACCACAATTTAGCTCTGATTCCTCCAATTAAGTCCATTTTCTACTCTTCTCTCCATCTGTAAGAAAGACACAAAACTAAAGACAAGTAAGGGAGATTTATGCTTAATTATGGCAAAAGATAAGATGAAAATATTTAATTTATGAGCATAAAACTCACTCATCAGTCTTTCCTACAGAAATTTTTGAACAACCACCTAAGTGAGAAGTGAAATTTTCCATTGATTTAGTGCTGGGAGCGACTCCTATTTCTATTACACCGTATAGGATAGCTCCTGTAGAGCTAAAAAAGCTTAAGAAGTATATTGAAGACCTTTTAGAAAATAATTTTATCCGACCCAATGTTTCTTCTTAGGGAACTCTGGTGCTATTTGTAAAGAAGAAAGATGGAAGTTTACGGTTATGTATTGATTATAGGCAGTTCAACAAGGTGAATATCAAGAATAAGTATCCGTTGTCGATAATAGATGACTTGTTGGATTAACTTAAGGGGGCAACCGTTTTCTCCAAAATAGATCTAAGATGAAGATGTCATCAGATTTTAGAAAAGGAAGAAGATATTCCCGAGACAGCCTTTAGATCTAGATACGGGCATTACGAGTTCCTAGTCATGCCATTTAGGGTTACTAATGCACCTACAATCTTTATAGATTATATGAATCAAATCTTTTGACCCTATATGGATCAGTTTGTAGTAGTCTTCATCGACTACATTCTAATCTTCTCAAAGGATATAGAGGAGCACGAACGTCATCTTCGATTAGTGCTTCAAGTCTTGAAGGAAAAGAAACTATTTTTTAAATTAGAGAAATGCGACTTATGGATGGAAGAAGTGAAGTTTCTGGGGCACGTGGTGTCAAAGGATAGTGTGTCAGTGGATCCTAGCAAAACAAAAGCCAAAATCAAATGGGAAAGACCAAAGATAGTTGTAACATCCCAAATTTTAATAAGTCAAAAATAATTCTCATGGTGAAGGGAATTGAAGGGAATGAAATGGAACATTGATAAAACCTTAGAAAAAATGATGAAGTGGCTAAATGACAAAAGTGTAATTCTTAAAAAAAGAGAAGGCATGTGTTAAAGAAAGGCAACCTTCTAGAAGCTTGGAATTAAGATAATATTTTCCCTTAATTTGGATTAGAAATCGACTAAGGGGGGAAAGGGATGGCTTATTGGAGAAGCTTAGATTAAATAATCTTATCCTTGGCTTGGAGAAGAAACCTTGACTTGGAGAAGTCTTGGCTTGGAGGAGAAGTAGGCAAAAAGATTAAGGGGGGAAGAGAGGTGGCAGCCAAGGAAAACAAGAGAAGAGAGAGAGGCCGAGAGAAGGAGAGGAAGGAAAAGAAGAGAGAGAAAGGCAACAAAGGTGAAGATCTAAGAGAAAGGAAGAAGGAGAAGTGATCAAGAGAAGAAAATCCAATGAAGGTTTGAGAATAGGAAGAATCCCTGATTTTTGGAAGGTTTAACATTATTCGTATTTCCATGGAATTTCATGTATTTTGAATGATTTATAAGTGTTTCAAATATCCTATTTTGATGATTCATGATGTATATTTATATTTGGCCATGAAAAGTGAGAGATTGGATGCATAGATCATGCATGTGGTTGCTGAAATTGGCTTGAAAAGGGTGAAAATCGATGGTCTGAATGGTTAGTTCTGTTGATTTTGTTTTATATCGAATTTGGAAAACTATTCAAAATATGAGTTGTAGTCCTGTTTCTTAGCTTTCTGATTCCTCTGAAATCGCTTTAATCAGATTTGAAATGAAAGAGATATGCCTTAATGAGTGAAGAAAGGTCATATTTAACGCATAGAATCCTGATGTTGTATTCAGACAACTTGTTCCCCTATTTATGTTTCTAATATGTTAAATTATAACACATACCAGTTGTAAATACTTGTCTTAGTTATCTATAAACACTAAAATCACCTTAATTGGAGTTAAAATGAGAGAGTTATGGTCTTTTTAGTAAAGGAAGGTCTGGCTAGACGGAAATCTGGAGTGTAGAGAAGCCCGAAGCACGATCGTGCTTGGTGACACAGCCAAACCTTGCTTTTGGTTATTTTGTGATTTTTTAGCACGTTTTTCATAGCTTGAAGCATGGCCAAGCTTGGTGACATGGCCAGGCTGTGCTTGAGACTGGAATTGCTCTGTTTTGCATTTTGAAGGCTCTAAATGAATTCCAATGAATGGATGATGTTAAGGGGAACTAAAATACAAATAAATACCTTTTTAATGATGCATTGTAGTGTGAATTCTATCCTTTTATTATGAGAAATTAAATCACATATTGCATATTCATGAGATGTATGGATAAAAATACATATTAATGAGACATATGTAAGTAAATTGCATAGGAGATATATGTATGATGCATTGGAGTGTTAATTCCATTCTTTTATTATGATATATGTGCAATGGATGTAATGCATGTTGATTTGATGCCTATGTTAGTATATCAATGCATAAGGATCACATGATATAAGGTACACATTTTTAGTAAATGTATTAATACATATTTGTTAAATGATGTGGTGATGATATTAGGCATGATATTAGTGATGTGCTTGGTTAATGCATAATCCTATTGTGATGGTCATGATAATTAAAAAATATGATGTGTACATTATTATATAACGATAGAGGGGTTATTACATAGTGATTGTATGAAGAGACAAAGTTGATTGTGGATGGCAAGCATGATGATAAAGGTGATTTGTTTGATGTATACATGGTTATATCATGTTAATGTACATGGTTGAACTCATGGCTACAGACGATTAGTCACTGAGTGTTGTGATATAGCTGTAGACGATCAGTCACCCTACATGAAAGCACTGCAAAGATAGATATACAAGCCTATTATTGAAGTATAAACTAGTTATTATACATGCTTAATATTGATGCAGAACATGTCTATTGAACATGAAAGCATCCTACACATTCTTGTTATTTTATCATACACAAAGAGAAAACATTTTCTATAGTTTATACTACTGGACATAGCACTGTGTTTTCCTTATTTACTATATAATTCTTTTAATGTTAAAGCTATTGGGAACCTCTGTTCTCATTATTGTTGGTGTTATGTTTAGATAAGAGTAAACATTATGCTAGCTGCTTACGTGCACTTGATCATAGAAGATCTAGTGGATGGCGATGCCTTATACAGATCCCGATGCCAGCACCACTTCCTCCACCCTTTACACCCAGGGGAGATGTGCGGTATAAGGTTCATGTTAAGTTGATTTAGTTATGTGACTCAGTGTTGCTTATGTATAAATATTAATCTTTGATGTAGTTCAAATATTATGATAATGGAATATTAGCTGCTTATATAAATGTGTTTGGTTCGCTGCTTGGAATGTGTTATCAGTCGCTATATATATATATATATATATATATATATATATATATATATATAAAACCATTCGTTATAACAGTAGCTGAAATCATAAGCTTTCTATGTCTAGCTAGATATTACAGAAGGTTCATATAGGGTTTTTCGCAAATAGCGTTACCCTAGACCAGATTGACTCAAAATGGAAGTTTAATAAAATGGACTTCAGAATGTGAAAACAATTTCATGGAGCTTAAGACTCGACTTTCTACACCTCCGGTCTTGATTCTCCCAGACCTTTTGGGACGCTTTGAAGTCTATATAGATGCTTCCAAGATGGGACTGGGGTGTGTTTTAATGCAAGACGGCAGAGTGGTTGCCTATGCCTGCAGATAACTAAGGTCGCATGAAGAAAATTATCCTACTCATGATCTGGAGTTGGCTGCTATAGTTTTTGCCTTGAAGATTTGGCAGCATTATCTATACGACACGGTGTTTGAAGTATACTATGATGATAAAAGTTTGAAATATCTTTTTGATCAAAAGGAATTGAATATGAGACAGAGGAGATGGATGAAATTCATTGATGATTATAAATTTGAACTAAAGTATCGCCCGAGGAAGGCGAAAGTGGTGGTAGATGCGTTAAGCTGGAAGTCTCTACATTTAAGTCATATACTAAATTTGAACACGTATTTTTTAAGATCTCTCCAACTACTGGAATTGGTTGGGCCATGAAGGTTAAGAAATTAAGCCCACATTATATAGGACCTTACTAGATACTGAAGAAATTTGGGTCATCAGCATATCAAATATCCTTACCCCCGAGAGTATCAAACCTGCATAATGTGTTTCATGTCTATCAATTTCAAAAATATATGCTAGATCCATCGCATGTGATTCAGGAGGAAGAAGTGGCAGCAAAAGAAAACTTGACTTTTCAACTGGACCCAATTAAGATTGTGAACAGAAGTGTAAAGAAACTACGTAATAAATCTATTCCGCAGGTCAAGGTGTTATGGAGAGGATTGTCCAAGGAAGAGGCTACATGGGAAAGAGAGGAAGATATGAGGCACTCTTATCCACAATTGTTTGAGGACAGGTAAACTCTTAAATTTTGAGGACAAAATTCCTTTTAAAGGGGCAAAAGTGTAACACCCTGGATTTCTGTTAATTATATTTACAAAAGGGAATATTAAAAAAGGATTAAATGGAGTTATTATAAAGAAATAATTATGAATATTTAATAAGAGATTTCTCATTTTTGAAGAAAATTATTAAGGAGAGAATAGTAATTTCTTCATCTGTAGGACCATAATTGTGCAATAGGAATAGGGATAAGGAGCCATAAAGAGAATTATACAAAAAGCCATTGGAATACATCTCCAGGGGAGATTAAACACTTGGTAAATTCCAACTCACCCAAACAATTCCTTAGCCAATGGTTAGTCATAAAGTAATTCCATGTCATTTTTGTAATAATTAGGGATGGGAAGGCCAATAGTTTAAGGAGGAGAAGCTTCTTGGAGAAGTTAGCATTTTTTTTATATGTTTCTTATTGACTTGCCAAAGAAACTCACCAGCCACCATCAAGAGTAGAAGAAAGCACATGGCCAAAGAAAGAAAAAGGGAAGAGGAGAGAGAGAGAGAGCTAAAATCACAAGAGGAAAGTTTTGGTGGAGGATTCTAGAGAGAGAAACCAGCTGAACCTAGTGAGAGAAACATTTTTGGAGGAAGAAAAATGTAAGATCAACACCCTATTTATGAGTTTCTTGGTTGAATGGTTTGATGGGTGTATTGAATTCATTTTTTGAAGTAGGATGGTGGGGTAGATAGAACCATTAATGAGATATTTATGGTGGTGATGGTTTTTTTCATGTATATGCAAGATGTATTTATTTGCAAGAAATTGTGGTAGCTATATTTTAAAGTTTAATCCATGTTTTTGAAGGCTATATGTTATGGATAAATTGGATTTTTCATGCTTAAAATTTTGGTATGGTTGTTTGCTGGATTTTTGGCTAGTTTTGGGAGAAAAGGGAGGAATTTTTTAGGTTTCGCACCTAGAGCACAACCGTGCTTGGAGACACCGCCAGGCCGTGCTCTGGGCTATATGTGAAAAATAACGCAGAACACGACCGTGCTTGGTGACACGGCTAGGTCATGCTTGGTGCGCATTTTGGGAAACACGGCCATATTGTGAGAAAAGCATAGGGAGGAAGAACGGGCAGTAAGCATGATCGTGCTTGGTGACACAGACAGGCCATGCTTCATGCTACCTCACCATTTTTCATTGATTTTTGTTTCCTTTTTAAATCCTAACTAATTATCAATGTTTATGAAATTATAATTGGAGTTTATGAATCATATATGTTAAAGAAATATGTTAGTATTTAATTGGTTATGTAATGTTTATTGAATTAATTATGAAAGCATGAAGGAATGATGCATGAATGCTATATTTGAATGTTATAGATCACTTTTTATGTGCAACCAAAAGTGGGTAAATGATGTGTGAATATTATGGAAGGATGCAATAGCATGTATGTTTATTTATGTAATATGACGAGTTGTTATGGCATGCATGAGAATAAATGTGGACTATGCTCCTGATGTTTATTGATATGTATGCTCTTTGTTGAGACAAGTGGTTGAACATGGTTAAGAGGACACTCTATGAAGCAAGGTGGCCTGGCAATAGGTATCACCTTTGTTGTATTGAAGTGACTAGCAGTCAGAATGATTCTCTTTAAAGCAGGGTAGCCGAGCAACAGGTGTCGCCCTTGTTGTGTTAAGGAGACTGACAAGTCCAGGATGACCCTTACCCTACTAAGGTGACTCGGCGACATACGATGCACTGACAAGTCCAGGGTGAGTAGCTATAGGGGTAAGGATGCAATATGACGAGTTGTTATGGCATGCATAAGAATATTATGGAAGGATGCAATAGCATGTATGTTGTATTAAGGAGACGGACAAGTCCAGGGTGAGTAGCTATAGGGGTAAGGCTCATACACACTTGAGATTTGAAAATTGACAAATTATCAGATGATGAGCCACTATGAGTAATGTACAAGTACCTTATTAATACATAGTTTTTTATATTTGCATGATATTGATGCATAACCTATAAAAAGCCTGCATGTATTTACTATGCTTTTATTGTACAAAAGAGAAAAAGTTTTCTGTAGTTTATACAGTTGAACATAATACACAAGTTTTCTCTTACATATGTATTTATGCTAGATGTTGATCTTGCTAGGATTTTATATCTCACTATATTTATGGTGTTATGTTCATATAATTGAACTGTCGTTCGTTATGCTGATTATCTTGTTAGAGCTTTAGAAGGTGGACGTGTCTTACCTGGGAAAATTCACCGTAGTGGTGAACCTCTTGGTCATAAACATGGTAGAGGTTCCTACACCTGGACCACCTCCTCCACCAATAGTACCCCAAGGGTGATGGCCAGGGGAAAGGAACAGTAGAATAGTAATTATATATATATATATATATATATATATATATATATATATATATATATATATATATATATATAATCTAATTATGTAAATAGGCTAACCCCATTGTTTTGATGTAACCACATGGTACTTTGCCTTTTGGGATGTATGCTTAGTACCTCTGGTTACATGTGTGTGTGTATATATAAATATATATATATATATATATATATATATATATATATATATATATATATATATATATAAGATGCATATCTTTTGTATGGATGTTGTATGATGCATAATCACCTAAAAAAAACCCAGTCGTTACATGCCCTATTCACAGCTATGATAAGAAAAGAAAGAGAATTGTGTCATGTCAGGCGTAGCAAGAAAAGATCGTGCCAAACGTGTAAGATCCCCTAATTTTTTTAAATACCAAATAATTTTACATGGTGAAGGGAAGGAAAGAGAATGGAATAAGACATTGAAGGAAGTCCCAGAAATAATAAAATAACTAAATGGCAAAAAAAAATTTAGAAAAGGGTAAATTGTAATTTCCTCATTCTTTAGGGCTCGAACCAAACATTAGGTAATGAGCTAGAGATATGTTTCGGGTGTGTCCCTAAAACCAATTAGCATCTTCCTAAGAGAAGAATTAAAGCATTTGAATAATTTGAGGATGCAAACAAGGCATTAAGTAATGGGTAGTTATGATGTAATGGAGTGGCAAATTTGTAAATATGTTATGGTTGGGAGATATAGTTGGTATGAAGAGTTGGCTTCTTGAGCAAGATTTGATTTTTACATTAATATCCTAAAGACATCTTGAGGAAGTTGACTAAACAAAGGGGGAAGAGAAAGGAGTCCACATCAACCCAAGGAAGAAGAAGAAGAAAGAGAAAGCTAAGGGAAGGAGACCGAGGTAAGTTTTCCTATAGATTAACCTCTCAAATCATCCTTGTTCCTCTTGATAAGCTTCCTAAGTGGTGTTTAACATCCCTAATTTTGTTTCTTTTATTAATAAAGGTACATAAATATTTAATTGAGGAAATAAAACTTATTAAAAAAAATTTTGATATCTAAGAAAAAAATATAAGTCTTAGAAATTATTCAATTTATGTGTATGCATAAAAAATGTTTCCAACATTAAGGGAATAGGTAAAGATAGAAAATCTAAAAGAAAAAATTAGAAATAACATTCTAAAGAGAGGCGAAATTCTTGGGTAAGGAAGATAAATTTTTGGAAGTAGGTAAAAGTCTTAAAATTTCAGGAAGTTTGGATTAGGGTAATTTTTCCTAATTCAAGAGTTAGGGTTCCTAAGTTTAACATCTCCACTCATACATTGGGCCTTCACCTATGGACACTTCATAGAGTTTATTTTTCCACTTCACATAAGTTTCTAGCAAGCCAATTGGATAGCCCAAGTAAGAGATATAACATAGACTTGGACTAGGATATAGAAGTTGGACCAATAGCCCAAATATCATGAAAATTTGACCAAGTCCTCCATGAGATGTAGAATTTCAACCGAAGAAAAGGAAATGAGCAAACTTATCATACTTGAGTGAGATAAAAGAAAAATGAAATGAATCCCTAAATCAAAGGGACCTTGCCCCTTGTCTTAAGAAGATTTTATCATGATTTTCAAATACAAATCTACTTTTGCTATGCATATCTTGACTAAAGGAGAGAAAGAAAAGAACATGAGTTGTCTTTCCTAAAAAAAACAACCAAGTGCATCCTAATTGTGATAAGGTAGACTCATGATTATGAGAGGTGAAAACACTTGATAGTTTATTAAAGTAAAATTCACCCTTATAACATTACAATTTCATCCAAGTGAGGGAGAGGAAAAATAGAAGCAAGGTAGAGTGAGGAAATGAGAGAAAGAGAGGAAGGAAGAAGAAGGAGAAGTCTACAAGACTAAGTACTCAAGGTAAGTTAGCTTAATCTCCACTTAAATCTATCTTTTCTCTTCATCCTTGGGGTTCAAAACTCACCCTCCTTCTCTTATTTAAGTTGTTGGAAAAGCTAAGGGAAGGGAGAAATCTTGCCACTTCCTTCAAGAGGAAACAAGAAAAAGAATTCACTAAGTGAGTTAGGGAGATCTTTAGGTAGGTTTAACAATATCTCTTTTTCAAGAAAATATTTAAAATTTGTAACATTTATATGGGATTTTGATCCTATAACTTTGATGAAATTTGCTACTTTGATGATTGGCCATGGATTGATATATCATGTTACATGTTGATCTTGCATATGATGGATGTTTGAATGCATATATTGGTATGGAAATTTTCTGCTTAAGCATAGCTATGCGTGGCAAACTTTTTGGGATTTTTGTATTACTGTGATGCATATTGGGATGTGGTAAACATGGATGGAAGAATATTAGGTTGGTAAATTAAGTATGGCCTTAAACACCTAAGGGAAAACCATGAGAAATGTCTATTGAGAAACACCCTTAGTGATGCATGATTTGATTCTATTTTTCTTTTGAAGCGGATGATGGAATATGTTAAATTAAGTAAGAAATATAATTAAATGTTAAGATGAGTAATTCTATGGTTAGGTGGAAATTTGGAAGAAAAATGGAAGAGAACTTAATAAAAGGATGAACTAGAACTTTAGGAAAGGCTAGGCTAAGAAAACTGGATTTTGGAGTAATTAGGGAAGCTTCTATTTTTGAAATTTTGGGAAGAATCCATTAGGAATTAAAAGAAATGGTTAACATTAAAAATGTAGATATATGTCTCACATATTTTTAGCCACTAGAATCATTCAATTTGGAATCTATATTAGGAAGATATGGTCAGATTAGTAAATAGTGGTCAGAAACTAGTTAACCAAAGAAGAATCTGTTAAGAAAGCTTCTGTGTTTGAATTTCTGGGAAAAATTTGTAGGGAATTAAAAGAAATGGTTAACATGAAATATATATATATATATATATATATATCATGAAATTTTATCCACTGGAATTGGTCAATTTAGAGTCCATAAGAGGGAGATATGATCATATTAGCAAGTAAAGGTCAAAACATACACTAGAAGAAATAACTTTAAATTTAAGGGAGTAATAACTCTAAGATTCCTTATGATTTCACTACAATGTTCAACATAGGAGTTTTAGAGGTTTGTCCTAACTTTAAAGGAACACCAAGATCACCTCAATTGGAGTTAAAATAAGAGACTTATGCTCTGATTAGTGAGAGATAAAAATAATATTTAAGAAAGAAGAAGAAACTTATAAATGAAAATAATAAATGACTAGTGTATGCCTTAGCCATTTCCATTGTATGAACTCCTTACCATCTTAAGTGTGTAATTTTGACATGAAAATATTTTATAAAGTGATAATTGAAAATAATTTTGTTCATGGCATGATTACCAATGATTTTTAGTAATGATTATACTTTGATGATAAATTATGACATGTGAGTATAATAAACATACTTGTTATTGAAATCATATTTTTGGCTCTTAATGTAAAAAAAAAATAGACGAGCACGGTCACATGACGGTCTGTGTGGTACACTAGTAAGAGACACCCTACTCACGGCTATGACTATGAAATTGAGGGAAAAAAAAGAGAAAGTGTTCCATGTCAGACGGAGCGAGAAAAGCACGTACCGGAGAGTAGAAAGTACTCACCCTGAACGAGGTAGCTTGATATGAAAATAAGTTGATATCCATCATATGATATCTGAAAATAGTTATTCATGCCATACATGTCATTGTTGCACGATTTTCATGTGCATAGATAAAGTGCATTCATATGACCTAAGATATTTGTTGTAGCTTATACAAATTAACGTAATGTGACGAGAAGTATTGACGATGATTATCATTTATTGTTGAATCTACTGGGATTTAATTCTCACTATATTTTCATATCATGTTTAGAAAACTAGTTATGCAAATTTTTCTATGGCTCTGGTTTTTAGTGCATGTTGGATCGAGTTACTCTATGTTGGGTAGATCCCAGAAATTATTAGCGTGTTTGTGGTCGAGTTGGCTAAAATCCCGATGAAGGTGCAACCACCCACATCCGTATCCCTGAAACTAGTCAACATGGATGAATAAGATGTAGACATATATGTGTATGACTTTTGTATGGATGTTTTTAATTAATGATGTGTATGTGAACCCAAAATTGTATCAGTATTAATGGTAGACCTTAATCTTTAATTATGCTTGGTTAAATAAATTGAATGTTATTATGAGTTAAGTAGTTAGAAGTAAAGAGGTAATGTCTTCATTGGACTTTACAAATATATACATCTGATAAAAATGGAGTTGTTACACGGTGACTTTGGGGGTTAAATATGCAGATTTTGTGGTGGAGGAGAAAGGAAGAATAGAACTAATTAAGATAGAAGAAATCTAGGAAAGTGAAAGTGAGAATATGTAGGTTTAACAATAATCTTTCATTGGAATTCCATATATTTTGGAAGATATAAAATGTTTCAAATCTCATACTTTGATGATAAATTATGCATATTTATGATTAGTCATGTAGAGTAAAGGTTTGGATGCATATGTAATACATGTATTGCATTGAAATTTGGATTTGAAAAGGGTGAAAATCGATGCACTGAATAGATGGTTTTGAGAGTTCAAATATGTTTAACACAAAATTTGTATTCCTATGTCTTAGCTTTCTAATCCCTCTGGAATTACTTTAATCAGATTTAATATGAAAGAGTTATGCCATAATGAGTAAAGAGAGGTTAAATCTAACGCGTAGAGTCACGTTGCTAATGTTGAGACACTTTTATGCCTATTTTAATTCCTAATTTGTCAAAGTATAAAACATAAAAGTTGTATCTTATTGTCTTATCATTCTATAGGCTTTGGAATCACCTTAATCAGAGTTGAAATAAGGGAGTTATGGATTGATTAGTAAGGGAAGGTTAGGCTGGTTGGAAATCTAAAGCACAAGACAGCCCAGAGAATGGTCGTGTTCTAGGACATAGCAAGGTCCTGTTTTAAGTAGGTGAGGTTTTTATGCAGCCCAAAGCATGGCTGTGTTCCAAGACATGGCCAAGCCGTGTTGGGGGCTGGTTTAGCTTAGTTTCAATTGTATTTTGCCATAAATGAACCTCATTAACTATATGGTAATTATAGAAACCAAATTGAAGAAGAATGCACTATAATCTTTGTGATACAATACTAGTTTCACCATTTCTTGTAATAACATGCATTGTGTATTAATACATATTCGTTAAATGATAAGGATGATTATGTGATGTCTATGCTATTGCATCCATCCATGATGATTAAATGATATGATGTATACATTATTACATGATGATAGACCTATTAATACATATTTGTTAAATGATATAATGAAGGGTTAAGCTGTAACGGAGACCAATCTTGAGCGAAAGCAAGGGTTAGGGCGAAGCGAAGGCGAAGCAACAACTCTTTTCCTTTACAAAATACAAGACTAAATGTCCGTAGGTGGTAGAGTCCTCAGTCTTGGTTTTGGTTTAGGGTTATCATTCACATTAGAGCTACTCACCAAAACAGCTCTAACGTTCACTTGCTCATTCCGGGCTTCTTCGACTATGGGTCCTTACCCAAGGACCATAGTCTATAGAAGCTACAAAAAGGCAACTAAAGGCATCTGTTTGTTCTTGAACCACGAAGACACGAGCAAAAAGAACCGCGAAACATGGATTGAACACGAGAAGAAAAGGGTGAAAAATCATAAGAAAAACAGACCTGGGCACAAAGAATGACCCTACTTCTTAGCACGGCTAACTCATGCTTTAGGCTAGATGCTCAAATTCCCTGGAGAAAGCCCCGTGTTTAGAAACATAAGAAGGAAGTGCTTGCCCAAAAATCGAAGCATAGCCGTGGTGGGAGACACGGCTTGGCCGTGCTTTACGCTAGAATCCCAAAACTTCTGGATTTTGCCCGTATTTGTTGGCATGAGATGGGAGTGTTTGGTCTGGGAGTATGATAAAGATGATGTACTTAACTAATGCATAACCTTATCATGGTAGTGATGATGATTAGAGAGTATATACATACATTATGGTATCAATGCATGATGATTATATGTATGATGTATATATTGTTACATGATGATAAATGTATAAATACATAATTGTTAAATGATGTGATGACGATGGCAAGCATGATGATAGTGATGAATATGTTGATAAGATGTATGCTTAATATGTTGATGAGATGTATACTTGATATGTTGATGAGATGTATGCTTCATATGTTGTTGAGATGCATACTTGATATGTTGACGAGATGGATGCTTGAGATATTGATAGGATGCATACTTAATATATTGATAAGATGCATGCTTGAGATGTTGATGAGATGCATACTTGGTATGTTGATGAGACGGAATTACATATTGTATTAATGATAAAGAGAATGATGTTATGCATGTGGCTGAATATTTAAAAGGATGTATAAGATGTCAGAATGATCTTTCCCAAATTAAGGTGACCTGACGACATGCAGCATCTTGCTGCATTAAGGTAACTGATGGATAATTGAAAAGAGTATGAGAAATAGGCAGATACTTGTATCACCCTGTGGCACAAGGTGACCTAGCGACATGCAAGATGGCCTTCGTGGTTGCAAGGTGACCCGACGAAAAAGTATCGGGATGACCCTTACCTCAGTAAGGTTACTCGGTGACATGCGACACCTTGTGGCAGTAAGGTGACTAGACGGGTTGTATGGGTTTGAGACAGTACCAAATAGGGGACACCCTATTAACTTTGAGTGAGCAGAGGGGGAGTATGGTCACTCCGACTGGGTGATAGTGGTATATGAGTAGTAGAAGGGTGAATGGCATATATTACCCTGTTACTAAGACGTAGACAGATGAAGGATGAATAGCCACCATGCATGATGTTTTATATACTTAAATTGTGATTATTAGATGTCTGCATAATATGTTAAATCATACTATTTATGAATATTATGCTTTTATCATGAAATATTGATAATGATTTAGCATGTTATAATTGAGCATTTGTACATATTGTGATTTTATCATGCCATCTATTGGTGATGTGTGTGTGTGTGTATATATATATATATATATATATACATGTTATCAATGATAAATGTTTTCTATAGCCTATATAGCTAGACATAACACTGTGATCTTTCTTACTAATTATATGATGCATTTAATGTTAAACCTATTGGGAATTTCTGTTCTGATTATTGTTGGTGTTATGTTTAGATGAAATCAAATGGTATGCTAAATGTTTCCGTGCACTTGATCATAAATACCCAGTGGATGGCAATGCCTCGTGCAGATCTTGATGTCAACACCACATTCTCCACCCTTTGTACTATTGGGGTGGTGTGCTGTTTGGGGTTTAATATTAGATTAATACAATTATGTGACTCTGTATTACTCTTGTATAAACATTAACAACTGACATGGCTTTTGGTGAGATGGAAATGAAAAATATGTTGTTTACAAATAATAATAATAATAATAATAATAAAGAAAAACCAGCTCTTATAGTTTGACATTTGGTATATTCGGAGATTAAATTGTGCAGTGACTTAAATTTTGAGACTAAATTGTAAGGACCTACTAAATTTAGAGACAAAATTATGTGTATACTAAGATTTGTATATATAGCTACAAACGTAATAATCATAAAATAAAAAAATTAATTGATATATTAGTTATCTTGCTTAAAATCGTAATAAAAAGAATAATGTCATTGTTTAAATTTATATTCAACTACAATTAGTTTAAACAAAATATTCAATGTAATGTAACTAGTTACATTTTTTTTAAAAAAAGTAAATAGTTACAAATGAAACTAGCTAATTGTAACACATGAAAGTTCACCATAAGTAGTTATATCACTAGCTATAAGAATTTTGTAGAAGAATTCGGTTGGCATCTTTGTTTAAGACCCATGTATATTGGCATTATTGTTTTTTTTTCGTACTATAGAATAGGCATATGCATATCAAACAATATTTGTTGTATTTCCATATTTAAAAAAAAGCCTATGCAAATAGTAAATTCTTGCATAAAAACTAAAGCACCTGGTAATGTCCAGTCGTAGGCACACTAAAAATAATTAAATACCTTACCTTGCAAATTAATGTAGAAGCAAGAGTAAGGTTTAAACCTATAGAAAATGGTAGATGATATTTATGCTTATGTGATTAAAGAGGGAGAATGAGTAGTAAAAAAAATAAAAACTAAAATAAATTAAAAGAATAATAAGAAATTTAAGCAATAAGGCAAGCATTGGCCAAAGCTAACTTCCACCATTAGAATTATTCCCCTAATCATTGATCCTCATAATTTAATTTACATTTGAATATTTACCATTGGAATTAAATCCAATATTTCCTTATGTTTAGTTAAATTTCAACATGTGATCCAATTAATCCTAATTATCAAATAACCATATCCATGCGTTTGAGATTCCACCCAATAACTCCACTAGGAATTAGAAAGATCGGTGAAGTTAAATAACCCAAGCACATGCTATTGGATTCAACCTATTCAATTAATCTTCTTCAACTTAATAATCACTAATGCAACAAATTACTAACCTTAGTTGGCTCTTAATTTAAAGGGACCAAATGATTATGTATTTGGTTTTTTACTCATCATTAGGTTGAATAAGTTAATTAACTAGTAGGCGCCTTCTAGCAATTAAAAGACACAATCATGAAATAAGAGTAAAAGGATAACTAATAGTCTAATGATAAAATGAATAATTAAAATATAAAACCTTATCTCATCGGGTCATATAATATGAGGATTCCATTTACTCGGACCAACAAAATTAGCCACACAAGGCCATAAAACCTAAAGAGAGATTAAAAGATTATTTGAAATGCTACAAGAGGGTTAAAAATGCCCTTTAATGCCACCTTGGCCATCTATTTATAGCATTTGGCAACCTTAATCCCTTAGAGTTTCTTCTAATCAATTTTTTGACTCTTTGGATTGCAACTTATGTCAAATTATGTGTCTTACAACATTTTAATTTTTCCAAACTGTTGTACCAATACAATGTTGCTAGTTTTCTACTAACGTAGTAATATACATTTTGCAGAATCTATGGTATCGTGTCATCAGAAGCATGCCAAAAATAAATATTCACCTTACTCTTCTAAAAATAATGTAGTAGTAGAGTCAGGGTCAATGGAACACGGAGTGGTAATTGATATTTTTTACTTTTGTGAATATAAAAATGGGAAGTTGAGTAATAAGAAGAAAAAGTAAATAATAGAAATAAATTAAAAGAATAGTAAGAGACTTACAAAATAAGATAGGCATTGGCCATATTTACAATTCAATTTATATATGAATATTTATTATTGGCATTCAATCCAACCTTTTCTTACATTTAGTTAACTTTCATCTAGGTGAACCTTATTAACCCTAATTACCAAAATAACCCCATCCAAGGTGTGAAGATTTAACCCTAATAATTACAATATGAACCAGAAAGATTGGTAAAACTAAATAACCCAAACACAAGTGGTTGTATTTAATCTAGTCAATTATTTTTCTAACGAGTTAATATTCCTGAACACTAAAATTATTAACCTTAGTTTTCCTCATAAATTAGAGGGACCAAATATAAAGGATTTGGTTTCGTAATTCAGCAATAGACTGATCCAATTAATAAACTACTTGGCCAACCTAGAAATCGATTGAAATAATCATGAGATGAAGAATATAAAAAAAAATTGACACTAAAATCATAAATTGAACATTAAAGACATAAAATATGATCTCACAGCATCATACAATCTAAGGTTTTTATCTATTTAGACAAATTAAAAAAACTCAGCCACAAAAGACCGTAAAAACTAAAAGAAAAATGAGAACATGAAGAAGAAAAGATGAATTAAGATGCTAAGAGGCACTCCAAGATAATTTGAGATACTCCCTTAGCTGTCTATTTATAATCGAACTAATTCTAACCTAATTTCGTCCCATAGGGTTTGATTACACATCCTAATACAATTGTTTCCCACTTAAAACATGCTAGCAAGCTAATGATACAACGTCATGGCACTGACTTTTCACCATTACGATGCTTAAGCTATCTAGAATGTCACAACATAATTTTGAGTGTGTAGCACTGCAGTGCTGGTTTGGGACCACCTCGGTAGTGTAACTATGTAGAATTTTCCAAAACACTCAACACAAAAATTGTATCTCTTTGTCTTGACTTTCCATAGCCATTTAAATCACTTTATTTTAAGTTCATATAAGAGAGTTATGTTTCACTTATTTGAGAAAGGTCAAGGATTTCTTGAATTTCCATATTTTCCTTGAATTTCTTCTTTTTACTCCTCTTTTCCACTTTCTTGATTCCTATAGGACAAAAAAAAATTAAACTAATTTCTAGCATATTCCACTTAAGAATTAACAAAAGGCAAGCTTAAAGTTACCTAATTTATGCTTAATTATACATAAATTCAAAACATGAAAGTTGTAGCGCTTTGTCTTAGCTTGACATTGCCTCTTGCATCACCTTATTTGGAGCTTGGATGAGAGAGTTATGATCATATTAGTGAAGCAAGGTCACTATGTCATGAATTTCTATATTTTTCTTGAGTTTCTTATCTTTTTCTCCTTTTTCCACTTTCTTAATTTCTACAAGAAAAAAATAAAATCTAACTAATTACTAACATAATTCACTCAAAAACTAACAAAAAGCAAGCAAGCTTAAATGTACTAAATTTATTATTAATTATACACATTTAAGCACCCTTAATCAAAGTATAACCAATATGATTTACAATATTATTTGGCTTCTAGCAACACAATGATAATATGACATATACATTAAGTCTACTTAACTAAAGTCCATTTCAAGCATCTATGAAATAACAACTACAAAGAGTGCTTTAATAATTTCCTTGTCCCTTGTCTTCTTAGGTAAGAAAGTCTTAATCAAACAAAGAAGCAACTATATGGCCTTATCAAGTATTTATTATGATAGTCCCACAAGTCAAATCACTACAACTTTGTCAATGTCCATTGAACCCTTAGGATTCCAATGATTCTAGGGACACTAAAAATCTAGCATGCTGCTAAGTTGTCTTCAAATATCCACATGCCATTTAATGGAGATTTTATTATTGAGTGTAATTGTAACATCTCAGACTTTCTTTCTCTTTTCATGAAATAATGTGTTAGGAAGGGTCAAAATGAATTAAATGGTTAATCCTTGTGAGTATATTTATAAGTAATATGAAAGGAAATTCTCATTTTTAGAGAAAAATCATAAAGGGTGAAATGGTAATTTTTCACTCTTTGGGTTGGAATCAAGAAGCAAGAGGTGGAATGAAGTCCCATAGAAAGTGTAACCCGAAAGCTCCTTGACATTTGTCCCAAGAGAAGATTAAAAATATTTGCCAATTTCATCCATCCAAACATGCCACTAGCCAATGGCATAGTTCTACCTTAATGGAATGGCAAAGTAGTAATACTTAAAATAAAGGAGGTGTGTAACATCCCGTAATTTTTAGATATTTTCCTTAGAAATTCTTCACCTTACATATATGCATAGAAATGTTCTAATATTAATGGAATAGGTAAAGAAAGAAAACCTAAGAGGAAATATTAGAAATAAACATGTTAAAGAAAGGTGAAATTCTTAGGTAAAGAAAGATAAATTTTTGTGAAGTAAGTAAAGGTCTTAAAATTTCAAGAAGATCGGATTAGGGTAATTTTTCTTAATTTAAGAGCAAAAGTTACTAAGTTTAGTATCTCCACCCGTAATTGGGCTTTAACCTATAGACACTTCATATAGAGTTTTTCTACTTCACATGAATTTTTAGCAAGCCAATAGGATAGGCCAAGGAAGAAATAAAACATAGACTTGGACTAGGATATAGAAATTTGGACCGATAGCCCAAAAATCATGAAAATGTGACCAAGCCCATTATGAAAGGAAGAATTTTAACCAAAGTAAGGAAAATGGGCAAGAATAAGCCCAAACCCAAGAGGAAAAATAAAAATAAAATTAAAGTGATGAAATATTAGTGTAATCAAGATTAAGTGACATGGCATTAAGACAAAAATTTGACAAGTGGTGTGATTCTACATTCATCATTTTGGCAAGTGGCATAATAATACAAGGCTTTAGGACAAAAACATCTATATCCTACATTCATAACTTTAGCAAGTGGGTAATAATACATAGCATTATGACAAAACATCATTATCCTACACAAATAATTTTAGTTAAGTAAGGAAAATTCAAGGGCTAGAAATTTGCCACTTAAAAAGGCAAATCTATCATACTTGATTAAGACAAAAGAAAAAGGAAATGAATCCCTAAATCAAAGGGATCTTGCCCCATATCTTAAGAACATATCATCATAATTTTCAAAATACAAATCTCCTTTTTCTATGCATATCTTGACTAAGGAAGAGGAAGACAAGAACATAAGTTGTTTGTTTTCCAAAAATTCAACAAAGTGTATCCTAATTGTGATAAGGTAGACCCATGATCATGAAAGGTGAATTATTTGGTGGTCTATATAAGAAAACCCAACCTTACAACATTAGAATTTCGTCCAAGTGAGGGAGAGCAAAAATAGAAGCAAGGTAGTGTGAGGAAAGGAGAGGAAGAAAGGAAGAAAGAGGAAGGAGAAGTCTAGGAGACTAAGTGCTCCAGGTAAGTTTAACAATATTTCTTTTTGAAGAAAACCTTTGAAACTCATAATATTTATATGAGATTTTGATCTTAGAACTTTGATGATTGGTCATGGATGTTGCTATATCATGTTGCATATTGATCTTGCATGTGATGTATGTTTGAATACTTAGGTTGGTGTAGATAGTTCTGCATGGATATGGCTATGGTTGACAGAATTTTAAGCTTCGGTATTTTAATTTCTGGGAACAATCTATAAGGAATTAAAATAAATGGTTAACATAAGAATTAAAGATATATGTGTCACGGATTTTCACCCACTGGAATCATTCCATTTGGAGTCCATATGAGGTAGATATGGTCTGATTAGTAGTCAAAGGTCAGAAAATGAATCATCAGGGAAGAATATGTTAGGATAGCTTCGGTAATTTAATTTCTGGGAATTATTGGTAGGGAATTAAAATAAATGGTTAACATAAGAATTAAAGATATGTGTGTCATGGATTTTTAGCCACTGGAATCATTCAATTTGGAGTCCACATGTGGTAGATATGGTCCGATTAGTAAGCCAAGGTCAGAAAATGGTTCATCAGGGAAGATTATGTTAGGACAGCTTTTGTATTTTAATTTCTGGGAATTATCTGTATGGAATTAAAATAAATGGTTAACATTAAAGTTATATATCTATTTCTCATGGAAATATACCCACTGGAATTATGCAATTTGGAGTTTATATGAGGTAGATATGATCCAATTAGTAAGCAGAGGTCAGAAAATGTTTATTCAGGGAAGAGTATGTTATTAATGCTTTAGTTTTTGAATTTCTAGGAATGTTCTGTAGGGAATTAAAATAGAGAGCCAACATAACAATTATAGATATATGGCTCATGGATTTTTACCAACTGGAATCACTCAATTTGGAGTTCCAATTTGGGAGATATGGTCTAATTAGTTAGTAAAGGTCAGAACCTATCCGAGAGGAACTATCCTGTACTTTGAGGGAGTAATATCACCTTTGTTTCTTAATTTTTCGTTACAATGTTCAACATAATAGTTTTAGATAATTATTTTATCTTGAAATGGACACCAAGATCACCTACATCAGAGTTAAATTGTGGGCGTTATGCTCTGATTAGTAAGAGAAGGTTAGATAGGATGAAAACCTACATTAAGAAAATAAAGAAATAAAATTAGTATTTAAAAAAGAAGCTGAATCTTAATAAATGACTTGTATAGCCATAGCCATTGCCATTGTATGAACTTCTTACCATCTTAAGTGTGAAATTTTGACATGGAAATATTTTATAAAGTGATATTTGAAATGGTTATGTTCATGGCATGATTACCAATGATTTATGGTAATAGTTATATTTTGATGAACATACTTGTTATTGAAAGCATATTTTTGGCTAACATTGTGAAAAGAAAAGAAATGAGCACGGTCACATGGCAATCCGTGTGGTGCACCAGTAGGGGACGCCCTACCAACGGTTATGATCATGATAATGAGAAAAGAAAGAGAAAGTGGGCCATGTCGGACGGAGCGAGAAAAGCCCGTACCGGAGAGTAGAGGATACTCACCCTGACCGGGGTAGCTTGAAATGAGAATAAGTTGACGGCCATCATATGATATTTTGAAAATGGTTAATCCTGTCATACATATCATTACAGTATGATTCTTATGTGCATAGATATAATGCATTCATGTGACCAAAGATATTTTCTGTAGTTTATACAGCTGAACATGACGTGATGAGCTTTACTGATGATAATTTATTGTTGAACTTACTGGGATTTAATTCTCACTATATTTCCATATCATGTTCAGAAAATTATTTATGCAGCTTTTGTTTTTAAGGCTCTGGCTTTTAGTGCACATTGGATCGAGTTACTTTATGTTGGGAAGATTTCAGAATCAAGTAAGATGTTTGTGGTCGAGTTGGCTCAGATCCCGGTGAAGGTGCAACCACCCGCACCTGTATCTCCGGAATTGGTCAACCAAAATAAACAAGATGTAAATATCTATCTGTTTGATATGTTATACGTATGTTTTGATTAATGACATGTATGTGAACTCAATATTGTATAATAATAAAGGAAAAAAAAGAGGTTGTTACAAGGTGCACTATTTAGCAAGGGAGTGGCTTATTAGAGAAAATTGGATTAAATAATATTTTCCCCTTGACTTGGAGGGGGGAGTCGACACTCAAGGGAGAGGGAAGGAGGAAACATGGCACACTAAGGGGAAGGAGAAGGAAGAGAGAAAAAGGAAAGAAGAACAGAGAGAAAGTGGAAAAAAGTAGAAAAGGTAAGATTTGGAACTTCTATTCCACTCTTATTTTTTATTGCTAATGGAACTTTATGAAGTAGTCTCATGGTGTAAAATCTATAGCTTTTGTGATTGGAGGAGAGAGAGACTCAAGAGACAAGAGAGAGAAAGGACTTAGTTGGTGGCAAGGTAAGTTCAACATCTACCTTTTCATGGCTTTTGTACAAATGGCAGTGTTCATATGCCTATATTTATGTGGGTATGACTAAAAGGTGGTCAGGTTACATTGATGAGGTTGATGGTGGTTGTTCATGCTTATCTATCATAAATGTATATGAGGGGTAATGGGTAAAGACATTTATGAAGTGATGACTTTTTGTATGTTATAACTCCATAAATTTGATGAAAAATGCAATATGTGATTTGTATAATGTGTGTATGATCATTATTTTGGTTGTTGATTTTTGATTTTTGATTTTGGCTTTTTCGATGTGAAAAAAAGGGAAATGTTGAATGTGCCTAGAACATGGCCGTGTTCTAGGGCATGGCCAAGCCTTCTAGAGCCAGGGCATGGCCATGTTTTTTGATATGGCAGGTCGTGTCTAAGGCTACCTTAGCTCAGAATTGATTGTCTTTTAGTCTAAATGAACTATAATAATGGGCTAATGACTAAAAGACTTAAATTAGAGGTTAATGACCTAGAATAAGGTGTAATACAACATTGAATTACTCCATCTTTACTATATTTATCATGTTTATGATATGAATTACATTATAATGAGGAAGTTCATGATATTTGACGTGATAAGATTGCTAAAGCATATATATATATATATATATATATATATATATATATATATATATATACATATTCCATGATGCACTGCATACTTGAGAAATATGATGCATGCTTAACGGATATGATGGTCATGCATATGGTGGATATTATTGTATGTTGTATGATGGAATATGGCTGAATAATTGAAAAGATGTTAAAATTCGGGATTACCCTTACCGCAGCAAGGTGACCCGATGACATGCAGCACTGTAATTATATATGTTCATGCATGATATTGATGCATAACCTATTTAATGTGTATGCATGATATTGATGCATAACCTATTTACTGTGCATGCATGATATTGATGCATATCCTGCTTACTGAACATGCAAGTACATGATGTATTCTTGTTATCTCATAATGTACAAAAAAAAAGGTTTTATGTAGTTTATATAGTTGGACATAACACATAAGGTTTTCTTACTATTATTGATTTTGTGGATGTTGATCTTATTGAGATTTCATTCTTATTATTTTCTCTTTTGGTGTTATGTTCAGATAAAGGCGATTAAGATGCTGTTTGTGTTCATATCTTTGCTATTAGAGATGCAAACAGTGGAAGTCCCTTACCTGGGCTAGTTCACTGTCATAGCAAATCTAGTTGTAGTTAATGTGATAGAGATACCAGCTCAAGTGCCACCTCTTCCACCAGTCGCACCCCAAGGGTGATGTCTATATGAGTTGTTGTACAGTAGACAAGGGATATGTAGTTAGTGGGCTAACCATTTTTGGTGTAACCATATGGTACTTTGCCTTTTGAGTTACAATGCTTAGTACCTAGAGTTACAAGTGTATAGGTAGCTAACTCTATGTAGCTATGAAAACATATAAATATATGATAATGCATATGTCTTTGGCATGCTTTTTTGTGTCTTTATTTATCTGTAGTTGTATCTGGAGTTAGTAATAATTTCTAAGAGGAAAAAAAGATTGGTCCTTACAAGTTGGTAAAAGAGCAGGTCGATCCTAAGTGGCCATGGGGGTGGATGGTTGCTTGAATCGATCTAAAAGCATCTTGAATAAGATGTGGATAGAAGGCGTAGAGTTGTGTGTTATAACAGTTAAGGAAAATTGCTAGCCTTTTTCCTATTATGTATGCTTGAATGATGTTATGACCAATGTATTACAAAAATTTTCTTTTAATTGCCATTGAGTTTGATCACCTCAATAATGACTCTTTTCTTTAGTTGATACAGTAGAAAATGGCATCATTGAGGAGATATCCAATGAAAAATGCAAATGCTTCTCTATAAGAACTAGCCACTTCCATTGGAGATCAAGTTTTCGCTATAAATTAGATCCTACGTCATATCCAGAGTAATGATAATGATAATGGCGAGGTAGGAGAAAACTGGATAACCCAAGGAATAGAAATGGATGGGTAGAGTTTATAAGGCCCCAGCCCCCATCTTTTGTCAGGAGGTATGATCCCATGGTTGTAGACAGATGGCTGATGAAACTAAAGAAAATATTTAGAGTCCTAGACTACTCGGATGAATAGAAGGTTAGCTTTATTGTTTATATACTGAAGGAAGAAGCTGAATTCTGGTGGAAGGGAGCCAACAAGTTATCAACTCATTAGGGTAGGCATATTACCTGACTCATTTTTTGAGAAACCGTCCTAGATAAGTACTTTCCTAAGAGTGTGAAGGCTGAAAAAGAAATTGATTTCCTTTAGCTCAGGCAAGGTGGATGGACTATCGATCAATATATCGCCAAGTTTGAAGAGCTGTTAATGTTTTCCACTTATTTTAAGTAAACCCAGATGAAGCATGCCTAAATCCAAATATTTGTAGTGCAGTCGTGGCCCAAGAAATTCAAGAGTTTATTCAATTAATTAACAAATGTCGTCTACTGGAAATGATTCTAAAAACAGTAGAGGAAGAGAAGGAAAGGTGAGCTACTTGGAAAAGGAGAAGAAAGTCTCTAGTTATTATTCACAATGTAAGAGGAATGAATGTTATGGTAGGCAAAAAGCCCTTATCTGTGGGAGCCAGACCTCCTGTACAAAGTATGGTAGGAGATCAGTGTGTGGGTATTTCCACATAGGTAAACCTTGCTACATATTTCATATGGTTGGGCTACATATTTCATATACAGACAGAAAGGCTATTTGGCTAGATGATGCACATTGGGAAACGAAAAGAAAGTTGAACAAGGTCAATTAGCTAGGGGAAGAGTCTTTACTCTGAGTGGAGTAGAGGAGAAGCAAGCCCCCAATCTAATCCAAGGTATGTGTTATCTCAACAGTTCTCTTATGGTTGTGCTTTTTGATTCAGGCGTTAGTCATTATTTTAGAGCATACAAATGTCTAGAGAAACTATAATACCCTATTTCTGACTTAACTTTTGATTTAATGGTGATAACTCCTACAAGATGAAGAATAAGCACTTCGATAGTCTGTAAGAACAGTCCGATAATGGTGTACGGTAGAAATTTCATTGTAAACTTGATTTGTTTACCTTTGGAAGATATAGATGTTATCCTGGGTATAGATTGGTTGAGTCAAAACCAGGTTCGTTTGAATTGTTATGAAAGGACTCTAGAATTTTCTTCCAACTCTTCTAAGGAACTAGAGTGTGAAGTTATCAATGCGAAAGAACTCTGCAAGGAGTTAGATGATACAAGTTCGGGTTGGCATCTTCTGTATGTTATTAATCCAGAAATTGAGTAGGAATTGTTAAAGATTTATGTGGTTTGTGATTTTCTAAAAGTCTTTCCCTCCAAAACTTTTGAACCACTGCCTAAGTGAGAAGTGCAGTTTTCCATTGATATGGTGCCAGGGGTGACACTTATTTCTATTACACCCTATAGGATGTCCCTTGTGATAAAAGGGAAAATTATGTGTTTAATGGTTATATTTATCCACTAATTCTTATTTTACTTGTGATTATTTCTCTATTTTGATTATATTTTGCTTTGCTTGCTCTAGATACTGCTTGGCTATGTTTTCTTTTTGTAGTTCAGCAAAAGAGCCCAAGAATCAAGGGAGAATGCTTATTTGAAGAGTTATCTAGACTTACAACAAGCTGAGGAAGATGCAAGGAGGAAACATGTAACAACTCCATTTTTTTTACATATATACATATATATAATTTTTTAAAAGTCCCATGAAAACATTACCTTTATTTAAGTCATAATAACATTCAATTAATTTTACCAAGCATAATTAAGGTTTACACATCATTAATTAACAACATTCGTATACAAATCAAACACATATATGTCTACATGTTATTCAACCATATTCACCAGTTCCGGGGATACAAGTGCGGGTGGTTGTACCTTCACTGGGATCTTAGCCAATTCGACCACAAATAACTTATTAATTTATGGGATCTGCCCAACATAGAGTAACTCGATCCAACGTACACTAAGAGCCAAAGCCAAAGAAAAATTTGTAAAACTAGTTTTTTAAACATGATATGGAAATATAGTGAGAATTAAATCCCAATAGGTTCAACAATAAATCATAATTATCATTAATATAGATCATCATGTCATGTTCATCTATATAAGCTACAACAAACATCTTAGGTCACTTGAATGCACTTTATCTATGCACATAAAAATCATACAATAATGACATGTATGGCATGAATAACTATTTTTAGATTACCATATGATGGCTATCCACTTATTTTCATATCAAGTTTCCCCGGTCAGAGTAAGTACTTTCTACTCTCCAGTACAGGTTTTCCTTGCTCCGTCCGACATGGCACACTTTCTCTTTCTTTTCTCATTAACATAACCAGAGCCATTGGTAGGGCATCCCCTACTGGTGCACCATATGGACCGCCATGTGACCGTGCTTATTTCTTTTCTTTTCTTTTCTTTTCTCATTAATAGCCAAAAATATGATTTTAATAACAAGTATGTTCATTATACTCACATGCCATAATTTTTTATCAAAATATAATCATTACCAAAATCATTGGTAATCATGACATGAATATAATCGTTTCAAATATCACTTTATAAAATATTTCCATGTCAAAATTACACACTTAAAATAGTGAGGAGTTCATGCAATAGCAATGGCTATGACATACACTAGTCATTTATTATTTTCATTTATTAGAATCTTCTTCTTTTTAAAATATTATTTTTATCTCTTCATTTTCTTTATGCTTGGCCTCTAGTCACTTTTCTCCTACTTATATCATTTCAACACATGTTCTCACAAATTTAATACGGCATTATTCTTCAATTTGGTTTCTATTAATATCTTATAGTTAATGAGGTTCATTTAGTGTAGAAAATTGTTGAAAATAAGTTTTACCAACTTCCAACATGACCTAAACATAACCTATAACACAGCTTAGCCATTTCCTATAAAATAGCCATGTTTTAGACTTCAAAATGGCCTTTCCAGCATAGAACACGGCCAGGCCGTGCCTTGAAACACGACCACGCTTTATGTTGTATTATTCCCTGATGCAGGTTTTCGTCTTACCTGAGCTTCTCTCATTAATCAGAGTATAAATCTCTCATTTTAACTCCGAATTAGGTGATATTAGTGTCCATTTAAAGATAAAAAAAATTATCTAAAACTATTCTGCTGAACATTTTAGTGAAATCTTAAGGAATATTGGTGATATTACACCCTCAATTAAAACGTTATTTTTTCTCAAGTAGGTTTTAACCTTTACTTACTAATATGACTATATCTCCCTCATATGAACTCCAAATTGAGTGATTCCAGTGACTAAATTTCAGCAAGACATATATCTATATTTTTTATGTTAATAAGTTATTTTATTTCCCTACATAACTTTCCTAGAAATTCAAACATCGAAGCTTTCCTAATAGATTCTTCCCTGGTTAACCATTTTCTTACCACTGCTTACTAATCTGACTATATCTATCTCATATGGACTCCATATTGAGTGATTCCAGTGGATAAACATCTGTGAGACATATATCTATATTTCTCATATTAACTATTTCTTTTAATTACTAGCCGATTCTTCCTAGAATTTGAAAAATAAAAGCTTCCCTAGTTAATCCAAAATCCAATTTTCTAACCAAACATTTTCTAAGGTTTTAGTTCATCATTTTATTATATTCTCTTCCATTTTCTTCTTAATTTACATCTAATCATATTTCATCAATTTTTCACCACATTTAAAAATACAAAATAGCGGCATAAAAATGTTAAAATTTTGTCACCCATAGCCATACATATGCAAAACTTTCCACACCAACATAAGTATTCAAACATACATCACTTGCAAGATCAACATGTTACATGATATAGAAACATCCATGGTCAATCATTTAGGTAATAAATATAGTAAATTTCATCAAAGTCCTAGGATCAAAATCCCATATAAATGTTTTTAATTTCAAAACTTTTCTATAAAAAAATATTTTTAAACCTACCTAAAGATCTCCCTAGCTCACTTAGTGAATTCTTTTTCTTGTTTCCTCTTAAAGGAAATAGCAAGATTCCTCCCTTCCCTTAGCTTTTCTAGCAGCTTAAATAAGAGAAGGAGAGTGAGTGTTTGAACCCCAAGAATGAAGAAGAAACATAGATTCAAGTGGAGATTAAGCTAACTTACCTTGAGTACTTAGTCCTCTAGACTTCTCCTTCCTCTTTCTTCCTCTCTTTCTCTCCTTTCCTCACTCAAACTTGCTTTTTTTTCCTCTCCCTCACTTTGATGAAATTATAATGTTATAAGGGTGGGTTTTGCTTAAATAAACTATCATGTGGTTCACCTTTCATAACCATGGGTCTACCTTATCACAATTAAGATGCACTTGGTTATTTTTTGGGGAAAAACAACTATGTTCTTGTCTTCCTCTCTCTTAGTCAAGATATGCATAACAAAAGGAGATTTGTATTTTGAAAATAATGTTAAACTATTCTTAAGACAAGGGACAATGTCCCTTTGATTTAGTAATTCATTTCTTTTTTCTTTTGTCCTTATTAAGTATGATAGGTTTTCCATTTTAGGTTGCAAATTTTCAGCCCTTAAATCTCCCTTACTTGGCTGAAATTATTTGTGTAAGATAAGGCTATTATGTCATAATGCTCTGTATTATTACCCACTTGTTGAAATTATGAATATAGGATATAGATGTTTTGTCTTAAAGCCATGTATTGTTACCTACTTGTTGAAATTATGAATGTAGGATATAGATGTTTTGTCTTAATGCCATATGATCTAATCTTGATTATTATTACACTACTATTTTCTCACATGATTCTTATTTTTCCTTCTTGGGTTTGGGCTCATTTCTACCCATTTCCTTTGCTTTGGCTGAAATTCTACCTTTCATGAAGGGCTTGGTCACATTTTCATGATTTTTAGTCTATTGGTCCAAATTCTATATATCCTAGTCCAAGTCTATGTTTTATTTCTTGCATGGGCTATCCTATTGGCTTGCTAGAAATTCATGTGAATTGGAAAATCTCTATATTAAGTGTCCATAGGTGAAAGCCCAATTTATGGGTGGAGATGTTCAACTTAGTAACTCTAGCTCTTGAATTAGGAAAAATTACTCTAATCCAATCTTCTTGAAATTTTAAAATCTTTACTTAGTTCACAAAAATTTATCTTCCTTACCCAAGAATTTTGCCTCTCTTTTGTATGTTATTTCTAATTTTCCTATTAAGTTTTCTCTCTTTACCTTTTTCCTTAATGTTAGAAACATTTTCTATACATACACATAGGGTGAAGAATTTCTAAGGATTATATTTCTTAGACATCTAAAAATTGTTTAATAAATTTTATTTCCTTAATTAATCATTTATGTACCTTTATTAATAAAAAAACCAAATTATGGATGTTACATGAAATATTTATGTACCTTTATTAATAAATGAAATGAAATTAGAGATGTTACATTTCTTCCCCCCTAAAATAAATTTTGTCCTCAAAATTTCAGAAATTACCTATTAAGAACAATTGCGAATATTTTTTCCTCATGGCTTCTTTCAGCTCCCAAGTTGCTTCTTCCAGAGTCAAACCTTCCTATAACACCTTAACCAAGGGAATGGTCTTATTCCTTAATTGCTTCATGTCGGTGTCCAATATGGATGCCAATACTAGCTGGTATGTCATGTTCTCCTTTATTTGGATTGGTTCATCCTATATTAGATGTGATGAATTTGGAAGATACTTCTGGAGCTGATATATGGGAAACATTATGCAAGTTGGACAAATTAGGTTGGAGGGCAACTTGATATGCTTACGTCCCCGCTTTCTTCAAAATTTGGTAGGGTCTCAAAAATAGCGGACTTAGCTTTTTGGTTTTGAGAGACCTACCAACTCCAGTAGTCGGGGAAAGTTTCAAAAATACATGGAATTTTCTTAGATTTCATTATCACATTAAACAACTTAGTGAGCCAACTTATACCTTTCCTTCCTAAACTTTTCCACACCTCAATAGGTATATTCATCCGGCACTTTACATTTATCCCAATTTTTATTATCTTTACATAAGTGTCACTCCTTATAATACTCTCTTTTAACCTTAATCTTATCTTGCACCTTTGCATCCTACCACCAAGATTCTTTACCCTTTGGTCCAACGCCTCTTGACTTTCTAAGTATCTCTCTTGCTATATTCCTTATCCCTTTAGCTATCTTGTCCCACATATCATTAGCATTTCCCTAGACCTTCCAAAGCCCCTCTTCCTCCACTCTTCTTTGAAAACTCATTTCTTGTTTATTTTTCAAAGACCACCACGTAATTCTGGGAACAATTTTCTTGCTCTTTCTTTCTACTCTTCTCTTAACTCGTACGTCTAAAACTAAAACTCTGTGTTGGGTAGCCAAGCTCTCTCCAGGTATGACTTTGCAATTTGTGCAAAACCTTCTATCTAATTTCCTTACCAAGAAGAAATCTATCTGTATATAATAATAATAAATTAGGAGCAAGGAACTATCATTGCAAGAACTATTGCAAACCTTATAGGTATAGATCTAGTTATGAAATTGCATCAAGCTTTATCGGTCAAAGAGACTAAACCCCACAAAGGTAAGAAAAAATTCCCCTGGTTTGGACCCCTTGTTATTATTAATGTGTTGTTTGCTTATAAAGTAGTAGAACTTCAAGGCTTGAATCAATCCCAAAAATTTCAAATTAAAGTTGACATCAAGGATCCTCCGTAAATGACATAGGGAGCTTTGAGTCAAGCCAACGAAATTAAACAAAGACATTAGTTGGGAAGTAACCCAACAAAATCTCTTATTCTTCTTCTTTCTTGAATTCAAAAAAAAGAGAGACTGCAGATGTAGCACCGTGGTGCCCATCGCCCAAAAAGGGTAAGCACTGCATCACTCCCTACCTACAAAGGGTGTCTTTCTTCTTCCCCCACTCCTATCCCCCATAATTCACACTCTATCACCCCTATTGCACTAAAATTACTTTCATTTACCTATATTAAGTAATTTTGGTTCCTACTTTTCAGGATTGATCAACAAATTCACTTGGGAATTATTCCATTATTCAAGCATCTCCATTCACGTCAATTTCCCATCTTCCCAAAAAAAAATTAAAGCATTGGTGGGTAAGTCTTCTTTCACATATTTTAGTACAAATAGGACCTAACTCATCTGCTATTGAATGACATAAAATTAGGAGCTTAAATTGTAATTGCATCTATATTTTGCCCTTTTAATTCAAAGAACGCACACCAGCTATTTGATAAAAGGTTCTAGTGGACTTTCAATAGGAGATGTCTCCTAAGACTTCACAGCTAGCCCTCTTTAAGAGAAAAAATTGATCAGATGATCCTCTCGCATTTAACATAATGACATTTGTGAGTGTGGAAATCTATCACCACCACATTAAAACGGTAGTCCACAAACCTATCATTCCACAAAGGGGTTTCATTGTGACTAGCAGACTACCTAAAAGGGATACCATCCTCCAAAGGAATTGGCAAACCTTCTGCAAGAACCCAGAGTCGGGAGTCATCCCAGTAGTGCAAGAATTTTATTCTAGTACTACAATGCAGAAACATCACCAAGCAAGGGTCAGAGACAAGTTTATGGATTACTCTCCTCTGTAATCAATGAATTTTACTCTTTCCCTTATATTGAAGAGGATGAATACTCTACATTTCTCCAATTAAGAATTGATTATGAAAATATTCTCCATACTCTCTCTCTTAGTGGGACATCATGGAAACTCAATAGTAATAGACAACCTGTGTATTTTGTTAGGACATGTGTGACTAAAATAGCTAAAGCTTAGCACTATTTTGTGGCAGCCAAACTCATGCCAAGCTTGAACATCAATCAAGTTCAACAAGATAGGGCTAAACTAGTTTAGGCCATACTAAAAGGTTTTTCAATTGATGTGGGCAAGATTATACACATAAATATATTGGGATCCATTAGTTCTAAAGGTGGCTCACTCTTTGTCCCTAGCTAAATAACTAGTATGTCTAGGAACACTTGAGTTAGCTAGGACTCCACATATGCTTTTATTCACCCAAAAAGACCTATCACCTATAAAGATATTCAGAAATACAAAGGACAAGAATAGGTAGCAACTGATAAACTAAATGCTTAACCATTAGCTACAAAAGAGCTAGTAGTAGTTCAGCCCCACCAAAATCTCCGTACACTATTAATGGGAGTGCACAGAGATTCTAAGTCATCAGATGAATGACCTAACATTAATGTGATGCATATTTAGTTGTGCCCAAGAGACTATTTGAAAATTTGCTTCTAAAGTACCAAAACCCCCTGGTAAGGCAATGAAGGCATCAGCATTGCTCGTCATTCTAGCCATGCGCTCATGCATAGAAGCTTCCCTAAACTCTTCCCCAATTTTCTTTCTTACGATGTTAGATGCAGCTAAAGCCGTAGGAATAATACCTAGAACTTGCCATCCTCCTACATGTACAGCTGTAGACACACACCCCATTAATCCACGGTTACCTCCACCATAGACTAAATGAATTTTTCTTCTAGCCAGTACCATACCCAGGTTTTGTGCTGCTTTCATATATTCTCCATGTTTTCTAGGACTGGAACCACAAAAGACACAAATATTTTGAAATTGATGAAATGTGATTCCCTCCATAACTGCACACACCTTAACTTGGAATATGAAAGTAAAGAAAATAACGTGTGCATTTATAGAACTCAGAGAATGGCATAATTATGATAGCTATGTGAATAATGTGAATAAGCCGGGAATAATTAGAACAGTATGTGAGTGATTGGTGGAGATTAGCTAAATTGAAGGTGAAATTTTCAAAAATGACGGCAAGTATGTATATATACAGTAGTTGTGATAGTCGTTCATATAAGGCATATAAAGAGAATAAAGTTAAGATATTACCATAAATTTGTCTTTTCCTAGTTGTTCTCGATGCAGCATTGATGTCTTGATTCTTGTAAGGAAGTTGTAAGTGATAGGCGTAATTATAAAAAAAATAGTTAAAATGCAAACAAGTTAGTTGTTGAAGAGGGACAATCAAATAATTTATTTTGTTTTCCCAATATTCTTGCCAGTCGACTATCAGTATTATTAAGTCGACTAACTATTTTGAGACATTTTAATTTGGACTGATTATTTTACAGTTGATTGATTACATCTATTTTGAAGCAATCAACTGCATCCTACCAGTTAACTACATATTCTTTGATTTTCACAGGCTTTTATAAGCTCATAAATGTTTTTTTTTCATGTGCTATCTTTCCATCGAATACCAATAGATTTAAAGTAAATTTTGGGACGTATATTCAAACTTTACGGCCACCTATTTTTGCCCATATAACAGCTAGATTTTTGTTTACAAATTTTCAAGAATTACTGCCACCGATTTTTGTCGATATAACAGCTAGATTTGTTTACAGATTTTCAAGAATTACGGCCATTTTAATTTTATTTCAATGCTTTGTCCAAATTTTTAACTTTCTATTTTGGCACCATGCTCTATTAAGTATTCCACATTTTCTGATGCACTGTCCTACATTAATATTTGGTATTAAATGTAAGATTCTTTTTCCATATTATAAGGAAGGTTAATTTCTTTTCTTTGAAACTTAGTTATTATGGTGTCCAATTGGTTAGTAGGTTAAAGTAATAGAGATTTTGAAAGGAGTGGACGGATGATGATCTTATGGTGTTTTGACGAATGTAATCAAGAGACTTAGTGGTGTTGAAGTTTTTGAGGAATAAAATATGGGAAGTAGAATTTAAATTAATCTTTGAACTCTTAATTTAGAAATATGGAGAATACTATGAGAATCATATCTGAAAATAATGTAAGTGATTAAGATATTTGTGTTAAAGGTTTATATTATGCTAAATTGAGTCTAGTATGTAAGATGTGAATTATATTGCAATTGAAAATTCATGTATGAGTAATTGTTAGGAAAAATCTTCTTGAAATGATTGGGTGAATTAAACGGGATTGATATAAGTTAGGATAAGGTGCTTTTAGATATGATAGAGGAAAGGTTTGATATTTTTTATAATGAATTTATTGGTATTAATAAAAAGGTATAGAGTTACTGTGATGAGGTAAGTTAGAATTGTTAGACATGTGCCAATGGTACATAAATGTTAAAAAAGATTGGTGGATTTATTGCTACGTATGTTTAACATATTGACTAATGGATTTTAAGATAAAAATAGATGATAGATTAAGATGATAATATTCATGGGATGATGTTGACATGTGAGAATCAAAGATGACTTAATAGAAGTCTGAAATTAAAAAAAAAGATAGTTACCCCAATATAGATGTGAATATGTTCTTTTATGAGTGTGTTCTCTAATATCGATCCATAGATATATCCATGCGAGCTTAAGGATATAAACATAAATTGATTAGAAAAATGATAATTCAACACAGGCCAAAAGTCTAAAGGAATCATGCATGTTGAGCACTAGAAATTATCAATTGGTGACCACATATTTTTGAAAAAATCACCAATGACAGAGGTAATGAGGTTTGGAAAGAAGTACATATTAGATTCTTCTTATGTTACCTAATTCCAAGAAATTCAATTGGACAAAAATTTGGCTTAACTATGAGTACAATTGATGTTTATTGTTGATCAACAAGTGAAGAACTTATGGATGAAAGAAATCCCTATGGATAAGTTATATGGCAAAATAACTCAAATGAAGAGACCTTAAAAAGTAAAGATATTATACATAAAAGATATCCCCAATTATTTGAGTAATAAGGTTGGTAACTCTGAATTATGCCTTGATTTTATTCCCTACATGTGGTAGGATAGGCTAAAATTCGGGGACCGAATTTCTTAAGGGGGGAAGAATGTAACATCCCATAATTTTTATTTTTAAATAATAATGTTTTGTTATAAATAAATATATTTTTATTTGTTTAAAAATGATTATGTTCTGCTAAAAGTAAATATATTTTTAATGAAAATAACTATTGTTTTGCTTGAAATAATTATATTGGTCTTTAATGAATTTTTGTTGTATTTTTATAAATATTCTTTCTTTTAATATGTATAAAGATATTTATTTTATGATTTTTTTATTAAGAATTTTATCAAGAAAAGTCATTATTTAAGAGTTTAATTAAAGGTTTACGAGAATGTAATTTTTTAGAAATTTTTGGGATATTTTAGGATGAAAAACGGAATTTATATGAATTTATATCAAAGAAAATCATATTATTCAATTATTAAATAATTATTATTATTATTTAAAAAAATAAAAATAAATAAAAAGGGAAGGGGGGAGATACACAACTGGAGACGAAAATTTTATGAGAATATGAATAGTGAGTGAATAGTAATCTTTAACTTTTTCTCTAGATCTAGAGTGCCTATTGACTTCCAATCTCAAAACTGAAGGTGTTACTGGATTCAGGACGAAGAATACTACGGTTTTGACCGATTAATTTTTCAAATTAGCCGTTGGATTGCCGTAGATCTCAAGTAGAAAATCTCAGAAAAAGGTAAATTCTGAAACTCTTACTTAGAGACTTCTAATTGAAATTCTGACACCGTAGATGAATTTATGAGCTAGTTAAACCTTAAGATATGAAATTTTTCATCTATCTAACAACTTTTTGTTCATCGTGAATAGTGATTTCCACGCGAGTGAATAGTATTTTTCGACGGTAAATAATGACCAAGCTCCGAGAGTCATTTTCTAAGTCTTTGGACCCTCCGAACACGTTTTTGAGGTTAAATTGGTCAAATTCAGCTTAGAAAAAGTACATTTTTAGGGCTGTCCAACTAGGAGCCCTACCCTATGAGTAGATAATTCTTTTTATGACTTGTCCCATGTTTTTCTTGAACTATAAATGTATTATTATTTCTTTTTATAAATTATTTATGCTATTATAAGTTTATTAATTGTTTTAAAATATCTGTTATATTTACAAATTGGCACATAGTTCAAGAAGAGTATGGTTTTAGAAATGGATTTTGGAACTCATTGAATATGTGGTTCTAAATGTATTTATCAATATTTGATAAAGTGAATATTATGTGCATGATGCATTGATTTGTAAAGTTATATTCTTGTGAAAATAATGCATGTCATATTATAAATGAGATTGAATTGCAAACATAAAGCTCATGGTGAGTTGCTTGATAACTATGACAAGCGTAAAGCTCATGGCGAGTTGCTTGATAATTTTACATGTATTTATATGTATTGATGAATATCGGCTGGTTGTATGGCTTGTGACGGTACCGAATAGGGGACGCCCTATTAGCTTGAGTGAGTCGGGGGAGGGCCGCTCCAACCGCTTGACAGTGGTAATGTGGGGAGGCAGGAGAGTGATGTACTCACATTCCTTGATCACTTATTGTGTCTAGGGTCGAGGTCACTATGCGTATAGCAAATGAGTTATATTTTCATTGCATTGACCAGATTGCCGAGTGAGGCAAGTGCATTAAAAGTAATGATTTTACCTTCAAATCATAATATTTTACTATAGCTTATACAGCTGAGCATAATAACATTTGTTTAATGATCATACCATGGTGCATATGGTTTTGGATATCTGAATATCCTTTGATTTGATAATATTTGAAATACGGGTTCCATATGAATGTACTTCCGAACTGTATTTTCTATGTGACACATTTTAAAATATAAGTACATCCATATGTTGACCTAAGAGGTCATAGGAGGAATTATTTGCTCACTGAGTTGTCAAACTCACTACACGATATTTTCAATTTTTTTAGATAAGAATATCAGAGTCTGATTCGGCAGATAGGTGATATATTCTATGGGTGAGTCTACGTTGCTTCCAAGACTCACAGTCTTTGAATTATACTGTGTTTGTAATTTAGAGTGCTTTGAATGCTATAGGCAGGTTCCCCGTTTCTGCTGTACTCTAATGTGTATAGATTTGGTCTGTATATTGTGTATACATGAGAGATCTTATATGGATTTGTTCCCATGAGAAAGAATTGAATTATATATCTTTCTGGGAAATATCTAATTGCGAAAATAATAATAATAAAAATGTTTATTTTACATAACGTAAATTGGAGGCGTTACAATTGGCACATGTCTAACAATTCTACTTATCTCATCACAGTAACTCTATATCTTTTTATTAACACCAATAAATTCATTATCAAAAATTGCAAACCTTTCTCTATCATATTCAAAAGCACCTCATTCTAACTTATGTCAATCTCATTTAATTCACCCAATCATTTCAAGAAGATTTTTCTCAACAATTACTCATACATGCATTCTCAATTTCAACATAATTCGCATCCTAGATACTAGACTCAATTTAGTATAATATAAATCTTTAACACAAATATCTTAATCACTTACATTAATTTCGGACATGATTCTCATAGTATTCTCCATATTTCCAAATTAAGAGTTCAAAGATTAATTTAAATCCTACTTCCTTTATTTTATTCCTTAAGAACTTCAACACCACTAAGTCTCTTGATTATATTCGTCAAAACACCATAAGATCATCATCCGTCCACTCCTTTCAAAATATCTATTATTTTAACCTACTAACCAATTGGACACCATAATAATTGAGTTTCAAAGAAAAGAAATTAACCTTCCTTATAATATGAAAAACAAAATCTTACATTTAATACCAAATATTAATGTAGGACAATGCAGCAGAAAATGTGGAATACTTAATAGAGCATGGTGCCTAAATAGGAAGTTAGAAATTTAGACAAAGCATTGAAATAAAATTAAAATCGGTGGCCGTAAATCTTGAAAATCTGTAAACAAAAATCTAGCTGTTATATCGGCACAAATCGGTGGCCGCAAAGTTTGAATATATGTGCCAAAATCTACTTTAAATCTGTTGGTATTTGGTGAAAAAGTAGCACATGAAAAAAAAACATTTCTGAGCTTATAAAAGTATGTGAAAATCAAATAATATGTAGTTAACTGATAGGATGCAGTTGATTGCTTCAAAATAGATGTAATCAATCAACTATAACATAACAAGTCCAAATTAAAATTTCTCAAAATAGTTAGTCGACTTAATAATACCGATAGTCGACTAGCAAGAACATTGGGAAAACAAAATAAATCATTTGATTGTCCCTCTTCAACAACTAAATTGTTTGCATTTTATCTTCTTCTTTTTTACAATTACACCTATCACTTACAACTTTCCTACAAGAATCAAGACATCAATGCTTCATCAAGGACAACAAGAAAAAGATAAATTTCTGGTGATATCTTAATATTATTCTCTTTATATGCCTAATATGAGCGACTATCACAACTACTGTACTTATACATGCTTGCCGTCATTTTTGAAATTTTCACCTTCAATTTAGCTAATATCCACCAATCACTCACATACAATTCTAATTATTCCCGGCCTATTCACATAGCTATCATATGTATGCAATTCTCTGAGTTCTATAAATATACACGTTAATTTCTTTACTTTCATACTCCAAGTTAAGGTGTGTGCAGCTATGGAGAGAATCGCATTTCGTCAATTTCGAAATATTTATGTCTTTTGTGGTTTTAGTCCTAGAAAAGATGGAGAGTATGTGAAAATTGCACAAAATCTGGGTATGGTACTGGCCAGGAGAAAAATTCATTTAGTCTATGGTGGTGGTAACCGTGGATTAATGGGGTGTGTGTCCACAGCTGTCTATATAGGAGGATGCTAAGTTCTAGATATTATTCCTACAGCTCTAGCTGCATCTAACATCGTAGGAAAGACAATTAGGGAAGAGTTTAGGGTAGCTTCCATGCATGAGCGCATGGCTAGAATGATGAGCAATGCTGATGCCTTCATTGCCTTACCAGGGGGTTTTGGTACTTTAGAAGAAATTTTTCAAAAAGTCTCTTGGGCATAACTAAATATGCATCACAAACTGATAGGTTTGTTAAATGTTAACCACTTCTTTGATGGTTTGTTGTCTTTCCCTTATCATGCTGTGGAACAAAGGTTCATCTCACATTTAGCACGACGAATTCTCATCTCAGCTTCAAATGCTGAGAAGTTGATTGATGCTTTATAAGCATATGTTCATGTACCTGATCCAACTATGGCTCAAATAGAATGGACGGCAGACAACAGCAGAAAGCGCAAATTGGACTTGGATCTTCATCTTTAGATGTAGTAAAACGTAGCTATTATTGTACCACTTTTACTTTCTTAGAGTCTACTTGGATACCATCTTTACCAACCATAGTCCCTTAGAGTTGGTAAGACTATCTTTAAATGTTGCTTATGATCCTCTGAACTTTTGAAATATGCTAGTATATCATCAATAAATATAATAACAAGTTGATCTAGGGATGATCTAATTACTATTCATTAAATCTATGAATGCAATTAAGATATTTGTCAAACTAAATAACATAACCAAGGACTTATAATGCCCATAATGAGTCTTAAAAGAAAATTTTCGTACATCCTCTTCTCTTATCCTCAATTAATGTTACTCATATCTCAAATCAATTTTTGAAAAACATTGAGCACCTTGTAACTGATCAAACAGATCATCTATACGAGGTAATGGGTATATATTCCACACAGTCACCTTATTCAACTGTTTATCCAAGAGCCCTTCACATGAATTACCCATTTTGCATACCTTAAATTTTAAATTTCCATGAGTAAACCTTCCTTTATCATAATACTTATACATAGTATTATTGAAAACCAAACTATCTTCGAATTCCTTATATAAACAAAATATATCATTGAAAATATTATCTTCATAGATTGTCCACTCTCAAATTCAATCCACTCCATAACTCGTCAAATCCATTTATATACATAGGTTTCAATTCATCCATCCAAAAAGAGATTTAAATCTATTTTCAAAACACTCACTTTATTACAAAATGTTATCTTGGAGTTAACAATCTCGATTACATCATAATCCACTATCAATATTATATTAGTCGTTCGTCATATTGTTTCACGTAAGCAAATCAAACAATCAATTCAAACCTTCTTGACATCCAAACTGTAACATCTCCGATTTTTTTTTCTTATGTTACTAATTGAAATTTATTTCTTTCAGAGAGGAGAACAGATTTTGGATTTCATGGGAGAATTAAATTATTTTACTTAAGTCAAAATAAGATAGTAAGAATGGTTAAAATGGAATTTAATTTATAGAAAATAAGGGGATGGCATTAGTGTAATTATGGATGGTGGCAAGGGTATTTTGGAGATAAGGAGGTGGTAGGTAGGGGGTAAGAAGGGAAAAAAAATAAGGGGATGGCATTAGTGTAATTATGGATGATGGCAAGGGCATTTGGGAGAAAAGGAGGTGGTAGGTAGGGGGTAAGAAGGGAAAAAAATAAAATAGAATTAAATAATAGAAGATAAGAAAGGAGAAGGGGGAAGTGACGGATGGGAAAAGAGAAGAAAGGAAAAGGAGAAAAAGAAAAGAGAAGAAAAAGAAAAGGAGAAAAAGAAAGGGGAAGAAGAAGAAGGGAAAGTAGAAAGAAGAAAGAAGAATAGAAAGAGGAAGAAGAAGGAGAAGGAAGAGGAAAGAGGAATCAAGCACCGGTTTAAAGGAATTTAAGGTAGGCTTAACATCCACTCATAAATTTTGTATAAAATTATTGATTTACTCTTAGATGTTATTATGGATAACATGTGGTCTGGATATTTATATGGATTTCTATTTTGGATGTTTGGACATGCATATGGGTGCATGGGATTATATAAAAGAAAATCAAGGGAAAAGTTAAATTAAGCTGAATTTCAAAATATTTGGAAAGGCTCTATTTTTGGAATTCTGGAAACTTTTGACAAGGATTTTAAAGAAATGGTCAACATATGAATTATAGATATATGTCTCTCCAATCTATATGATTTGGAATTACTTGATTTAGAGTCCATATTAGGGAGATATGGCTGATTTATTGAGCAGAGATCGGAATTCAGGATAGTAAACCTAAGTGTTTTATTTTTAATTTTCTGGGAATAAACCGTAAAGCATTTGAAGAAAAGATAAACATGAACATTGTAGATAATTGTCTTAGCTTTTTATAGGCTTTGAAATCACCTTAATCGGAGTTTGTATGAGGGAGATATGGCTGATTTATTGAGCAGAGGTCGGAATTCAGGATAGTAAAACTAAGTGTTTTATTTTTAATTTTCTGGGAATAAACCGTAAAGAATTTGAAGAAATCATAAACATGAAAATTGTAGATAATTGTCTTAGATTTTTATAGGCTTTGAAATCACCTTAATCGGAGTTCGTATGAGGTCGATATGGTTAAATAAATGAGGAAAGGTCACATAACACGTCCAGGCCGTGTTCTGGGATATGTCAGCACGGGTAGGCTGTGTTAGGTGCTGGATTATCATATTGTTCACTATTTTTCTACCTAAAAATAGTTTTATTTGTTGATATATTTTTGGAAAATAAATGTCCAAGAAAATTACTCTTTCTTTATTTGATTCAAAATTTATTATATTGGACATTTGATATGTGATAAATAATTATTAATTATTGGATATGAAAATGATGCATGTTATTTTATATATTGCATTTGATGATTATACATATATATATATATATATATATATATATATATATATATATATATGTATTTATATGTATGGATAAATATCGACGGATTGTATGACTTGAGATGGTACCGAGTAGGGGACGCCCTATTAGCCTGAGTGAGCCGGGGGAGGGCCGCTCCAACCGGGTGACAGTGGTAATGTAAGGAAGCAGTTGGGTGATGTACTCACATTCCCTGATCACTTATTGTGACTGTAGTCGATCGGTCACTATGCGTATAGCAAATTGCATTGACTAGATCGCCGAGTGAGGCAGGTCATTTTAAAAATGATGATTTTATCTCCAGATCTTAATATTTTCTGTAGCTTATACAGCTGAACATAACCCCTGTTTTTCTCATCATATTTTATTTATGTTAAATCTACTGGGAACCTTTGTTCTTACTATTATTGTGGTGTTATGTTCAGATAAAAAGAAATGAGATGCGACACAAAATGACGTTACTGATGGAGATCTAGATGGCAGCACCACCTCCTCACTCTTTGTATTTCAAGGGTGAAGTGCTGTATAAAGACTCTTAATTATGTACTAAAATGTTGTATTGTATAAATATAATATGTGTGAGGTTTGTAATATATATGTAAACATGTATATTGTGTTTTGAAATGTTGTATTGTATTAGTATAACATGTATGAGGTTTGTAATAAATATGTATATATATATTGTGTTTATACATATGGCGTATTTAACATGTGTAATGAAAGAAAAAAAAAACCCGGACGTTACACAAACAAGCTATTCCCTTTGTGTTCGGATAGAAATTTCTTATTTTCAGCTACTTTCCCAAGAGGGTTCTCTTTATCATTTCTCGTCAAAACAAGTTCAAAAGCTGAACTAGTAGTCCACACACAAAAGGTACCATCTAGGACATACGCATAGATGTTTAAACCTCACATATCTAAGAAAAAGAGTTATAAGGAAGAAAAGGATGACACCCTATAGAATTCCACAACAGCACCGTGAGTATATATATGTCTGCAATTACATACCCATACTCAAAGTCCTACTACAGAATTCTTTGCTCTGTTAGCCATAGAAAAACCTAATGCTCTGATACCAACTTGTAATGCCCCCAATTTACGTTACGTAAAATAAACATTTTATTTATTTATTTTCTGCAATCAGATATTTTCCATAAAGATACATAATTCAATTCTTTATCATGGGAACAGATACATATAGGATCTCTCATGTATACACGATATACAGACCAAGTCTATAAACATCAAAGTATAGCAGAAATGAGGATCTTGCCTGTAGCATTCAGAGGCATTGACCAGATTGCCGACTGAGGTAGGTGCATTAAAAGTAATGATTTTATGTTCAAATCAAAATATTTTACTATAACTTATACAATTGAGAATGACAACATTTGTTTAATGATCATACCATGGAGCATATGATTTTGGATATCTGAATATCCTTTGATTTGAGAATATTTGAAATACGGGTCTCATATGAATGTACTTCTGAACTGTATTTTCTATGTGACATTTTAAAATATAAGTACATCCATATGCTGACCTAAGAGGTCATAGGAGGAATTATTTGCTCACTGAGTTGTCAAACTCACTACACGATATTTCCACATTTTTCATATAAGAATATTAGAGTCTGATTCGGCAAATAGGTGATATATTCTCTGGGTGAGTCTACGTTGCTTCCATGACTCGCAATCTTTGAATTATACTGTGTCTGTATTCTAGAGTGTGCTCTGAATGCTATAGGCAACATCCTCATTTCTGCTGTACTTTGATGTTTATAGACTTGGTCTGTATATTGTGTATACATGAGAGATCCTATATGTATCTGTTCACATGATAAAGAATTGAATTATGTATCCGAATCAGACTCTAATATTCTTATCTGAAAAATGTGGAAATATCGTGTAGTGAGTTTGACAACTCAGTGAGCAAATAATTCCTCCTATGACCTCTTAGGTCAGCATATGGATGTACTTATATTTTAAAATATGTCACATAGAAAATACAGTTCAGAATACATTCATATGAGACCCGTATTTCAAATATTGTCAAATCAAAGGATATTAAGATATCCAAAACCATATGCTCCATGGTATGATCATTAAACAAATGTTGTTATGCTCAGCTGTATAAGTTATAGTAAAATATTATGATTTGAAGGTAAAATCATTACTTTTAATGCACCTGCCTCACTCGGCAATCTGGTCAATGTAATGAAAATATAACTCATTTGCTATACGCATAGTGACCTCGACCTCAGTCACAATAAGTGATCAACGAATGTGAGTACATCACCCTCCGGCCCCCTCACATTATCACTGTCACCCAGTTGGAGCGGCCCTCCCCCGACTCACTCAGGCTAATAGGGTGTCCCTTATTCGGTACCGTCACAAGCCATACAACCAGCCGATATTCATCAATACATATAAATACATGTAAAATTATCAAGCAACTCGCCATAAGCTTTACGCTTGCCATTCAATCTCATTTATAATATGACATGCATCATTTTCACAAGTATATAGCTTTACAAATCAATGCATCGTGCACATAAATATTCACTTTATCAAATAATGATAAATACATTTAGAACCACATATTCAATGAGTTCCAAAATCTATTTCTAAAACCATACTCTTCTTGAACTATGTGCCAATTTGAAAATATAACAAATATTTTAACACATTTAATAAACTTATAATAGCATAAATAATTTATAAAAAGAAATAATAATACATTTATAGTTCAAGAAGAGCATGGGGCAAGTTATAGAAAAAATTATCTATTCACAAGGTAGGGCTTCTGGTTAGACAGCCCTAAAAATGTACTTTTTCCTAACTAAATTTGACCAATTAGACCTCAAAAACATCTCTGGAGGGTCCAAAAACTTAGAAAATGACTTTGGGAGCTTAGTCAATATTCACCGCCAAAAACACTATTCACTCACTGGAAAACACTATTCATCCGTCGAAAATCACTATTCACGACGAACAAAAAGTTGTCAAATAACTGAAAAATTTCATATCCTAAGGTTTATTTAACTACTGAATCCATCTATAGTGTCAAAATTTGAATTAGAGGTCTCTAAGTAAGAGTTTTAGAATTTACCTTTTTTTGAGATTTTTTACTTCAGATCTACAGTGATTCAACAGCTAATCTGAAAAATTGATCGGTCAAAACTGTAGTATTTTTTGTTCTGAATCCAGTAGCACCTTCAATTTTAAGATCGGAAGTCAAGAGGCACTCCAAATCTAGAGAGAAAGTTGAATGTTACTATTCATTCACTATTACCCTTTCTCGATTTTTTTCAAAAATCTGCCGAAGTCTCCCCCTTCCCCTTTTTATTTTATTTTTATAATAATAATAATTTAATAATTGAATAATAAGATTTTCTTTTATAGAAATTCATATAAATTTTGTTTTTCATCCTTTATTTTTATAATAATAATAAAAATAATAATAATTTAATAATTGAATAATAGGATTTTCTTTTATAGAAATTCATATAAATTCTGTTTTTCATCCTTTATTTTTATAATAATAATAAAAATAATAATAATTTAATAATTGAATAATAGGATTTTCTTTTATATAAATTCATATAAATTCCGTTTTTCATCCTAAAATATCCCAAAAATTTCTAGAAATCTCCATTCTCATAAACCTTTAGTTAAACTCTTAAATCATGATTTTTCTTGATAAAAATCTTAGTAAAACAAATCATAAAATAAATATCTGTATACATAATAAAAGAAAGAATATTTTTAAACATACAATAAAATTTATTAAAGACTAATATAATTATTTTAAGTAAAATAATAATTATTTTAATTAAAAATATACTTGCTTTTATCAAAACATAATCATTTTTAAATAAATAAAAATATATTTGTTTATAACAAAATATTAATATTAAAAATTAAAAATTATGGGATGTTGCACTACATCTTTCAATTAGCTTGCTCATGCCCTTAACCTGCTAATAGTGTTCTAGGTGCCTCTTAAACCGTCCTTTATGCATGAACCCGCAGATGGTGATGATTGAATAAATAGGGAAAGTCCACTAGACCCTTCTTCCTTTTATTACTTGTCCATTCTATTTTCTTCTTTCCTATTTACATTGAGGACATTGTACATTCTTAAGTGTGGGGCGTCTCTTTATGATTAAGTTAGATGACTGTATAATTGATCGTATAATTATGCATTATTTACTTAGCTAACCACTACATTAAACTTTTGCTAATCTATGCACTTTTATTCGAGTTATTAAATGGAGTGAGCCTGTGACTTTATTTCAATATTTGAGGTTGTGATAGGCAAAACCAATAGCCCATTATATGACTATTCAAAAATATTTTATGATCTCAATAGATTTTTAGAACTTATTTAAATGCTACTTAAGGAAAAATCCTCGGCTTATACTATTAATTAAGAAAAGATTTAGGCATTATTTGATAAATTGAGCTTTCAATCCTAACCCAAGCAATGAGATACCCTTAGTTCCTCTATTTGAGCTTAATTAATGTTTTATTCTATACCCAAAAAAAAAATTTGTGATTAATACCATTATTTTTGACCTTATTCACTCACTCCATGATTACTTTTTGAATATTTGTTTTGTAGAGATACATTGATAAAATGGTGGAAGAGTGGAGCAAAAGAAATAAAAGGAAAATCCAAAGGAAAGAGAAAATTTAAAATAACATATGAATGTCTATGTAATGGTGAAGGAAAAGAATGAGTTAAATTCAGTTGAAGTAAGGGAATAAGTGTGCTGGAAAATCCCCTAAACTTGAGAAAGTTCAAAAGATTAGATTTAATCATGTAGTGTTGGGTGATTGAGCCTAAATTTATATCTTCTATCTCAACCCGTAACCTAGCCACATTACAAGCTGAATAAAGTCCTTTTGATCCTAAAATATAGTTTTAGCCTACATTAGTGAAGAGTAGCATGGAAAATAAGCCTATGCAAATTCTAAATCAAATATAGATCTGTACCTTAATTCTTAACATACATAAACTCATCTGAGTAAAGATAATTGAACTACTCAAGGACATACACACACTCAGGGCTCTAGAAAATAAATTATAAATTGTAATTCAGTTGAATTTTGTACATAATCATGAAAATTTTTAAATTTCTTTAAGAGCATACAATTGTTTCTATGAGGCAAAACATTGGTAACCCCTTCACTCACTTCATATATTGAATTTAGAATATTGATCATATGGATTAATTAGCTTGAGGACAAGCAAAAGATTAAGTGTGGGGTATTTGATATGCAATTAATTAAGCATGTTTTTTGCATGCTTTAAGTTACTTTTTGGTTAAATGAAGTAAATTATAAATAGGAATTAATTTAGTTTTACGTTTTGTGTTTTAGGAATAACGAAGAAGAAAAGAAGAGGAAAATAGGAGAAAAATATGGAAAAATGTTGATTTTCAACTTTTCATCATTAATAGAGGAATATCTATTTTGTATGAGCTCTTATTAAGGTGATCTTAGTGGCTACAAAAATCTAAGACAAAGAGCTACAACTTTTGTATTAGGAACTTTAGCATATTCTGGAAAATTTTAGACTCTAAGGTGCTCACAAGAGAGCACCATGGCATCACATCATCGCATCTTGAGCGCTGCAGCGCTAGTTAGCCCAAAAAATGGGTGCCGCAAACCCAAGAAGTGGAAGTGCCACGATGCTAGCCCAGTACGCTATGTGTAACATCCTAAGCTCTTAATAAAGTTAGATAAATTTAAGGATGAATAGAAAATACATATGACAAGTGATTAAGATACTTAGTTATATGATTATAAGGCAAACATAAGATAGGTAACATAGTTAATGTTGAATCACATAAATAAAAATTCTTAGGATCATAATGGATGGAGAGAAGACACAAATACATTTTTTTTTATATATATTACTAGTCTAGAATTAGTGACCAATTAAGATATACATGAACAAGGATTAAAATGTATAGTTGATGATAGTAAAAATCTTTATAAAATGTAGAATCATTTCATGGTTAGAAGCAATATAAATAAAATATTTTTGGAGCATAAATTAGAGGAACATGATACAAATATATTCCTTAAGATGCTACTAATTTAGGATTAGGAAAATAATAAGGAAGGAAAAAGCATTATGTGATGCTATATAAATATATATATACATATTTCCTCTCACTTCCACCATGCACATTATTATATATATATTTGCACATGCAAAAGGAGGAGATTTACGTAGGTATATATATATATGCATTTATCTCATTTATGCCATGCATAGCATAATAGATATAGCCACCCATGCATGCACATAACTTTGAAATGAAACACAATAGCCATGGTAGGTTAAAAAACATGAATGCAACTAGAAATACAAGCTGAAACGTGCACCAAAACCAGCAGAAGATCATGCATCACATGCAGAGAAAAATGCCCCACACTTGCTCCTAAACCAAGCAGTAAAAACACACCCACTCTTGCTCCACCCAGCCAGCAGAAACCTGCCCTACACAGCAGAAGAATAACCACCCATCTGCTCTAAGAGACCAGCAGAAACATGGCCTACAAGACAGCATTTCACGCCACCCTTGATCCCACATGCAACCAGGAAAAAAATCCAGCTGCAACATGCCCCACATCCAGCATGTTCAGCGCCAAATACAACAAGTAGAAAACATCCCACTTGACAACATCTCCACACCCATATGTGCTCCATAAACCCAGCAGAAAACACACCCACCCACTGCAGCAGAAACCCATGCCTCCACATGTGCAAACTCACACTCCACCTCTGCCCAAGAAAACTACAGCTCACACTCACACTCATACAGCCAGAAAATTCTTCTTTTGATGTGTCATACACTCATTCTCTCACTGACCACAATACACTAGAGCTACCCATGCACACACTCACTTGGAGAGTAGCAGAAAACCGTTCCCTCCCTTGCTGAATCCAAAGGATTCCAGCGCTCAGCAATCAGCCTCCCTTTTTGCTTTCACGCCAGCAGGAGAAAAGAGAGAGAAGAGGTCCAAAACAAAAACTGAAGAGGAAGAGGAAGGAAGGGGGAGAGAGCAGCCAGCAAGGAGAAGAAGGTTGAGAGAGAGGAAATCTGCAAATTGAGAGCCATAGGAGTAGGTCTACATAAGGTAAGTCTAGCTTCTTGCAAAAATCCAGTTTTGAGTTTATTAGGTCAAATTTCGGGCCTGAATGTAGGACTTGTTGTCGAGAATATGAAAATATGTTCAGTATATAAGTTGTAGGTCTATGTCTTAGCTTTCCATATCATTTTGAATCACAGCAATCGGACGTAAAATGAGAGAGTTATAGTCCATGGAGTAAAATAGGTCAGAATCAGGTCTGGAATCCAGGCTGGTGAAGATTAGCTTCGGTTTTCGACTTTCGGGGACTAATACATAAGGAATATGAAGTCGTGATTAAAATAAAAGTTGTAGATATATTTCTCACGGTCACATAACCACTGGAATCACAAAATTTTGAGTTCATATGAGTGAGTTAGGGTCTGATTAGTGAGTAAAGGTCATAGACCATAAAAGAGTTAGGTTGAGAAAATAGAAACCTTTTACACCTGAAAATATTTGCTTAGTAAATTTAGTAAATGACCTTTAAATTCTATAATTTTTGGTGAGAATATTCTTCAAATATTCATAATCAATTCTGGAAAGTTTCATAATTTTTGAGAACCTAAAATTAGGTCTTGTACAATTAAAATAGTGTTGAGGACAATTTCCTAGACAGCTCAGACTGCTGATCGAAAGACAATATTTTTAAGGCATTATATATTGCAATTTTGTATAAACAATTTATGAAATGTTAAAGGGATCCTAATTAATCATCCTACCAAATTTTAGAAAATTCTGGGCAGTTTAAAGTACATAATAAAATGTATAAATTTGATAGTCTGAAAATGAGGCAGAACTGGCCATAAACGGGGACAGTCTTAATACGTGGGATATTTGAGGGGTCAAAAGAATTCTTTTTTATTTGAAATTTTTATGGTGATTATATAACGTGTCTATAATGCTTCATATAAAATATCATGAATTTTGAAGTCGTTTTACTAATCTAAATGGATGTTAAACCGAATAGAAATGAAACTGAAACTAAATTGTACTGTCCTGGTTATGGAGGTATTTTTTGGGGTTGAATGGAAGATTTAAGGGCTGAGAGAATGTAGAAAAACAGTATACATGTAAAGGTTCCTCCATGCAAAATTTTAGAATTTTTAGAGGACTTTTGGCATATTTAATAATAACCCCAAATCTAAGCAAAATCATAGTTTTATTTGGAGGAGCAGAAGCTCTTAAACTAGGTATTTATGGCTTTAGGACCTAATGTGCATGCATTAACCAATAATTCTTGTATGTTTTAGTTTGAGTTGCTGGTAGTAACCTTGGCAGCCTTGGAAAGGAATTGATTGTGCTGGAATTGAAGTAGCTAGCCTTTCCTTAAAACACTCTTTATGCCTATGAATTTGAAATTATGAATTTTCACTGATTGCCTGACTTTGATGCTATGATGAATGTTGGTCTAAAGTTATGTTATGTATGCATTCTCGGGAATTTAGAGGGTGCACAAAAGGGTGCCAAGTAAACCCCATTTCCCTCACGATTGGCCAATAATAGGAGATGCATAGCCCTTTGCAGGTATGGCAGTATTGACTGCATTGGGTAAGTAGACCATGATGTTATGGGTCCCTAGTGTGACCAAGATGCCGTATGTATGATGTATGGTCAGTGCTTATATTTCAGTGAAATAATTTGAGATGTTTTAAGGAATGGAATGTGGACTATTTTTCTAAAAACTTTGCTAGCTATTGAGATTGTCATCTCACTTTTTATATCCACATAATCACATTCCAGGTACTCCAGCCAGAAGTGAGCAACAGGGGTCTCAGGGTTGACTCATATGTTCATGGTTGTAATTGCTTTGGTTGTGTAATATTTATGTGGGACAGCTTAATTAAGTGCCAAGTTCTTATTAGACAGTTTATAATGTGATGTAATGTAAACTATGGACTGTACTCCTTTCCTTTATGGCATGAGATCCTTTATGTTGTAAGTATTACATAGCATGCTTAAGTAATTGCCTAGATGGAATTGAATTTTGAAAGTGCTTAGGATAGCCTGAAGCACATTTATGCTTATGCAAGAAGGATTACAAATGATATAAATGAATAGGTAAAATTATGGGCTAGTTAGACAATGTCAAAAAAAAAATTATAAATAATAAGGAACATTCTACAATTTAGATATAAGAAAATGACGCTAGAATTTAGGTGTTACATTTGTTGGTATCAGAGCAATGGTTCAGGGAATTGTTTATGTGTTTCGACTTATTCTAGGATATTTTAAATTGATTTAGAGTTGAATTATGGTGAAATTGGCTTTGTTTAAGGGGTTGTTAAATCAAGTAGACATAGTTTATGGACATGTGACTAATTATATGGAAAATGTTTGTATATAAATGTGCACACAGGGAAATGGCATATAAAAGAAACCAGACTGAGACCTTAAAAGAAATATTTGAGAATATGGAAGCCTTAGCTGTCAGGCTTGATGGGCAAGCTGCAGCCCAAGCCGCCACAGCACAAATTCTTCAACAAGTTTAAGAGGCCCTTAGACAAGTGCCGCAAGGAAACAATCATGATTGTGCTGGAGAAGAAAATAGGCCAAGCCAAATGAATAAACTCTTAGCCCAATTTAGAAAGGCTAACCCTCCTCAATTTCTGGGAGAGTATGATCCAGTGATTGCAGAACGATGGATCATGCAACTGGAGAAAATTTTTGGAGTTTTAGAATGCAACACAGAGCAGAAAGTTTCCTTAGCCACTTACATGTTAGAAGGTGAGGCAGAGCATTGGTGGAAAAGTATGCAGAGACTATGGCAGACTAATGATACTTCCATTACCTGGGATAATTTTAAAGAAACATTTTATGATAAATATTTCCCAGATAATGTGAAGAATCAAAAAGAGGCTGAATTCATACAATTAAAGCAAGGAAACATAACTGTACCTCAATATGAGGTTAAGTATGAAGAGCTCTCTAAATTTTCCACTTACTTGAAGCATACCCATGATGATGCATGGAAGGCAGCAAATTTTGAGCGAGGATTAAAACCTGAGATCAGAGAAAGAGTGGCTACCCTGGAGATACGAAATTTTGCTAAGCTAGCAAGTAAATGTAGAATAGCAGAAGAGACTCTGATGAGTGTCAGGGCTGAGAAAAGATTGAGAGACAGTGAGCCCTCTGGAGGAAGAGGGAAACCCTAGAACAAAAAGTTTAAGGGGAACAATTCTCAGGGTAGGAGAATGCTGACCCGTAGTGGCCAAACCTCCAGCCAGCCTGCTTGTAATAAATGTGGGAAGAACCATGGAGATAGACCATGTTTAGCTGGTCAAAATGTCTGCTTCAATTGTGAAAAACCCGGCCACTACTCCAGGGATTGTCGAGCAAAGAGAGGATTAGTTCCTGATGGCAGACCACAAAATCAGGGACGGGTGTTTGCTCTTTCCCAGCAAGAGGCTAGCCAGTCTCCAAACTTGATCAGAGGTACGTTAATGATCCGAAACTCACTTGTAGATGCATTGTTTGATTCTGGTGCTACACATTCTTTTATATCATATGATTGTGCTAAGAGTCTGGGTTTGACTGTGGATACCTTGCCATATAGTCTTTCTATTTCCACACCTACTGGGATTCGTGTCATAACTTCTGATGCTTGTATCAATTGTGTTGTACAATTTGATCATAGATATACCACTTTGGATCTTGTATGCCTATCTTTGATTGATATTGATGTTATTCTTGGAATGGATTGGTTGTCGGCTAATAATGCAATTCTTGATTGTTCTAGAAAATCTATTTCCTTACCTGTTTGTGGTTCTACATCTAAACACTCCACTGAAACTTCTTACCTATCCACCACCCAGGCTGAGAGATACCTTAAGAAGGGTTGTCAAGGGTTCCTAGTCTTCTTTTCTTTACAAGCAGAAGTAGAAGAGGGTATAGAAAACATACCTGTTATTAGGGATTACCTAGAAGTATTCCCTAAGGAGTTTAGCAGTCTCCCTCCTGATAGAGAAGTTGAGTTCTCCATTGACTTGATGCCTGGAGCAGGTCCCATATCTAAGGCTCCTTACAGGATGGCTCCTGTAGAGCTAACAGAGCTTAAGAAACAGATAGAGGAACTTTTAGAGAAAGGGTTCATTAGACCTAGTGTATCCCCTTGGGGTGCACCAGTCTTGTTTGTCAAAAAGAAAGATGGAATCCTTAGGTTGTGTATAGATTATAGGCAGTTAAACAAAGTGACCATCAAAAATAAATATCCACTGCCTAGGATAGATGACCTCCTGGATCAATTAGCTGAAGCATCAGTCTTCTCTAAGATAGATCTAAGGTCAGGTTACCATCAGTTGAGAATTAAGGTCAAAGATGCCCCAAAGACAGCTTTCCGAACCCGTTACGGACATTATGAGTTCCTAGTCATGCCTTTTGGGTTAACCAATGCCCCAGCCATTTTCATGGATTATATGAATAGGGTTTTTAGGCCATATCTAGATAAGTTTGTTGTGGTGTTCATAGATGACATCTTAATTTACTCTAAGAGCCCTGAAGAACATGAGAATCACCTTCAAATAGTGTTACAAATCCTGAAGGATAGGAAATTTTATGCCAAGCTTAGCAAGTGTGAATTTTGGCTGACAGAGGTGAGATTTTTAGGGCATGTTGTCTCCAAGGAAGGGATAACAGTGGACCCTAGTAAAGTCGAAGCAGTGGTCAACTGGGAAAGACCAAAGACAGTCACTGAAATACGGAGCTTCCTAGGCTTAGCAGGATACTATAGGAGATTTATCAAGGGATTCTCTCAAATAGCCATGCCCCTTACTAGGCTAACTAGGAAAGATCAACCTTTTGTATGGGATGGTCGATGTGAGAGTAGTTTCCAAGAATTGAAAGCTAGGCTAACCTCTGCCCTAGTGCTAGTGATACCTAACCCTAGTGAACTCCTTACTACATATAGTGATGCATCTAAGAAGGGTTTAGGTTGTGTTTTAATGCAACAGGGTAGAGTAATAGCTTATGCTTCTCGACAGCTCAGACCTCATGAGGAGAATTACCCCACACATGATCTTGAACTAGCAGCTGTAGTGTTTGCCCTTAAGATTTGGAGACATCATTTGTATGGTGTCAAGTTTGAAGTTTTTAGTGATCACAAGAGTCTTAAGTACCTTTTTGACCAGAAGGAGTTAAATATGAGGCAGAGAAGGTGGATGGAATTCCTAAAAGATTATGACTTCACCCTTAATTACCATCCGGGCAAGGCAAACGTGGTTGCTGATGCCCTGAGTAGGAAATCCCTCCATATGGCATCATTGATGCTTAAGGAGCAGGAACTAATTGAGGGCATGAGAGATTTGAATCTCTCCATTTCTCCACAGCTTAGTAGCCTACTTATGAGTGAATTGAGGATTCATAATGATCTTAGGGATAGAATTAAAGATGCTCAAGTTTCTGATCCATACTTGAAGGACATTAGAGAACAGATATCCCTGGGCAAGTCCATAGAATTTCACATTGCTGAGGATGGGGTTATTAAGTTAGGAGAGCGGTTGTGTGTACCTGAGGTGAAGGAATTGAGAGATAGTATCCTAGCTGAAGCTCATAAGAGTAAGTATACCCTACATCCTGGAGCCACTAAGAAGTATCAAGACTTAAAGAGGAGTTTCTGGTGGCGTGGGATGAAAATGGACATAACCCATTATGTGTCTAAGTGCTTAGTGTGTCAAAGAGTCAAGGTAGAACACCAAAAGCCTGGTGGGTTACTTCAACCCTTAGATATCCCTGAGTGGAAATGGGATAGCATCTCTATGGATTTTGTCATGGGTTTGCCTAAGACATCATCGGGCTATGATGCAATTTGGGTAAACATGGATAGACTAACCAAGTCTGCCCACTTCTTAGCCATTAAGTCTACCTATTCTCTGGACAAGTTGGCACAAGTGTATGTTCATGAAATTGTCAGAGTCCATGGGATACCTACCAGTATCATTTCTGATCGAGATCCCAAGTTTACTTCTAGATTTTGGAGATCCTTGCAAGATACCCTAGGTACTAAACTTAGGTTTAGCACAGCCTACCATCCACAAACTGACGGGCAGACAGAGAGAACAATTCAGACTCTAGAAGGTATGCTTAGGGCTTGTGTGCTAGAAATGAAAGGAAACTAGGATGTGTATCTACCTTTAGCTGAATTTGCCTACAATAATAGTTACCATTCCAGTATCCAGATGGCTCTCTTTGAAACTTTGTATGGAAGAAAGTGTAGGTCACCTCTATGTTGGGTAGAGCTAGGGGAGAGGAGTCTATTGGGCCCTGATTTGGTTGACCAAACCACAAGGCACATTAAACTTATCAGAGAGAAACTGCTAATGGCCCAGAGTAGACAAAAGAGCTATGCAGATAAAAGAAGAAGGCCCCTAGAATTTGAAACAGGCGACCATGTTTTTCTTAAGGTAACTCCATTCACGGGGGTGGGGAGGTCTTTGAAAACCAAAAAGTTCAGTCCCAAATACATCGGTCCTTTCCAAATTCTTAATCGGATCGGATCAGTAGCATATAAATTGGCACTTCCTCCAAACCTTTCTCAGATTCATGATGTATTCCATGTTTCCCAGCTCAAAAAGTATAACCCAGACCCTTCACATGTCATAGAGCACGAATCAATGCATTTACAAGACAATCTATCATACATTGTAAGGCCAGCTCGAATCATTGATGTTAAGACTAAACAACTGAGGAATAAGAACATCCCTCTAGTTAAAGTGGTCTGGAAGGGACTATCCTCGAAGGAAGCAACTTGGGAGACTGAAGAAGAGATGAAGAAGACCTATCCACATCTATTTGAATAAGGTATGTTAAATTTTGTGGACAAAATTTTTTTTAAGGGGGAAAGAAATGTAACATCCTAAGCTCTTAATAAAGTTAGATAAATTTAAGGATGAATAGAAAATACATATGACAAGTGATTAAGATACTTAGTTATATGATTATAAGGCAAACATAAGATAGGTAACATAGTTAATGTTGAATCACATAAATAAAAATTCTTAGGATCATAATGGATGGAGAGAGGACACAAATACATTTTTTTTATATATATTACTAGTCTAGAATTAGTGACCAATTAAGATATACATGAACAAGGATTAAAATGTATAGTTGATGATAGTAAAAATCTTTATAAAATGTAGAATCATTTCATGGTTAGAAGCAATATAAATAAAATATTTTTGGAGCATAAATTAGAGGAACATGATACAAATATATTCCTTAAGATGCTACTAATTTAGGATTAGGAAAATAATAAGGAAGGAAAAAGCATTATGTGATGCTATATAAATATATATATACATATTTCCTCTCACTTCCACCATGCACATTATTATTATATATATTTGCACATGCAAAAGGAGGAGATTTACGTAGGTATATATATATATGCATTTATCTCATTTATGCCATGCATAGCATAATAGATATAGCCACCCATGCATGCACATAACTTTGAAATGAAACACAATAGCCATGGTAGGTTAAAAAGCATGAATGCAACTAGAAATACAAGCTGAAACGTGCACCAAAACCAGCAGAAGATCATGCATCACATGCAGAGAAAAATGCCCCACACTTGCTCCTAAACCAAGCAGTAAAAACACACCCACTCTTGCTCCACCCAGCCAGCAGAAACCTGCCCTACACAGCAGAAGAATAACCACCCATCTGCTCTAAGAGACCAGCAGAAACATGGCCTACAAGACAGCATTTCACGCCACCCTTGATCCCACATGCAACCAGGAAAAAAATCCAGCTGGAACATGCCCCACATCCAGCATGTTCAACGCCAAATACAACAAGTAGAAAACATCCCACTTGACAACATCTCCACACCCATATGTGCTCCATAAACCCAGCAGAAAACACACCCACCCACTGCAGCAGAAACCCATGCCTCCACATGTGCAAACTCACGCTCCACCTCTGCCCAAGAAAACTACAGCTCACACTCACACTCATACAGCCAGAAAATTCTTCTTTTGATGTGTCATACACTCATTCTCTCACTGACCACAATACACTAGAGCTACCCATGCACACACTCACTTGGAGAGTAGCAGAAAACCGTTCCCTCCCTTGCTGAATCCAAAGGATTCCAGCGCTCAGCAATCAGCCTCCCTTTTTGCTTTCACGCCAGCAGGAGAAAAGAGAGAGAAGAGGTCCAAAACAAAAACTGAAGAGGAAGAGGAAGGAAGGGGGAGAGAGCAGCCAGCAAGGAGAAGAAGGTTGAGAGAGAGGAAATCTGCAAATTGAGAGCCATAGGAGTAGGTCTACATAAGGTAAGTCTAGCTTCTTGCAAAAATCCAGTTTTGAGTTTATTAGGTCAAATTTCGGGCCTGAATGTAGGACTTGCTGTCGAGAATATGAAAATATGTTCAGTATATAAGTTGTAGGTCTATGTCTTAGATTTCCATATCATTTTGAATCACAGCAATCGGACGTAAAATGAGAGAGTTATAGTCCCTGGAGTAAAATAGGTCAGAATCGGGTCTGGAATCCAGGCTGGTGAAGATTAGCTTCGGTTTTTGACTTTCGGGGACTAATACATAAGGAATATGAAGTCATGATTAAAATAAAAGTTGTAGATATATTTCTCACGGTCACATAGCCACTGGAATCACAAAATTTTGAGTTCATATGAGCAAGTTAGGGTCTGATTAGTGAGTAAAGGTCATAGACCATAAAAGAGTTAGGTTGAGAAAATAGAAACCTTTTACACCTGAAAATATTTGCTTAGTAAATTTAGTAAATGACCTTTAAATTCTATAATTTTTGGTGAGAATATTCTTCAAATATTCATAATCAATTCTGGAAAGTTTCATAATTTTTGAGAACCTAAAATTAGGTCTTATACAATTAAAATAGTGTTGAGGACAATTTCCTAGACAGCTCAGACTGCTGATCGAAAGACAATATTTTTAAGGCATTATATATTGCAATTTTGTATAAAAACTTTATGAAATGTTAAAGGGATCCTAATTAATCATCCTACCAAAGTTTAGAAAATTCTGGGCAGTTTAAAGTACATAATAAAATGTATAAATTTGGTAGTCTGAAAATGAGGCAGAACAGGCCATAAACGGGGACAGTCTTAAGACGTGGGATATTTGAGGGGTCAAAAGAATTCTTTCTTATTTGAAATTTTTATGGTGATTATATAACGTGTCTATAATGCTTCATATAAAATATCATGAATTTTGAAGTCGTTTTACTAATCTAAATGGATGTTAAACCGAATAGAAATGAAACTGAAACTAAATTGTACTGTCCTGGTTATGGAGGTATTTTTTGGGGTTGAATGGAAGATTTAAGGGCTGAGAGAATGTAGAAAAACAGTAGACATGTAAAGGTTCCTCCATACAAAATTTTAGAATTTGTAGAGGACTTTTGGCATATTTAATAATAACCCCAAATCTAAGCAAAATCATAGTTTTATTTGGAGGAGCAGAAGCTCTTAAACTAGGTATTTATGGCTTTAGGACCTAATGTGCATGCATTAACCAATAATTCTTGTATGTTTTAGTTTGAGTTGCTGGTAGTAACCTTGGCAGCCTTGGAAAGGAATTGATTGTGCTGGAATTGAGGTAGCTAGCCTTTCCTTAAAACACTCTTTATGCTTATGAATTTGAAATTATGAATTTTCACTGATTGCCTGACTTTGATGCTATGATGAATGTTGGTCTAAAGTTATGTTATGTATGCATTCTCGGGAATTTAGAGGGTGCACAAAAGGGTGCCAAGTAAACCCCATTTCCCTCACGATTGGCCAATAATAGGAGATGCATAGCCCTTTGCAGGTATGGCAGTATTGACTGCATTGGGTAAGTAGACCATGATGTTATGGGTCCCTAGTGTGACCAAGATGCCGTATGTATGATGTATGGTCAGTGCTTATATTTCAGTGAAATAATTTGAGATGTTTTAAGGAATGGAATGTGGACTATTTTTCTAAAAACTTTGCTAGCTATTGAGATTGTCATCTCACTTTTTATATCCACATAATCACATTCCAGGTACTCCAGCCAGAAGTGAGCAACAGGGGTCTCAGGGTTGACTCATATGTTCATGGTTGTAATTGCTTTGGTTGTGTAATATTTATGTGGGACAGCTTAATTAAGTGCCAAGTTCTTATTAGACAGTTTATAATGTGATGTAATGTAAACTATGGACTGTACTCCTTTCCTTTATGGCATGAGATCCTTTATGTTGTAAGTATTACATAGCATGCTTAAGTAATTGCCTAGATGGAATTGAATTTTGAAAGTGCTTAGGATAGCCTGAAGCACATTTATGCTTATGCAAGAAGGATTACAAATGATATAAATGAATAGGTAAAATTATGGGCTAGTTAGACAATGTCAAAAAAAAAATTATAAATAATAAGGAACATTCTACAATTTAGATATAAGAAAATGACGCTAGAATTTAGGTGTTACACTATGGTGCCCCATTCCAGAATAGCCGAAGCATTGCAGCGCCTGCCACTGAACTAGAATATGGGATTCACAAAAATTAGGTTATTTTGACTCTAATTAAAGCTCAAAGGGACAAAAACTGACCTAGAAATAATCCTACCTCATTTAGGAGTATTTAATATACAAATATGGGCAAAAGCTAGCATCAAAGGTCATCAATTTCTGAATTATCTTATTCTTTTCTTCTCTAGATTCTCTTATGGCCCTACTCAGCTAATTTACTTTTCGTTGGTTAAGGGAGGTTGAAACCTCATGGATCTTTTATGCATTGTGAGACTTGTATTTGAATTATTAGTTCAATTTTAATTGAATATTGAATATTCATCTGCTCTTCTTCTCTATGATTATTCATATGATTATTAGGAGACCTACTAATATATTGATTGTCTTCATATACTGTTGAATCATATTTTGAACAAATTTTTCATTAATATGATTTAAGAGCCAAATAGGGTTACTGATTGTATGATTATGAATTATTAATCCTATGGTTAATAATCAGCTAAATTTAATATAGCCTATGTGTCTATGTTATTTTAGCTCTATCAATTTCTCTAATTCGTCATATGGTTAATAAGTTATACTTTATTGATATGCTAAAGATTACATGTTAATTAGGGTTGATTGAGGTGATTGTCATCAATTACTAAACTTAAAGAGGAACAAGGATACAATCCTAATGATAGATACTCAATTTAAGATTTATTATGTTATTAATGATTAATGCGATTCTTTGATGGTGGATATCAACCGAAACTAATACTTTCATCATTAGTCACCCTTTTATTATTTACGATCATTCTCTTTTTACTTTATTAATTTACTTTCAGCATTTAAACCCCCATTTTCTATTTAACAAAAGGTGATACTAGTCTCTATGGGATCGACCCTTACTCCAACTTCTACAAGTTAATTTTGAGATAAGGTATTTACTATATTTGGTGTATCCACAATAGTATCCCCCAAAGACAAATCAAAGTAGCAATATAAAAATAACTTATTCCACAAGTGAAAATGCAATTTCTCATCAATGTAGCATTCAAAACAAAGATTCAACAAATATAGTTTTAGTTACAAAAGTAAATGAATCATCCCCTTAACCAAAACATTCTACCACTTCAAACCTAAAATAATTTATCATCGTTGCATAACAAAAATAGAGATAAAGAGAACAAATTTTTAGTCAAATAGTAGATAAACCCAAATCAATACATTCAAGGAGACTAACAAGATCAAAGCACAAACCAATTTTAAGAACATTCAAGCAAGTAAACCCAAATCAAGACATTCAAGCCACAATGTAAGCAAGTAAACCCAAATCAAGACACTCAAGCTAACATTCAATCACTCTTCAGCTCATGCAGCCAATTTCTAATAGATTAAATTTGTTAACTTGGAAAAGAAAATAAACACTGACCTTAAGTGCTTGCTTGAAATGTGAGTAGTACAAAAGTATTTAACAATTCTCCAGAGATTGATGCTATTGATTGTATTACCTTCTTCAATCCACTTGCTAATAACATGAACTAAACTGATGGAAAGGTTCCCAAGAGGAATGACAGTGGTTCTAGACCCAAGAGTCAACTTTCCTGTATGAGCATTTGGTACATGTATCAATCTATAGAAGAGTGAAAGGATCACTACATGATGTGAATATAAAATATTATGTTTTTATCCCTTAATGATTATTCTTTAACATTTATTTGGTGCCTAAGTGCACTTATTATTCTTATATTTTGATTTAGAAAGCAATTAAAGGCATTAGGTGCAAAATGAAGTTGATTTGAAGGAAATTAGAGTAAATGAGTTAAAGAGACAGAAATTCAAGATAGAATATATAGCATTAAGATGGTGAAAATTGCTACTGCAATCCTAAAATTAGCACACACAAAAAAGGTGAAGAATTCTAGTAGCTTCAATATAGTGATGGTAGAATCATGGCATGCGACACTAAAACATGATATCATGCACTCTATTTCTCAAGGCTTCAACATCACAATAGTGGTATCTTAGAGTCGTGATGCCAAAATAAATAGTAGTTCCATTAAGACTCTAGGACCTCCATATTGCAACAACATCATAATGCCAATACTAAAAATATGTTTTTAAATAGATGAGTTAGGGCTTAAATTCAAAAAAAAAATGGTTAATCTCTTTCCCCTTTTTTTAGTTTTTCTTTTAAGCTTTATCATGGCCCAATGTGACAGTTTTTTTATTAGTCAAGAAATATTAAAACCTCAAAATTGATACACTGTGAGGTTTGAATTTTTGTTAATGTTCAATTTATGATTTTATTATTAATTTTTCTTGTGTATTTATTCAAATAAACTCTTTGTTTGATTACTAGAAAGTGTAACAACTCCATTTTTTTTTACATATATACATATAATTTTTTTTAAAGTCGCATAAAGTCATTAGCTTAATTTAACTCATAATAACATTCAATTAATTTAACCAAGTTTAATTAAGGTTTACACATCATTAATTAACAACATCCGTACGCAAATCAAACACATATATGTCTACATCTTATTCATCCCTATTGACCAGTTCCATAGATATGAGTGTAGGTGGTTGCACCTTCATCGGCATCTTAGCCAACTCGACCACAAACATCTTATTAATTTCTTAGATCTGCCAACATAGAGTAACTTGATCCAACATACACTAAGAGCCAGAGTCAAAGAAAAATCTGCAAAACTAATTTTCTGAATATGATATAGAAATATAGTGAGAATTAAATCCTATCAAGTTCAACAATAAATCATAATTATCATCAATATAGCTCATCATGTCATGTTCATCTATATAAGCTACAGCAATTACCTTAGGTCACATGAATGCACTTTATCTATGCACATGAAAATTGTACAGTAATGACATGGATGGCATGAATAATTATTTTCAAAATATCATATGATGGCTATCAACTAATTTTCATGTCAAGCTATCCCGGTCAGGGTGAGTACTTTCTACTCTTCGGTACGGGCTTTTCTCGCTCCGTTCGACATGGCACAATTTATTTTCTCATTAACATAATCATAGCCATTGGTAGAACGTCTCCTACTGGTGCAACACACGGACTACCATGTGACCATGCTCATTTCTTTTCTTTTCACATTAATAGCCAGAAATATGATTTCAATAACAAGTGTGTTTATTATACTTACATGCCATAATTTTTCATATAATCATTACCAAAAAAAATCATTGGTAATCATGCATGAACATAATCGTTTCAAATATCACTTTAAAATACTTCTATGTTAAAATTACACACTAAAGATGGTAAGGAGTTCATGCAATGGAAATGGCTATGGCATACCTTAGTCATTTATTATTTTCATTTATAAAATTCTTCTTCTTTTTTTAAATATTATTATCCTCTCTTCACTAAACAGAGCATAACATCCTCATTTTAAATTCGATTGAGGTGATTTTGGTGTCAATTGAAAGATAAGACAATCTTCTAAAACCCTTATGTTGAACATTTAGTGAAATCTTAAGAAATTGTGGTGTTACTACTCCCTCAAATTCAATATTATTTCTTCTCGGATAGGTTCAGACCTCTACTTACTAATTGGACCATATCTTCCTTATAAAAACTTTAATTGAGGTGATTCCAAAGCCTATAAAACGCTAAGCCATTTATATACAACTTTCATGTTTATCATGTCTTCAGATTCCTTACTAATTACTCCCAGAAAGTCGAAAAAAAACACTTACATTTACCACTCTAAATTCTATACTGATTCTAACATTTACTAATTTATTAGCCATATCTTTCTCATATGAACTCCAAATCAACTGTTTTTAGAGCCTATAAATCCGTGATTCATATATATATATATATTATGTTAACAATTGCCTTTAATTCCCTACATAGTTTTCTCAAAAATTCAAACACAAAAGCACACTTAACATATTCTTCCCTGGTTAGCTAATTTCTGACCTTTGCTTACTAATCTGACCATATCTCCCTCATATTGATTCCAATTTGAATGATTCCAATGGATAAAAATCCAAGAAACATAGATATACATGTTTTATGTTAAGTATTTCTTTTAGTTCCAAACCGATTCTTCCCAGAATTTCAAAAACAGAAGCTTCCCTAGTTACCCTGAAATCCAATTTCCTAACCAATCATTTCCTAAGGTTTTAGTTCATCATTATATTACATCCTCTTCCATTTTATTTACATCTAATCATATTCCATCAATTTTTCACCACATTCAAATATACAAAATAGTAGCATAAAAAAATCATAAAAATTTTACCAACCATAGCCATACCTATGCAGAACTTTTCACACCAACCGTAATGTCCAAAACATCCATCATATGCAAAATAACATGTAACATGATATAGAAACATCCTTGACCAATTATCAAAGTAGCAAATATTGTAAATTTAATCAAAGTTCTAAGATCCAAATCCCACATAAATGTTACAAATTTCAAATCTTTTCTAAAAAGAAATAGTGTTAAACCTACCTAAAGATCTCCCTAACTCACTTAGTGAATTCTTTTTTCTTGTTTCCTCTTGAAGGAAGTAGCAAGATTACTCCCTTCCTTTAGCTTTTCTAGCAGCTTAAATAAGAGAAGGAGGGTGAGTTTTTGAACCCCAAGGATGAAGAAGAAAGATGGATTCAAGTGGAGATTAAGCTAACTTACCTTAAATACTTAATCCTCTAAACTTCTCCTTCTTCTTCCTTCCTTTTTTCTCCTATTTTTCTCTCATTTTCTCACTCTACCTTGCTTATATTTTTCCTATCCCTCACTTGGATGAAATTATAATGTTATAGGGGTGGGTTTTGCTTAAATAGACTATCAAGTGGTTCAACTTTCATGATCATGGGTCTACCTTATCATAATTAGGATGCACTTGGTTGATTTTTGGAAAACAAACAACTCATGTTCTTGTCTTCCTCTTCCTTAGTCAAGATATACATAGCAAAAGGAGATTTATATTTTGAAAATTATGATAATATGTTCTTAAGACAAGGGACAAGGTCTTTTTGATTTAGGGATTTATTTCCTTTTTCTTTTGTCTTAATCAAGTATGATAGGTTTGCCTTTCTAAGTGGCAAGTTTCTAGCCCTTGAATCTCCCTTACTTGGCTGAAATTATTTGTGTGGGATAAGAATTTTTTGTCCTGATGCCATGTATTATGATACCACTTGCTAAACTTATGAGTGTAGGATATAGATGTTTTGTCCTAATGCCATGTATTATCATACCACTTGCTAAAATTATGAATGTAGGATATAGATATTGTCACACCACTTGCTGAATTTTTGTCTTAATGCCATGTAACATAATCTTTATGATTATTACACTAGTATTTCATCACATGATTTGTTTTATTTTATTTTTCCTCTTGGATTTGGGCTCATTCCTACCCATTTCCTTAGCTTTGGATAAAATTCTACCTTTCTTGGAGGGTTTGGTCACATTTTCATAATTTTTGGGCTATCGGTCCAACTTCTATATCCTAGTCCAAGTCTATGTTTTATTTCTTGCTTAAGTTATCCAATGGGCTTGCTAGAAACTTATGCGAAGTGGAAAAACTCATATGAAGTGTCCATAGGTGAAAACCCAATTTATGGGTGGAGATGTTAAACTTAGAAATTTCTAACTCTTGAATTAGGAAAAATTACCCTAATCCAATCTTCTTAAAATTTTAAGACCTTTACTTACTTCACAAAAATTGATCTTCCTTACCAAAGAATTTCGCCTCTCTTTAGTATGTTATTTCTAATTTTTTTTTCTATTAAGTTTTCTCTCTTTACTTGTTCCCTTAATGTTAGAAACATTTTCTATGCATACACATAAGGTGAAAAATTTCTAAGGAATATATTTCCTTAGATATCTAAAAATTGTATAATAAATTTATTTCCTTAATTAAATATTTATGTACCTTTAAAGAAACAAAATTAGGGATATTATATTAAATATTTATGTACCTTTATTAATAAAAGAAACAAAGTTAAGGATGTTACAGAAAGGCTTTCTAGTTTGTTATTCTATATAATCTACTACTAAATTTAATATCAAATATGTAATTGTTTGATCCTTCTAATTTCTAAAGCAACTATGGTTTAATGATTTGTTGTGTCATGAATTATTAGATCTGAGGAAGAACATTCGACTAAATTAAATGCAACCTCTTATGCTTGTGTTATTTAGCTTTATTGATCTCTCTAGTCCTTAAAGCAAATATTAGATTAAACCTTTTGTGCTTGTCTAGGGTTGCTAAGTAGTTTAAGTTAATTGGACTACTTGTTTTCTAACTAACTAAAACTAAAAAGGGATAGGAAAATAGCTTCATTGGTGAATATTCAAAGTATAAGTTGATATATCTTTTAACGATGATTAGTGTTAAAATTATAATGGTAGATGTTAACCTAGACCAATGCTTATTAAATTTAATTGATTCGACTTAATTGTTCTTTTAACTCTGCTTTAATTATTTTTGAAATCCCCATCTTTGTTCACAAAAGCATAAACCAGACTACACACTCTCTGTGGGATTGACCCTTACTTATACTACTATAGGTAGTTTTAAGGGAGTATAGGTTTTATTTTTAAGTTCCTGCATTGTACACCATATTTTGGCACCATTGTTGGGGAAGTGGTTTTTGTTTATTTTTGTGTTTTTTGTTATTCTTATTTCTTTTTTATTTTTTTAATGACTGCAACTTGATTAACTAATCAAAGTAATTTATAGTTAAAAAAAAAAAGCTTTGTTCAGGACAATGAAGGAAACTAAAAGAAATTCTGATTTAAAGGAAGAATAAGTTGTCACACTCCAATTTAATAGAACGCGAATAACATATCTATCATAAAACTTCACCACTTATTTATTTGCATACAGATCACAACATCACATATAAAGAAAATATCATACGATTACAAGTTTCCAATATAGCTAAGTAAACATGCCAAAGCTACACTCAACAATATTACAGCAGAAGTAGAGATTCTGCCTGTGGCATTCAGAGCATACTCTAGATTACAATGATATAATATTTTAAAACATTTCAAGCCTTGGAAGCAATGTAGGCTCACCCAGAGAATATAACTCCTGGCAAATCACGTAGCTGTAGGATCAACCTTTGTATCTTTATATGAAAAATATGGAAATATCGTGTAGTGAGTTTGACAACTCAATGAGCAGATAATACCTTCTATGACCTCTTAGATCAACATATGGATGTGCTTATTAATTAAAATTTATCATATCAGAAATTATAGTTCAGAAGTACATCTATATAGGACCCGCATTTTTAAATATTCTCAGTTCAAATCATATTCAAATATTTGTAATCATATATGATAAAATATGATAATTAATTAAACATTGATATGCAATAAAAACATTTCTTATAAAATATTAGGAGGATCCCTTATCAGAACCACCATATCAGAGTTCAACCCCTTCTGTAACTTGTTGGTGTAGGATTTGTCTATACTTAACATCTCAAGCCAAGGTTTGCCCTACCACTATTCAAGTGGACATGCGAAGGGACTCTAATATAGGTAATTCCCCAAGCACAAAGCAAGAGAAGGCAAATCACATCTCATATAACAAGCATCCGACTTTCCATCACATATCATATCCCATGTGTTGGCCTTCACACAAGGCTACCAACACCCCTGCTAGCTGAGGTATCAAGATGCACTAGGGTTAACATCACCTGCTGTTAGCAAATAGTGTTTCTAATAGGATTCTTCCACAATTTATCATATGCAAATATTCCATAATATTCAAAATAGAACTTTCAAAATAATTCAGAATCTCAGTCTCAATACAACTCAACTACTATAAATTACCCAATCAGGGTTACCCTTTCTCGAGGCAATCATATAGCTTTATAAATCAATGCCACATGCATAAATATTTATTTAAAGAGAAATACATGTAATATCAAGTATACCATGAGTTCAAAAAACCATTTTCAAATCTATAATCTTCTTGAACTAAATTCCAACTTGTAATAATTTAGATAATTTTAATGCATTTTAGGAACTTATAAAAGAGTAAATATCTCATAAACATAATCAAATACACGCTTAAAGATCAAGAAGAGTATAGGGCAAGTCATAGAAAGAATCATTTACTCGCAAAGTTAGGGTACCATGTTGGACAACCCCAAAATCCACATTTTCGATCTGAATTTGTCAAAATAGACTCCAAAATTGAGTCCAGAAGGTCCAAAAACCTTGAAAATGACTCTGGATTTGAAAATTTTGGCCTCCGGGAGCTCAGTCAACACATAAAATGGCTCCGGACCTGAAGGAATAGCTAGTACTGGCGCCGTAGTCAAACATTCTTTGAGTTTCTGGAAACTTCTTTCACTTTCATCTGACCAGTCAAACTTTATTCCCTTTCTTGTCAACCTCATCAAAGGAGCAGCTATTTTTGAAAAATCTTTAACGAATCTACGGTAAAAGCCTGTTGAACTAAGAAAACTACGAATCTCTATAATTGTGGTAGGGCATGGCCATTGCTACATTGCTTCTATCTTTTTAGGATTAACTTGAATACCATCATTGGTAACCACATGCGCTAAGAAGGTAACAATACTAAGCCAAAATTCACATTTTGAAAACTTGGCATACAGCTGATGTTCCCTTAGGGTTTGCAATGCTATTCTTAAAGGCCGCTCATGCTCCTCTGAACTCTTTGAATATACTAGGATATCATCTATAAATACAATGACAAATTGATCCAGGAAAGGTTTAAATACTCTATTTATCAAATTCATGAATGCAGCTGGACCATTTGTTAAACCAAATGGCATTACTAAGAACTCATAGTGCCCGTACCGAATCCTAAAAGCAGTTTTTGGAATATCTTCCTTCTTTATCCTTAATTAATGATACTCGAATCTCAAAACAATTTTTGAAAAACATTAGGCACCCTGTAACTGGTCAAATAAATCATCTATATGAGATAATAGATACTTATTGTAACAACCTCTTTTTTTATTATTATTTATTATACAATATAGAGTTCGCATACACGTCATTAATCAAAACGTACGTACAACAAAATCAAACACATATATAACTACATCTTATTTATTCTGGTTGACCAATTCCGGAGATATAGGTGCGGGTGGTTGCACTTTCACCGGGATCTAAACCAACTCGACCACAAACATTTTATTTGCTTCTCAGATCTGCCCAACATAAAGTACTCGATCCAACGTGCACTAAAAGCCAGAGCCATAGAAAAATCTACATAACTAATTTTCTGAACATGATATGGAAATATAGTGAGAATTAAATCCCAGTAAGCTCAACAATAAATCATCATCAATATAGCTCATCACGTCATGTTCAACTGTATAAACTACAGCAAATATCTTTGGTCACATGAATGCACTATATCTATGCACATGAGAATTGTACAATAATGACATGTATGACAGGATTAACGATTTCCAGAATATCATATGATGACTATCAATTTATTCTCATATCAAACTACCCCGGTCAAGGTGAGTATTTTCTACTCTCTGGTATGGGTTTTTCTCGCTCCGTCCGACATGGCCCACTTTCTCTTTCTTTTCTCATTAACATGATCATAACCGTTGGTAGGGCGTCCTTTACTGGTGCACCACACGGATTTGCCATGTGACCGTGCTCATTTCTTTTCTTTTCACAATAATAGCCAAAAATCATTGGTAATCATGACATGAACATAACCATTTCAAATATCACTTTATAAAATATTTTCATGTCAAAATTTCACACTTAAGATGGTAAGAAATTCATGCAATGGAAATGAATATGACATATACTAGTCATTTATTATTTTCATTTATAAGATTCTTGTTCTTTTTTAAATATTAATTTTATTTCATTATTTTCTTGATGCAGGTTTTCATCCTATCTAACCTTCTCTTACTAATCAAAGAATAACTCCATCAATTTAACTCCAATTTAGGTGATCTTGGTGTTAATTTAAAGACAAAACAATTATCTAAAACAATTATGTTGAATCGTTGAACGAAATATTAAGAAATAATGGTGATATTACTCCCTCAAAGTACATGTTATTTCTTCTCGGATAGGTTCTGACCTCTACCTACTAATCTATCCATATCTCCCTCATAGGAATTCCAAATTAATTTATTCCAGTGGATAAAAATCCGTGACACATATAGAAATAATTTTTATGTTAATCATTTATTTTAATTCCTTACAGAGTGTTCCCAGAAATTAAAACACAGAAGCTATCCTAAAATATTCTTTCCTGATTAACCAATTTATGACCACTGCATACTAATCAGACCATATCTACTTCATACGGACTCCAAATTGAGTGATTCCAATGGCTAAAACTCTGTGACACATATATCTATAATGTTTATGTTAGTCAGTTATTTTAATTACCTATAGAATGTTCCCAGAAATTAAAACGCAAAAGCTAACCTAACATATTCTTCCCTGATTAACCATTTTCTGACCACTGCTTACTAATCGGACTATATCTACCTCATATGGACTCCAAATTGAGTGATTTCAGTGGCTAAAAATCCGTGATACATATATATATATATATAATTTTTATGTTAACCATTTATTTTAATTCCCTACAGAATGTTCCCAAAAATTAAAACACATAAGCTTAAAATTTTGTCAACCATAGCTATACCTATGCAGAACTATCTACACCAGCCTAAGTATTCAAACATACATAATATGTAACATGATATAGCAACATCCATGACCATTCATCAAAGTTCAAACATGAAAATCTCATATAAATATTACAAGTTTCAAATCTTTTCTTCAAAAAGAAATATTGTTAAACTTACCTTGAGCACTTAGTCCTCTAGATTTCTCCTTCCTCTCCTTTCCTCACTCTACCTTGCTTCTATTTTTCCTCTCCCTCACTTAGACGAAATTCTAATGTTATAAGGGTGGGTTTTGCTTACATAGACTATCAAATAATTTGCCTTTCATAATCATGGGTCTATCTTATCACAATTAGGATGAACTTGGTTGAATTTTTGGAAAACAAACAACTTATGTTCTTGTCTTCCTCTTCCTTAGTCAAGATATGCATAGAAAAAGGAGATTTGTATTTTGAAAATTATGATGATATGTTCTTAAGATAAGGGACAAGGTCCCTTTGATTTAGGGATTCATTTCCTTTTTCTTTTGTCTTAATCAAGTATGATAGGTTTGCCTTTTTAGGTGGCAAATTTCCAACCCTTGAATCTTCCTTGCTTAGCTAAAATTATTTGTGTAGGATAAAGATGTTTTGTCATAATGCTATGTATTATTACCCACTTGCTAAAATTATGAGTGTAGGATATAGATGTTTTGTCCTAATACCATATATTATCATACCACTTGCTAAAATTATGAATGTAGGATATCACACCACTTGCTAAATTTTTGTCTTAATGCCATGTCACCTAATCTTGATTACACCATTATTCCATCACTTTATTTTTTTTCCTCTTGTGTTTGTGCTCATTCTTGCCCATTTTCTTTACTTTGGTTAAATTTCTACCTTTCATAATGGGCTTGTCACATTTTCATTATTTTTGGGCTACCGGTCCAATTTCTATATCCTAGTCCAAGTCTATGTTTTATTTCTTCCTTGGGCTATCCTATTGGCTTGCTAAAAATTCATGTGAAGTAGAAAAACTCTATATGAAGTGTCCATAGGTAAAAGTTCAATTTATGGGTGGAGATACTAAACTTAGTAACTTTAACTCTTAAATTGGGAAAAATTACCCTAATCCAATCTTCTTGAAATTTTAATACCTTTACTGACTTCACAAAAATTTATCTTTCTTACCCAAGAATTTCACCTTTCTTTAGTATATTTATTTTTAATATTTCCTCTTAAGTTTTCTCTCTTTACCTATTCCATTAATGTTAGAATATTTTTATGCATATACGTAAGGTAAAGAATTTATAAGGATTATATTTCCTTAGATATCTAAAAATTGTCTAATAAATTTTATTTTCTTATGGGATGTTTCACTTATTACATACTGTCATCTTATTCAACTGTCTGCAATTAATACAAAGTGTAACGATCCATCTTTCTTTTTTACAAATAAAACTAGAGCACCTCAAGGAGAAGTACTAGGGCCTATAAATCCCTTGTCTAACAAGTCTTGTAACTGGTTTTTCAATTCCTTGAGCTTAGTCGGTGCTATTCTATACGGGGGTATAGACAATGGTTGAGTTCCAAGAAGTAAATCAATATTGAACTCAATTTCTCGTTCTAAGAGTAACCTTGGCAACTCATCCGGAAACACATTAGAAAATTCCCTAACCACTAGTACCTGCTCTACCTTGGTGTACTTTGTATCAACATCTCTAACTACTATTAAATACCCTTAGCATCCTTTCTGTAACAGCTTATGAGCTATTAGAGCGAAGATTAAGTTACTAGGAACTTCACTACGATCTCCTTGTATCACGAAGGAAGATTCTCTGGGAATGTTAAACTTAATCACCTTAAGGTGACAGTTTAGAATGGCATGGCATGATGACAACCAATCCTTTCCTAATATCACATCAAAGTCTACCATATCTAGAACTATCAAATCTACAAGAGTCTCCTTATCTTCTAACGAAATCTCGCATGATTTATACACATCATTTACTAATAATAATTCTCCCATTGGAGTAGCAACCATGAAAGAACAATGCAAACTAGCAGGATCTATATCCAATTTATTAGCAAAGCATGGTGATATATAAGAATGAGTAGAACTAGAATCAAACAGGGCATATGCTTTATGGGAACATACTGATAATGTACCTGTCATAACTGTATTTGAGGCTTGAGCATCCTGTCGTGTCAAGGCAAAAACTTGATCTTGTTCTTGGCCTCGACTTCTTGATCCTCTACCAATATCGCCACTACTTGCTTGAACTGAAGCTACTCTATTTGATCATGCTAGTACATATGCAAGGGGTGAAGGTGGTTATACTGACGCTTGACTAAAACTTTATAATTATGGACAATTTCTCATCGAATGACCCATTTGTCCACACTTAAAACATGCACCAATTTTTCTGCGACATTGTCCAGTACGAATCTTGCCATAAATGGGATATGGTGGAATTGATCTTGAATCCTGTTGGCTAATAGGTCTCATATCTCTTTGATTTATTCTTTGCTTATTGATATTAACTGATGTCTGGTTAGAGCTACCAGTTCCTGTTTGAGTGAAGCGTTGTGGATTTTGAAATCTTGATCCTCTGACATTAGGATTATAACTTGTCTGAACATTACTATCTCACTCTCTTTTTCTTCTCCTTAGACCTTCAATATCTGCTTGCTCCCGTGTTTCCATCATTCTAGCACAATCCACAGCTGCTAAATAAGTTAGAAAATGAGTCATCTGAGGACCCACCAATTTAAATAATAGATGTATCAATCCCGAAACAAACCTCTTAATTCTATCTTTTTCAGTAGGAACCAAATATGGCGCATATCTGGACAACCAAGTAAAATGGATGTCATATTCAGAAACTGTCATGTTCGGTGTTTGTCTTAATTCTTCAAATTCTTTGGCCCTCTTTTCCGTTTCACTCATTGGCAGAAAACGATTCATAAATGCTTCTTTAAATTCATCGCACTCCATTGGTGGTAAAGTAACTGCCCTTCCTTGTACAAATGCCTCAAACCAAACATAGGCCACATCTGATAGTTGAAAAGACACTAGTTCAACAGATCTTCTACTAGAACACCCCAAAGCTCTGAGAACTTGTTCCACAGCATCAATGAATATCTGTGGGTCTTCCTGAACATCTGACCCAAAAAAAGTTAAGGGTTTCAACTTAAGGAATTGTGGTAATGACACATCAATCCTCATAAGCTTATCCTATTGCTCAGCTATTCTTTCCAGTTCTTACGTTTCAGGAGCATTTTCTAGCGATTGGCCATCCCTTCTACTTTGTTCTACTATAAATCTAGCTAATGTTTCTAAACTCTTATGTATTCTAGCAATCATATCAGTTGTTCTATCATGTGGCTCTTGAGTGGGTTCTACTCTCTCCTCAGAAACTCTATCAAATACATAGACATGTTCATCTTATCTCAGGGTGCTTATACCCCATGCACGCCCTCGGCCGCTACCTCTTCCTCTAGGTTGGCTCTACCACAACCTCTTTGTACGAGAATTGTAGATTCTGTAAACTCTTCTATAGAGGGTACACGATCTACAGCTTCTCTAGTAACCGCTCTAGTTCTTGGCGGCATCATCGACTATACAGAACAAAACACCTCTTTAAGATACCATAATATTCAATCAAACCTTATACTAAAAACTTTAGTAAAATTGGAATGGAAAGGAAGTTAATATCCTAAAAAATCCCTCAACAGCACCTGAAGTATAAATATGTCCGGCTCATATCCATACTAAAGGTCCTACTAAAGAATTATTTTCTCTGATAGCCACAGGGAAACCTAATGCTCATATACCAACCTGTCACGCCCCAATTTAATGGAACGCGAATAACACATCTATCAAAAAACTTCACAACTTATTTATTTGCATACAGCTCACAACATCACATATCAAGAAAATATCATACATTTACAAGTTTCTAGTATAGCTAATTATACATGCCAAAGCTACACTTAACAATATTATAGCAGAAGCAGGGATCCTGCCTGTGGCGTTCAAAGCATACTCTAGATTACAATGACATAATATTTTAAAATATTTTGAGCCTTGGAAGCAATGTAGGATCATCCAAAGAATATAACTCTTAACAAATCACATAGCTGCAGGATCAACCTCTGTATCTTTATTTGAAAAATATGGAAATATTGTGTAGTGAGTTTGACAACTCAGTGAGCAGATAATACCTCCTATGACCTCTCAAATCAACATATGGATGTATTCATTAATTAAAATTTATCATATCAAAAATTACAGATCAGAAGTATATCCATATGAGACCCTCATTTTTAAATATTCTCAGTTCAAATCATATTCAAATATTTGTAACCATATATGATACAATATGATCATTAATCAAACATTGATATGCATTAGAAACATTTCTTATAAAAATATTAGGAGGATCCCTTATCTGAACAACCATATTCAGAGTTCAACCCTTTTCGTACTTTGTTGGTGTAGGATTTGCCTATACTTAGCATCTCAGTCAAGGTTTGCCCTACCACCATTCAAGTGGACACGTGAAGGGACTCTAATATAGGCAATTCCCCAAGCACAAAGCAAGGGAAGGAAAATCACATCTCATATAACAGGCATCTAGCTCAGATAGGAGGTAGCCCCATCTCCATCACATATCATATCCTATGTGTTGGCCTTCACACGAGGTTACCACTACTCCTGCTAGCTGAGGTATCAAGGTGCACCAGGGCTAACATCACCTGCTGTTAGCAAACAATGTTTCTAATAGGATTCCTCCACAATTTATCTTATGCACATATTCCATAATATTCAAAACAAAGCTTTCAGAATAATTTGGAATCTCAGTCTCAATACAACTCAACTGCCATAAATTACCCAATCAAGGTTTATCACGTATACATGCCCTTTCTCGAGGCAATCATATAGCTTTATAAATCAATGCCACATACATAAATATTTATTTAATGAGAAATACATGTAATATCAAGTATACTATGAGTTTAGAAAACAATTTTCAAATCTATACTCTTTTTAAACTAAATTCCAATTTGTAACAATTCAGATAATTTTAATGCATTTCAGGAACTTATAAAAGAGTAAATATCTCATAAACATAATCAAATACATGCTTAGAGATCAAGAAGAGTGTAGGGAAAGTCATAGAAAGAATCATCTACTCACAAAGTTAGGGTACCAAGTTGGACAACCCCAAAATCCATGTTTTCAGTTCGAATTTGGCAAAATAGACGCCAAACGTGAGTCCGAAAGGTCCAAAAACCTTGAAAATGACTCCGGATTTGCAAAATTTGGCCTCTGGGAGCTCAGTCAATGCAACAAGGTTTGGACTCATGCGTTACACGGGCCACCAGGGGGAGCTGCACGTAGGCGTCACTTACTGAGAGAGAAGTAACACGTGGGGGCGCGTGCACGGGAGGATGGTCCTGAAATTTGAAATCTTAAAGTATCAGCACCTTTTGGATCGATCTACGGTGTTAGTTTTTGCATTTTTGAACCACAGATAGGAGTTTTGGAGATTACCTTTTTAGGCAATTTTTCCTTCCATTTTTTGGCCAATCTTTGACAAATTTTTTAGAAAGCAATCAGATGAATTTGTAAAACTCTTCGTCCTGAGTCCGTTGGTGGTGGTGGTGTCAAAATCCGAGGTCCGAAAGCGGTGAAATCTTAGAGAGAAGTTTTAAGATTTTGGGAGAGAAAATTTGGAGGAGAAAGAGAGGAATCTGACTTTTTTTCAGCTCTTTGTATGGCTGAGGCCCTTAAAATATCCCGGTAAACCCTTTTGCAAAAATTCAATTTTAGAAGGAGGTCCTTACAAATTTTCCTTATTCACATTTTGACCCCTAAACTTTTAAGAAATTTCATTTTGGCCCCGAATTGTAAATTCTCATATTTTTCTTTGTAATTCTTTAACCCATGTAATAAATAAACATATTTTCAACGATTCTTATCTCTATTTTCAAAATCTTCTCTTTTATTCAAAATTTTTCTTTAATTATAATTTTCTTTAAATTTACGGTTATTACATAAGTCATGGCTAGAAATTGCATTCTAAAAGAGCTTGCTACTCCATATTTGAATTTATAACCCTTATGCATAATTTTTCCTACTTTAAATGCTACTACTAATTTTGAATTAAAATATGGACTAATGCATCTCATACCTACTTTTTATGGTTTTACATGTGAAGATCCTCATAAGCATCTATGTGGTATGCATGAGTATGAGACCTATAGAGGTGACTAAGGAGCAAATTAAACAAAGGGATTTTCTATTTTCTTTAAGGGATTAAGCTAAGGATTGGATCTTCTATCTATGCTTCAAGAGTATTACCACATGGAACGAGATAAAGAGGTTTCTTTTGGAGAAATATTCCCTAGCTTCAAGGGTATACAACATTTGAAAAGAAATATGTGGTGCGAGGCAGCAAAATAAAATCCCTATATAAATATTATGAGTGTTTTAAGAAATTATATGCAAGTTACCTCTACCATCAAATTAGTGAATAGTTGTTTATCTAATATTTTTATGAAGGCCTCTTAACTACGGATAAGAGCATGGTTGATACAACTAGTGAAGGAACTTTGGTGGATAAAACCCACGAGGCTACAAGAAATTTAATTGCAAACATGGCAACACATTCTTAACAATTTGGCACTAGGTTTGATCCTTTGTCAAGGCATGATAATAAGGTAATCATTTCATTCTTTGAATAGAAAATTGTTGATCTGACTTTTCTTTTTGTCAAGTGGCTATAGGTAATATGAATATGGCACGGACTTGTGGAATTTGTTTGATAACAAGGCACCCAACTGACATGTCCCCAACTTTTCAGGAGGAACCCATTAAGCAAGTAAATGTAGTGGGTGGTTTTCTTAGACAACCATAAAGGAAATATGACCCTATTTGAACACATATAAACTAGGATGGAAGGATCACCATAATCTTAGCTATAGGAACTTACTCCTTACTCAAAACTACCCAAGTTACCATAATATCAGCAACCATATCCCCTTAGCCTCAACTAGCCCAAAATTTAAATTCAAGTATGTCTTTAGAAAAAAAATTTGTCAAGTCTCTTGTCACTAATACTTGATAAATTCAACAGGAGATGAAACAATTCAAGCAAGATGTGGGGGCTAGCAATCAAAGTTTAGAAACTTAGGTGGACTATATGGCAATTGCACTTAGTTACCTATAGGATCAAAATTCTTGGAAATTACTCTCTCAAATTGTAATAAATCCAAGAGAAAATGAAAATTCAATAATTTCGAGATGTGGTAATGAGGTTGAAAGCCTAGCCCCTACATCGTCAAAGCAAGAAGAGGAGAAGAATAATGCTTCCAATGTTAATGATGTACCTAAACCTAAGTTTCCACCTCTTTTTGAATATAAACCAATACCTCATTTTCCTTACGATTTTACTAACAAATATAAGAAAAAATTTGATTTATATGAGACCTTTTGTATATGCAACGCAATTGTAACAACTCCATTTAAGTAACAATTTTTTTTTAAAATACCATGAAGTTATTACCTCGTCACAACTTACCTCAAAATAACATTTATTTAATTTATACAATACAGAGTTTACATACATATCATTAATCAATAACATCTATACAAAAGTCTAACACATATATAATTACATATTATTCATCCATGTTGACCAGTTCTAGAGATACGGGTGTGGGTGGTTTCACCTTCACTGGGATCTTAGTCAACTCGATCATAGACAACATATGTTACTAGAATCAGCTCAAAATAAAGTAACTCGATCCAACATACGCTAAAAGCCAGTGCCATAGAAAAAATATGCATAATTATTCTTCTGAACATGACATGGAAATAAAATGAGAATTAAATCCTAGTAAGTTCAACAATAAATCATCATCAATATAGCTCGTCACGTCATGTTCATCTCTATAAACTACAGCAAATATCTTTGGTAACATGAATGCACTATATCTATGCACATGAGAATCGTACAATAATGACATGTATGACAGGATTAACTATTTTTAAAATATCATATGATGACTATCAATTTATTCTCATGTCAAGCTACCCCGGTCAGGGTGAGTATTTTCTACTCTTTGGTACGGGCTTTTCTCGCTCTGTCCGACATGGCACACTTTCTCTTTCTTCTCTCATTAGCATAATCATAACCGTTGGTAGGGCATCCCCTACTGGTGCACCACACGAATCGCCATGTGACCATGCTTATTTCTTTTCTTTTTACATTAATAGCCAAAAATATGATTTCAAAAACATGTTCATTATACTCACATACCATAATGTTTCATCAAAATATTTACATGTCAAAAATTACACACTTAGAATGGTAAGAAGTTCATGCATTAGCAATGGCTATAGCATCTTTTAGTTATTTATTATTTTCATTTATAAGTTTCTTCTTCTTTTTTTAAATATTAATTTTATTTCTTTATTTTCTTGATGCAGGTTTTCATCCTATCTGACATTCTCTTACTAATCAGAGTATAACTCCCACAATTTAACTCTGATTTAGGTGATCTTGGTGTTAATTTAAAGCTACAACAATTATCTAAAACTACTATGTTGAGTAGTTTAGCAAAAAATTAAGAAATTATGGTGATATTACTCCCTCAAAACACAGGTTATTTCTTCTCGGGTAAGTTCTGACCTCTACCTACTAATCTGTCCCTATCTCCCTCATAAGAATTCCAAATTGAGTGATTCCAGTGGCTAACATTCCGTGCCACATACAGCTATAATTTTTATGTTAACCATTTACTTTAATTCCCTATATAATGTTCCCAAAAATTAAAACATAGAAGCTATCCTAACATATTCTTCCCTGATTATCCATTTTCTGACCTTTGCTTACTAATCGGACCATATCTACCTCATATGGACTCTACATTGAATGATTCTAGTGGCTAAAAATCCGTGAGATATAGATTTACATTTGTTATGTTAACCATTTGTTTTAATTCCCTATAGAATGTTCCCATAAATTTAAACACAGAAGCTATCCTAACATATTCTTCCCAGATTAACCATTTTCTGACCTTTGCTTACTAATCAGACCATATCTACCTCATATGGACTCTAAATTGAATGATTCTAGTGGCTAAAAATACATAAGACATAGATCTACATTTGTTATGTTAACAATTTGTTTCAATTCCCTATATAATGTTCTCAGAAATTAACACACAAAAGCTATCCTAACATATTCTTCCCTGATTAACCATTTTCTGACATTTGCTTACTAATCAGACCATATCTAACTCATATGGACTCTAAATTGAATTATTCCAGTGGCTAAAAATCCATGAGACATAGATCTACATTTGTTATGTTAACCATTTGTTTTAATTCTGATAAGAGTCAAATTATTGTATTTTTGTTATGATTTAAATATTGATATTTGTGTGAAAATTGTGTTTATTTGATTATTTAATCGACAAATGTCATTTCACGGGTATTTCGTGTTTAAAGTGCAATTTCAGGTAAAATCATAATTTTGGAGAAGTTTGGGACAAATTTCAATGACCGGGATTGAGTGAGAATCAAGAAAAGAGAGTTTCAAGATTTAGAATTCCCGTCACCGGCGAGAATGTTGCAGCGAAAGTTTCCCGAGAGCACGAGTTTTGCAGATTCAAAACTAGTCGCCGGCGAGACTATTTCTTCGTTGGCGAGACTATTTAGCCGTCGGCCAAATGCATCTCGCCACCAGCAAGAACTAGAGATCCAACATTTTAGTTTTTTTTCCAGAAAGCTCGCCGCGGTGAGAATAATTGCACCGCCGGCGAGTTTCGTCCAAAAACGCATTTTTTATGTCATTTTGTTCCAAAATTGCCATCAAAACCCTAGATCTATATATACCATAAGATAGAGAAAGAGGGGACAACAGAGAAGACTGGGCAGAGGCATTTTTGGAGGAGAGGAAGCCATTTTGGAGAGAAAGCTTGGAGAATCTTGAAGAATTATCACCGTTGTTGCTGCCAAGTGTTCATCTCCAAGAGTTCTTCATCTCTTCTCCTTAGCTTTCATTTTCTGCAGTTTATTCCAATTTTGTATTCATGGATTCAGTTGAGATAATAGTTGTTCTTATTTCTATTATGAACTAATTCATTTTTGCTAAGGCTATGATGTAGTTGAATCAAGAAAATCTGATTTCTTTTGTTATGGTTATATGAGTTCATTGTCTTCAAGTTGAGTATTTATTTCCATGCTTAATGCCTTTAAATTTCTGGCCAAGATTTAGATGATTTGTTGCATTATATTGAGACCGAGAGGAGATGTGTAATGAGTGCTTCTTGAGATAAATACCATATGTTGAATGCGAGTGTGAGACCTAATGCATGATGTATGTGGTTATTCTAGAAATTCCATAAATCATAATGTGCTTATTTGTGATTAAATCTTCATAGAAATATAGTTGGTTATCATAGATAAGTAATTCTAATATAACTCGAGAGAGAGTATTAGATAAGTTTGGGTTTTTCAACCATCACTTTTAGCTTTGATTCTCATATAACATGACTTGAAATCGGATTGAATTGATTCAGCAAAATCAAATGCCTTAGCGTTTTTAATCATTTGTGAACAACATTCAATTGTGTTCTTTGCATTTATTTATAAGTTAATTTACCTCTTAAACAATTTCAACAATTTGGTTTTCAAATAAAATTAGGATTAGTCAATTTTGGTACTTAGTAACGCCATTCCTTGTGGGTTCGATATCCGTACTTTTCTACACTTTATTACTTGAACGATTCGTGCACTTGCGAAAATAAGCATCAAGTTTTTGGCGCCGTTGCCGGGGAATGGTTTGATTTTATTAATATCGATACTACCTAATCTTAGTTTTAATTTGAAGTTAATTTGCTTTATCATTGTTTCATTTTTATTTTTATTTCAAATTGAGTTTGTTGAGTTGTGTTAAACATTTGTTCATTTAGAGTTGTTGCTGCTTGTTTGCATTATTTATTTTAGTCATTTCTTGCAAATTTTTCAGTTTGTTTATTTTGCTCTTTTATTTTATTTATCATAAAAAAAGGGTAACTTTGTGTTGTTTGAGTGCTTGTTCATTTTCAGGTTGTAGGAATTTTGTATGCGACGTGCAAGAAGCCTTAACCTTCTTCCATTTGATCCGAAGATTGATCGAACATATAGGCATCTAAACCGAGAGAGAAGGCGTTCAACCTTAGCTTCTAATAGACAATTAGCCATGGATCCACAATTTGTCGAGGGAGGTGGAAATCGTAGAGCTTTGAGGGATTATGCTGCGCCTAATGTTGCTGGGACCACTTCGGGTATAAGGAGGCCAACTGTTCAAGCCAATAACTTTGAGATAAAACCATCCTTTATCCAAATGGTTCAATCAAATCAGTTTGGGGGAATGTCAAAGGATGATCCAAATGCACATATTGCTTACTTTTTGGAGGTGTGTGATCTTTACTAGATAAATGGTGTGTCTGAAGATGCCGTAAGATTAAGGGTTTTTCCTTTTTCACTTCGGGATAAAGCCAAGGAGTGGCTAAACTCATTACCACCGAGATCAATTACAACATGGAATGAGTTGGTTCAGAAGTTCTTATCCAAGTTCTTTCCTCCTGCTAAGACGGCAAAATTGCGGAATGAAATCACATCTTTTACACAATATGATCAAGAATCATTGTATGAAGCTTGGGAGAGATTCAAAGAAATGTTGTGGAAGTGCCCACATCATGGTATACCGATTTGGCTGCAAGTCTCTACATTTTATAATGGGTTGGTTTCAAACTATCGGGCAATGATTGATGCTGCAGCTGGAGGATCTTTAATGGGAAAAACACCAGAGGATGCTCATGAGTTGTTAGAGATTATGGCAGAAAACAACAATCAGTGGCATTCAAAGCAGGTAACTGCAAAAAGACCAGCAAGAGTGTATGAAATTGATTCAGTGAATGCTTTGTCGACTCAAGTTGCTGCTCTTTTAAGAAAGATGGTTTCTTTGTCATCCAAGTTCAAATCCAAACCAACTGCAGAATGTGATTTATGTGGTGGAAATCATGCTAGTATTGAGTGCCAAGTTGGAAATCCATTTGCTTCACCAAATGCTGAGCAAGCCAATTATGTTTCAAATTTCCAAAGACCTCAACATAACCTATATTCGAACACCTACAATCCAGGTTAGAGGAATCATCCAAATTTGTCATGGGGAAATAACCAAGGGGGATTCAAACTGTCATCATCTTCTTACCAACCCCAAGAGAAGAAACAAACAGATTTGGAAGAAATTTTGGGGAAGTTCATTGAGGAGTCAAGAACAAATTTTAGAAATCAAGAGGCAATCAACAGGGACATCCAAAACCAACTGGGGCAGCTTTCAAAGCAGATTGCAGAAAGGTCTCAAGGATCGTTGCCAAGTGACACAATAAATCCCAAAGAGCATGTAAAGACTATCACATTGAGAAGTGGTAAAGAACTTGAATGGCAGAAGAAATCAGAGAAAAAGATGGAAGAATCTAAAGAAAATCCATCAACATCCCAAGATGTTCAACCTTCCCCAAATGCAAAATATGAGCCTCCTATCCCATATCCTCAAAGATTGCATAAGAAAAAGCTTGATAATAAATTTGGTAAATTTCTGGAAATTTTTAAGAAATTGCATATTAACATTCCTTTTGCAGAGATGTTAGAACAAATGCCCAAGTATACAAAATTCATGAAGGAAATTCTATCAAAGAAGAGGAAGCTGGGAGATTATGAAATTGTCATGCTAAATGAGGAGTACAGTGCAATTCTTGAAAGAAAACTGCCACATAAATTGAAAGACCCAGGGAGTTTTACTATACCTTGTACTATAGGAAGTTGCAATTTTGATAAAGTTCTATGTGATTTTGGAGCAAGCATTAATTTGATGCCACTTTTTGTTTTCAGAAAACTAGGCCTGGGAGAAGTAAAACCTACTTCAATTTCTTTACAATTAGCGGATCGATCGGTGAAATATCCTCGAGGGGTAATTGAGGATGTTTTAATTAAAGTTGACAAATTTATTTTTCCTGCAGATTTTGTGGTGCTTGACATGGAGGAAGAACAAGAGATACCGTTGATATTGGGGAGACCGTTCCTTGCAACTAGAAGAACATTGATTGATGTTCAGCAAGGAAAACTCATTCTAAGGGTGCAAGATGAACAAGTGACTTTCGATGTTTTTGAAGCAATGAAATTTCTGAGTGAGGTACATTCTTGTTTTCAAATTAACACTCTTGACAGGTTAATCTCGGAAACTTTTGAGGAGATAACTCCATTGCTACCACTAGAAGCTTGCCTTGTGAAATCTGCAACAATTGAGGAGGAAGATGAGGGAGTGAGACAATGTTCAGAATTACTGGCAGCACTTAATCAATATTTATTCAGTGATGAAACATTCAAGGAGTTGGGAACAAATGAAACTCCAACCTCAGTGGTAAAGAAAGAAGACAACAAGATTGAGCTAAAGTAACTGCCATCCTATCTAAGGTATGCATATCTTGAAGACTCTGAATCTTTTCCTGTTATTATTAACAATTCTTTGAATGATGAAGAGGAAAACAAACTATTAGGAGTTCTTCGAACTCACAAAGCAACAATTGGATGGACAATGGCAGACATCAAAGGGATTAGCAACTCTGTTTGCATGCATAAAATCTTGATGAATGAGGATTACAAGCCCACAATTCAGCCACAAAGGCGCTTAAACCCAACAATGCAAGAAGTGGTCAAGGCTGAGGTGATTAAGCTTTTGGATGTCGGGGTAATTTATCTAATTTCAGATAGTGCTTGGGTAAGCCCAATTCATTGTGTACCAAAGAAAGGAGGAATCAAAGTTGTAGAAAATAAAAACAATGAGCTTATTCCAACAAGGACAGTGACTGGGTGGAGAGTGTGTATTGATTACCGAAAGTTGAACGACGCCACCCGAAAAGATCATTTTCCTTTGCCATTTATTGATCAGATGTTGGAAAGATTGGCTGGACATGCTTATTATTGTTTTATGGATGGATATTCGGGCTACAACCAAATTGCAATTGCACCAGAAGATCAAGATAAGACAACATTTACATGCCCTTATGGTACTTTTGCATACAGAAGGATGCCATTCAGTTTATGTAATGCACTTGCAACTTTCCAAAGATGCATGATAGCGATTTTCTCTGATATGGTCGAAAAGTTTATTGAGGTTTTTATGGATGATTTTTCTATTTTTGGCCATTCTTTTGATAATTGCTTGCATAATCTCTCTTTAGTCTTGCAGCATTGTAAAGACACAAATTTAGTGCTAAATTGGGAGAAATCTCACTTTATGGTTCAAGAAGGAATTGTTCTTAGCCATCGAATTTTAGCAAAGGGAATAGAAGTGGACCGTGCAAAGGTGGAAGTGATCGAAAAATTACCCCCTCCAACAACTGTAAAGGGCATTAGAAGTTTCTTGGGACATGCTGGGTTTTATAGAAGATTTATTAAAGATTTTTCAAAAATAACAAACCTCTTTGCAGTTTGTTAGTTAAAAATGCACAGTTTGATTTCTCTTCTGAATGTTTGCAGGCTTTTAACCTTTTGAAGGAAAAGCTCACTTCTGCCCCTATAATTTGTGCACCAGATTGGAGTCTTCCATTTGAGGTAATGTGTGATGCTAGTGATTATGCTATAGGTGTTGTTTTGGGTTAAAGGAAGAATAAGTTGTTGAATGTGATTTATTATGCAAGCAAGACATTGACAGATGCACAACTTAATTATGCAACAACTGAGAAAGAGCTTTTGGTAGTAGTGTTTGCATTTGATAAGTTTAGATCTTATTTAATTGGGTCTAAAATCATTGTTTATACTGATCATTCTGCTCTTAAGTATTTGTTAGCCAAGAAAGATGCCAAACCGCGATTACTAAGATGGATTCTTCTCTTGCAAGAATTTGACTTAGAAATCCGGGACAAAAAGGGGACCGAAAATTTGGTTGCTGACCATTTTTCTAGGTTGTAGGAAGATTACCTTGAGGTTGAAGAACAAATTAATGAAACATTTCCTGATGAGTAATTGCTAGCTATCCGAACGACTCCATGGTTTGCTGATTATGCAAACTATTTAGTCAAGAAAATTTTACCTCCTAACATGTCTTATCAACAAAGAAATTATTTTCTGATTTGAAACATTATTTTTGGGATGAACCTTACTTGTATAAACATTGTGCAGATCAAATCATTAGAAGATGTGTGCCGGATAAAGAAATAGAAAGCATTCTTCGTCATTGCCATTCGAAGGAAGTTGGAGGACATTTTGGTGGAACAAAAACTGCAGCAAAAATTTTGCAATCCGAATTCTATTGGCCTTCATTGTTTAAAGATGCTTTCAAGTTTGTTTCAATGTGTGATGATTGCAAAGGAGCGGCAATATTTCACGGAGACATGAAATGCCCTTAAATAATATTTTGATAATTGATTTATTTGATGTTTGGGGTATTGATTTTATGGGACCTTTTCCTTCATCTTATTCTAATAAATACATTCTTGTTGGTGTAGATTATGTCTCTAAATGGGTGGAAGCAGTTGCCTTGCCTACCAATGATGCTAGGGTTGTGATCAATTTCCTCAAGAAGAACATATTTTCCAGATTTGGCACACCTAGAGCAATTATAAGTGATAGAGGTAAGCATTTTTGCAATAACCAATTTGAAACTTTACTGCAAAAGTATATAGTAACACACCAGATAGCAACACCTTACCATCCTCAAACTAGTGGACAAGTTGAAGTGTCAAACCGAGAGTTGAAGCGGATCCTTGAAAAGACCATAAATAACTCACGCAAGGATTGGTCAAGGAAATTAGATGATGCACTTTGGTCCTATAGGACAGCTTTCAGGACACCTATTGGCATGTCTCCATACCGATTGGTGTATGGAAAAGCTTGTCACCTTCCAGTTGAATTGGAACATCGGGCATATTGGGCAATTAAAATTTTGAATTTTGATCTTAAGGCAACAGGTGAAAAGAGGATGTTGCAATAGAATGAGATGGATGAAATGAGGAATGATGCTTATGAGAATGCCCGAATATACAAGGACAAGACAAAGGTTTGGCATGATAAGCACATTCTGAGGAGAAACTTTGAGGTGGGACAGAAAGTGCTGCTTTATAATTCTCGTCTCAGACTTTTTCCAGGAAAGCTAAGATCTCGTTGGTCAGGACCTTTTCTAATAACCAAGGTGTTTCCTTATGGAGCAGTTGAGATCAGTCATGAAACAAAGGGAACTTTCAAGGTGAATGGACAACGGTTAAAGCAATATTTTGACGGAGAATTCAACAAGCAGAAGGATTCTCTAGAGTTACAATAACCGCAATAAAGAATGACAGGAAGTCTAACTAATGACTATAACTTAAAGCGCTTAATGGGAGGCAACCCATCAGTTTGTTTTCTCATCTCTTATCTCATTCAATTTTCAGTTTTGGTGAATTATTAGTTAGATTTTCAATTCTGTACTTCATTCAATGCTAATTTTATTTTTAATTTTATTTGTTTTATTTGTTTTGCAGGCTAAAAAAACCCTACGTTCGCCGCGGTGAGGAAACCTTCGCCGCCGGCCAGATTCGCTTTAAAACAGATTTTCGTCGTGGCCAAGTTAGTTCTCACACAATTTTCTTCCATTTTCTCTCATCCCAACTCCAAATCTTCATCACCCATCATCATCAAACACCAAATCGATCACCATACATTTGTTTCCATCGAGATTTGTTGCAATTTCATCCGATTATTGTGCAGTTTTGGGGCTGTTTTGTGTGCGATTTTGGAGCAAATTTTGGGGCTGTGTTGTGCGAGATTTTGGAGCAGATTTTGGGTGTTTTGGAGCTAAAATTTCAGCATATTGAAGCTTGATTTTCCTCTAGCAAGTGAGTAATTTTGGTATAAAGTTTTGTTTATTTGCATTTCTCTTAAATTATACGAGATTGTTGGAGGATAAATTGGATTATGAAAGATGAATTGCAAGCTAGGGTTTTGAATTTGAAATTGATTTGGCAATTTGGGGCTTTTTGATATTGAGGATATTTTGGTTAAATTGCAGCCATTCTTGCTTTGATTTCTGATATATTGAGGCATTGTGCTATTGTGAATTGTCTGGTTTGTCTGGATTAGAGTTATATTGTGAAAATGCCTAAGAAGACCATAGCCCAGAGGGGTCGTGCCTCTTCATTTGATAGGAGTTTTTTTATTTCTGAGTATGCTGCAAAGCATTTTGTGGAAAAGGTTGTTAAGAGGGCAATCATACCTCAGAGGTGGTTTTTGATTGATCAGACTCCTTGTTAGGGTAATTATGTCCCCCATCTTCAGGCTAGAAAGTGGGAGGTTTTCTGTCGTCCTATTGAGGGGGGCTGCCTTTCTTTGGTAAGGGAATTCTATACTAATCCTCCCGAGCGGGTGGATTATAAGGTTTATGTGTGTGGACAATGGGTACTCTTCACCAAATAAGTGATTAACAGCTATTACAGTTTGCCAACAATGGGGGATGATGAGGATTTTCTCCGATTACTTTCAGATATTGACATGACGACAGTTAGTGCTTCGGTCTGTAAGCCAGGCACAGTATGGAAGATGTCGGGGGATGTGTATAAAAATTTCCCCTGAAGTGCTTTATTAGACGATGTACGGCCCTGGTATGCTTTCATTTGTGCTAATTTATTGCCTACTGCACACCTTAGTGATGTCACTAGAGAGCGGGCCATCCTACTTTATGCCATTGTGTCAGAGGCCTATGTTGATGTTGGCAGGGTTATCTTTGATTATATCATGCAGAGTGCGAGGGCTGCATCTGGAGGACTTGGGTTCCCATCTTTGATTTCTGCTATCTGCGAAAACCAAGGAGTGATTTGGGACAAAAATAAGGAAATTGGTGGTGTGATGAAGCCTATTGATGGGCCAAAGCTTGCTGAGTTTCTGGTTATAGCATCGCATCCCAAGAAACGCCCTCATTCTACTGTAGGGGCTAGTGCGAGTTCCTCCCAGCCTAGGGTTGAGTCTGTTAAACACCGTTTGGGCAGAATTGAGCGTATTTTGGGTTACCAGAGGGAGCATCTTGCTTATCAGAGTCAGTTACTCATACAGCAGAGGAACTTCCAGACCAAGAGTACACAGTTCCTTCATGACTACCTTCAGAGGATGGCTCTACAGTCTGGGAGTGATATGAGTGGTTATCCTGCGATGCTGACTTTCCCCCTATGCTCGATGCACCTGTTTACGTTGGGACTGTTGATGATGATGATGATGTTGAGGATGAGGAGTGATGTTTTATTTTGCTTTCAGTTATTTTCAGTACTTCTTGTATTTATTTTCATATTTTCTGTTTAATTTCTGATATTCATCTTGTGGACTTTTGTTGAGTGTTTTACCTTTTGTCACCTTTTTCGTTTTGTTTCTTTATGATTGACTTTCTTTTATTATTAACCCTGTGATTTAACGAATTACTATGATTGTGATGGTGCAACTAGCTCTCTTTCTCTTTGTGATGTCGATGGCCATTTGCAGTTTTTCTTTCTTACATTGAGGACAATGTAAGGTTTTGGTTGGGGGTGCGATAAACGGTAAATTTTTCTTAGTTTCGTTTTTAGTAGTTTTTGTGTGTTTAATTTTGATTTTCCATTTATTTTTCTGCATTTCGATTTAATTTATTTTATTGTATTATTTTTTATTTTTTTATTTTTTGTCTCATTTGCATTTTACTTGTTTTAATTTGCACGTTGATGATAATAGTGTGATTGTGATAACACGTAGCTTTTAGAAGACATTAAATTTTGCTTCGGTTTAAAGATAATTTCAAATGTTGATTTTACTTAGTTGGCGACTCTTTTGGTATGTGGTATGACTTGGTTGATTAGTCTAAATGCTTAGAGAAGTCTTATGTGCAAATTTTTTATGGACATTTTTGTTATCTCAACAAACTCTAGAACTCATTTGAAAACCTCTTGAAGCGAAATAATTTGGAATTGCACTGTTTAGGATATGATGTAGGCCATTTTTGGATTGATTGTGCCATTTTAAGCCTACCTTGTTATCCTTATATCACTAGTTACCTCTTTGAGCCTATTTAAATTATTGTTAGCTTTATTTTTCTTTCTTTTTCCCTTCTATATCCCACCTTTTATTTAGCCAATATATATATATATATATATATATATATATATATATATATATATATATATATATATATATATATATATATATATATATATAATTCCTACCTTATTTGTTAAGAGCACTTAATTTTGAACATAAACGTTTCAAGAGCAATTGGAGTAAGGATGGAATAAATAAATAAAATATCTTCCACATATATTGGAAGAAATTGGTTGGGGGTTATCTATTGCAAAAAAAAAAAGCCTTCACATTTTAGTAAATAAAAGAGTGTTAGTGATGGATGTACTGAGGTGAATGATTGAGGAAGAATTTTGTTTATCTTTGAAAAAATGAGATATGATCGGAAGAAACAATTTGGGTTTAATGGTGTTACTCTTTTACTTAATTGGTTGTGTTTAATCTAATAAGTTCTCTTATTTGTATTTTGACACTTCCTGTTCTTTCTTAACCAAATACCTAATCCTAACATTACAAGTCTCATTAAGTCCTATTGATCCAAAGTGGTGTATTTTTCCTTCATTAGTGGAGAGAGGTTTGAAAAGTGAGCTTATGCAGTTTGAGATTTCACCTTTTAGTTTGTGGATGTTGTGCATAATATTATCCAGGCATTATGGCTATTGGTTTGTGGTTTGATAGATGTTTAAGAGTCAATAACAAAAGTGACATTGGCATTTGAGATTTCTTAAAGCTTAGGTGACATTTAATTATTCTATGTATTGTGTGTTATTTACAATTTTTGAGACATTTGTGCAAATTAATTGTTGTGCGATTTTATTGTTTTGAGTTAGGATAATTTTAGGTAAGATGTTTGTGGGTATCATCACTGGAAGCCCTCACGAGACTACAACTCGTCCTACTAGGGCTACCTAGGGGTTTAAAGGCTTATTGCATACGCTTAATGTAATTTTGTAAATAGAATAAATTTTCTTTGAATTCTTCTTTTAATGTCTCCTTTGAATTTAATCATAGATCGCTTTTCTTGCTAGAGACTAGCAAGAAGCTGGTTCGGGGTTATTGATAAGAGTCAAATTATTACATTTTTGTTATGATTTAAATATTGATATTTGTGTGAAAATTGTGTTTATTTGATTATTTAATCCACAAATGTCATTTCACGAGTATTTCGTGTTTAAAGTGCAATTTCAGGTAAAATCATAATATTGGAGAAGTTTGGGACAAATTTCAATGACTGGGATTGAGTGACAATCAAGGAAAGAGAGTTTCAAGATTTAGAATTCCCGACGCCGGCGAGAATGCTGCAGCGAAATTTTCCTAAGAGCGCGAGTTTTGCATATTCAAAACTAGCCGCCGGCGAGATTATTTCGCCGCTGGCGAGACTATTTAGCCGCCGGCCAAATGAATCTCGCCGCCGGCGAGAACTGGAGATCCAACATTTTAGTTTTTTTTTCAGAAAGCTCGCCGCCGGCGAGTTTCGTCCGAAAACGCATTTTTTATGTCGTTTTGTTCCAAAATTGCCCCCAAAACCCTAGATCTATATATACCATAAGATAGAGAAAGAGGGGACGGCGGAGAAGACTAGGCAGAGGCGTTTTTGGAGGAAAGGAAGCCATTTTGGAGAGAAAGCTTGGAGAATCATGAAGGATTATCACCATTGTTGCTGCCAAGTGTTCATCTCCAAGAGTTCTTCATCTCTTCTCCTTAGCTTTCATTTTCTGCAGTTTATTCCGATTTTGTATTCATGGATTCAGTTGAGATAATAGTTGTTCTTATTTCTATTATGAACTAATTCATTTTTGCTAAGGCTATGATGTAGTTGAATCAAGAAAATCTGATTTCTTTTGTTATGGTTAATGAGTTCATTGTCTTCAAGTTGAGTATTTATTTCCATGCTTAATGCTTCTAAATTTCTGGCCAAGATTTACATGATTTGTTGCATTATATTGAGACCGAGAGGATATGTGTAATGAGTGCTTCTTGAGATAAATACCATATGTTGAATGCAAGTGTGAGACCTAATGCATGATGTATGTGGTTATTCTAGAAATTCCATAAATCATAATGTGCTCGTTTGTGATTAAATCTTCATAGAAATATAGTTGGTTATCATAGATAAGTAATTCTAATATAACTCGAGAGAGAGTATTAGATAAGTTTGGGTTTTTCAACCACACTTTTAGCTTTGATTCTCATATAACATGACTTGAAATCGGATTGAATTGATTCAGCGAAATCAAATGCCTTAGCGTTTTTAATCATTTGTGAACAACATTCAATTGTGTTCTTTGCATTTATTTATAAGTTAATTTGCCTCTTAAACAATTTCAACAATTTTTTTTCAAATAAAATTAGGATTAGTCAATTTCGGTACTTAGTAACGCCATTCCTTGTGGGTTCGACATCCGTACTTTTGCACACTTTATTACTTGAACGATTCGTGCACTTGCGAAAATACGCATCAAATTCCTTACTGATTCTTCTCAAAATTTTAAAAATAAAAGCTTAAAAGTTTGCCACCTATAGCCTATGCAAAACCATCTACACCAGGATAAGTGTTCAAACATACATAATATGTAACTTGATATAACAACATCCATGATCAATCATTAAAGTTCAAAACTCAAAATCTCATATAAATATTACATGTTTCAAAACTTTTCTTCAAAAAGAAATATTGTTAAACTTAGCTAGAGCACTTAGTACTCTAATCCTTCCTCTTTCTTCCTTTCTTCCTCTCCTTTCCTCACTCTACCTTACTTTTATTTTTCCTCTCCCTCACTTGGACGAAAATTCTAATGTTATAGGGGTGGGTTTTGCTTAAATAGACCACCAAATAATTCATCTTTCATGATCATGGGTCTACCTTATCACAATTTGGATACACTTGGTTGAATTTTTGGAAAACAAACAACTCATGTTCTTGTCTTCCTCTTCCTTAATCAAGATATGCATAGAAAAAAGGAGATTTGTATTTTGAAAATTATGATAATATGTTCTTAAGATAAGGGACAAGGTCCCTTTGATTTAGGGATTCATTTCCTTTTTCTTTTGTCTTAATCAATTATGATAGGTTTGCCTTTTTATGTGGCAAATTTCTAGCCCTTGAATCTCCATTATTTGGTTGAAATTATTTGTGTGGGATAGGAATTTTTTGTCCTAATGTCATGTATTATCTTACCACTTGCTAAAATTATGAGTGTAGGATAAAGATGTTTTGTCCTAAAGCCTAATGATGAGTGTAGGATATAGATGTTTTGTCCTAAAGCTTTGTATTATCGTACCACTTGCTAAATTTTTTTCTTAAAGCCATGTAACCTAATCTTTATTATATTTTCATCTGATTTATTTTATTTTATTTTTCCTCTTGGATTTGGGCTTATTCCTACCCATTTCCTTTGCTTTCGATAAAATTCTACCTTTCTTGGAGGGCTTGGACACATTTTCATAATTTTTTGGGTTATCGGTCCAATTTCTATATCCTAGTCCAAGTCTATGTTTTATTTCTTGTTTAGGTTATCCAATGGGCTTGCTAGAAACTTATGTGAAGAGGAAAAACTCTATATGAAGTGTCCATAGGTGAAAGCCCAATGTATGGGTGAATATATTAAACTTAGTAACTCTAATTCTTGAATTAGGAAAAATTACCCTAATCCAATGTTTTCTTGAAATTTTAAGACCTTTACTTGTTTCCAAAAATTTATCTTCCTTACCCAAGAATTTCACCTTTCTTTAGTATATTATTTCTAATTTTTCCTCTTAGGTTTTCTCTCTTTACCTATTCCATTCATGTTAGAACATTTCTATGCATACACGTAAGGTGAAAAATTTCTAAGGATTATATTTCCTTAGATATCTAAAAATTGTCTAAGAAATTTTATTTCCTTAATTAAATATTTATATACCTTAAAAAGAAACAAAATTAGGGATGTTACTTTGAATACTTTTGTATTTTTATTAATTTATAAAACGAAATTAGGGATGTTATATTTCTCTCCCCCTAAAAGATATTTTGTCCTCAAAATTTCAGAAATTACCTAATAAGAACAATTTCAAATATTTCTTCCTCATGACTTCTTCTAGCTCCTAAGTTGCTTTTTCTGGAGTCAAACCTTCCCACAACACCTTAACTAGGGGAATAGTTTTGTTCCACAATTGCATCACGTCAGTGTCCAATATATATGCTGGTACTAGTTGGTATGTCATGTTCTCCTTTATTTGGATTGGTTCATCTCGTATAACATGTGAGGAGTCTAGAACATACTTCTGGAGCTGTGATACATGGAAAACATTATGCAAGTTGGACAAATTAGGTGGGAGAGCAACTTGATATGCTGACATCCCTACTTTCTTCAAAATTTGGTAGGGTCCCAAAAATCGCTGATTTAGCTTTTTAGTCTTGAGAGACCTACCAACTCCAGTGGTCGGGGAAATTTTTAGAAATACATGGTCCCCTTCCTCAAATTCCAGAAGTCTATGTCTCTTATAATAGTAACTCTTTTGCCGACTCTGAGCTGTGAGCATTTTGTCTCGTATAATCCTAATTTGTTCAGTGGTTTGTTGAACTAGATCAGGATCCAACAAGTTCTTTTCTCCTACCTCAAACCAACATAGTGGAGATCGGCACTTGCTATTGTATAAAGCTTCGTAGGAGGCCATCTTAATACTGGAGTGATAACTATTATTATAAGCAAACTCTACTAAAGGTAGGTACTTATCCCATCCTTTACCTTGCTTTATAACACAGGCCCTTAACATGTCTTCTAGAGTTTGAATGGTCTGTTCTGTCTGCCTATCGGTCTGAGGATGATAGGCAGTACTAAACTGCAACTGGGTTCCAAAAGCTTCCTGCAACGCCTTCCAAAACCTCAATGTAAACCTTGGATCTCTATCAGAAATGATATTTAAGAAAATTCCATGTAGTCTAACTATTTCCTAGATGTACAACTGGGCCAATTTATCTAGTGAAAAGTTAATTTTTATGGGCAATAAGTGAGCAGATTTGGTTAATCTGTCAACTATTACCCAGATAAAGTCATGTCCTACTAAAGTCTTAGGCAAACCTACAACAAAGTCCATCGAGATACTGTCCCATTTCCATTTAGGGATCTCAAGAGGTTGTAGAAATTCCGCTGGCTTTTGATGCTCTACCTTCACTTTTTGACAAATTAGACATTTTGCCATAAGCTCAGCAATATCCTTTTTCATCCCTGGCCAACAATACATTCTCTTTAAGTCCTGGTACATTTTAGTGCATCCAGGATGGACAGTATATTTACTTTGAGGCACTTCCTATAGGATCTTAGTCCTCAACTCTCGTTCTTGAGGGACATAAATCCTTCCTTGATACATGATTGCTCCATCTTCCATGACAGAAAAATTGCCTTGATCTTTATGATCCTGTAAGTATTGGTCGTGAGCTTGTGCTTCTTTGATTTGGGCTCTAAGGTCACACCCTATACTTAAACCATTAATGATTAGCTTCTTTGAGAAAAAAGTAGTGTCCAGCTTCAAATTCTGAAACTCCTCTAGCATCTGCATCTCATATATCATCATCTGACCCATGTGCAGAGATTTTTGACTGAAGGCATCTGCTAGAACATTCGCCTTTCCTGGATGATACTTTATCTCAAAATTGTAGTCATTGAGGAATTCTACCCATCTTTATTGCCTCATATTTAACTCTTTCTGATCAAAGAGGTATTTAAGACTCTTATGATCACAATATACTTCAAAGGTTGCCCCGTACAAATAGTGTCGCCAAATCCTTAAGGTGAACACCACTACCGCCAATTCAAGATCATGGGTTGGATAGTTTCCTTCGTGGGGTCTCAGTTGCCTAGAGGCGTAAGCAACTACTCTCTTATCTTGCATCAGTATACACCCTAGTCCTTTCTTTGAAGCGTCACTATACACTTCAAAATGTCTTGTAGGGTCTGGAATGATTAAAACAGGAGGAGTGGTCAGTCTTGTCTTAAGCTTCTAGAAACTAACTTTACATTGATCAATCCATTTGAAAGGACTTCCCTTCCTGGTCAATTTAGTCAATGGCAAGGCTATACGAGAGAAGTTTTGTATAAACCTCCTGTAGTATCCTGCCAAACCTAGAAAACTTCGGACTTCCGTAACCGTCTTTAGTCTCTCCCATTGAATCACCACTTCCGTCTTACTAGGATCTACAGCTACCCCTCTATTAGATATGACATGTCCGAGAAACTTTACCTTTGATAGCCAAAATTCACACTTCTCCAATTTGGCATACAACTTTTTCTCTTTCAGCACTTGCAACACGATTCGGAGATATTGTTCATGTTTTTTCTCACTCTTAGAATATATCAAGATGTCATCAATGAATACTACCACAAATTGATCTAGGCAAGGTCGAAAAATGCGATTCATGTAATCCATGAAAATTGTAGGTGCATTTGTCAACTCGAAGGGCATTACGAGAAACTCATAGTGCCCATACCTAGTCCTGAAGGCTGTTTTTGGTACATCCTCCTCCTTAATCCTAATTTGATGGTATCTCGATCTCAAGTCAATTTTAGAAAAATTGGAGGCTCCCTTCAGTTGAGAGGATTTTTTTTATAGTCACTTTATGCAGCTGTCTGTAGTCTATACATAATCTCAAGCTCCTGTCTTTCTTTTTAACAAATAATATAGGAGCTCCCCAAGGCGATACACTTGGTCTAACGAATTGCTTGTCTAACAGTTCCTCCAACTATTTCTTGAGTTCATGTAGTTCTTTCGAAGCCATTCTATAAGGTGCAATAGAGATAGGCACTGTCCCAGATAAGAGATCAATAGAAAACTCTATCTCTCTCTTGGGAGGTAAACCTGGAATATCTGATGGAAATACTTCAGGAAACTCATTGACTATTGGGATTTCATCAAACTTCGATTTAACTTCTAGATTTGATAAGTGCAAAAGAATGTATCCAAGTACTCCATTCTTCAACTCCCTATTGACTTGATTGGCATTAAGCATCAATAATTGCATCTCCTCTTTGGAAATAGGAGGTAGAAATTCAATGGTCTTGTTGCAACAATTCAGCAAGACCCAATTTTTAGACATCCAGTCTAACCCTAGAATGACATCAATACCTTTTAAAGGTAGACAGATGAGCTCTACAAAAAAAGTTTTTTTCCTGAATAGTGACCTGGGAGTCCTTACATACAGAGGAAGTTAAGACCCTTTCCCCCGTGGGAGTTATGACAGATAGCTCATAGGAGGTTTCAAAAATAGGATACTGAAGCTCCCTAATACATTCTTCTGATTTAAATGAATGACTAGCACCAGAGTCAAACAAAACCATAAGAGCAAATCCATAGAAATAGCATGTATCTTGGATCATTTCAGGGGATTGAGTTGCCTCTTGGCCGTTCAGGGTGAAAACCCTTCCTTTCACTTAAGGCTTCTATTCCGGTTGCTTCCCCAAATGTTATGGGTAGTTCCTTGCAAAATGACCCTTCTGTCCGCAATTGAAGCAGACATCCTATCCCATGTATCATAGCCGATTTCCATGCATGTGTCCGCACTTAGTGCACTTGACTAGGGTGAGGTCTTGCTGGAAAGGTCGGGGACCTACAGTCATTGGTCTGCCAGTACCCTTTCCTTTTCCTCTAACATTTCTGCCATAGTTTTATGGACCATTCTTCCTTTTCTAGAAATTCTGTCTTTATTTCTCATCTTCCACTGCCCTCAAGCTCTTCTCTAGGAGTTTGCATTTATTTATCAGAGGTACAAACTCCCTTATCTCCATAGCTACAACAGCATTCCTTTTTTTGGGAGTCAATCCCGATTCGAACTTAACAGCCTTCCATGCTTCATCGAGGTTAAATCGCAGATAAGAGGAGAACTTAGACAACTCCATAAACTTCACGATGTACTGGTCTAAGTTCATGCTGCCCTATCTAAGTTGGAGAAATTCAATCTCCTTCTCCGCTTGCACAGTACTTGGGAAGTACTTTTCCAAGAAGATGTCTTTGAACCCCTGCCAAGTGATCTGCCTTCCCTGGTGAGCTAAAAGTTCTTTAGCTCCACACTGCCAATATTCTGCTTCATCTTTTAGCATATATGTAGCAAAGATTACTTGCTGCTCCTCAGTACAGCCCATCACTTCAAAGATTTTCTCTAACTCCCTTATCCATCTTTCAGCTACAATAGGGACAAAGCCGCCTTGAAAATAAGGTGACCTAGTCCTCAGGAACTCAGATATGCCGTTATCATTTCCAGCCATCCGGTTGTTAGCACCATTCACACCATTTGAGTTATTAGCATTCTGAAGATATTGTAGAATTTGATTAGTGGTCATGACTTGGTCTCGAATTGCCGTGGCCAGGTTATGTAAGGTCTCCTCCGCATTGTTTGCCGGATTCCTCCTTGGTGGTGCCATTTCCTACTGTGGCAAAAGTAAAGTTATGCTACTATTGAGTTGATCAAGCCCAATAGTTAGTTTCAAAAATATTTAATAGCAGTCATAACACCACGGCATATAGATAGGAAACACTAGTAATTTCTTACCGATATGAAATCATTGATACCCCTACACAGCACAACCACAACATACTCAAGACACTATAAGATCGATTCAGATAACCATCCACCCACTGGCCATCTAGGATTGACCTGCTTCGATACCAATTATGTAACAACTCCATTTAAGTAACAATTTTTTTTTAAATACCATGAAGTTATTACCTCGTTACAACTTAACTCAAAATAACATTTATTTAATTTATACAATACAGAGTTTAAATACATATCATTAATCAATAACATTCGTACAAAAGTCTAACACCTATACAATTACATTTTATTCATCCCTGTTGACCAGTTCCGGAGATACGGGTGCGGGTGGTTGCACCTTCACCGGGATCTTAGTCAACTCGATCATAGACACCATATATATTACTCGAATCAGCTCAAAATAAAGTAACTCGATCCAACATATGCTAAAAGCCAGTTCCATAGAGAACATCTGCATAATTATTCTTCTGAACATGACATGGAAATATAATGAGAATTAAATCCCAGTAAGTTAAACAATAAATCATCATCAATATAGCTCATTGCGTCATGTTCATCTGTATAAACTACAACAAATATCTTTGGTCACATGAATGCACTATATCTATGCACATGAGAATCGTACAATAATGACATGTATGACAGGATTAACTATTTTCATAATATAATATGATGACTATCAATTTATTCTCATATCAAGCTACCCCGGTCAAGGTGAGTATTTTCTACTCTCTGGTACGGGCTTTTCTCACTCCGTCTGATATGGCACACTTTCTCTTTCTTCTCTCATTAGCATAATCATAACCGTTGGTAGGGCGTCCCCTACTGGTGCACCACACAGATCGCCATGTGACAGTGCTTATTTCTTTTCTTTTTACATTAATAGCCAAAAATATGATTTCAAAAACAAGTATGTTCATTATACTCACATACCATAATGTTTCATCAAAATATTTCCATGTCAAAAATTACACACTTAGAATGGTAAGAAGTTCATTCATTAGCAATGGCTATACCATCTTCTAGTCATTTATTATTTTCATTTATAAGATTCTTCTTCTTTTTAAAATATTAATTTTATTCCTTTATTTTCTTGTTGCAGGTTTTCATCCTATCTGACATTCTCTTACTAATCAGAGCATAACTCCCTCAATTTAACTCCTATTTAGGTGATCTTGGTGTTAATTTACAGCTACAACAATATCTAAAACTATTATGTTGAGTAGTTTAGCAAAAAATTAAGAAATCATGGTGATATTACTCCCTCAAAGTATAGGTTATTTCTTCTCGGGTAAGTTCTGACCTCTACCTACTAATCTGTCCATATCTCCCTCATAAGAATTCCAAATTGAGTGATTCCAGTGGATTAAATTCCATGACACATACAGCGATAATTTTTATCTTAACCATTTATTTTAATTCACTATAGAATGTTCACAGAAATCAAAACACTGAAGCTATCTTAACATATTATTTCCTGATTATCCATTTTCTGACCTTCGGTTACTAATCGAACCATATCTACCACAGATGGACTCTACATTGCATGATTCCAGTGGCTATAAATCCGTGAGACATAGATATACATTTGTTATGTTAACCATTTGTTTTAATTCCCTATAGAATGTTCCCATAAATTTAAACACAAAAGCTATCCTAACATATTCTTCCCGGATTAACCATTTTCTGACCTTTGCTTACTAATCAAACCATATCTACCTCATATGGACTCTATATTGAATGATTCCAGTGGCTAAAAATCCGTGAGACATAGTTCTACATTTGTTATGTTAACCATTGGTTTTAATTCCCTATATAATGTTCCCAAAAATTAAAACATAGAAGCTATCCTAACATATTCTTCCCTGATTAACCATTTTCTTACCTTTGCTTACTAATTAGACCATATCTAACTCATATGGACTCTAAATTGAATGATTCCAATGGCTTAAAATCTGTGAGACATAGTTCTACATTTGTTATGTTAACCATTTGTTTTAATTCCTTACTAATTCTTCTAAAAGTTTTAAAAATAGAAGCTTAATAGTTTGCCACCCATAGCCATACCTATGCAGAACTATCTACACCAGCCTAAGTGTTCAAACATACATAATATGTAACATGATATAGCAACATCCATGACCAATCATTAAAGTTCAAAAATCAAAATCTCATATAAATATTACAAGTTTCAAAACTTTTCTTCAAAAAGAAATATTATTAAACTTACCTGGAGCACTTGGTCCTCTAGACTTCTCCTTCCTCTTTCTTCCTATCTTCCTCTCCTTTCCTCACTCTACCTTACTTCTATTTTTCCTCTCCCTCACTTGGACAAAAATTATAATGTTATAGGGGTGGGTTTTGTTTAAATAGACCACCAAATAATTCACCTTTCATGATCATGGGTCTACCTTATCACAATTAGGATACACTTGGTTGAATTTTTGGAAAACAAACAACTCATGTTCTTGTCAAGATATGCATAGGAAAAGGAGATTTGTATTTTTAAAATTATGATAATATGTTCTTAAGATAAGGGACAAGGTCCCTTTGATTTAGGGATTCATTTCCTTTTTCTTTTGTCTTAATCAATTATGATAGGTTTTCCTTTTTAGGTGGCAAATTTCTAGGCCTTGAATCTCCATTATTTGGTTGAAATTATTTGTGTGGGATAGGAATTTTTTGTCCTAATGTCATGTATTATCATACCACTTGCTAAAATTATGAGTGTAGGATATAGATGTTTTGTCCTAAAACCTAATAATGAGTGTAGGATATAGATGTTTTGTCCTAAAGCCTTGTATTATCATACCACTTGCTAAATTTTTGTCTTAAAGCCATGTAACCTATTCTTTATTATATTGTCACATGATTTTTTTTTCCTCTTGGATTTGGGCTTATTCCTACCCATTTCCTTTGCTTTGGATAAAATTCTACCTTTCTTGGAGGGCTTGGACACATTTTCATAATTGTTTGGGCTATCGGTCCAATTTCTATATCCTAGTCCAAGTCTATGTTTTATTTCTTGTTTAGGTTATCCAATGGGCTTGCTAGAAACTTATGTGAAGTGGAAAAACTCTATATGAAGTGTCCATAGGTGAAAGCCCAATGTATGGGTGAATATGTTAAACTTAGTAACTCTACTTCTTGAATTAGGAAAAATTACCCTAATCCAATGTTTTCTTGAAATTTTAAGACCTTTACTTGTTTCCAAAAATTTATCTTCCTTACCCAAGAATTTCACATTTCTTTAGTATATTATTTCTAATTTTTCCTCTTAGGTTTTCTCTCTTTACCTATTCCATTAATGTTAGAACATTTCTATGCATACACGTAAGGTGAAGAATTTCTTAGGATTATATTTCCTTAGTTATCTAAAAATTTTCTAAGAAATTTTTTTCCTTAATTAAATATTTATGTACCTTAAAAAGAAACGAAATTAGGGATGTCACTTTGAATACTTTTGTATTTTTATTAATTCATGAAACAAAATTAGGGATGTTACGAATATCCCACTTTTAGATGTTATTAAACAAGTACCTCGTTATGTTAAATTTTTGAAAGAATTGTGAAAACTAAGAGGAAGCAGAAACTTAAGGGATGTGAAATGGTTATAGTAGGGGAGAATGTTTCTATAATCATGTAAATATCATGGTATGTTTACCATCCCTTGTAAGATAGGTGACACTAGATTTGAGAAGGTCATGCTACATTTAGGAGCATCTATTAATGTCATGACATATTTTGTTTATGCTTCTTTGAAACTTCAAACTTTGAATGAAATAGTGATGTGATTCAATTAGCTGATAAATCTAATAATACATATCCTGAGGGTGTAATTACGGATAATCTTGTGCAAGTGAATGATTTGATTTTTCTTGCTGATTTTTGTATGCTTAATATGAAGAATAGTGATCAAACTACTACTTTTTTGTTAGGAATACCATTTAAAAAAAACTCTTAAGACTCAAATAGATGTTCCTAATGCCATACATACCATGGAATTTGATGGTGAAATTATTAAATTTAATATTTAGAATGCCAAGAAATATTCTACTAATGATGATAATCATGTCTATTATATTAATTTGATTAATTCCTTTGCATAGGATGTTGTTGAACTTGTTAGGAAAGATGGATTAGAAGTGGCCATTAACAAATCTCTTGAGAAAGAGATAAAGGAGTGGACCTTAAGCATTGAATTGCAGCAGAATGTTGTAGCATTGATTGATTCTCTAAAAATACAACAATCGGGTAACACTCATTATAACATATTACCTGTTTCTATAGTGAAATCTTCACCCTCTATTGTGCAATCCCTTATCCTAAATTTTAGGCCCCTCCTTAGTCACCTTAAGTATGTCTTCCTTGGAGAAGGAGGAACATTATCAATGATCATATCTATAAGCTAAATGCATGACAAGAAAAGATATCCAAGTCCTTAAAGAGCATAAGATAATAATCAATCAAATAATTGCAAATATTAAAGGAATTGACCCATCCACATGTATGCATCGTATCTTACTTAAAGAGAAAGCAAAGCCATCCCTTGGTTTGTCTAAACCTCAAAGAGATAAGATCAAAAGTGATGCCAAATGCCATTCATAGCTTTGTTTATTTCCAGGTAAGTTGTGTTCTCATTGGATTGGACCTTTAGTTTTAATAATATTTTTACTCATGGTGCACTTGAATTTCAAAGTTTATCAACCTCCAAAGTATTTAGGATCAAAGTGAACCTTGAGGATCCAATTCACACTAATTAAAGAAGCATTATGTCGAGCCAACGATAATAAGCAAAGGCATTACTTAGGTGGCAACCCAAGAGGAGTATCGTTCCTTTTCATTTTCTTATTTTTGGACTTTTATTTTGATCAATTTAACCTCTTCTTTGTATTTTATCTTACATTGGGTGTTTTAAATATAGACGAGTGGATTTAGGTTATGTTTTACAAGTTCCATTTTAATAGAAGAGCGAGAAGAAGAAGAAAATTGAGTCTTTCTCCTTGTGTTTATGGTTTTCAACAAAATTTGGATATGTAAGTCATAAGTAAGACTCAATTAGTGGATAAATTTCATAACTTGATTGAATAAGTGATCTTGTAAATTAACTAGTCTAAGTAATTTTGTTTAAGAATGATAGTGGATAAATTTAGTAGACAAAAGCTAGTGAGATTTTAAGCCTATAGAATGACACATTTATATCAATCTCACTAAATTATTTTATGAGAGATATTTTTCAACAAATTTGTTTCTTTAGAACTTACATTGATTCTTTCAAGATCATATTGACACATGCTTGAATGAACGTGATTAAGGTATTCTTTATTATAAGATACATAGACAAATAACCTACCTAATTAATTTTTCCTTTTGTTAAACCCCTTTAAGCTTTATTGTTTTCGTTTTTGTGAAACCATATAAGTCTAAAACCTAAAAACCAATGTCTTTATCTAAGCCATAGAGTTGGAGAAGCATTATTCATCATTGTGATATGTATGGGTATGCCAGAAATAAATTTGGGGGTGTCCAGATTTGTGGTATGGCTATAATTAGTGAAAAGGGACATATTTTCATTTTCAATTGGTGAGTTCCATTATGGATTTTAGAAGAAAAAAAAAAGAAGAAAAATAAATAAAAGAAAGAAAAAGAAAATTGTGAAGGAGAAATTTGTTTTTACATATCTATATTCATAACACCTCCTAAAAATCCAAGAAAGGGGTGTGTCTATATGAAATATATACAAAGGTGGAAGTTGTTAATAGTGCAATTAAAAGGTATTCTTTTAGGCAATCTATTTCTCATTGTAAGTTTTACATGGTTAATTTCCTTAAAACCAAAGTGAAGAAGCTACTAAATAGAGTATTTTATTTTACATATCTTATGTTTATTTGAGCTTAAGTTGATTTATTTTTGCTCCATTAATTTCAATGGATTCTAAGCTACATCCCTAAATAATTCTTACCTTGATCCTAAACTCTGTTATGTCCCTTGAAAAGTCCTTATAATTTGTGTTATACTTGTGATCCAAGCGATGGAGAATAAGAAGATATGGAAGCTTGGAAAAACATTACCATTAAAACGAATTTGAGCAAAAAACATACCCTTCAAACACATTAGGCCAAGTGTCTATTCCTGTAAGGGTCTACATATTTAGTTTACTCTATCTTCAAGTGAAAATACTCACTAAGTAATTGTAAAGAATATTTGTTCATGATAAGTTATGAGTTTTAAAATGTTTGATTGTTCTTTGATTGATGGCATTGCAACCTTGATGTTTATGGAATAATGAATTTTAGTTTTACCCAACGACGGGCAAAGGTTAAATGTGGGGAATTTGTTGTCATTGTAAAATGTTATGCTTTTATCCATTGATGCTTAGTCTTTTATATGCTTTTAGTTCCTAAATACACTCATTATTCTTATATTATGATTTAGAAAGCACTTAGAAGTATTATGTGCAAAAAATATTTGATTTGAAGGAAATTAGGGCAAAGAAGCCAAAGATACATAAATTCAAGACAAAATGTCCATTGTCACAATGGTGGAAGCTACCATCACGATGGCAAAATTGGTAGAAAAAGTGAAGGATTCTAGTAACTTAGCATCGTATAACATCCCCATTTTATTTCATTAAATAATACATAAATATAATATTAAGAAAATTTAGAAAAATTGTTAAAGAAATACACTATGGTAAAAACACTCAAATGCCAAAATGGCTTAAATAACTAATGAAGAAGACTAGCTAGAGTCATTTTCATGATGTGGAAAGAGAAGAGTTAGTTCTATTATATTTAGAAATATAGCTATAGGTAATAAAGTGAAGATTTTTATTTAGGAAATTTTAAGGGAGAAATTAGAATTTCCACAATTCTCTAGGGCTAAAACAATGCATAAGACATTAAGCTAGGGGAATTGTAGCTCTAGAACTAATTATTATCCCTCCAATAGAGAATTAAAGCATTTGGAGCAATTAGGAAAGATAAACAAAGCCTAATCTAATGGAAGGTTAGAATGTAATGGAGTGGCAAACTATTAAATAAGGAATAGTTGGGAGACATGGTAGAGTATTGACCAAGTAAACATTTTTTTAATATTTTCTAGGCAGACTTGGGGAGGAAGTTGACCAAGGAATTAGGGGGAGGGGAGTTTAGCCAAGAAAAGAGAAAAGAGGAGAGAAAAATTGTGAGCCAAAGGAGAGAAAGAGAGGAGGAAAGAAAAAGCAAAGCGAAAGGGACACAAGGTAAATTACTATGCATATAACCCTTTTAATCTTCTAATTTATTCATGTTAGGCTTCTCAAAATTGGTCATTTGATGGTGTAAAAGTTTAGAATTTGGGGAAGAAGAGAAACTAAGTGGCAACAAAGGCAATGGTGATTAAGGAGAAGTAAAGGAACTCTTGCTAGTAGATAAGATAAGCTACATTTTGGTAGGTTTAACAATAATATTTGATTGAAATTCCATGTCTTTTGGAAGATTTAAAAGTGCTTCAAATCTTATAATTCGATGATACATGATATATATTTATAATTAGCCTTGTAGAGTGAAGGTTTAGATGCATATGTAATACATATATTGTGTTAATATTTGGCTAGTAATAGATGGTTCAGAGAGTTAAAATTTATGCTGAGTTTGGAAAAGTGTTCAACACAAAATTTGTGACCCTATATTTTAATATTCTATAGCCTTTAAAATCACCTTAATCGAATCATATATGAGAGAGTTATGCTTTGGTGAGTAATGAGATGTTAGATCCATCGTGAATTGTCACAACACTGATTTTTGGGCACTACTACACCATTATTTCTCTAGAGTTTGTCAAAGTGATCAATAGAAAAGTTGTAGATTGTTTTTTTATATTTTCATAGTCTCTTGAATCGCCCTAATTGGAGTTATTATGAGATATTTATAATCTGATTAGTAAGGAAAGGTTAGGACACAGCTAAGCTGTGCTTCAAGCTGGTTTGAGAACCTAGAGCATGTCTGAGACAGCTTTAAGCATGATTGTGTCACAAGGCATGGCCGGGCATTTCTTAATGTTGTGTTGGCTATATATTTTTTGCACATTTTAGGAGATTATGTTGACATTAAAAAGGGATACTCTTACAACCAAAATTCCATATCATTAATTTTCACCTTTCCCAGCATAAGTGTGATGGAACGAATAATGTATGCACCTTGCACTGATATATGTTGGATAAATGATTTGAGATATTGAAATGAGTTATTTGAGCTACATGATATCAGTGACAAGCATGGATGTTATATACTCATACTCTGATGATGATGATTCGAAAAAGGATATTGTACATCTGGCTTAATTTGAAAAAGACAATGAAAAATATTATCAGGATGACCCTAGCAATAGCAAGGTGATTGGGGAACTATTTGGATGACCCTTGCAATAGCAAGGTGACCAATAAGGGTTGTATGGCTTTTGTGACAGTATCGAATAAGGGACGCCCTATTAGTTTGAGTGAGCCGATGAGGAGTATGGCCACTCCAACCTTGTAACAATGTTATGTAAGTATCGGGTGAGAGAATGGCTCGCATTACCTTGTTACTCAGATAAAGATAAATGAAAGAGGAAGAAACCATTATGTATAATTATCTGTTATACTGAATATGCGATAATCAAATACTTATACATAACATGCCTTTATCATTATATATGAATTTTTTATGAATCTATGACACATGGCTGGTGTAACAACTCCATTTTTTTACACACACACACACACACACACATATATACATACATACATACACATATATATATATATATATATATATATATATATATATTTGTAAAATCCCATAAAGTCATTACCTCTATACTTCTAACTATTTAACTCATAATAATATTCAATTAAATTAACCAAGCATAATTAAGGTTTATGGTATACCATTAACATTGATACAATTCTGGGTTCACATACACATTATTAATTAAAAACGTCCGTACAAAAGTCAAACACATATATGTCTACATCTTATTCATCCATATTGACCAATTTTGGGGATATGGGTGTAGGTGGTTGCACCATCACCGAGATCTTACCCAACTCGACCTAACGTACGCTAAAAGCCAGTCATAGAGAATATATACATATTTAGTCTTCTAAACATAATACGAAAATATAGTGATAGTTAAATCTTAGTAGGCTCAACAATAAATCATAATTATCATCAATATATCTCATCATGTCATGTTCATCTGTATAAGCTACAACAAATATCTTAGGTCACATGAATGCACTTTATCTATGCACATGAAAATCATACAATAATGACATATATGGCATGAATAACAATTTTCAAAATGTCATGATGGCTATCAACTTATTTTCGTATCAAGCTACCCTGATTAGGGTGAATACTTTCTACTCTCCGGTACGGACTTTTCTTGCTCCATCCAACATGGCACACTTTCTCTTTCATTTCTCATTATCATAGTCATAGTCATGAGTAGGGCATCCCCTACTAGTGCACCACATGGACCGCCATGTGACATTAATAGCCAAAAATATGATTTCAATAACAAGTATGTTCATTATACTTACATGCCATAATTTATAATCAAAGCATAATCATTTTCAAATATCACTTTATAATATATTTCTATGTCAAAGTTACACACTTAAGATGGTAAGGAGTTCATGCAATAACAATGGCTAGGGCATACACTAGTCATTTATTATTTTCATTTATAAGATTCTTCTTCTTTCTTAAATATTATTTTCATCTCTCACTAATCAGAGCATAACTCCATCATTTTAACTCCGATTGAGGTGATCTTGGTGTCAATTTAAAGTTAAGACAATCCTCGAACTCTTATGTTGAACATTTTAGTGAAATCGTAAGGAATTTTGGTGTTATTGCTCCCTTAAATTCAATGTTATTTCTTTTTGGGTAGGTTCTGACCTCTACTTACTAATCCGACCTTATCTTCCTCCTATGGACTCAAAATTAAGTGATTCCAATGGCCAAAAATTCGTGAGTCATATATCTATATTTTTAGTGTTAACCATTTCTTTCAAATCCGTACAAATTGTTCCCAAAAATTCAAACACATAAGCTTACCTAATAGATTCTTCCTTGGTTAACTAGTTTCTGACCACTACTTACTAATCTAACCATATCTTCCTCATATGGATTCCAAGTTGAATGATTCCAAGTTGAAGCTTAGAGTATGGTTGTGTTACAGGACTCGTCTAGGCTGTGTTGGGAGTTGGTAAAGTTTATTTTCAATAATTTTCTGCCCTAAGTGAACCTCATTAACTATAGGGAAATAATAGAAACTAAATTGAAGAAAAATGCCCTATAATATTTGTGAGAACATATGTTGGAAATGATGTAAGTAGGAGGAAAGTGACTAGAGGTCAAACATAAAGAAAATAAAAAGATGAAAATAATATTTAAGAAAGAAGAAGAATCTCATAAATGAAAATAATAAATGACTAGTGTATGCCCTAGCCATTGCCACTGAATAAATTCTTTACCATCTTAAGTGTGCGATTTTGACATGGAAATAATTTAAAATTAATATTTGAAAAAGATTATGTTCATGGCATGCTTGTATTTTTCCAATGATCTTTGGAAGTGAATATTCTTTGATGATAAATTATGGCATGTGAACATACTTGTTATTGAAATCATATTTTTGGCTACTAATGTGAAAAGAAAAGAAAAGAAAAGAGAAAAGCCCATACTGAAGAGTAGAAAGTACTCACTCTGACCAAGATAACTTGATATAAAAATAAGTTTATGGCCATCATAAGATATTCTAAGAATAGTTATTCATGTCATATATGTCATTACTGCACGATTTTTAAGTGCATAGATAAAGTGTATTCATGTGACCTAAGATATTTATTGTAGCTTATACAGATGAACATGATGTGACGAGTAATATTAATGATGATTATGATTTAGTGCTAAACTTACTAGAATTTAATTCCCACTATATTTTCATATCATATTCAAAAAACTAAGTTATTCATATTTTTCTATGGCTCTGGCTTTTAGTGCACGTTGGATTAAGTTACTCTATTTTGGACAGATCCCATAAAATAATAAGGTGTTTGTGGTCGAGTTGGCTAAGATCCCGGTGAAGGTGCAATCACCTGCACCAATATCTCTAGAATTGGTCATCATGAATAAATAAGATGTAGATATTTATGTGTTTATTTTTGTACGGACGTTTTGATTAATGATGTATATGTGAACTTAGAATTGTATTGGTGTTAATGGTAGACCTTAAACCTTGATTATGCTTGGATTAAATTAATTGAATGTTATTATGAGTTAAGTAATTAGAAGTAAAGAAGTAATGACTTCATGGGACTTTACAAATATATATAAAAAAATAGAGTTGTTATAGTTTCTAAAGGCTACAGTATCGTAAGGGTGGAATCCTATAATTATGACACTAAAATGAATAGTGGTTTAACTATGACTCTAAGACCTTCACTTTCGTGATGATGTCTCATGGCATTGCGATGCTAGTACGGTAAATCTATTTTTCAATACATAAGTTAGGGTTTAAATTTAGAAAACTTTTGTTAGACCTCTTTCCCCTTCATCTTCTTTAGCTTTTCTTTTGAGTTTTATCATGGCTCTGCATGGCTAAGTTTCTTTTATTTGTTGAGAAAGACTGAAACCTCATAATTGATATACTATGATATTTGAATTCACTCTTAATTTTCAATTCATGATTTGAGTATCGATTGTTCTTTTGTGTTTATTCATATAATTATTTTCTTTAATTGCTAGAAAGGCCTTTTAGTTTATTATTCAATATAATTTATTACTAAATTAGATATCAAATTTGTAATTGTTTGATCCTCTAATTTGTGAAGAAAATAGGGTTTAATGATTTTCTATGTCAAGAATTAATAGATCCTAGGAAGAACACTTGACTAAATTAAATGGAATCTTGTGCTTCTGTTTTTTTAGCGTCACTTATCTCTCTAGTCCATAAAGCTACTATTACATTAAACCTTTAGCGCTTGTTTGGGGTTGTTTAGTAGTGAGAACTAATTGGATTGCTTGTTTTCTAATTAACTGAAACTAAGGAGGGATAGGAAAATAGTTCTAATGGTGAATATTTGAAGTATAAATTGATATATCTTGTACAGACAATTAGTGGTAAAATTCTAGTAGTGGATGTTGACCCAGACCGATGCACATTTTATTTGGTTGATTTAACTTAATTGTTCTTTTAACTCTACTTTCCTTATTTTTGAAACCTTATTCTTTGTTTAAAAGAGCATGAACCATATTACACATTCTCTATGGAATCAACTTTTTCTCATGCTACTACAAGTAATCCTTAAGGAGTATAGGCTTTATTTTTGGGCACCTACATAGCATGCCACCATTATTGAATATCTCTCCCTTAATCTTAGATAGGTCATCTGAGGGTTTTCCATGGTTCATTGCTATGCTTACGCATTAGGTTACCCTTCTCTAAAAGCTCTACAAGACCATCTACCATTATACTTCAATTGGTATAGTTTATTACCCAAAAATGCTGGGATGCAATCTCCTAAAGAGGGAAGTCCAATGAATAATGGAAGGTTTCTTATGCTAGTGGCCTCCCTCTTTTGTTGAGTAGAATTAGGGCTTGGGGGAAATAGGTTTTGAGCCTCGGTTACATTCATTTGGTGTGCAAAGGAGAGAAAGTTTGGGATGGATGTTTGGTTATTTAGAGCTTCAGCCAAAAGGTGAGTTGAGTTTTCCTTTTAAATTCTGTGGTGACTTTACAAAGTCGTCATTGAAAGCATTCTTTGAAAACTCAAAAGTTGCCACATAAGACTTTCAATGGAGACTTATGTCAACACCTACTAACTAACATCTTATTTCATACATCCAAAGCATAGAATATTCCCCTTAAAACCTTTAGTTATTATATATATACATATATATATATATATATATAAAAAAAAATTTCTTATCTATAAATTTCTAACAATGTCTACCCAGCCCACAAATTCATCCATTTACTTATATTGTTAGTTTTCTTTCTTGGATAAGCATGCAAGTGCTTCAGGCTATTCCAAGCATTTTCAAATTTCATTTCCTTATAGGCAACTAACTAGGCATGATATGCATTACTTACAACAAAAAGGCTCTCACACCATAATGAAAAGTGTACAATCCATAACTTATTTTACATCACATTATAAGTTGTCTAAAAGGGACTTGGCACTCAACTAAGCCATCCCACATATATTACACAACCAAAGAAAATACAATACATATCCATATTCATATGAGTCAACCTTGAGACCCTTGTTATTCACTTCTTGCTGGAGTACCTGGAATGTGATTATGTGGACATAAAAAGATGAGATGACAATCTCAATAGCTAGCAAATTTTTCAGAAAAACAATATACGTTCCATTCCTTAAAACATCTCAATTTATTTCACTGAAACATAAGCACTGACCATACATACATACATCATTTGGTCACACTAGGGACCCATAATATTTTGGTCTACTTACCCAATGCAGTCCCATACCAGCAAAAGGGTTATGCATCTCTTATTATTGGCCAATACGTGAGGGAAATGGGACTTACTTGGGACATTTTAGACAACTCTTAATTCCCAAAAATGCATACATAACATATCTTTAGACCATCATTCATCATAGCATAAAAGTTAGGCAACTAGTGAAATTGATATATTCAAGCTCATAAACATCAAGAGTGTTTTAAGGAAAAGCTAGCTACCTCAATTCTTGCACAATCACTTCCTTTCCAAGGCTGCCAAGGTTACAACTAGCTACTCAAACTAAAACATATAAGATCTTTCGATTAATGCATGCATATTAGCACCTAAAATCATAAGCTTCTAGTTTAAGAGCTTTTGCTCCCCAAAACAAAACTATGATTCTGTTTAGATTTGGGATTATTATTAAATAAATAAAAAGTCCTTTAAAAATTCTAAAATTTTCCATGGAGGTTTCTTTACATGTCTATTTTATTTTATGGTTCTCTCAGCCCCTAACTCTTACATTCACCCCAAGAACTACCTCCATAACCCAGAACAGTGCAAATTGGTTTCAATTCCATTTCTATTATCTTTTCCATTCCTTTGGATGGGTAAAACTTCTTCAAAATTTGTGATATTTTATGGAGAATCATATATATGTTATATAATCACCATAAAAATTTCAAGTAAAAAATAATTCATTTGGCCCCTCAAATAACACATTTTTTATGGTTGTCCCCAGTTCTGGTATGTTCTGACTCACTTCCTGTCCCACCGAATTTCCATATTTTATTATATGTCTTAACCTACCCAAAAATCTCTAAATTTTGGTGCAGTCCTTAACTAGGATTCCTATATCATTTCATAAAATTTTCATACAAAAATTCAACATTTAACCCATACAATGTTTAGTATTTCCATCAACAGCCTAAGATGTCCAGCAGATTGTTTTCAGAAATGTTTTGATTGTAAATTGCCTATTTTTAAGTTCTAAAAAATCATGAAATTTTCCATAATTGATTATCAATATTTCAATACTTTTCTCACCAAATATTATAAAATTTAAAGACCATTTACCCAATCAAATAATCCAAGAACACAGGACCAAAAACATTTAGGTGCATAATGTGTGGTGCTTCAGCATGTTTGTTACTTATATGGCAAAGATTGTTCCCTGCCATAAGAGTTTCATGTTTTCAACTTTAACATCTTGCATCTCATGCTTAAGAATTACCCATACAGAACCCAAAATAACCTCAACTCACTACAAACCAACTTTCCTCAAGAGGGGAAACTCACTTTGTGCAAAAATACTCCTATGGCTCTAAAATTTTAGCTTACTTCTCCTTTTGGTTTCCCTTGCAACTTAGCTACTTTTTTTCTGGTTTCTCTCTCCCTTTGGATCTAATTTTTCTGGCTGCCTTCTCTAGGTCCAGATTGCATGAGGAATGGGATTTGAATTTGCTGCCCAAAATAATACCTAGACAGCATAATTCTTGGCCATTGATTTCCACCACTCAAGAGGAAAAAGAAGGGTTGTGTTTTGCAGGGATTCCCTTGTGTTTTTGTAGGGATTCCTATGTGGTTTCTATAGGGAAGGTGTGAGGATATAGAGCATGGCATGGGGCAGCAGCCTTTGCATTATTATTTTTTATTGTGGGAAAAAATATTGCTGAAGTGAGTGGCTGTTTCTTGGCTGCAATGTGGCTGAAATATTTATGGCCATGTGGCAAGATTTTCTTGCTGAAAGGTGGCAATTTCCTTGGCTAATTTTGGTTGAAGTTTTTGTGGCTATGTGGCATGCTTTGGTAGGTGCAAGGTGGCTACAATTCTGTGGGCAATGGGGCATGCTTTGGTAGGTACAAAGTGGCTACAATTTTGTGGCCAATGTGGCTTGCTATATGGCTACAACTTTGTGGGCAATGTGCATGCTTTGGTAGGTGTAAGGTGGCTGCAATTTTGTGGCCAATGTGACATGCTATGTGGTTGCAACTTTGTGGGCAATGTGGCATACTTTGGTAGGTGCAAGATGGCTGTAAAGTGACTATAATTTATGGCCAATGTGGCATGCTATGTGGCTGTAACTTTGTAGGCAATGTGGCATGTTTTGGTAGGAGTAAGGTGGCTGTAATTTTGTGGGCAATGTGGCATACTTTAGTAAGTGCAAGGTGGCTACAATTTTGTGGCCAATGTGTCATGCTATGTGGGTGCAAATTTGTAGGAAATGTGGCATCCTTTGGTAGGTGCAAAATGGCTGAAATTTAGTGGCCAATATGGCATGCTATATGACTAAAATTTTGTGGTGCTACTTGGCAACTCCTTAGTTGTTTTTAATATAGCCTTAATTAACTACTAATCCTAGATTAATAATGTCTTAAAAATGTATTTGTATCTTCTCCCCATCCATTATGCTCTTAAGAATTTTATTTATATGATTCATGATTAACTATATGTCACCTATTTTATAAATGCCTTATTGTTACGTAACTAAGCATTTTAATTCTTTGTCATATGTATTTTCTACTTATTCTTTGATTTATCTAACTTTATTAGAGATTTAGGATGTTACATTTCCTTCCCCCTTAAAAGAATTTTGTCAACAAAATTTAACATACCTTATTCAAACAGATGTGGATAGGTCCTCTTTATTTCTTCTTCTGTCTCCCAAGTTGCTTCCTCAGAGGATAATCGCTTCCAGACCACTTCAATCAGAAGGATGTTCTTATTCCTCAACTGTTTAGTCTTAACATCAATGATCCAATCTAGCCTTACAGTGTATGACAAATTATCTTGTAAATGCATTGATTCATGCTCTATGATATGTGAAGGGCCTAGGTTATACTTTTTAAGCTGGAAAACATGAAATAAATCATGAATCAGAGAAAGGTTTGAAGGAAGTGCAAGTTTATAAGCTACTAATTCGATCCGATTAAGAATTTAGAAAGGATCGATGTACTTGGGAATGAACTTTTTGGTTTTCAAAGACCTCCCCACACCCGTGAACATAGTTACCTTAAGGAAATTATGGTCACCTATTTCAAATTCTAAGGGCCTTCTTCTTTTATCTGCATAGCTCTTTTGTCTACTTTGGGCAGCTAACAGTCTCTCTCTGATAAGTTCAATGTGCCTTGTGGTTTCATTAACCAAATCAGGGCCTAGAAGACTCCTCTCCCCTAGCTCTACCAAACACAGAGGTGACCTGCACTTTCTTCCAAACAAATCTTCAAAGGGAGCCATCTAGATACTGGAATGATAACTATTATTATAAGCAAATTCAGCTAAAGGTAAGTTACACATCCCAGTTCCCTTTCATTTCTACCACACAAGCCCTAAGCATATCTTCGAAAGTTTGAATTTTTCTCTCAGTCTGCACATTAGTTTGTGGATGGTAGGTCATGCTAAACCAAAGTTTAGTACCTAAGGCATCTTGCAAAGATCTTTAAAATTTAGAAGTAAACCTGGGGTCTCGATTAGAAATAATACTAGTAGCTATCTCGTGGAGTCTAACAATTTCATGAACATACACTTGTGCCAACTTGTCCAGAGAATAGGTAGACTTAATGGCTAAGAAGTGGGCAGACTTGGTCAATCTATCCACGTTTACCCAAATTGCATCACAGTTAGAGGATGTCCTAAGCAAACCCATTACAAAATCTATAAAGATGCTATCCCATTTCCACTCAAAAATATCTAAGGGTTGGAGCAATACCCCAGGCTTTTAGTGTTCTACCTTGACTCTCTGACACACTAAGCACTTAAACACATAATGGGTTATGTCCATTTTCATCCCAGGCCACCAGAAACTCCTTTTTAAGTCTTGGTACATCTTAGTGGCTCCAAGATGTAAGGTATACCTACTCTTATGAGCTTTAACTAGGATACTATCTCTCAATTCCTTCACCTCAAGTACGCACAGCCGCTCTCCAAACTTGATAAGCCCATCCTCAAAAATGTGAAATTCTTTAACCCCTCTAATGTTTAGTATTTCCATCAACAGTCTAAGTTGTCCAGCAAATTTTTCTTAGCAAAGTTTGGATTGTAAATGGCCTATTTGTAGGTTCTCAAAAATTGCAAAAATTTCCAGAATTGATTATCAATATTTCAAGACTTTGGTCACCAAATATTAGAAAATTTAAAGGCCATTTACCCAATCAAACAGTCCAAGAACACAGGACCTAAAAATTTTAGGTGCAGAATGTGTGGTGCTTCAGCATGTTTGTCATTTAGATGGCAAAGATTGTTCCCTGCCACTAGAGTTTCATATTTTCAACTTTAACATCATGCATCTCATGCTCAAGAATTACCCATGCAGAATCCAAAATGAGCTTAACTTACTACAAACCAACTTTCCTAAAGAAGGGAAACTCACCTTGTGCAGAAATACTTCTATGACTCTCAAATTTCAGCTTGCTTCTCCTCTTGGTTTCCCTTGCAACTTAGCTACATTTTTTTCTGGTTTCTCTCCCCCTTTGGCTCTAAGTTTTCTAGCTGCCTTCTCTCCCTCCTAGGTGCTGATTGCATGAGGAATAGGGTTTGAATCTACTGCCCAAAATAATACATAGACAGCATGATTCTTGGCCGCTGATTTCCACCACTCAAGAAGAAAAAGGAGGGCTGTGTTTTGTAGGAATTCCCTTGTGTTTTTGTAGGGCTTACCTTGTGTTTCCTACAGGGAAGGCGTGAGGATGCAGAGCATGGTGTGGGGCAATAGAGTTTGCATTATTTTTTCTAATTGTGGGCAGAAATATGGCTGAAGTGGGTGGTTGTTTCTTGGCTAGAATGTGGCTGAAATATTTATGGCTATGTGGTAGGATTTTCTTGCTGAAAGGTGGAAATTTTCTTGGCTGATTTTGGCTAAAGTTTCTGTGGCTATGTGGCATACTTTGGTAGGTGCAAGGCGGCTGCAATTTTGTGGGCAATATGGCATGCTATGTGGCTACAACTTTGTGGGCAATGTGGTATGCTTTGGTAGGTGCAAAGTGGCTGCAATTTTATGGCCAATGTGGTTGCAACTTTGTGGTCAATGTGGCATGCTTTGGTAGGTGTAAGTTGGCAACAATTTTGTGGCTAATGTGACATGCTATGTGGCTGTAACTTTGTGGGCAATTTGGCATACTTTGGTAGGTGCAAGGTGGATGCTAGATGACTATAATTTTGTGGCCAATGTGGCATGCTATGTGGATGTAACTTTGTGGGCAATGTGGCATGTTTTGGTAAGTGTAAGGTGGCTGCAAGGTGGCTACAATTTTTTGGGCAATGTGGCATGCTATATGGCTGTAACTTTGTGGACAATGTGGCATGCTTTGGTATGTGCAAGGTGGCTGCAATTTTGTGGCCAATGTGTCATGCTATGTGGCTGCAACTTGTTGGGCAATGTGGCATGCTTTGGTAGGTGCAAAGTGGCTGCAATTTAGTGGCCAATATGGCATGCTATGTGACTGAAATTTTGTGGTGCTATTTGGTAGCTCCTTAGTTGTTTTTATATTGCCTTAATTTACTACTAATCCTTGATTAGTAATGTCTTAAAAATGTATTTGTATCTTCTCTCCATCCATTATGCTCCTAAGAATTTTATTTATATGATTCATGACTAACTATATGTCACCTATTTTATAAATGCCTTATTGTTATATAACTAAGCATTTTAATTCTTTGTCATATGTATTTTCTAGTTATTGTTAGATTTATCTAACTTTATTAGAGACTTAAGATGTTACAACTTATCTTTAAGTCATCACTAAAAGTCTTGGAAAATATATATCTTATAGCCTTTTAGTAGCAATGTTTTTGGTTGCCACCAAAAAGGTGCCACTGAAAACTCATTTTCTTGTGATGTAGTAGGCCAATAGCCAGTCAAATTACAAAATCTATCCTTCCCATACTAGCTCTTTATCAATAACTATACTTATTGGGAACCTATAATGAAGTGTGCTGCCTATCTATCCCAATTATTAATGGCTAACTTATTTAATCTATCTATCACAAAACAAAATTATTGTCTCATCATGAGACTTAGGTATGCCTTTAATGAAAGCTTGGATATAGTGTCAAGGGGAAAAGAGTGTAGCAATATTTTCTGATTAAAATGTTAACAAACTTTACAATTCTTCGAATCTATATAATTCCTCATGTCTTTCTCCAAGCCTTGCCTACATATGTTTTTCAATCTTTGGTAAGCGGATGATGTCTTCCTATTGAATTATTATGAAAGTATTTTAATAATTTCAATCTTAATATCCAGGTTTTACCAACTACCAATTTTTCCCCAAAGTGATTTTCATGCTATTAGGATAATAAACTGACTATGAAGTTAGTTAGAAGTACTTGCATTAATTGTTAACCATGTGCTTGGTTTAAGTCTGTCTATATATACATTACTGTAAAACATAATTCTAAAATGAAATGCTAATTAGTACTCCTATATTCTCTTCTTCCATATTAATTTCTTCTCTCAATGATGTTCTTTGATTAACCTATGTATGGTATCAGAGTAGTGATATGTCTTCCATTTGCACTTATGGAAAATCTTGCCCATCAAGGTATTGTTTCTTTCTCACATCCTTTGTTGATTAAAATAGATGATAATAATTGGCTTATATAAAGGTACGAAATTATAGCTACAGTTCAAGCTCATGATCTTGAGAACTTCTTAGATATGTTAAGCAGAATTCCTTCTCGGTTTTCTTCTCCAAATGATGAATATCATGTATACTTTGTGAAAGATTATAAGTGTTTTTTTTCCTCTCATATCCGAGCAAAGGCAAATAAGCCAAAGATGAAGTTAAGGAATTTAAGGAAAGGTTTAATGGCTACCATTAAGCATTTATTAAAAGTCAAGGCTACTTTAGATTCTCTTATTAGTGTTTGAAATCCATTGAGTGAGCCAAATCATACTGAGTCGATCTTAAATGGTTTGTCAGAAGAATGAAACCCATGTGTCACATCCATCACCATGAGTCTTGATCTACATTTAGTGAGTGATATTGAAGCATTGGTTTTGCCTCAAGAAATCAAAATAAAAAATCATCTTAAGTCTAGTGAGTGTCATTATATTAACTTAACAAATATGCAATCTAGTAAAGGAATTTTTAATGGCAACAACAATTTCAAAAGTCATGGTAAGAAGGTTTTCAGGCATATATAGTGGTTTTGGTAGGAATATAGGGGTTTTGGAAGAAGGGGCAGAGGCAAAAATGAGCAAAGTTCCTTAGTTTTTTGGTTAGTTATGCAACAAGGTTGGGCATTCAATTTAGACTTACTATTATAGATTTAATCATAATTTTTAGCCCAACTAAGTTTCATCATGTAACATCCCGGATTTTAATAATTCTCATGGTGAAGGAACATCGATAAAATTTTAGAAAAATGATAAAGTGGCTAAATGGAAAAAGTGTAATTCTTAAAGAAAGAGAAGGCATGTGTTAAGGAGAGGCAAATTTCTAGAAATTTGGAATTAAAATAATATTTTCCCTTGCCTTGGAGGAGAGGTCTGCTAAGCTTGTTGGAGAAGCTTGAATTAAAATATCTTATCCTTGGCTTGGAGAAGAAGTAGTTGACTTAGAGAAGTGGCTTGGAGGAGAAGTAGGCCAAAAAGATCAAGGGGAAGAGAGGTGGCGGCCAAGGAAAAGGGGAGAAGGGAGAGAGACCGAGAGAAGGAGAGGAAGGAAAAGAAGAGAGAGAGAAAGGAGAGAGAAAGGTACAAGGTGAAGATCCAAGAGAAAAGGAAGAAGAAGAAGAGATCAAGAGGAGGAAATCCAATGATAGAAAGAATCTCTAGTTTGGTAGGTTTAACATTATACATATTTCCATGGAATTTAATGTATCTTGAATGATTTATAAGTGTTTCATATATCCTCTTTTGATGATTCATGATGAATATTTATGTTTAGCCATGAAAAGTGAGAGTTTGGATGCATATATTATGCATGTGTTTGCTGAATTTGGCTTGAAAATGGTGAAAATCGATGGTCTAAATGGTTAGTTCTGTTGGATACGATTTATATCGAATTAGAAACTATGTCTAACATATGAGTTGTATCCCTTTTTCTTATCTTTCTAACTCCTCTAGAATCACTTTGATTGGATTTGAAATGAGAGAGATATCCCCTGATGAGTGAAGAAAGGTTAGATTTAAAGTACAAAATCGTGACGCTGTTGTTGGACACATTTTTCACCTGTTTTGATTTCTAATCTATTAAAGTAGTATACATCAAAATTGTATATAATTGTCTTAGCTTTCCAAAGACACCAAACTCACCTTAATCAGAGTTAAATTGAAGGAGTTATGGTCTTTTAAATAAGAGAAGGTCTGGCTGGACAGAAATCTGGACTGCAGGGAAAACCCGAAGCACAGCCGTGCTTGGTGACATGGCCATGCCGTGCTTCGGGTTGTTTTGTGATTTTTCAGCATGTTTTGCACAGCTTAAAGCACGGTCGTGCTTCGTGACATGGCCAAGCTGTGCTTGAGGCTGGAATTGCTTTGTTTTGTATTTTGAAGGCTCTAAATGAACTCCAATGAATGGATGATGTTAAGGTGAACTAAAATACAAATAAATACATTGTTAATGATGCATTGTAGTGTGAATTATATCCTTTTATTATGAGAAATTAAATCACATATTGCATATTGATGAGATGTATGTTTAATGTATGTATAAAGATACATATTAATAAGACCTATGCAAGTGAATTTGTTATGTATTGATGAGACATATGTAAGTGAATTACATAGAAGATATATGTATGATGCATTGTGGTGTAAATTCCATTCTTTTATTATGAGATATGAGTGCAATGTATGGATGAAATGCATGTTGATTTGATGCCTATGCTAGTATATCAATGCATAAGGATTACATGATATAAGGTATGCATTGTTGGTAAGTGTATTAATACATATTTGTTAAATGATGTGGTGATGATAATATGCATGATATTAGTGATGTGCTTGGTTAATGTATAATCCTATTGTGATGGTCATGATTGTTAAAGAATATGATGTGTACATTAATGTATGACGATAGAGGAGTTGTTACATATTGATTGTATGAAGAGACGAAGTTGATTGTGGATGGCAAGCATGATGATAAAGGTGAGTTGTTTGATGTATACATGGTTATATCATGTTGATATATATGGTTGAGATGTGGCTATAAACGATTAGTCACTGAGTGTTGAGATGTGGCTGCAGATGAACAGTCACCCTGCCTGAAAGCACTATAAAGATATATAGATACAAGCATATATTGAAGTATAACCTGGTTATTATACATGCCTGATATTGATGCATAACCTGTCTATTGAATATGAAAGCATGCTATACATTCTTGTTACTTTATCATATACAAAGAGAAAATGTTTTCTGTCGTTTATACAGCTAGACATAACATTGTGTTTTCCTTATTTATCGTATGATGTTTTTAATGTTAAATCTATTGGGAACCTTCGTTCTCATTATTGTTGGTATTATGTTCATATAAGAGAAAACAATACGCTAGCTGCTTCCCTGCACTTGATCATGGAAGATCCAGTGGATGGCAATGCTTTGTACAGATCCAGATGCCAGCACCACCTCCTCCACCCTTTACACCCAGGGGAGATGTGCGGTATAAGGTTCATTGTTTAGTTGATGTAGTTATGTGACTCAGTTTCACTGATGTATAAATATTAACCTCTAATGTAGTTCGAATATTATGATAGTAGAATATTAGCTGCTTATATAAATATGTATGGTTCGCTGCTTGGAATCCGTTATCGGTCGCTATATATATAAACCGATCGTTACACATCCTATACTAATCAATCACTTAATCATGCTTATATTGCCTCAACTCAAAGTCACTTGTACTTACCTTTAGAGACACTTCATTTTCATAATAACAATGTTAATGCTTAATAGCAGCCCCTAAAACATTAAGTGATCCATCTTGGTATGTAGATTCAAGAGCCTCACATCATGTAGCATATCATAATGCTACGCTATTTAAAGAAGATTATCTTGGTAATGGGAAGATTTATTTTGGTAATAGTCAAGGTCTATCTATTTCTTATTTTGGTAAAGCTTACGTGTAATCTCTATTTCATAATTCACAGCCACTTTCTTTAAAAAAACTTATTTTATGTGCCTGCTATATCTAAGAATATGTTAAGTGTCTATAGATTTGTAAAGGACAATGCTATCTATTTTGAGTTTCATCCTAATACATGTTATATCAATGCTCAAGGCATTAAGAAATATTGCTGCAAGGGAGAATTAAAAACGATTTACATACTTTTAATGCCTTCAAATTGGCACATCATCATCAACCTTATGCTACTAGTCAGAAGAAGTTTGTTGCTGTTACTTCACTTGCTGGAAGTCAGTTCACTCTTGCTGACAACAAATTTCCTACTTCAAAATTCAAGAAAAATGTAGAAATAAGTAACTCTAATGTACCAAATACTAGTACAATAAATAGGAGTTTTCAACTTTGGCACTGTAGATAGGAGTTTTCAACTTTAGCACAGTAGATAGGAGTTTAATGATTTGTAATCCAAAATTCTTAAGCCTATTTGCCTCTTGAATCATAATAATAAAAACTTTGTTTAAAATATAATTCAGTAGTAGATTAAGACAAATAATATACTAGTAGGCCTCCTACCAATTATATGAATAATCATTTAAAAGAGAAGAATAGATGAATAATCAATACTTAATTAAGATCGAACTAATAAAATCAAATTTAAATCTCACAATGTATTAAAACTACTTGAGGTTTCAATCTTCCTCCACCAACTAAAAGTAAATTAGCCTCGTAGGGCCAAAAGAAAATCTAGAGAAGAATTGAAGAAGATGATTGAGAATTTGATACTTTCATCCTTGCTTTTCTCCTTTTTTATAGATTGACTCCTCCTAAACGAGGTATAATTATTTCTAGGTCAATTCCTGGCCCATCGAGCTTCAATTGGAGTTAAAAAGACCTAAAAATCACGACTTCAGCATTCTGGTGTGGCGGTGCTTTAGGTTTTCTGCACTAGGGCACCACAGCGCGTTAGGCCCGGCAGTGCCGCATCGCTCTGGTTCTAGGCATCTCAGCAACGCAATGCACTGGAACTTTGGTGACACGGCACTAAGAAACTTCTAGAATTTGCTAAAGTACCAAATATGAAAGTTGTAACTCTATGTCTCTTCTTTCTATAGCTGCTTGAATCAATTTAATTGGAGTTCAAATGAGAGAGATATGTGTAACAACTTTTTTTTTATTACTATTATACAATATAGAGTTTACATACATGTCATTAATCAAAACATACGTACAATGTAACATCCCGTAATTTTTTAGACATTTTCCTTATAAATTCTTCACCTTACATATATGCATAGAAATGTTCTAATATTAATGGAATAGGTAAAGAAAGAAAACCTAAGAGGAAATATTAGAAATAAACATATTAAAGAAAGGTGAAATTCTTAGGTAAAGAAAGATAAATTTTTGTGAAGTAAGTAAAGGTCTTAAAATTTCAAGAAGATCGGATTAGGGTAATTTTTTACTTAATTTAAGAGCAAAAGTTACTAAGTTTAGTATCTCCACCCGTAATTGGGCTTTAACCTATAGACACTTCATATAGAGTTTTTCTACTTCACATGAATTTTTAGCAAGCCAATAGGATAGCCCAAGGAAGAAATAAAACATAGACTTGGACTAGGATATAGAAATTGGACCGGTAGCCCAAAAATCATGAAAATGTGACCAAGCCCATTATGAAAGGTAGAATTTTAACCAAAGTAAGGAAAATGGGCAAGAATGAGCCCAAACCCAAGAGGAAAAATAAAAAAATAAAAAAAAAATTAAAGTGATGAAACATTGGTGTAATCAAGATTAAGTGACATGGCATTAAGACAAAAATTTAGCAAGTGGTGTGATTCTACATTCATCATTTTGGCAAGTGGCATAATAATACAAGGCTTTAGGACAAAAACATCTATATCCTACATTCATAACTTTAGCAAGTGGGTAATAATACATAGCATTATGACAAAACATCATTATCCTACACAAATAATTTTAGTTAAGTAAGGAAAATTCAAGGGCTAGAAATTTGCCACTTAAAAAGGCAAATCTATCATACTTGATTAAGACAAAAGAAAAAGGAAATGAATCCCTAAATCAAAGGGATCTTGTCCCAGATCTTAAGAACATATCATCATAATTTTCAAAATACAAATCTCCTTTTTCTATGCATATCTTGACTAAGGAAGAGGAAGACAAGAACATAAGTTGTTTGTTTTCCAAAAATTCAACAAAGTGTATCCTAATTGTGATAAGGTAGACCCATGATCATGAAAGGTGAATTATTTGGTGGTCTATATAAGAAAACCCAACCTTACAACATTAGAATTTCGTCCAAGTGAGGGAGAGCAAAAATAGAAGCAAGGTAGTGTGAGGAAAGGAGAGGAAGAAAGGAAGAAAGAGGAAGGAGAAGTCTAGGGGACTAAGTGCTCCAGGTAAGTTTAACAATATTTCTTTTTGAAGAAAACCTTTGAAACTCATAATATTTATATGAGATTTTGATCTTAGAACTTTGATGATTGGTCATGGATGTTGCTATATCATGTTACATATTGATCTTGCATGTGATGTATGTTTGAATACTTAGGTTGGTGTAGATAGTTCTGCATGGGTATGGCTATGGTTGACAGAATTTTAAGCTTCGGTATTTTAATTTCTGGGAACAATCTATAAGGAATTAAAATAAATGGTTAACATAAGAATTAAAGATATATGTGTCACGGATTTTCACCCACTGGAATCATCCCATTTGGAGTCCATATGTGGTAGCTATGGCCTGATTAGTAGTCAAAGGTCAGAAAATGAATCATCAGGGAAGAATATGTTAGGATAGTATCGGTAATTTAATTTCTAAGAATTATTGGTAGGGAATTAAAATAAATGGTTAACATAAGAATTAAAGATATATGTGTCACGGATTTTTACCCACTGGAATCATTCCATTTGGAGTCCATATGAGGTGGCTATGGTCTGATTAGTAGTCAAAGGTCAGAAAATGAATCATCAGGGAAGAATATGTTAGGATAGCTTCGGTAATTTAATTTCTGGAAATTATTGGTAGGGAATTAAAATAAATGGTTAACATAAGAATTAAAGATATATGTGTCACAGATTTTTACCCACTGGAATCATTCCATTTAGAGTCCATATGAGGTAGCTATGGTCTGATTAGTAGTCAAAGGTCAGAAAATGAATCATCAGGGAAGAATATGTTAGGATAGCTTCGGTAATTTAATTTTTGGGAATTATTGGTAAGGAATTAAAATAAATGGTTAACATAAGAATTAAAGATATGTGTGTCATGGATATTTATCCACTAGAATCATTCAATTTGGAGTCCACATGTGGTAGATATGGTCCGATTAGTAAGCCAAGGTCAGAAAATGGTTCATCAGGGAAGATTATGTTAGGACAGCTGTTGTATTTTAATTTCTGGGAATTATCTGTATAGAATTAAAATAAATGGTTAACATGAAAGTTATATATCTATGTCTCGTGGAAATATACCCACTGGAATTATACAATTTGGATTTCATATGAGGTAGATATGATCCGATTAGTAAGCAGAGGTCAGAAAATATTTACTCAGGGAAGAGTATGTTATTAATGCTTTAGTTTTTGAATTTCTGGGAATATTCTGTAGGGAATTAAAATAGAGCGCCAACATAACAATTATAGATATATGGCTCATGGATTTTTACCAACTCATTTCTTAATTTTTCGTTACAATGTTCAACATAATAGTTTTAGATAATTGTTTTATCTTGAAATGGACACCAAGATCACCTACATCAGAGTTAAATTGAGGGAGTTATGCTCTGATTAGTAAGAGAAGGTTAGATATGATGAAAACCTGCATTAAGAAAATAAAGAAATAAAATTAGTATTTAAAAAAGAAGATGAATCTTAATAAATGACTAGTATAGCCATAGCCATTGCCATTGTATGAACTTCTTACCATCTTAAGTGTGAAATTTTGACATGGAAATATTTTATAAAGTGATATTTGAAATAGTTATGTTCATGGCATGATTACCAATGATTTATGGTAATAGTTATATTTTGATGAACATACTTGTTATTGAAAGCATATTTTTGGCTATCATTGTGAAAAGAAAAGAAATGAGCACGGTCACATGGCAATCCGTGTGGTGCACCAGTAGGGGATGCCCTACCAACGGTTATGATCATGATAATGAGAAAAGAAAGAGAAAGTGGGCCATGTCGGACGGAGCGAGAAAAGCCCGTACCGGAGAGTAAAGGATACTCACCCTGACCGGGGTAACTTGAAATGAGAATAAATTGATGGCCATCATATGATATTTTGAAAATAGTTAATCCTATCATACATATCATTACAGTATGATTCTTATGTGCATAGATATAATGCATTCATGTGACCAAAGATATTTTCTGTAGTTTATACAGCTGAACATGACGTGATGAACTTTACTAATGATAATTTATTGTTGAACTTACTGGGATTTAATTCTCACTATATTTCCATATCATGTTCAGAAAATTATTTATGCAGCATTTGTTTCTAAGGCTCTGGCTCTTAGTGCACATTAGATCAAGTTACTTTATGTTGGGCAGATTTCAGAATCAAATAAGATGTTTGTGGTCGAGTTGGCTCAGATCCCGGTGAAGGTGCAACCACCCACACCTGTATCTTCGGAATTGGTCAACCAAAATAAACAAGATGTAAATATCTATGTGTTTCATATGTTATACGTCTGTTTTGATTAATGACATGTATGTGAACTAAATATTGTATAATAATAAAGAAAAAAAAAAGAGGTTGTTACATACAACATATCAACACACATAAAAATCTACATCTTATTTATTCTAGTTGACCAATTCCGGAGTTACAGGTGCGGGTGGTTGCACCTTCACTGGGATCTAAGCCAACTAGACCATAAACATTTTATTTGCTTCTAGGATATGCCCAACATAAAGTACTCGATCCAACATGCACTAAAAGCTAGAGTCATAGAAAAATCTGCATAACTAATTTTCTGAACATGATATGGAAATATAGTGAGAATTAAATCCCAGTAAGTTCAACAATAAATCATTATCAATATAGCTCATCACGTCATGGTCAGTTGTATAAACTACAGAAAATATCTTTGGTCACATGAATGCACTATATCTATGCACATGAGAATCGTACAGTAATGACATGTATGACAGGATTAAATATTTTCAGAATATCATATGATGACTATCAATTTATTCTCATATCAAGCTATCCCGGTCAGGGTGAATATTATCTACTCTTAGGTACGGGCTTTTCTCGCTCCGTCCGACATAGCTCACTTTCTATTTCTTTTCTCATTAACATGATCATAACCGTTGGTAGGGCGTCCCCTACTGGTGCACCACACAGATTGCCATGTGACCGTGCTCATTTCTTTTCTTTTCATAATGATAGCCAAAAATATGCTTTCAATAACAAGTATGTTCAACAAAATATAACTATTACCAAAAATTATTGGTAATCATGCTATGAACATAACCATTTCAAATATCACTTTATAAAATATTTCCATGTCAAAATTTCACACTTAAGATGGTAAGAATTTCATACAATGGCAATGGCTATGTCATATACTAGTCATTTATTATTTTCATTTATAAGATTTTTCTTTTTTTTTAAATATTAATTTTATTTCTTTATTTTCTTGATGCAGGTTTTCATCCTATCTAACCTTCTCTTACTAATCAGAGCATAACTCCCTCAATTTAACTCTGATTTAGGTGCTCTTGATATCCATTTAAAGACAAAATAATTATCTAAAACTCTTATGTTGAACAGTTGAACAAAATATTAAGAAATCATGGTGATATTACTCCCTCAAAGAACATGTTATTTCTTCTCGGGTAGGTTCTGACCTCTACCTACTAATTTGTCCATATCTCCCCCATAATAATTTCAAATTAAGTGATTCTAGTGGCTAAAACTCCGTGACACATATAGCGATAATTCTTATGTTAACCATTTATTTTAATTCCCTAAATAATGTTCCCATAAATTAAAACACAGAAGCTATCCTAACATATTCTTCCCTGATTAACCATTTTCTGACATTTGCTTACTAATTGGACCATATCTACCTCATATGGACTCCAAATTGAGTGATTCCAGTGGATAGAAATCTGTGAGACATACATCTACATTTTTCATGTTAACTATTTGTTTTAATTCCTTACCAATTCTTCTCAAAATTTTAAAAACAGAAGCATAAAAGTTTGCCACCCAGAGCCATACCTATGCAGAACTATCTACACCAACCTAAGTATTCAAACATACATAATATGTAACATGATATAGCAACATCCATGACCAATCATTAAAGTTCTAAGATCAAAATCTAATATAAATATTACAAGTTTCAAAACTTTTCTTCAAAAAGAAATATTGTTAAACTTACCTGGAGCACTTAGTCTCCTAGACTTCTCCTTCCTCTTTTTTCATTTCCTCCTCTTCTTTCCTCACTCTACCTTACTTCTATTTTTCCTCTCCCTCACTTGGACGAAAATTCTAATGTTGTAAGGGTGGGTTTTGCTTAAATAGACCATCAAATAATTCACCTTTCATGATCATGGGTCTACCTTATCACAATTAAGATACACTTGGTTGAATTTTTGGAAAAAAAACAACTTATGTTCTTAACTTCCTCTCCCTTAGTCAAGATATGCATAGCAAAAGGAGATTTGTATCTTGAAAATTATGACAATATGTTTCTAAGATAAGGGACAAGGTCCCTTTGATTTAGGGATTCATTTCCTTTTTCTTTTGTCTTAATCAAGTATGATAGGTTTGCCTTTTTAAGTGGCAAATTTATAACCCTTGAATCTCCATTATTTGGTTGAAATTATTTGTGTGGGATAGGAATGTTTTGTCCTAATGCCATGTATTATCATACCACTTGCTAAAATTATCAGTGTAAGATATAGATGTTTTGTCCTAAAACCTTGTATTATCATACCACTTGCTAAAATTATGAATGTAGGATATCACGCCACTTGCTAAATTTTTTTCTTAATGCCATGTCACCTAATCTTGATTACACCATTATTTCATCACTTTACTTTTATTTTTATTTTTATTTTTCCTCTTGGGTTTGGGCTCATTCTTGCCCTTTTTTTTACTTTGGTTAAAATTCTACCTTTCATAATGGGTTTGGTCACATTTTCATGATTTTTGGGCTACCAGTCCAATTCCTATATCCTAGTCTAAGTTTATGTTTTATTTCTTCATTGGGCTATCCTATTGACTTGCTAAAAATACATGTGAAATAGAAAAGCTCTATATGAAGTGTCCATAAGTAAAAGTCCAATTTATGGGTGGAGATACTAAACTTAGTAATTTTTACTCTTAAATTAAGAAAAATTACCCTAATCCAATCTTCTTGAACTTTTAAGACCTTTACTTACTTCACAAAAATTTATCTTCCTTGCCTAAGAATTTCACATTTCTTTAGCATGCTTCTTTCTAATATTTTCTCTTAGGTTTTCTTTCTTTACCTATTCTATTAATATTAGAACATTTCTATGCATGCACGTAAGGTGAAGAATTTCTAAGGATTATATTTCCTTAAATATCTAAAAATTGTCTAATAAATTTTATTTCCTTAATTAAATATTTATATACCTTTATCAATAAAAGAAATGAAATTATGGATGTTACTTTGAATACTCTCGTACTTTTATTAATACATGAATCAAAATTAGGGATGTTACAATATGCCTCAATTAGTGATGAAGGGTTGGAAATCAACATTTTTTCATAATTTTCTCTTTATTTTCCTCTTTATTCTTCCTAAAACACGAAACACAAAACTCAAAACTCAATTAATTCTTGTTTATTTTCTACTTAAATTAAATAAAAAGTGACTTAAATTATGCTACCATAACCAAACTTGAGATATCTTTTTTAGTTAATAAGCCCTGCAACTTATGCATAGCTTGCTGCAAAGCCACTGGAAAGTAGCTAAAAGGGGGCTCAAGTATCTTGTAAGCTCACTATCACATGGCTTGCACATTTAGCCATCAAATAAATTAAAGCCAACTCCTTTCTATGATGCAGACTGGGGTTCAAACCAAAATGACAGAAGGTTTACTTCAAGAAGTTGTGTATTTCTAGGAGGAAACCTAGAGTCTTGGTCTGGTAAGAAGAAAACGGTTGTAGCCAAGTCCAGCACTATAACTAAATATCGAAGTCTAGTCAATGCAACCATTGAATTAATGTGGATTGAATACCACTAGAACTCCCTACATCTACTATAACAACCTACGAGAAATATTACTTATTGCCAATCTAGTATTGCATACCAGAACTAAACACTTTGAATTTGACCTATTTTTCATTCAAGAAAAGGTAGCTAGGAAAGAGATATTTGTTGCTTACATTCCTTCCTTAGAGCTAGTGGCAAACATTCTCACCGAACCCTTGTCTTCTACAAAGTTTTGTAGCACAAGAAAAGGATGAAAGTAAAAGATTTAAAGCTTCTCTTTGGAAGTGTGACATGAAGTTACCAAAATTGAGGATTGATTCTAGTCCTGGTTCTATTTTACAGTTTGATTGTGGTTAGTTAACTGTTATTGAGATTTGTAACTAGAAATTTTCATTGGAGCTAGAAATTTTCATTGAAGCATGTTAGGATAATAACCTGACCATGAAGTTAGTTAGAAGTAGTTGTATTAGTTGTTAACGGGTTGCTTTGTTTAAGTCTATCTATATATGCATAGACTTATACTGTAAACAATCATTCTGAAATTAAATGCTCATTAGTACTCCTTCATTCTCTTTTTCCTCATTCTTTTCTTCTCTCAATGCTGCACTCTGCTTAACCCCTACACAAACTAATTAAGTTTTTTTTTAAATGATTAATTGAATAAAGTTTGCTAGATATTATCCTAATAACAGAGTTAAAATTTTATTTGATTTGTTAAAAAAAACATATGGGAGAATGTAAGGAAAATATATACTTTTAAAAATTCTAAATAAATTTTGAATTTAATCACATATATACAATGATACAAATATCATTAATTAAAGAGTTGATATTTGGTCAATTGTCAGTGGATAATTTTTTGTCCACCAATAGTGCTCAAATTTTGACACGTGTGATAAGTAATTTTTTAAAACACTACTTTTTTCACCCGTCAGAATTTGAGCACTATTGGTGACAAAAAAATTGTCCGGGATCAAATCATTTTGCTTAATTAATTTATAAATTTTGGTTGAGTGTAACGAGAGTTTTTTCAGTCAGAAAATGGAAAAGGCCATGCACGTCTCCACACCTCAAGAAATGATCAGAAACCATCTCAATCTCCATTTGTCACAATATCCTAGTAGTGATGCCAAATTCCAAGATTCAAGGAGCTCCTTTAAATTTCGTTGAACAGTTGAATGGACCAAAATTAGTCAGTGGCTTCATTTGCAGTTAATGTCTTGCGGCAAGTTTAGAAATTAAGGAGGCTCCCAAATCTGGTGATTCCAGTGAGTGCACTCTGTAAGGTGAATGATTTTCCACCTTTCATTTGACCAACAGATGTGAGCTTCAAAAAAGTCGTGGTATAAATTGCACCATCGCCATAAGCTCCGAGAGCAAAGCTAGAAACTCTGGCCATTCATAACTCAGCTGAACGGGAAGAGGGCCAACAAAATTTTTTCATAAAAAATCCATTTTGTTGGCACCTGGAATTCCCTATTGCATAATAAGCAGAAATGGCTGGTAGTGACCACGAGAAGAAGAAGAGGTACGCCATTCTTGGCATCTCTTCCATCCTTCTTGTGGCTATGATAGCTGCTGTGGCCGTTGGTTTATCCAGCGGAACGGATAATGTGGAAGCGGATGATGTTACTGAACCTGGTGAAACTGAGATTGCAACGTCCCAAAAGAACGTGGATGTGTTTTGCCATTCAGCTGAATACAAAGAAACCTGCAAGAAGAGCCTTTCAAAAGTGTCCTCAAATGAAACGGACATAAAAGCGCTGATTAAAGAGGCATTCCACGCCACCGCCAAGGAGCTCCGAACGCACATAAAAAACTCGACCTTGTATGAAGAGTTGTCCAAGGATAACATGACCAAACAGGCTATGCAGATCTGCCACGAGGTCTTGGACTACGCTGTTGACGATATTAGGAACTCTATGGATAAGTTGGATACGTTTGATATCAACAAAATCGGTGACTACGCCTATGACATTAAGGTTTGGCTCGGAGCTACCATCTCCCATCAACGCACTTGCTTAGATGGGTTTGAGAACACAACCACACAAGCCGCGGAGACCATGACCAAGGTGTTGAACACCTCCATGGAGCTCAGTATGAATGGGTTGGATATTATCACTGCCCTCTCCGATCTGGCCCAAGCTATTGATTTAGACTTCGACGGCGGCGCCAGCAAAGCTAACAGGAAACTTCTGTCGTCGGAGGGTATCCCTTCATGGGTCAATGAAGGCCAACGAAGGTTACTTAATGTTGGTCCCGGCGCCAACGGCATTAAGCCCGACGTTGTTGTGGCTCAGGATGGAACTGGCAAGTTCCTAACACTCAATGATGCTCTTAAGATGGTTCCCCGGAGAAATGTCAAGCCCTTTGTGATTTACGTTAAGGCTGGTATATACAATGAGATAGTGATCTTACAGAAGTATATGAAATTGGTCACTATCATCGGAGATGGTCCCACGCTAACCAGATTTGTTGGCGGGCTCAATTATGTGGATGGTGTCAACACTTATAACACGGCAACATTCGGTACGTGTCATAATTATGGTTTTAAACTGCAGTTTTTTTGTAGTGATTGTAGAAGAAAGTTAAGGAAAGTGACAGAGCTGCAATTTAAAATTTACATTCTTTGGTAGCTAGGATAGTAATGTATGGTCATAGTAGTATAGAGGATTCCACGGTTTGGCATGATAATTAGAAGTTGTTGTATAAACAATCTTAGATATTCTATAAAAGTTAAAACTGAAACTTCAAAATTTGATTCATTATTTTCTGTCTATTCAATAGGTATAAAATATCGTGCTATTAATCAATATTTAGGACGATAATTGAACATTGTCAGATTTTCAGCCATAATTTTTTAGTGGTACTAGATATCACTCAAGTTGTTATCTTATTCCTCTTGGTTTATTATCCCATTTTGAATAGCATGTATTAAATATAAGAATTAATCTGGAATATGTCCTTATATGCAAGTTACTAAAATTAACTGACCTTGTATCAAACACGTCAATCCTAATAATCATGCACAAACTTGACCAAAAATAGCATTATGATGATGATGGTGGGTGCTGACTTCTGAATTTGCAGGCGTGAATGCTGCCAATTTCATGGCTATGCATGTGGGGTTCGAGAACAATGCAGGAGCACTTAAGCATCAGGCTGTGGCACTTCGGGTAACAGCGGACAAGGCAATCTTCTTCAACTGCCATATGGATGGGTACCAAGACACCCTTTATGCGCAATCACGTCGCCAGTTCTACCGTGACTGTTCTATCTCCGGCACCATCGACTTCATCTTCGGTGACGCGGATGCTGTTTTCCAGAACTGCAGACTTATTGTGAGGCAGCCCTTGGGAAACCAGAACTGCATCGTGACAGCGGGAGGCAGGGACGTGATCAACAGCCCTAGTGCATTGGTGTTCCAGAGCTGCCATTTCACTGCGGACCCACTGTTCCTGGCTGACCCAGCAAGGAAACCAGCTTACCTAGGAAGGCCATGGAGGCCATATGCAAGGACAGTGATCATGGATTCTCAGATTGACGACATTTTTGCACCCACAGGCTACCTGTCATGGATGGGCAGTCTTTATCATTTGACGTGTCTCTACTATGAGTTCAACAACAACGGTCCCGGTGCTACTGATGCTCGCAGAGTGAAATGGCCTGGGGTCAAGACGATCACCCCTTCGGAAGCTGCTGATTACTATCCCAAAAGGTTCTTTGAACTCAACAATGCAAATGACACTGATTCATGGATCGTGGCATCTGGGGTCCCCTACTCCCTTGGTCCCATTCCCGCGGAAAATATTCCCTTGCGAAAGTAATCATATTCAAATCACAGATTCAAATCACAATATATATAGCCTATGTAATGTAACCGTTAATGCCTTGTACGTAGTCATTTTAATGAGATACGAATTTGACTGATGTTTGAATTGTTGTTTTCTCTTTCCTTGGGTTCCATATACGTACTATTTAATAATTTAACAGCTTACAACATGAAAAAATTAATCAATTGGTTTATAATTGGAATTATTAGGATTCCATACTAGGATGCTTGCTTTGTAGAGTACATTTGATTAGTGGCTATAATTACACATATGCATTGCAATATTTCTAGGTTCATTATAACATATCAAATATAGGTGACATGCTATAAAATAAGCATGTTTTTGACATATTTTAAGTTGCTTTTTTTTATTTAATTTTAGTAGAAAATAGATATGAATTGATTGAGTGTTGTGTTTTGTGTTTTAGGAATAATAAAGAAGAAAAGAAGAGAAAAATAAAGAGAAAATCATAGAAAAATGCTGATTCCTGACCTTTTGTCACTAATTGAGACATATCTCACTCATTCGGACTCCGATTAAGGTGATTTCAGTGGCTATGGAAAGAAGAGACATAGAGATACAACTTTCATGTTCGGTACTTCAGCAAAATTCAAAAGATTCTGGGCGCCGCGGCGCTTAACCCAGTGCGCCACGGCGCCCCGTGGCAGAATCTTCGTAGCGCCGCGGCACCCGTGAACCGTAGGGGACTTGCTAATTTCGCGATTTTAGGTCGTTTTCGCTCAAAATTGAAGGGAATGGATGGGAATTTGACCTAAAATACGTTCTGACTTCGATTAGGAGGAAAAAGTCTATAAAAAGAGAGAAAAGCAACCAGAGAAGGCATCCGATCTTTCACCGAATTCTTCATCTACATTCTTTAATTCTTCTTTTGTTTATCTTATGGCCCTGCGTGGCTAATTCTCTTTAGTTGGTTGAGGTGAGTTGAAACCTCAAGGGATTTTTATACATTGTGAGATGAGGATCTGATGTTATTATTTCAATTTGTTTTGAATATTGATTGTTCATCTGTTCTTATTTTTAATGATTATTCATATGATTGCTAGGAGACCTACTAGTATTTCGTCTGTTTTAATTTACAACTGAATTGTGTTTTGAACAAAGTTTTTAATTCTGCGATTCGTGAGGCAAATAGGTTTGAGGGTTTTGGATTATAAATCATTGAACCTATGATGAATGATTAACTAAATTAGATATAGCCGATGTGTTTATATATGTTTAGCTCTGTCAATTTCTCTAGTTCTTCATGCGGTTAACAAGTTATATTTTACCGATGTGCTAAAAGATGGCTTGTTGATTAGGGTTTTATTAGTGTGATTATCATTAATTTGCTAGGCTTAAGGAGAAACAGTGTTAAAACCCCAATGATATATGTTCATTTACAGATTGATTATGTTGTCGATCATCAATGTAATCCCTTGACGGTGGATACCAACCGAAACCAACGTCTTTATCATTAATCACTTTCGCTTATTTATTTTCATTATTGTTTACTTTACTTAACTTGCGATTATCAATTCCCCCCTTTTAATCACATAAAGTAATTTCAGTCTCTGTGGAATCGACCCTTACTCCCACTACTACAGGTTAGTTTTGAGGTAAGGTATTAATTTGGGTGCACCTGCGACAGTGCGCACCAATAGGATTATGCTCAAATATTATATAGATTAACGTTTGAAAATTAAATCAAAATGTTCACATACCACACCATCTTAAGAAAAAATAACTCATAATAAAATATATTTTAACAAATTGTTTTACATGAGAAAAGGTGCAAAAGTTCACCAAACTATGATAGTAATATTTGATGTTTAAAAATTATGACACAAATAGTATACAATTTGGGGTTATATTGAATATGATGAAAGCTATTCCAGTTCAAGATCCTCGCATGGTAGCAACCAAGCTATCATTACCTGGTAATTAAGGAAATGGACTATTTATAATTGGATACCAAGAATAATTTGGTAATTTTGCTGAGTGCTGCTGGTACTCTTGGATTGGGCATGGGGTTTTTTAGTACAGATCGTACAAGGGAAGACGTGGCATACCGTTAGTGTTTTTTCTAAGGAAATCTCCACGTGTCCCTATGATGTGGCAGCGATGCGCTCAAAACAAAGACTCTGGTTTAATATGTAGGCCGTACTGTTAGCCCAATATATAAGGTTAGCCCAGTATCGTTGGGGCGGGCTAGAATTGCCTATTACCAGAATAAATGTCACAATGTAGCTTATATTAATTCCTACCTTTTCTGTCCAAAAAAACAAAATTCCTACCTTTTAAAATATTAACTCTTCAATTTTTTAGATGGATACATTAGAAGTATTATTTATAATATTTTAAGTAGGGGTGATAAACGGACGAATTGGGTGGCTTGTTGATTGGAATATGATCGATGATTGAAAAAAATTAATTAACTATTTGGAACCCTATAAAAGTTTTAAAATAATTCAATACTTATGCATGCATGACTCATTTTGTAACATCTCTAATTTCGTTTCTTTTATTGATAAAAGTACAAAAATATTTAATTAAGGAAATAAAATTTATTAAACAATATTTTAGATATCTAAGGACATATAATCCTTAAATATTTTTCACCTTATGTATATGCATAGAAAATGTTTTTAACATTAAGAGAACAAATAAAGAGGGAAAACCTAATAGGAAAAACAATTAGAAATAACATACTAAAGAGATGTAAAATTCTTGAATAAGGAAGATAAATATTTAGAAACAAGTAAAGATCATAAAATTTCAAGAACATTGGATTAGAGTAATTTTTCCTAATTCAAGAATTAGAGTTATTAAGTTTAAAATCTTTACCCATACATTGGGCTTTTACCTATGGACACTTTATATAGAGTTTTTCCACTTCACATAAGTTTCTAGCAAGCCCATTGGATAACCTAAGCAAGAAATAAAACATAGACTTAGACTAGGATATAGTAATTGAATCAATAGCCCAAAAATTATGAAAATGTGACCAAGCCCTCCAAGAAAGGTAGAATTTTTTCCAAAGCAAAGAAAATGGGTAGGAATAAGCCCATAATGGGTAGGAATAAGCCCAAATCCAAGAGGAAAAATAAAATAAAATAAATTAGGTGATGATATAATAATGTAACAATAATAAAGATTAGGTTACATGGCATTAAGACAAAAATTTAGCAAGTGCCGTGATTCTACATTTATAATTTTGGCAAGTGGTATGATAATACAAGGCTTTAGGACAAAAACATCTATATCCTACACTCATAATTTTAGCAAGTGGTATGATAATACAAGGCATTAAGACAAAACATTCCTATCCCACACAAATAATATCAACCAAATAATGGAGATTCGAGAGCTAGAAATTTGTCACCTAAAAAGGCAAACCTATCATACTTGTTTAAGACGAAAGAAAATGGAAATGAATCCCTAAATCAAAGAGACCTTGTCCCATATCTTAAGAACACATTATCATAATTTTCAAAATACAAATCTCCTTTTCCTATGCATATCTTGACTAAGGAAGAGGAAGACAAGAACATAAGTTGTTTGTTTTTCAAAAATTCAACCAAGTGTAATCTAATTGTGATAAGGTAGACACACGATCATGAAAGGTGAATTATTTAGTGGTCTATATAAGAAAACCCACCCTTACAACATTATAATTTCGTCCAAGTAAGGGAGAGGAAAAAATAAAAGCAAGGTAGAGTGAGGAAATGAGAGGAAGAAAGAAGAAGGAGAAGTCTAGGGGACTAAGTGCTCCACGTAAGTTTAACAATATTTCTTTTTGAATAAAATTTTTGAAACTTATAATATTTATATGAGATTTTGATCTTAGAACTTTGATGATTGGTCATGATGTTGCTATATCATGTTACATATTGATCTTGCATGTGATGTATTTTGAATACTTAGACTGGTATAGAAAGTTCTGCATAGGTATGACTATGGGTGGCAAAATTTTAAGCTTCTGTGTTTTAATTTCTGAGAATTATCTATAGGGAATTAAAAAAAATGGTTAACATAAGAATTAAAAATATATGTGTCAGGAATTTTTGGCCACTGGAATCATTCAATTTGGAGTCCATATGATGTAGATATGGTCTGATTAGTAAGAAAATGTCAGAAAATGATTCATCAGGAAAGAATATGTTAGGATAGCTTCTGTGTTTTAATTTTTGAGAATTATCTGTAGAGAATTAAAATAAACGGTTAACATAAGAATTAAAGATATATGTGTCACGGAGTTTTAGCCACTAGAATCATTCAAGTTGGAGTCCATATGAGGTAGATATGGTCTGATTAGTAAGCAAAGGTCAGAAAATGGTTCATCAGGGAAGAATATGTTAGGATAGCTTCTGTGTTTTAATTTTTGAGAATTATCTGTAGGAAATTAAAATAAATGGTTAACATAAGAATTAAAGATATATGTGTCACGGAGTTTTATCCACTAGAATCATTCAATTTGGAGTCCATATGAGGTAGATATGGTCCGATTAGTAGGCAAAGGTCAGAAAATGGTTCATCAGGGAAGAATATGTTAGGACAGCTTCTATATTTTAATTTCTAGAAATTATCTATAGGGAATTAAAATAAATGGTTAACATACGAATTAAAGATACATTTGTCACGAATTTTAAGCCACTGGAATCATTCAATTTGGAGTCCATATGGAGTAGATATGTTCCGATTAGTGAGCAAAGGTCAGAAAATGGTTCATTAGGAAAGAATATGTTAGGATAGCTTCTGTGTTTTAATTTTTGGGAATTATCTGTAGGGAATTAAAATAAATAGTTAACATAATAATTAAAGATATATGTGTCATGGAGTTTTAGCCACTAGAATCATTCAATTTGGAGTTCATATGAGGTAGATATGGTCTGATTAGTAAGCAAAGGTCAGAAAATGGTTCATCAGGGAAGAATATGTTAGGATAGCTTCTGTGTTTTAATTTTTGGGAATTATCTGTAGTAAATTAAAATAAATGGTTAACATAAGAATTATATATATGTGTGTCCCGGATTTTTAGCCACTGGAATCACTCAAGTTGGAGTCCATATGAGGTAGATATGGTTCGATTAGTAGGTAGAGGTCAGAAACTATCTGAGAAGAAATAACCTGTACATTTAGGGAGTAATATCACCTTGATTTCTTAATATTTCGCTACAATGTTCAACATAATAGTTTTAGATAATTGTTTTATCTTGAAATTGACACCAAGATCACCTATATCGGAGTTCAATTGAGAGTGTTATGCTTTAATTCGTATGAGAAGGTTAGATATGATGAAAACCTACATCAAGAAAATAAAGAAATAAAATTAATATTTCAAAAAGAAGACGAATCTTATAAATGACTAGTATATGCCATAGCCATTGCCATTGTATGAACTTCTTACCATCTTAAGTGTAAAATTCTGACATGAAAATATTTTATAAATTGATATTTGAAATGGTTATGTTCATGGCATGATTACCAATGATTTATGGTAATAGTTATATTTTGATGAACATACTTGTTATTGAAAGCATATTTTTGGCTATCATTGTGAAAAAAAAAAAAATGAACACGGTCACATGGCAATCCGTGTGGTGTAACAACCTTTTTTTTTTCTCTTTATTATTATACAATATTGAGTTCACATACACGTCATTAATCAAAACGTACATACAATATATCAAACACATAGATATTTACATCTTGTTTATTTTGGTTGATCAATTCCGGAGATACAGATGCGGGTGGTTGCACCTTCACCGGGATCTGAGCCAACTCCACCACAAACATCTTATTTGATTCTAAGATCTGCCCAATATAAAGTAACTCGATCCAATGTGCACTAAAAGCCAGAGCCATAGAAAAAGCTGTATAACTAATTTTCTGAACATGATATGGAAATATAGTGAGAATTAAATCTCAGTAAGTTCAACAATAAATCATCATCAATATAGCTCATCACGTCATGTTCAGCTGTATAAATTACAGAAAATATCTTTGGTCACATGAATGCATTATATCTATGCACATAAGAATTATACTGTAATGATATGTATGACAGGATTAACTATTTTCAAAATATCATATGATGGCCATCAACTTATTCTTATTTCAAGCTACCCCGGTCAGGGTGAGTATCCTCTACTCTCCGGTACGAGCTTTTCTCGCTCCGTCCGACATGGCCCACTTTCTCTTTCTTTTCTCATTAACATGATCATAACCGTTAGTAGGGCGTCCCCTACTGGTGCACCACACGGATTGCCATGTGACGGTGCTCATTTCTTTTCTTTTCACAATGATAGCCAAAAATATGCTTTCAATAACAAGTATGTTCATCAAAATATAATTATTACCATAAATAATTGGTAATCATGCCATGAACATAACCATTTCAAATATCACTTTATAAAATATTTCCATGTCAGAATTTCACACTTAAGATGGTAAGAAATTCATACAATGGCAATGGCTATGGCTATACTAGTCATTTATTAAGATTCATCTTCTTTTTTAAATACTAATTTTATTTTTTTATTTTCTTGATGCAGGTTTTCATCCTATCTAACCTTCTCTTACTAATCAGAGTATAACTCCCTCAATTTAACTCTGATGTAGGTGATCTTGGTGTCCATTTTAAGATAAAACAATTATCTAAAACTATTATGTTGAATACTGTAGCGAAATAATAAAAAATCAAGGTCATATTACTCCCTAAATGTATAGGTTATTTCTTCTCGGATAGGTTCTGACCTCTACCTACTAATCGAACCATATCTACCTCATATGGACTCCAAATTGAGTGATTCCAGTGGCTAAAAATCCATGACACACATCTATAATTATTATGTTAACCATTTATTTTAATACTATACAGATAATTCGCAGAAATTAAAATACAGAAGCTGTCCTAACATAATCTTCCCTGATGAATCATTTTCTGACCATTGACTACTAATAAGCTCATATCCTCCTCATATGGACTCCAAATTGAATGATTCCAGTGGCTAAAAATCCAAGACACACATAGCTATAATTCTTATGTTAACTATTTATTTTAATTCTATACAGATAATTCCCAACAATTAAAATACAGAAGCTTTCCTAACAGAATCTTCCATGATGAATCATTTTCTGACCTTTGACTACTAATTAGCTCATATCTTCCTCATATGGACTCCAAATTGAATGATTTTAGTGGCTGAAAATCCATGACACACATAGCTATAATTCTTATGTTAACTATTTATTTTAATTCTATACAGATAATTCCCAAAAATTAAAATACAGAAGCTGTCCTAACATATTCTTCCCTGATTAACCATTTTCTGACCTTTGACTACTAATCAGCTCATATATTCCTCATATGGACTCCAAATTGAATGATTCCAGTGGCTTAAAATCCATGAAACATATAGCTATAATTATTATGTTAACCATTTATTTTAATTCCATATAGATAATTCCCAGAAATTAAAATACAGAAGCTGCCCTAACATATTCTTCCCTGATGAACCATTTTCTGACCTTTGCTTACTAATCAGACCATATCTACCACATATGGACTCCAAATTGAATGATTCCAGTGGCTAAAAATCCATGACACTTATATCTTTAATTCTTATGTTAACTTTTTATTTTAATTCCTTATATATTGTTCCTAGAAATTAAAACACCGAAGCATAAAATTCTGTCACCCATAGCCATACCCATGCAGAACTATCTACACCAACCTAAGTATTCAAACATACATCACATGCAAGATCAATATGTAACATGATATTGCAACATCATGACCAATCATAAAAGTTCTAAGATCAAAATCTCATATAAATATTATAAGTTTCAAAAGTTTTCTTCAAAAAGAAATATTGTTAAACTTACTTGAAACACTTAGTCCCCTAGACTTCTCCTTCCTCTTTCTTCCTTTCTTCCTCTCATTTCCTCACTCTACCTTGCTTTTATTTTTCCTCTCCCTCACTTGGACAAAATTCTAATGTTGTAAGGTTGGGTTTCCTTATATAGACCACCAAATAATTCACCTTTCATGATCATGGGTCTACCTTATCACAATTAGGATACACTTTGTTGAATTTTTGGAAAACAAACAACTTATGTTCTTGTCTTCCTCTTCCTTAGTCAAGATATGCATAGGAAAAGGAGATTTGTATTTTGAAAATTATGATGATATGTTCTTAAGATAAGGGACAAGGTCCCTTTGATTTAGGGATTCATTTCCATTTTCTTTTGTCTTAAACAAGTATGATAGGTTTGCCTTTTTAGGTGGTAAATTTCTAATCCTTGAATCTCCATTATTTGGTTGATATTATTTGTGTGGGATATGAATGTTTTGTCCTAATGCCATGTATTATCATACCACTTGCTAAAATTATGAGTGTAGGATATAGATTTTTTTGTCCTAAAGCCTTATATTATCATGCCACTTGCCAAAATGATAAATGTAGAATCACACCACTTGCTAAATTTTTATCTTAATGCCATGTAACCTAATCTTTATTATTATTACATTATTATATCATCACCTAATTTATTTTATTTTATTTTTTCTCTTGGATTTTAGCTTATTCCTACCCATTATGGGCTTATTCCTACCCATTTTCTCTGCTTTGGATAAAATTCTACCTTTCTTGGAGGGCTTAGTCACATTTTCATAATTTTTGGACTATTGGTCCAATTACTATATCCTAGTCCAAGTCTTTGTTTTATTTCTTGCTTAGGTTATCCAATGGGCTTACTAGAAACTTATGTGAAGTGGAAAAACTCTATATGAAGTGTCCATAGATAAAAACCCAATGTATAGGTAAAGATTTTAAATTTAGTAACTCTAGTTCTTGAATTAGGAAAAATTACCCTAATCCAATGTTCTTGAAATTTTATGACCTTTACTTGTTTCTAAAAATTTATCTTCCTTATCCATGAATTTTGCATCTCTTTACTATGTTATTTCTAATATTTCCTCTTATATTTTCTTTCTCTACCTATTCCATTAATATTAGAACATTTCTACTCATATATGTAAGTTGAAGAATTTATAATGAAAATATCTAAAAATTATGGGATGTTACATTCTTACCCCCTTAAGAAATTCGGTCCCCGAATTTCAGTCCATCCTACCACTTGTAGGGAATGAAATTAAGGCATTATACAGAGTTACCAACCTTATTACCTAAATAATTAGGGATATCTTTTCTGTATAACATCTTTGCTTTTTAATATGGCTATTCACTTGAGTGATTTTTCCATATAACTTAACCATAAGGATTTCTTTTACTCATAAGTTCTTCAAATTATATACTCTAGCTTGCATGGATATATCTATGGGTCGATATTTGAAAACACAAATACAAAGGAACATATTCACCTTCATATTGGGTAACTATCTTTTCTTATTCCAAACTTCTATCAAGTCATTTTTTTTATATATCAACATCATCCCCTGAATATCATCATCTTAATCTATCATCTATTTTTTATCCTCAAATCCTTTAATCAGTATGTTAAACATACGTAGCAATAAATCCTTCAAACCTTTAATAACGTGTACCATTGACACATGTCTAATAATTCCAACTTACCTCATCACAGTAATTCTATACAAGCTAATTAACACCATTAAACTCATTGTCAAAAATTTCAATTATTTCTTCTATCATATCAAAAGCACCTCATTCTAGTTTATGTCAATCACATTTAATTCACCCAATCATTTCAAGAAGATTTTTCCTAACAATTACTCATACAAGAATTCTCAATTCCAACATAATTCACATTCTAGATACTAGACTTAATTTAGTATGATATAATCCTTTAACACAAATATCTTGATCACTTACATTATTTTCGGACATGGTTCTCAGAATATTCTCTATATTTCCAAATTAAGAGTTCAAAGACTACCTTAAATCCTACTTCGTATATTTTATTCCTCAAGAGCTTCAACACCACTAGTTCTCTTGATTACATTCGTCAAAACACCATAAGACCATCATCCGTCCATTCTTTTTAAACTTTTCATTACTTTAACCTACTAACAACTTAGACACCATAATAACCGAGTTTCAAAGAAAATAAATTATCTTTCATTGCAATGTGGGAAAATAACCTTGCATTTAATGCCAACCGTTAATGAGGGAGAATGCAATGAAACAGATGAAAAGCATAATAGAGAATGGTGCCAAAAGCGAAAGTCAAAAATTTGGACAAAGCATTGAAAAATATTAAAATCGGTGGCCGCAAATTTTACATATATGTGTCAGAATCTACTTTAAAGCTGTTGATATTCGGTGGAAAAGAAACATTTCTGAACTTATAAAAGTCTGTGAAAACAAAGAGTACGTAGCTAACTGGTAGGATGCAGTTGATTGCTTCAGAATAGATGTAATCAATCAACTGTAAAATAACCAGTCCAAATTAAAATTTCTCAAAATAGCTAGTCGACTTAATAATACCGATAGTCGACTGGCAAAAACATTAAGAAAACAAAATAAATCATTTGATTGTTCCTCTTCAACAATTAATTGGTTTGCATTTTCACTCTTTTTTTTTTACAATGACGGCTATCACCTACAACTTTTCTACAAGAATCAAAACATCAATGCTTCATCAAAGACAACAAGATAAAGACAGATTTCTAGTGATATCTTATCTTATACTCTTTATGTGCTTAATATGGGTCACAGTCATAACTACTGTACATATACATGCTTTCCGTCATTTTTGAATTTTTTTTTACCTTTAATTTAGCTGATATCCACCAATCACTCACATAGTTGTTCTAATAATACCCGGCCTATTTGTATAACTATTATAAATATACGCTTCTCTAAGTTCTATAAATACTTACATTAGTATCTTTGTCTATACTCAAAGTTAAGGTGATAGAAATTATGGAGGGAACCGCATTCCGTTAGTTTCGAAATATTTTGTGTTTTTTGTGGTTCCAGTCTTAAAAAAGATGGGGAGTATGTTAAAGCAGCACAAAATCTAGGTATGGTGCTGGCTAGGAGAAAAATTCATTTAGTGTATGGTGGAGATAACTGTGGGTTAATAGGGTGTGTGGCTACAGCTGCACATGTAGGGGGACGCCAAGTTCTAGGTATTATTCCTACAACTCTAACTACATCCAGCAACATAGGGAAGACAATTGGGGAAGAATATAGGGTAGCTTCCATGCATGAACGCATGGCTAGAATGATGAGCAATGCTGACGCCTTCATTGCCTTACCAGGTGGTTTTAGTACTTTAGAGGATATTTTTCAAATAGTCTCTTGGGCACAACTGAATATGCATCACAAACCGATAGGTTTGTTAAATGTTAATAACTTCTTTGATGGTCTGTTGTCTTTTCTAGATCAAGCTGTGGAATAGAGGTTTATCCCACACTCAGCACGACGAATTCTCATCTCGGCTTCAAATGCTGAAGAGTTAATTGATGCTTTACAAGCCTATGTTCATGTACCTGATCCAACTATGACTCAAATAGAATGGACAACAGATAACCGTAGGAAGCGTAAATTGGATTTGGATCTTCATCTTTAAATATAGTAAAACGTAGCTATTATTGTACTACTTTTACTTTCTTAGAGTCTACTTGGATACCTTATTTACCGACCATACTCCTTTAGAGTTGGTAAAACTATCTTTGAATGTTGCTTATGATCCTTTGAACTTTTGAAATATTCTAGTATATCATCAATAAAATCAAATTGATCCAGGGATGTCCTAATTACTATTCATTACATCTATGAATGCAGCTAAAATATTTGTCAATTTAAATGCATCACCAAGAATTCATAATGACCATAATAAGTCCTACATCCTCTTCTCTTATCTTTAATTAATGTTACTCATATCCCAAATCTATTTGTGGAAAAATATTGAACACCTTATAACTGGTTAAACAGGTAATCTATACGAGCTAATGGGTTTCTATTCTACATTGTCACTTTATTCAACTGTCTATAATCTATGCATAGTCATAGTAATCCATCTTTCTTTCTCACAGATAGAACTGAAGCACTCCGAATAAAAGTACTGGGGTACTTAAATACCTTGTCTAACAAGTCTTGTAACTATTTTTTAAAAAAAATTCGATCGATATCAAGAGATATAGATACTAGTTGGGTTCTAAGGAGTAAATCAATACTAAATTCTCGAATTGCTGTGGCAAGGTTGTGCAAGATTTCCTCCGCATTGTTTGCCGGATTTTGCCTTGGTGGTGCCATTTCCTACTGTGGAAAAAAAATAAATTTATGCTCCAATTGAGGTGATCAAGCCGAATAGTTAGTTTCAAAAAAAAAAATATTTAACAGCAGCCATAACACCACCTCGACATATAGATAAGAAACACTAGTAATTTCTTACCTATATGAGTCACTGATCCCCTACACAGCACAACTACAACATACTCAAGACACTATAAGATCGATTCAGATAACCATCTACCCACTGGCCATCTAGGATCGACCTGCTCTGATACCAATTATGTAACAACCTTTTTTTTGTTTTCATACAATATTGAGTTCACATACACGTCATTAATCAAAACGTACATGCAACATATCAAACACATAGATATTTACATCTTGTTTATTTTGGTTGACCAATTCCGGAGATACAGGTGCCGGTGGTTGCACCTTCACCAGGATCTGAGCTAACTCGACCACAAACATCTTATTTGATTTTGAGATCTGCCCAACATAAAGTAACTCGATCCAATGTGCACTAAAAGCCAGAGCCATAGAAAAAGCTGCATAACTAATTTTTTGAACATGATATGGAAATATAGTGAGAATTAAATTCCAGTCAGTTCAACAATAAATCATCATCAATATAGCTCATCACGTCATGTTCAGCTGTATAAACTACAGAAAATATCTTTGGTCACATGAATGCATTATATCTATGCACATAAGAATCATACTGTAATGATATGTATGACAGGATTAACTATTTTTAAAATATCATATGATGGCCATCAACTTATTCTCATTTCAAGCTACCTCGGTCAGGGTGAGTATCCTCTACTCTCCGGTACGGGCTTTTCTCGCTCTGTCTGACATGGCCCACTTTCTCTTTCTTTTCTCATTAACATGATCATAACCGTTGGTAGGGCGTCCCCTACTGGTGCACCACACGGATTGCCATGTGACCGTGCTCATTTCTTTTCTTTTCACAATGATAGCCAAAAATATGCTTTCAATAACAAGTATGTTCATCAAAATATAATTATTACCATAAATCATTTGTAATCATGCCATGAACATAACCATTTCAAATATCACTTTATAAAATATTTCCATGTCAGAATTTCACACTTAAGATGGTAAGAAGTTCATACAATGGCAATGGCTATGGCTATACTAGTCATTTATTAAGATTCATCTTTTTTAAATACTAATTTTATTTCTTTATTTTCTTGATGCAGGTTTTCATCCTATCTAACCTTCTCTTACTAATCAGAGCATAACTCCCTCAATTTAACTCTGATGTAGGTGATCTTGGTGTCAATTTCAAGATAAAACAATTATCTAAAACTATTATGTTGAACATTGTAGCGAAATATTAAGAAATCAAGGTCATATTACTCCCATGGACTCTAACTTGAGTGATTCCAGTGGCTAAAAATCCGTGACACACATATATATAATTCTTATGTTAACCATTTATTTTAATACTATACAGATAATTCGCAGAAATTAAAATACAGAAGCTGTCCTAACATAATCTTCCCTGATGAACCACTTTCTGACCTTTGACTACTAATAAGCTCATATCTTCCTCATATGAACTCCAAATTGAATGATTCCAGTGGCAAAAAATCCATGACACACATATCTATAATTCTGATGTTAACCATTTATTTTAATTCTATACAAATAATTTCCAGCAATTAAAATACAGAAGCTGTTCTAACATAATCTTCCCTGATGAACCATTTTCTGACCTTTGACTACTAATCAGCTCATATCTTCCTCATATGGACTCCAAATTGAATGATTCCAGTGGCTTAAAATCCATGACACACATAGCTATAATTCTTATGTTAACTATTTATTTTAATTCCATACAGATAATTCCCAAAAAGTAAAATACAGAAGCTGTCCTAACATATTCTTCCCTGATGAACCATTTTCTGGCCTTTAACTACTAATCAGCTCATATATTCCTCATATGGACTCCAAATTGAACGATTCCAGTGGCTTAAAATCCATGAAACACATAGCTATAATTCTTATGTTTTTAGCATTTATTTTAATTCCATACAGTTAAATTTCCAGAAATTAAAATACAGAAGCTGCCTTAACATATTCTTCCCTGATGAACCATTTTCTGACCTTTGCTTACTAATCGGACCATCTACCACATATGGACTCCAAATGGAATGATTCCAGTGGCTAAAAATCCATGACACATATATCTTTAATTCTTATGTTAACCATTTATTTTAATTCCTCATAGATTGGTCCCAAAAATTAAGACACCGAAGCTTACAATTCTGCCACCCATAGCCATACCCATGCAGAACTATCTACACCAACCTAAGTATTCAAACATACATCACATGCAAAATCAATATGTAACATGATATAGCAACATCATGACATATCATAAAAGTTCTAAGATCAAAATCTCATATAAATATTATAAGTTTCAAAAGTTTTCTTCAAAAAGAAATATTGTTAAACTTACCTAGAGCACTTAGTCCCCTAGACTTCTCCTTCCTCTTTCTTCCTTTCTTCCTCTCCTTTCCTCACTCTACCTTGCTTCTATTTTATCTCTCCCTCACTTGGACGAAATTCTAATGTTGTAAGGGTGGGTTTCCTTATATAGACCACCAAATAATTCATCTTTCATGATCATGGATCTACCTTATCACAATTAGGATACACTTTGTTGAATTTTTGGAAAACAAACAACTTATGTTCTTGTCTTCCTCTTCCTTAGTCAAGATATGCATAGGAAAAGGAGATTTGTATTTTGAAAATTATGATGATATGTTCTTAAGATAAGGGACAAGGTCCCTTTGATTTAGGGATTCATTTCCATTTTCTTTTGTCTTAAACAAGTATGATAGGTTTTCCTTTTTAGGTGGCAAATTTCTAACCCTTGAATCTCCATTATTTGGTTGATATTATTTGTGTGGAATATGAATGTTTTGTCCTAATTCCGTGTATTATCATACCACTTGCTAGAATTATGAGTGTAGGATATAGAGTTTTTTGTCCTAAAGCCTTATATTATCATGCCACTTGTCAAAATGATGAATGTAGAATCACACCACTTGCTAAATTTTTGTCTTAATGCTATGTAACCTAATCTTTATTATTATTACATTATTATATCATCACCTATTTTATTTTATTTTATTTTATTTTTTCTCTTGGATTTGGGCTTATTCCTACCCATTATGGGCTTATTCCTACCCATTTTCTTTGCTTTGGATAAAATTCTACTTTTCTTGGAGGGTTTAGTCACATTTTCATAATTTTTGGACTATTGGTCCAATTACTATATCCTAGTCCAAGTCTATGTTTTATTTCTTGCTTAGGTTATCCAATGGGCTTGTTAGAAACTTATGTGAAGTGGAAAAACTCTATATGAAGTGTCCATAGGTAAAAACCCAATGTATAGGTAAAGATTTTAAACTTAGTAACTCTAGTTCTTGAATTAGGAAAAATTACCCTAATCCAATCTTCTTGAAATTTTATGACCTTTACTTGTTTCTAAAAATTTATCTTCCTTATCCATGAATTTTGCATCTCTTTAGTATGTTATTTCTAATATTTTCTCTTATGTTTTCTTTCTTTACCTATTCCATTATTATTAGAACATTTCTACGCATATATGTAAGTTGAAGAATTTATAAAGAAAATATATAAAAATTACGGGATGTTACATGTGGTGCACTAGTAGGGGACGCCCTACCAACGGTTATGATTATGATTATGAGAAAAAAAAAATGTGCCTTGTCTGACGGAGCAAGAAAAGCCCGTACCGGAGAGTAGAGGATACTCACCCTGACCGGGGTAGCTTGAAATGAGAATAAGTTGATGGCCATCATATAATATTCTAAAAATAGTTAATCCTGTCATACATATCATTACTGTATGATTCTTATGTGCATAGATATAATGCATGTGACCAATGATATTTTCTGTAGTTTATACAGCTGAACATGACATGATGAGCTACATTGATGATGATTTATTATTGAACTTACTGAGATTTAATTCTCACTATATTTCCATATCATGTTTAGAAAATTAGTTATGCAGATTTTTCTATAGCTCTGGCTTTTAGTGCACGTTGGATCGAGTACTTTATGTTGGGCAGATCCCAGAAGCAAATAAAATTTTGTGGTTGAGTTGGCTTAGATCCCGATGAAGGTGCAACCACCCGCACCTGTATCTCTGAAATTGGTCAACCAGAATAAATAAGATGTAGATTTTTTATGTGTTCGATATGTTGTACGTATGTTTTGATTAATGACATGTATGTGAACTCTGTATTATATAAATTAAATAAATGTTATATTGAGTTAAGTTGTAACGAGGTAATAACTTCATGGTATTTTAAAAAAAATTGATACTAAAATGGAGTTGTTACACATTTTATCAGAGCTGTTTTAGTATTTTAATATAATTATTTAGATTGGAGTTGATCCATGAACTTCAACTATTTTCTTAAAAAATATTTTCACAAAATAATATTTTTTTCATATATAATAAAATGTTGTATGTTAAATTTTAGAAAAAAAATGTATTTTTTCCATTCTGATTTTTGCACTAAATTGCAATTACCTCCCCCCCCCCCCAAATTTACTTTTGCAAATGAAGCTCAAATTAATTTGTCACATTGCATTTACACTATAAGCTTTAAAATAGACATTAAATTTAACAATAGCAATATAAAATTATTGAAATACCCTTCTTATAAAGAGGACAACAAAATGGTGTATTAAGTAATAGAAATAATATTTTGACAGTCTCATGTTGGTCATATGCAATTTGAATGATAGAATGGTATATGCAATGGAATAGTTAAATGATTAGGGGCCGGTCATGGAAAAAGTAATCAATTGGAGGGTAAATTGCAATCAAGACAAAGATTAGAGTGAAAAAAAATAGTTTTTAATAAATTTCAGGTTCATCCTATTGAACATATTAAATTTTAAATTCATCTTATTCATTTGGTTCTTTATTGAATTTATCCCCACTTAACTTCCAATGAGATACGATTTGCAAAGAAATGAAAATGACGATTTAGATCATATAGTTTCTTTTCGCCAAGGATTATATTTTCTCGCATATCATATGTGATGCTATCAAAACTTTAGTCATCATTTTTATCTATTATGTTACAAATGATGTACTTTACATAAATTCAAGTACATTTTATTTCTTGTGATAAACTAGTAATGGGAAAATAAATACATTTTTATATGAAAGAAAAATTACAATTCCTCACTATAGGACTAATTGAAATATTAAAAATAGATTTTTATGGGAAAAATTTGATTAGATATTCAACATATACATACACATACACACACAGATAGAGTGAGAGGAGTTGGCCCTAATATATCTTTGAAAACACATTCTTAAGAAAAAAAATATAAGAGCTTCACATTTTGAAAGAATTAAGAAGGGTAAAATTGGAATTTTAGGCTAATTATGGGTAAAACCTTGAGAGAGAAATTAAACTATGGGAATTACCTTGATTAGTGATATAAAATTATTTAACATCACCTTAATAAAAAAATTAAAGTATTTAGAGGAAATTAGTTACATTCAAACAAGGCATAAGGAAGAGATAAAGGACAAGGTTGGAATTATGAAGAAGGTGGCATGGGCAAAGATAGAATTAGGAGATAAATTGTTGCCCATGTAAAATTTTATTATTATTTTCCTATGAAGGCGGTGCAAGGCCTTCTTAAAGGGTAAATTTTGGCCAAGGGAGAAGAGAAGAAAAAAGAAAGATAGGGAAGGCTGAGATGTCTAAAGAAAAAGGTAGAAAAGAAGGAAAATAAATAAATAAAAGTTACAAGGTAAATCATCTCCTTCCTACCTCCATAACTCATCTTCCTCTTCATAATAAGCTTCTTAAATCTTCTATTTCTTTCATGAGAAAGAGCAGAAAAATTGAGAAAAGAAAGTAAGTGGGTGGCGTGGTATATATTGTTGCGGGTATACCAAATTAATACCTTACCTCAATACTAATATGTAGTAGTAGGAATAAGGGTCAATCTCGTAGGAATTGGTATTACTTTTTGTGAATCAAATAAAGGGAGGTTGAGTACTGAAATAAAATTACGAAGTAAACGCAATTAACAAAATAAAAAAGAGTGATTAATGATAAAAGCGTTGGTTTCGGTTGATATCCACTATCAAGGAATTGTAACAACTCCATTTATGTAAATGTAACAAATTCTATATTTCCATATCATGTTTAGAAGAATAATTATGCAGATTTTCTCCGTGACACTTATTATTGTCGTACGTTGGATCAAGGTGCCCTACCTTGGGCAACTACCAATAAATACTCAGTCCATCCTGGATCCACTAAAATGTACCAGGACTTAAAGAGGATGTATTGGTGGCTAGGGATGAAAAAGGACATTGCTGAGTTCGTGGCAAAATGTTTAATTTGTCAGAAGGTGAAAGTGGAACATCAAAAGCTAGCAGGATTTCTTCAACCTCTCAAGATTCCTGACTAAGGAAAAGGAAGACAAGAACATAAGTTGTTTGCTTTCCAAAAATTCAACCAAGTGTATCCTAATTGTAATAAAGTAGACCTATGATCATGAAAGATGAATTATTTGATGGTCTATTTAAGCAAAACCCACCCCTATAACATTTTGATTTCGTCCAAGTGAGTAAGAGAGAGAAATAGAAGAAAGGTAGAGAGAGGAAAGGAGAGAAAGAGAGGAGAAGAAAGGAAGAAAGAAGAAGTCTAGAGGGCTAAGTACTCAAGGTAAGTTAACTTAATCTCCACTTGAATCCATTTTTCTTCTTCATCCTTGAGGTTCAAAAACTCACCCTCCTTCTCTTATTTAAGCTGCTAGAAAAGGTAAGGGAAGGGAGGAATCTTGATACTTCTTTCAAGGGGAAATAAGAAAACAAATTCACTAAGTGAGCTAGAGAGATTCTTAGGTAGGTTTAACAATATATTTTTTTGAAGAAAAGTTTTGAAATTTGTAACATTTATATGGGATTTTGATCTTAAGAACTTTGATGATTGGTCATGGATGTTGCTTTATCATGTTACATATTATTCTTGCATGTGATGTATGTTTGAATATTTAGGCTGGTGTAGATAGTTCTGCATAGGTATGGCTATGGGTCGTAAAACTTTAAGTTTTTATTTTTAAAATTCTGGGAAGAATTGGCAAGGAGTTAAAATAACTTGTTAACATAACAATTATAGATATATGTCTCATGGATTTTTAGCCACTGTAATCACTCAATTTGGAGTCCATATGAGGTAGATATGGTCCGATTAGTAAGCAGTTTTAGCCATTGGAATCACTTAATTTAGAATTTTTATGAGAGAGATATGGACAGATTAGTAGGTAGATATTAGAAACTACCCGAGAAGAAATAACTTGTAATTTCAGGGACTAATATCACCTTGATTTTTTAATATTTCGCTAAACTGTTCAACATAATAGTTTTAGATAATTGTTTTATCTTTAAATTGACACCAAGATCACCTACATCGGAATAAGGTGACTATAAAAAACAAGTACCCTCTCCCTAGGATAGATGACTTATTGGACCAACTGAAAGGAGCCTCCATATTTTCTAAAATTAACTTGAGGTCGGGATACCATCAGATTAGGATCAAAGAGGAGGACGTACCAAAAACTACCTTTAGGACTAGGTATGGACACTATGAGTTTCTCGTAATGCCCTTCGGGTTGACGAATGCACCTACAAATTTTATGGATTACATGAATCTCATTTTTCGACCCTACCTAGATCAATTTGTTGTAGTGTTCATTGGTGACATCTTGATATATACTAAGAGTGAGAAAGAACATGAACAGCATCTCTGAATCGTGTTGCAAGTGCTAAAAGAGAAATAGTTATATGTCAAATTGGAGAAGTGTGAATTTTGGCGGTCAAAGGTGAAGTTTCTCGGACATGTCATCTCTAATAGAGGGCTAGCCGTAGACCCTAGCAAGACGGAAGCAGTGATTTAGTGGGAGATGTAACAACTCCATCAAAGTATCAATTTTTTTTTAAAAATACCATGAAGTTATTACCTCGTTACAACTTAACTCAATATAACATTTATTTAATTTATACAATACAGAGTTCACATACATGTCATTAATCAAAACATACGTACAATATATCAAACAAATAACAATCTACATCTTATTTATTCTGGTTGACCAATTCCGGAGATACAGGTGCGGGTGGTTGCACCTTCACCAAGATCTAAGCCAACTTGACCACAAACATTTTATTTGCTTCTGGGATCTGCCTAACATAAAGTACTCGATCCAACGTGCACTAAAAGCTAGAGCTATAGAAAAAATATGCATAACTAATTTTCTGAACATGATATCGAAATATAGTGAGAATTAAATCCCAATAAGTTCAACAATAAATCATCATCAATATAGCTCATCACATCATGTTCAGCTGTATAAACTACAGAAAATATCTTTGGTCACATGAATGCATTATATCTATGCACATAAGAATCATACAGTAATAATATGTATGACAGGAGTAATTATTTTTAGAATATCATATGATGGCCAACAACTTATTCTCATTTTAAGCTACCCTGATCAGGGTGAGTATTCTCTACTCTCTAGTACGGGCTTTTCTCGCTCCGTCCGACATGGCACACTTTCTCTTTATAATCATAATCATAACCGTTGGTAGGGCGTCCCCTACTGGTGCACCACACGGATTGCCATGTGACCGTGCTCATTTCTTTTCTTTTCACAATGATAGCCAAAAATATGCTTTCAATAACAAGTATGTTCATCAAAATATAACTATTACCATAAATCATTGGTAATCATACCATGAACATAACCATTTCAAATATCACTTTATAAAATATTTCTATGTCAGAATTTCACACTTAAGATGGTAAGAAGTTCATACAATGGCAATGGCAATGGCTATGGCATATACTATTCATTTATTATTTTCATTTATAAGATTCGTCTTCTTTTTTAAATATTAATTTTATTTCTTTATTTTCTTGATGCAGGTTTTCATCATATCTAACCTTCTCTTTATGCTTGGCCTTTAGTAATTTTCTTCTTATTTATATCATTTCCAACACATGTTCTTACAAATTTATAGAGCATTGTTCTCCAATTTGATTTCTACTATTACCCTAGAGTTAAAGAGGTTCATCTAGGGTAGAAAAATGTTGAAACTAGGCTTAACTAGCTTCCAACACGGTCTGGCTATGTTCCAGAACACGGTCTGGCTATGTTCCAGCACACGGCCATGCTTTAAAACTACTTCAAATGTACTCAAAAACAGCTCCGAACACGGCTAGCCCGTGCTTGAAGCACCCAGAACACGGCCTGACCGTGCTCTGTGACCTTTGCTCAATAATCAAAGCATAACTCCCTTATTTTAACTCCGTTTGAGGTGATCTTGGTGTTTATGGAAAGCTAAGACAATTATCTAAAACTCTTATGTTAATCATATCAGCACAATAGTAATACATCGTGGTGTTATTACTCCCTTCAAGTCAATATTATTTCTTCTCAGGTAGGTTCTAACCTTTACTTACTAATCTGACTATATCTCTCACATAAGAATTCCAAATTAAGTGATTCCAGTGGCTAAACATCCGTGACATAAAAATCTATAATTCATACGTTAACCATTTATTTTAATTTCTTATAGAATTTTCCCAGGATTTAAAACACCGAAGCTATCCTAACATATTCTTCCCTGATTAACCATTTTCTGACCTTTGTTTACTAATCAGAACATATCTTCCTCATATGAACTCTAAATTGAATGATTCTAGTGGATAAAAATCCATGACACATATATCTATAATTCATATGTTAACCATTTATTTTAATTCCTTATAGATTGTTCCCAGAAATTAAAACACCGAAGCTATCCTAACATCTTCTTCCCTGATTAACCATTTTCTAACCTTTGTTTACTAATCGGAACATATCTTCCTCATATGAACTCTAAATTGAATAATTCCAGTGGTTAAACATTTATGACACATATATCTATAATTCATATGTTAACTATTTTTTTTAATTCTTGATAGATTGTTCCTAGAAATTAAAACACCAAAGCTTAAAATTCTGCCACCCATAGCCATACCCATGCAGAACTATCTACACCAACCTAAGTATTCAAACATACATCACATGCAAGATCAATATGTAACATGATATAGCAACATCATGACCAATCATAAAATTTCTAAGATCAAAATCTCATATAAATATTATAAGTTTCAAAAGTTTTTTTCAAAAAGAAATATTGTTAAACTTACCTGGAACACTTAGTCCCCTAGACTTCTCCTTCCTCTTTCTTCCTTTCTTCCTCTCCTTTCCTCACTCTACCTTGCTTCTATTTTTCTTCTCCCTCACTTAGACGAAATTATAATGTTGTAAGGGTGGGTTTTCTTATGTAGACCAACAAATAATTCACCTTTCATGATCATGGGTCTACCTTATCACAATTAGGATACACTTTGTTGAATTTTTTGGAAAACAAACAACTTATGTTCTTGTCTTCCTCTTCCTTAGTCAAGATATGCATAGGAAAAGGAGATTTGTATTTTGAAAATTATGATGATATGTTCTTAAGATAAGGGACATGGTCCCTTTGATTTAGGGATTCTTTTCCATTTTCTTTTGTCTTAAACAAGTATGATAGGTTTGCCTTTTTAGGTGGCAAATTTCTAGCCCTTGAATCTCCATTATTTGGTTGATATTATTTGTGTGGGATATGAATGTTTTGTCCTAATGCCATGTATTATCATACCACTTGCTAGAATTATGAGTGTAGGATATAGATGTTTTTGTCCTAAAGCCTTGTATTATCATGCCACTTGCCAAAATGATGAATGTAGAATCACACCACTTGCTAAATTTTTGTCTTAATGCCATGTAACCTAATCTTTATTATTACATTATTATATCATCACCTAATTTATTTTATTTTATTTTTCCTCTTGGATTTGGGCTTATTCCTAGCCATTATGGGCTTATTCCTACCCATTTTCTTTGCTTTGGATAAAATTCTACCTTTCTTGGAGGGCTTGGTCATATTTTCATAATTTTTGGGCTATTGGTCCAATTACTATATCCTAGTCCAAGTCTATGTTTTATTTCTTGCTTAGGTTATCCAATGGCTTGCTAGAAACTTATGTGAAGTGAAAAAAACTCTATATGAAGTGTCCATAGGTAAAAGCCCAATGTATGAGTAAAGATTTTAAACTTAGTAACTTTAGTTCTTGAATTAGGAAAAATTACCCTAATTCAATGTTCTTGAAATTTTAAGACCTTTACTTGTTTCTAAAAATTTATCTTCCTTATCCAAGAATTTTGCATCTCTTTAGTATGCTATTTCTAATTTCTTTCCTATTAGGTTTTCCCTCTTTATTTGTTCTCTTAATGTTAGAAACATTTTCTATGCATATATATAAAGTGAAGAATTTCTGAGGATTATATTTCCTTAGATATCTAAAATATTGTCTAATAAATTTTATTTCCTTAATTAAATTTTTATGTACTTTTATCAATAAAAGAAACGAAATTAGGTATGTTACAGGAGAGACCAAAGACGGTCATAGAAGTCAGAAGTTTCCTAGGTTTGGAAGGATACTACAGAAGGTTTGTATAAAACTTCTCCCGTATAGCCTTGCCATTGACTAAATTGATCGAGAAGGGAAGTCTTTTCAAATGGACTGATCAATGTGAAACTAGTTTCCAAGAGCTTAAGACTAGATTAACCACTCCTCCTATTTTAGTTATTCCAAATCCCACAGGACATTTTGAAGTGTATAGTGATGCTTCAAAGAAAGGGTTAGGGTGTGTGCTGATGCAAGACAAGAGAGTAGTTGCTTACGCTTCTAGGAAATTAAGACCCCACGAAGAAAACTATCCAACACATGATCTTAAATTGGCAGCGGTGGTGTTTGCTTTAAAGATTTGGCGACACTATTTGTACGGGGCAACCTTTGAAATATATTGTGATCATAAGAGTCTTAAATACCTCTTTGATCAGAAAGAGTTAAACATGAGGCAACGAAGATGGGTAGAATTTCTCAATGACTACAAGTTTGAGATAAAGTATCATCCAGGAAAGGCAAAGGTTGTAGCTGATGCCTTGAGTCGAAAATCTCTACACAAGGGTCAGATGATGGTGTATGAGATGCAAATGTTAGTGGAGTTTCAAAATTTGAAGCTGGCCACTACTCTTACTCCAAATAAGCTAATCATCAATGGGTTAAGTATAGAGTGTGACCTTAGAGCCCAGATTAAAGAGGCTCAAGGCCACGACCAATACTTACGGGATCATAATGATTAGGATGATTTTTCTGTTTTAGAAGATGGAGTAATCATGTACCAAGGAAGGGTCCGTGTTCCTCAAGACCGAGAGTTGAGGACTAAGATCCTACAGGAAACGCATTAGAGTAAATACTCAGTCCATCCTGGATCCACTACAATATACCAGGACTTAAAGAGGATGTATTGGTGGCTAGGGATGAAAAAGGACATTGCTGAGTTCGTGGCAAAAATGTTTAATTTGTTAGAAGGTGAAAGTGGAACATCAAAAGCCAGTAGGATTTCTTCAACATCTCAAGATTCCTGAATGGAAATGGGACAGTATTTCGATGGACTTTGTTGTGGGTTTACCTAAAACTTCAGTTGGACATGACTTTATCTGGGTAATAGTTGACAGATTAACTAAATTTGCTCACTTTCTGCCCATAAAGATTAACTATTCACTAGACAAATTGGCCCAGTTATACGCTTAGGAAATAGTTAGACTATATGGGATTCCCTTAAATATCGTTTCAGATAGAGATTTGAGGTTCACGTCGAGGTTTTGGAAGGCATTACAAGAAACTTTTGGAACCCAGTTGCGGTTCAGTACTGCCTACCAACCTCAGACTGACGAGCAAACAGAACGAACTATTCAAACTCTAGAAGATATGTTGAGGGCCTGTGTGATAGAGCAAGGTAAAGGATGGGATAAATACATACCTTTAGTAGAGTTTACTTATAATAATAGCTATCACTCTAGTATTAACATGGCCCCTTACGAAGCTTTATACGATAGGAAGTGCCGATCTCCACTATGTTGGTTTGAGGTAGGAGAAAAGAACTTGCTGGGTCTTGATCTAGTTCAACAAACCACTGAACAAATCAGGATGATACGAGACAAAAAACTTACAGCTCAGAGTCAGCAAAAGAGTTACTATGATAAGAGACATAGACTTCTGAAATTTGAGGAAGGAGACCATGTATTTCTAAACCTTTCTCCAACTACTGGAGTTGGCAGGTCTCTCAAGACCAGAAAGCTAAGTCCGCAATTTCTGGGACCCTACCAAATTTTGAAGAGAGTAAGGACGTCAGCATATCAAATTGCTCTCCCACCTAATTTGTCCAACCTGCATATTGTTTTCCATGTATCACAGCTGCGGAAGTATCTTCCAGATTCATCACATGTAATACAGGATGAACCAATCCAAATAAAGGAGAACATGACATACCAGCTAGTACCTGCATCCATATTGGACACCGACGTGAAGCAAATCTTTTCTTATTCTAGTCTTCTATCAAGTCATCTTTGATTCTCACTTGTCAACATCATCCCATAGATATCATCTTCTTAATCATCTATCATATATTTTTATCCTCAAATCCTTTAATCAATATGTTAAACAAACATAGCAATAAATCCATCAAACCTTTTATAACGTTTATGTACCATTGACACATGTCTAATAATTCCAACTTACCTCATCATAGTAATTCTATACCATCTTATTAACACCATTATTGTAAAAAAAATTCAATCATTTCTTCTATCATATCCAAAACCACCTCATTCTAACTTATATCAATCCCTTTTAATTCATCCAATCATTTCAAGAAGATATTTCCCAACAATTACTCAAAAATGAATTCTCAATTTCAACATAATTCACATCCTAGATAATAGATTCGATTTAGCATAATATAAACCTTTAACACAAATATCTTGATCACTTACATTATTTTCGGATATGATTCTCATAATATTATTCATATTTTGAAATTAAGAATTCAAAGATTAATTTAAATCATAATTCCTATATTTTATTCTTTAAAACTTCAACACCACTAATTCTCTTGATTACATTCATCAAAACACCATAAGACCATCATCCGTCCATTCCTTACAAACGTTTTATTACCTTAACCTACTAACCACTTGGACACTATAATAACTGAGTTTTAGAGAAAATAAATTAAATTTTCTTGTAATGAGGGAAAAGAACTTTGCATTTAATGCCAAATATTAATGTAGGACAATACAGTAGAAAATGTGGCATACATAATAGAGCATGGTGCCAAAATAGGAAGTCAGAAATTTGGACAAAGTATTGAAATAAAATTAAAATCAGTGGCCGTAATTCTTGAACATCTGTAAACAAAACTTAGCTGCTATTTTGGCAAAATCGATGGCCGCAAATTTTGAATATATGTGTCAAAATCTACTTTAAATCTATTGATATTTGGTGGAAAGATAGCATATGGAAAAAGAAACATTTCTGAGCTTATAAAAGTCTGTAAAAATCAAAGAATACATAGTTAACTGGTATGATGCAATTGATTACTTCAAAATAGATGTAATCAATCAACTGTAAAATAACCAGTCCAAATTAAAATTTCTCAAAATAACTAGTCAACTTATTAATACCGATAGTCGACTGGAAAAAATATTAGGAAAACAATAAAAATCATTTAATTGTCCCTCTTCAAATGATGCCTATCATCTACAACTTCCCTACAAGAATCAAGACATCAATCCTTCATCAAGGACAATAAGAAAAAGAAAATTTTCTGGTGATATCTTAACCTTATTCTCTTTATATGCCTAATATGAGCAACTATCACAACTACTGTACATATACATGCTTGCCATCATTTTTAAAAATTTCACCTTTAATTTAGCTGATATCCATCAATCACTCACATAGTTGTTCTAATTATGCCCGACCTATTCACATAGCTATCATATGTATGTCCTTCTCTGAAATCTATAAATACACACGTTAGTATCTTTACTTTCATACTCAAAGTTAAAGTGTGTATAGCTATGGAGGGAATTGCATTCCGTCAGTTTTGAAATATTTGTGTCTTTTGTGGTTCCAGTCCTAGGAAATATGGAGAATATGTGAAAGCAGCACAAAACCTAGGTATGGTGCTGGCCAAGAGAAAAATTCATTTAGTCTATGGTGGAGGTAACTGTGGATTAATGGGGTGTGTGTCTACAGCTGTATATGTAGGAGGATGTCAAGTTCTAGGTATTATTCCTATAGCTCTAGTGGCATCCAACATTATAGGAAAGACAATTGGGGAAGAATTTAGGGTTGCTTCTATGCATGAGCGCATTGTTAGAATGATAAGCAATGATGATGCCTTCATTGCCTTACCAGGGAGTTTTGGTACTTTAGAGGAGATTTTCCAAATAGTCTCTTGGGCATAACTAAATATGCATCACAAACCGATAGGTTTGTTAAATGTTAACCATTTCTTTGATGGTCTGTTGTCTTTTCTTGATCATGCTGTGGAACAAAGGTTTATTCCACACTCAGTACGACGAATTCTCCTCTCAGCTTCAAATGCTGAGGAGTTGATTGATGCTTTACAAGCATATGTTCATTTACTTAATCCAACTATGGCTTGAATAAATTGGACGACAGACAACTGCGAAAAGCGCAAGTTAGACTTAGATCTTCATCTATAACTGTAGCAAGATGTGGACATTGTTGTACCTCTTTTACTTTCTCAGGATGAACTTGAATACCGTCTTACTAGCCACATGCCTTAAGGAAGTAATACTACTAAGTCAGAATTCGTATTTTGAGAACTTAACATATAGCTGATACTCTCTTGGAGTTTATAAAACAATCTTTAAATGTCGTTTATGATCCTCTGAACTCTTGGAATATTCTAGTATATCATCAATAGATATAATAACAACTTAATTTAGGGATGACTTAATTACTTATAGCTAGGGCATTTGTCAATCCAAATAACATAACTAAAATCTCATAACGTCCATGCCAAATCCTAAAAGCAATTTTTTTTTGCAATATCCTCTTCTCTTATCCTTAATTGATGATATCCAGATATCAAATCAAATCAATTTTTGAAAAATGTTGAGCACTTTGTAACTGGTCAAACAGATCATCTATACGAGGTAATGGGTATTTATTCCACATTGTCACTTTATTCAACTGTCTATAATCGATGCATAGTCATAGTGATCCATCTTTCTTTTTCACAGATAGAACTGGAGCACTCAAAGTAAAAGTAATAGGGCATTTGAATCTCTTGTCTTATATGTCTTGTAACTAATTCCTTTTCAATTCCTTAAGTTCAGTGGTTGCCATTCTATATGAAAATATAGACACTGGTTAGGTTCCAGGAAATAAATCAATACCAAATTCTATTTTATGTTTCGAGGTAATCCTGAAAATTCTCAGGAATTACAATCATAAAATTCTCTAACCACTGGAACTTGATTTATATTGGTATATCAACATCTCTTACCATTGCCAAATATCATTGGCACCTTTTTTGTAATCACTTATGGAATATTAAAGCAGAGATTAGGTTACTGGGTATCTCACTACGATCTCCTTGTATCAAGAAAAAAATAATTCTCCAAGAATATTGAATTTAATCACCTTAAAGTGACATTTCATAATGACATGACATAATGCCAACTAATCCATTCTCAATATCATATCAAAGTCTACCATATCTAAACAACCAGGTACAATGGATGTCACATTCAGAAACCATCATATTTGATATCTGTCTCAATTTGTTAAATTCTTTAGGATGCATATCTCTTTTACTTTCAAGCTGTAATTGATCTATAGATACCTCTTAAGATGTCACAATATTCAATCTATCTTATACTATAAACTTTAGCAACTTGGAATAGAAAGGAATTTGAAACCCTATAGAATCCCTCAACAGCACCTGAAGTATAAATATGTCCGGCTCATATCGATACTAAAGGTCATACTAAAGAATCCTTTGCTCTGATAGCCACAGGGAAACCTAATGCTTTGATACTAACTTGTCACACTCCTAATTTTAGGGCACGTGAAACACGTATATAATGAACATATATATTTTCCATAAACATGAATATTCCAATCCTTTATCAAGGAAACATATACATATAGGTTTTTCCCATACATATACCATATACAAATCAAGTGCATATACATCAGAGTATAGCAGAAGTAGGGATCCTACCCGTGGCGTTCAAGGCAACTCTAGAGTACAATTATATTACATTTTTTAAACACTGAGAGCCAAGAAACAATTTAGGCTCACCACAAAATTTGAAGAAATATTGTTAAACCTACCTAAGAATCTCCCTAGCTCACTTAGTGATTTTGTTTTCTTATTTCCCCTTAAAAGAAGTATCAAGATTCCTCCTTTCCCTTAGCTTTTCTAGCAGCTTAAATAACAGAAGGAGGGTGAGTTTTTAAACCTCAAGGATGAAGAAGAAAAATGGATTCAAGTGGAGATTAAGTTAACTTACCTTGAGTACTTAGCCCTCTAGACTTCTTTTTCTTCCTTCCTTTCTTCTCCTCTCTTTCTCTCATTTCCTCTCTCTACCTTGCTTCTATTTCTCTCTCTTCCTCACTTAGACGAAATTAAAATGTTATATGGGTGGGTTTTGCTTAAATAAACCATCAAATAATTCATCTTTCATGATCATGGGTCTACCTTATCACAATTAGGATACACTTGGTTGAATTTTTGGAAAGCAAACAACTTATGTTCTTGTTTTCCTCTTCCTTAGTCAAGATATGCATAGCAAAAGGAGATTTATATTTTGAAAATTATAATGATATGTTCTTAAGATAAGGGATAAGGTCCCTTTGATTTAGGGATTCATTTCCATTTTCTTTTGTCTTAATCAAGTATGATAGGTTTGCCTTTTTGGGTCGCAAATTTCTAGCCCTTGAATCTCCATTATTTGACTGAAATTATTTGTGTAGGATTGGAATGTTTTGTCCTAATGCCATGTATTATCATACCACTTGCTAAAATTATGAGTGTAGGATATAGATGTTTTTTCCTAATGTCATGTATTATCATACCACTTGTTAAAATTATGAGTGTAGGATATAGATGTTTTGTCCTAATTCCTTATCACCTAATCTTGATTACACCATTATTTCATCACTTTATTTTTATTTTTCTTCTTGGGTTTGGGCTTATTCTTGCCTATTTTCTTTACTTTGGTTAAAATTCTACCTTTCATAATGGGCTTGGTCACATTTTCATATTTTTGGGCTACTAGTCCAATTTCTATATCCTAGTCCAAGTCTATGTTTTATTTCTTCCTTGGGTTATCCTATTGGCTTGCTAAAAATTCATGTAAGGTAGAAAGATTCTATATGAAATGTCCATAGTTGAAAGCCCAATTTATGAGTGGAGCTACTAAACTTAGTAACTTTAACTCTTAGATTAGGAAAAATTACCCTAATCCCATCTTCTTGAAATTTTAATACCTTCACAAAAATTTATCTTCTTTACCTAAGAATTTCACCTTTCTTTAGTATATTTATTTCTAATATTTCCTCTTAGGTTTTCTCTCTTTACCTATTCCATTAATGTTAGAACATTTCTATGCATATGTAAGGTGAAGAATTTCTAAGCATTATATTTCCTTAGATATTTAAAAATTGTCTAATAAATTTTATTTCCTTAATTAAATATTTATGTACCTTTATTAATAAAAGAAAAGAAATTAGAGATGTTATTTTGAATACTTTTGTACTTTTATTAATACATGAAACAAAATTAGGGATGTTACATTTCTCTCCCCCTAAAAGAAATTTTGTCCTTAAAATTTCAGAAATTATCTAATAAGAATAATTTCGGATATTTCTTCCTCATGACTTCTTCTAGCTCCCAAGTTGCTTCTTCCGGAGTCAAACCACCCTATAACACCTTAACCAGGGGAATAATTTTATTTCTCAGTTACTTCACGTCGGTGTCCAATATGGATGCAGGTATTTGCTGGTATGTCATATTCTCCTTTATTTGGATTGGTTCATCCCGTATTACATGTGATGAATCTAAAAGATACTTCCGCAGCTGTGATACATAGAAAACATTATGCAGGTTGGACAAATTAGGTGGGAGAGCAATTTGATATACTGACGTCCCTACTCTCTTCAGAATTTGGTAGGGTCTCAAAAATCGCGAGCTTAGCTTTCTGGTCTTGAGAGACCTGCCAATTCCAGTAGTTGGAGAAAGTTTTAGAAATACATGGTCTCCTTTCTCAAATTTCAGAGGTCTATGTCTCTTATCATAATAACTCTTTTGCCGACTCTGTGCTATAAGTATTTTGTCTCGTATCATCCTGATTTGTTCAGTGGTTTGTTGAACTAGATCAAGACCCAGCAAGTTCTTTTCTCCTACCTCAAACCAACATAGTGGAGATCGGCACTTCCTACCATATAAAGCTTCGTAGGGAGCCATCTTAATACTAGAGTGATAGCTATTATTATAAGCAAACTGCCTCTTGGCCGCTCAGGGTGAAAATCCTTCCTTTCAGCTGAGGCATCTGTTCTGGCTGCTTCTCCACATTCTGTGGGCAGTTTCTCGCAAAATGTCCCTTCTGTCCGTAATTGAAGCAAACATCTTGTCCCATGTAGCATGGCCGGTTACCATGCATGCGTCCGCAGTTAGCGCACTTGACTGGGGCGAGGTCTTGTTGAAAAGGTCTAGGACCCGCAGTCAATGGCCTCTTACCAGCTCCATATCCACTTCTTCTCACGTTCTTTCCAGGTTTGGGAAAATTTTTCTTCCTCTTCTATAGGTTTTGCCTTTGCTTCTCGTCCTCCACTGCCCTTAAACTCTTTTCCAAGAGTCTGGATTTATTTATCAGAGGTACAAACTCCCTAATCTCTATAGCTATAACAACATTATTTATCTTTGAGTTTAGTCTCGCTTTGAACTTAACTGCCTTCCATACTTCATCTGGGTTATATCGCAGATAAGAGGAGAACTTAGACAGCTCCTCGAACCTTGCAATATACTGGTCCACAGTCATGTTGCCGTGTCTGAGTTGGAGAAATTCGATCTCTTTTTCTGCCAGTACAGTACTTGGAAAGTACTTTTCCAAAAAATTGTCCTTAAACACTTGCCAGGTGATTTGTCTTCCCTGGTGAGCTAAAAGTTCTCTAGCTCCATGCCACCAGTATTCTGCTTCATCCTTTAACATATATGCAGCAAAAATAACTTGCTGCTTTTTAGTACAGCCCATCACTTCAAAGATTTTCTCTAATTCCCTTATCTACCTTTCGGCTACCATTGGGTCATAGCCACCTTGGAAACAAGGTGGTCTAGTCCTTAGGAACTCGGATATGCCATTATCTTTTCCAGCCATCCGGTTGTTAGCACCATTCTCACCATTTGAGTTATTATCATTATGGAGATATTGTAGAATTTGGTTGGTGGTCATGACTTGGTATCGAATTGCCGTGGCCAGGTTGTGCAGGGTTTCCTTTGCATTAGTTGCTGGATTCCTCCTTGGTGGTGCCATTTCCTACTGTGGTAAAAACAAAATTATGCTGCTATTGAGATGATCAAGCCCAATAGTTAGTTCAAAAATATTTAACAGCAGTCATAACACCACCTCGTCATATAGATAGGAAACACTAGTAATTTCTTACCTATATGAATAACTGATCCCCTACACAGCACAACCACAACATACTCAAGACACTATAAGATCGATTCAGATAACCATCCACCCACTGCCCATCTAGGATCGACTTGCTCTGATACCAATTATGTAATAACTCCATTTATGTAAATGTAACAATTTTTTTTTTATATTTGTAAAATTTCATGAAGTTATTACTGCTTTAATTCTAACCACTTAACTCATAATAATAATTAATTTAACCAAGCATAATTATTATTAATAGTGATACAATATTGAGTTTCCATACACACCATTATTTTACAAACATTTGTACAAAGGTCTAAAATATACATATTAGCCCTAATCATCTACGTAGACTACTTTCGGGGACACTAGTGCGAGTTGCGGCACCTCCACCGGAATCTCAGTCACATCTAGTACAAATATATCCGATATAACTGGTAGTTGCCCAAGGTAGGGCACCTCGATCCAACGTACAGCAATAATAAGTGTCATGGAGAAAATTTGCATAATTATTCTTCTGAACATGATATGGAAATGAGACAGTATTTCGATGGACTTTGTTGTGGGTTTACTTAAAACTTCAGTTGGACATGACTCTATCTGGGTAATAGTTGATAGATTAACTAAATCTGCTCGCTTTCTCCCCATAAAGATTAACTGTTCACTGGACAAATTGGCCCAGTTGTACGTTCAGGAAATAGTTAGACTACATGGGATTCTCTTAAATATCGTTTTAGATAGAGATCTGAGGTTCACATCGAGGTTTTGGAAGGTGTTACAAGAAGCTTTTGGAACCCAGTTACGGTTCAATACTGCCTACCATCCTCAGACTGACGGGCAGACAGAACGGACTATTTAAACTCTAGAAGATATGTTGAGGGCCTGTGTGATAGAACAAGATAAAGGATGTGATAAATACCTACCTTTAGTAGAGTTTGCTTATAATAATAGCTATCACTCTAGTATTAAAATGGCCCCCTACGAAGCTTTATACGGTAGGAAGTGCTGATCTCCACTATGTTGGTTTGAGGTAGGAAAAAAGAACTTGTTGGGTCCTGATCTAGTTCAAAAAATCACTGAAAGGTGGATAAGGGAATTAGAGAAAATCTTTGAAGTGATGGGCTGTACTGAAGAGCAGCAAGTTATTTTTGCTGCATATATATTAAAGGATGAAGCAGAATACTGGTGGCGTGGAGTTAGAGAACTTTTAGCTCATCAGGGAAGACAGATCACTTAGCAAGTGTTCAAGGACACTTTTTTGGAAAAGTATTTTCCAAGTACTGTACGGGCAGAGAAAGAGATCTAATTTCTCCAACTCAGGCAAGGCAGCATGATCGTGGACCAGTATATTGCAAGGTTTGAGGAGTTATCTAAGTTCTCCTCTTATCTGCGATATAACCCAGATAAAGCTTGTAAGGCGGTTAAGTTCGAAGCGGGACTAAACCAAGAGATTAACTTCCTCTGTATGTAAGGACTATCAAGTCACCATCCAGGTGAAAACTTTTTCTGTAGACCTCGTATGTTTACCTTTAAAAGGTATTGAGGTCATTCTAGGGTTAGACTGGATGTCTAGGGCAAATTTCAGCGGGATGTTGAGTTTAGGTAAATCCTATACCACCAAAGTACGGAAGGGGTCAAACTCTGATGTGGTAGTTCTGATATAAGATCCTCCAAATGTTTTCACATGACTTATATTGATGCATACCATGATTTTATTACCATTATTACAACATTACTTTGAACTGAATATGCATATGAATTTGAAACAGAGTTTATTTGAAAATACGGGTCCCATATGAATGTACTTCCGAATTGTGATTCTCAATGTGACAAGTTTTAAAATAAAGAGTACATTCATATGTTGACCTAAAAGGTCATAGGAGGTGTTATCTGCTCACTGAGTTGTAAAACTCACTACACGTGGTTTATAGGTTTTTCAGATAAAGACTCAGAGTTTGGTTCTACAGCTTCTTGATCGACTAGGTGTCGTACTTCTGTGGTGAGTCTAAATTTTTTCTGGGCTCTTAGTGTTTAATTTTTATGATAAAGGTACTCTAGAGTTGCTTTGAACGTCATAGGAAGGATCCTTGTTTCCGTTGTAAACCTGATATATATATATATATATATATATATATATATATATATATATATATAGACTTGGCATGTATAATTATTAGTATTACAAATTTGTAAACGTATGATACTACTTGGATATGTGATATTGTGAGACTATTTGCAAACTCCATTCTTTATCTCCCGATTGACTTGGTTGGCATTAAGCATTAATAACTGTATCTCCTCTTGTGGAGTAGGAGATAGAAATTCAACGGTCTTAGTGCAACAATTTAGCAAGACCCGATTTCTTTCCTATCTATATGCCGAGGTGGTGTTATGACTGCTGTTAAATATTTTTAAACTAACTATTGGGCTTGATCACCTCAATAGCATCATAACTTTATTTTTTCCACAGTAGGAAATGGCACCACCAAGGAGGAATCCAGCAATCAATGCAGAGGAAACCCTACACAACCTGGCCACGGCAATTCGAGACCAAGTCATGACCACCAACTAAATTCTACAATATCTCTAGAATGCTAATAACTCAAATGGTGAGAATGGTGCTAACAACCGGATGGCTAGAAAAGATAATGGCATATCCGAGTTCCTGAGGACTAGACCACCTTGTTTCCAAGGTGGCTATAACCCAACAGTAGCCGAAAGGTGGATAAGGGAATTAGAGAAAATCTTTGAAGTGATGGGTTGTACTGAAGAGCAGCAAGTTATTTTTGCTGCATATATGTTAAAGGATGAAGCAGAATACTGGTGGCGTGGAGCTAGAGAACTTTTAGCTCATCAGGGAAGACAGATCACCTGGTGTAATAACCGTAAAATTTAACGAAAGAAAATTCCAATTAAAAAAAATTTGGAATAAAAGAAAGAATGTTGAAAATAGAGATAAGAACCAGTGAAAATAAGTTTTACATGGATTTACAAAAGAAAATATGAGCATTTAAGTTTTGGCGCGTAATCTCTATTTTTAAATGATAGTATTTCGCTATAAGCAAATACATTTTTATTTGTTTAAAAATAATTATGTTTTGCTAAAAATAAGTAGACTTTTAAATAAAATAATTATTGTGTTGCTTCAAATAATTATACTGGCCTCTAATGAATTTTTGCCATATTTTTAGAAATATTCTTTCTTTTATTATGAATAAAGATAATTATTTTATAATGTTTTATTGAGATTTTTATCAAAAAAAATCATGATTTAAGAGTTCAATTAAAGGTTATTGAGAATGTAAATTTTTAGAAATTTTTGGGATATTTTTGGATGAAAAACGGAATTTATATGAATTTATATAAAAGAAAATCCTATTATTAATTATTAAATAAATATTATTATTAAAAAAAAAGAAATAAATGAAAGGAGAAACCTATCGGCTGCAAAATTGAAAACGGAGAAAAACGGAGAAAATAAATAGTAGTGAATAGTAACATCTAATTTTATCTCTCGATTTGGAGTACCTATTGGTTTCCGATCTCAAAACTGAAGGTGTTACTGGATTTAGGACGAAAAATACTTCAGTTTTGACCGATCAGTTTTTCAAATTCACCGTTGAGTTGCCGTAGATCTGAAGTAGAAAATCTCCGTAAAAGATAAATCCTGAAACTCTTACTTAGAGACTTCCAATTGAAAATCTGACACCGTAGATGAATTCAGAAACTAGATAAACCTTAGGATATGAGTTTTTTTTCGGTCATTTGGTAACTTTTTATGTGACGGTAAATAGTGTTTTCTGGCGTGAATAGTGGTGGGTGAATAGTGATTTCCGGCGATGAATAGTGATTGTGAATAGTGATTTCGGCGGTGAACAGTACCTTAGCGTTGACCTACGTTGACCGAGCTCCTAGATGCCAAATTTAGCAAATCCGAAGTTATTTCCAAGGTTTTTGGACCTTCCAGACTCAATTTTGGGGTTTATTTTACCAAAGTCGGACCAAAAATGAGGATTTTAGGGCTGTCCAATCTGGAGCCCTTACCGGTGAGTAGACAATTCTTCCTATGGCTTGTTTTTACTCTTCTTGAACTTTACATTGATAAATGAGTATGATTACATATTATTTATACTTTCATATGTTCTTGAAATGGTTTGAAAATGTCTGAAATAATTGGAATATGATATTTAGTTCAAGAAGAGTTTGATTTTGAAATGAATTTTGAAACACATTGAACATGTGATTTTTAAATGTATTTCGCATTACATGGCAAGGAAAATATGTTATACATGTGACATTGATTGTACAGTGTTATGTTTGACTCGGATATGGGCATGATTATATGATTCCTCTTATTGAAAAATTTATTATAAAAGATTTTATACTGAGACTGAAAGCTCTGTCACTTTTATACATTTATATATATATATTTATATATCTGTATTGATGAACAATGACGGGTTATATGGCTTGAGACGGTAATGTGAAGGTGGTATTAGTGGTAATGTGAGGAGGCAGTTGGGTGATGAACTCACATTCCCTGTTGATCTATTGATGTTGTAGTCAGTGGTATTGTGAGGAGGCAGTTGGGTGATGAACTCACATTCCCTGATTACCTATTGTGATGATGACAGTGGTATTGTGAGGAAGCAGTTGGGTGATGAACTCACATTCCCTGATTACCTATTGTGACTGTGACTATGGTAATGTGAGGAGGCAGAAGGGTGATGAACTCACATTCTATATTTATCTATTGAGTATATTGAAAATTGTGACATACTTTAGCATTATATGAAAATAATGAATTTTTAATGCATATTAAGTTTGTTTTAAGACCATATTGTATTATATGTGGTTACAGATATTCGAATGTGATTTGAACTGAAGAAATTTGAAAATGCGGGTCCCATATGGATGTATCTCTGAATTGTGATTTTCAATGTGATAAGTTTAAAAATAAAGAGTACATCCATATGTTGACTTGAGAGGTTATAGGAGGTATTGTATACTCACTGAGTTGTAAAACTCACTACACGTGGTTGACATATTTTCAGATAAAGACCTAGAGTTTGGTCCTGCAGCTTCTTGATCGACTAGGTGTCGTACTTCTGTGGTGAGCCTAAATTGTTTCTTGGCTCTCAGTATTTACAAATGTAATATAAATGTACTCTAGAGTTGCTCTGAACGCTACAGGCAGGATCCCTGTTTCTGTTGTACTCTGATGTTTATAGACTTGGTCTATATATTGTGTATACATGAGATATCCTATATGTATTTGTTCCCATAATAAAGAATTGAATTATGGAGATTATCTTACATTTAAAAAAAATTGCTTATTTTACGTAACGTAAATTAGGGGCGTTACACCTGGCAAGTGTTCAAGGACACTTTTTTAGAAAAGTACTTTCCAAGTACTGTACAGGCAGAGAAAGAGATCGAATTTCTCCAACTCAGGCAACTTAGTAACTTTAACTCTTAAATTAGGAACTACACTTATAATTTAGCAAGTGGTATGATAATACATGGCATTAGAACAAAACATTCCAATCCCACACAAATAATTTCAGCCAAATAATGGAGATTTAAGGGTTAGAAATTTGTCACCCAAAAAGGCAAACTTATCATACTTGATTAAGACAAAAAAAAATGGAAATGAATCCCTAAATCAAAGGGACCTTATCCCTTATCTTAAGAACATATCATTATAATTTTCAAAATACAAATCTCCTTTAATAAAAGAAAAGAAATTAGAGATGTTACTTTGAATACTTTTGTACTTTTATTAATACATGAAACAAAATTAGGGATGTTACAGGAATCGCATTGATAATTGACAACATAATCAATATAAAATTAATGAGTATGTAACAACTCCATTTTTTTTATTAGTACACTAATTGATGAAATCATTACCTCTTTACTTCTAATTTTTTTATCTCTTAATGTTCAATTAATTTAATCAAATATAATTAAGATTTAAAGTCTACTATTAACATTGATGCTATTGCGAGTTCATATACATACATCATCGGTATCCGGGTGTTTCCTGAAACATATCAAAAGTGTAACGTCCAGTTTTTTTTATCTCATTGTTATTATTATTATTATTATTTATTTAATTATTTCCACAATTCGTATGTTAAATACGCCATATGTTTAAACACAATATATATGTATTTATATATTACAAACCTCACACATGTAATAATTATACAACACAATATTTTAGTACACAAATAAGAGTCCTTATACAGCACTCCACCCTTGAAACACAAAAGGTGACACTACAAGAAATACTGGTTTCAGTGACGACCTAAAAATTCGTCACTGAAAATTACATTTAGTGACGACTTTTATGATTCGTCACTAAAAGTTAATTATCAGTTATGACTGGATAAAGTCGTCACTAAAAAGCCATCTTTTAGTGGCGACTTTGTCCAATCGCCACTAAATGTGAAAATATTTTCATTAAGACTTTCAGTGGCGACCTTAGGTCGCCACTGAAGAAAAAAATAAATTAACTTTTTTATTTTTTTTCTCATGTTTCTCACATTTTGGTATGTTGATAAGAAAATATAATCACCAAACAAATGTAAGAACTTTTATAACATAAATTAGTTTTTAAATAAATATTAAATTGATAGATTAAATCAAAATATTGTGATGTATGAAACAATTAATATGAGTAAGATTTTAATGTATCAAAACCATAGCACTAAATAAAAGCGACCAAAATTGCTTTTCCCCTTTAGCACTGAATCAGGCCCAATAAGAAGCTCTAAAATTTCTTTTCCCCCACACACATAGCACGGTAAAGCCATCTGAGTACACTGGGGGCATTTTTCCTAAACCTTGCGCACAAGAAGCCCCAAAATTGCTCAATTCCTGAACCTTACGCGCACAAGAAGCCCTAAAATTGCTCAATTCCTGAGCCCCGCACGCACAAGAAGCCCTAAAATTTGCTTTCCCCCCGAAGGAGAACATTTCCCCCAAAATTTTCTTGACCAAACATCACCACATATCTTCCTTTTTCTGATCACCATCACCGAAGTCACCACAGTGGTTCACAGCGAAACCCCTACAACGAAACACATGGATTCGTCGAGTAAGTAGCTTCTAACTGAGTTCACCATCAAAGCCTCTGCTGTGGGCTCATCTCTGTCACTACTCCATCGCCTGTGTCTACATCCAAGAGTGTCTACCTTCATCGCAGGTTGGCTTTCGAAATGCTTTGCAATGTTTATGTCTAAATGTGGCTTGATAATCTGAAACATCGAACTGTTTGGGTGCCTGTATGTGAAGGATTTTTTGGGATTTAGATATGCTTATGTGGTTTGATTCTCTGAAAACAACAACTATAGTATCGAAGTAGGTTGGTGCCTCCTGTAAAAGTTTCATTGAGAGATTTAGATATTTTTTATGCATAATGGCTACGTCTAGGAAAATGGGCACTCATGAGCTGGAAGTTTTAGCTATTTCCTTTATTCATTTTCTAATGAGCATTTTGGTTCATATACATGTGCTTTTGAGCTGGACTCAATTACAGTGGGTATGTTCAAAATCTTTTGTGCTTCCAATCTAATTTAATTAAGTCTTAGTTGCTGCTGAACTGCTTTATTTCTTCACTTGAATTTTCTTCATCCTTTGGAGATTTAGTGCATGTTTTGTAAATGATAAACTCTGTGCTTTAATTAAGTCTTACCTGTGCTTTCATTTCTTCACTTGAGTATTCCTGTGCATTTGAGCTAGACCCAAATGCTTTTCTTCTTGGCTTAATTGAAAATACCTAATGCATTTGGATTAATGTAGCCAGAGATGAATTTGTGTTCTGTTTTATAGAAGTTATTGTTATTAAAATAAATTGGAAAAAGTCTAGTGTTTGAATAGGGATGGGGTTGGGGCTGAGGATGGTCCAGAGTCCAGACAACAGTTTGTTGGTAAAGCAAAGATGGTTGCATGAACTCTCCAAGGTTCCACCTCCACATAGGACAGAGTACTTGTACATACAATTATAAGTACTGAAAACTTTTTCGAATTTTCCTTCTCATTACATGAGAATCCTAGTGCATAATATCGGACCCATATTGGTGTCCACTCAGTACTTACAAACTCTATAATTGACCACATTAAAATTCCTGATCACCTTTCATAAACACAAGCTTAATCTCCCAGCAACTTTGTCTGTTTTGTGCACATGCAAATGGGGCCTCATTGTCGATCAAATGGGGTCCCCTTGAAGATTAAACTCTTAATCCTTTTGTCCTTTCCTTGCTTAATAGATAGTATAGTCTAATTACATTGGCCATAGAAATAGAGCAGACGTGTTACTTTATCCCTTTGATAATGTTAGGTGAAGCTGCTGTTATATATGGATGAGTGGATTTGTGACAGGTAGTCACTGAGAGTACTATACAGTTCTTAAATAGTTTAGAAATTTAGATTCGGTAGCTAATTATACTCCACTAAAGTCGTTTAGGTGTCTGCTTATTGAAATGACAAGCAATTAGGAATTCTTTACCATGTGATCGTCTCAGCCAAAAAAAAAAAGAAAAAAAAGATAAAGAGAAGAATAGTTTATGGTTTTCATGGTGATGATTATCAAGTTAAAGAAGAAAAGACAACATATTGAAATGAAAACAATAGTACTTTCCTGTAGATAATGACAACATAACTACCATGTGATATGCTATGTTTAGGCCTGGTTAGATGAAGTTTTCATTCCCTGATCTTAAAAGACACACTTTGAATATTGTGTATTTTATTACGGTGGCTTTTCAGTTCAAATAAGTATAACAACTAACTGTCTTCAGAATCCTTTCCTCTGCTTTGCTTATGTTCCCGTCCAAACATCATGAACCAAATATCAAAAAATTATACGAGCGTACTTAGTTCCTAGAAGGCAAAAAAAACCTTACTTGGACATTCTTTGCTTTACAACTGGCCCTGCAAGTAGAATTCCATTCTACTTGTACTAATGTTTCAATTTCTCAAGTGGATTTATTAAAAGGTAAGTGCTAAGTGATCATATTTTCCCAAAAGTATCAACACAAATTGCCTGGAGTTGTAAGTACTAAAAAAATGTTTAAATGTAAAGACTATACAATAAGTAGAAATGAGAAGGGCACTTAACAAGCAAATTGAAAGGTCCAAACCTGGTCATGGCTCCATTTTCCTCTCCTCCATTTTCCTTAAATCAAACACTATCTTAATGTCCTGCCTCCTTTAGGAAGCTAGAAAACACACATAACTTTTGTCTTTAACTAAGAATAGTTTGATTAAGAATATGGTGTGCCAAGAAAATAATCAATGCCTGATTGTGATAAACTGATATTAATACCAAAAAACCAATCTGTTTTGACATACTAATAAACAAAAAATTACAAGTGTGGGGAAGTGGTTGTTGGGGATGGACTGAAATAAAGACAAATCAAAGGGTTAAAAGAAAGATTTGGTTCCCTTAACAAATGAGACTTTTTTTATCATAAAAGTAAATGAATTAACTCTTCTTTAAAGAATCTGTGTTTTGCTATCCTACATCAACAAGATTCATAAGGGCTAGTTATGGTCATAGCTAATTTTAGAAATAAGCTCATTAAAATGATCAATAACTTGGTGCAAGTGTGTAAAGAAGCATTATTTACCAAAACAACAGAATTTGTTTTACTGGAGCCATGTAATTCTATGATTCTATCTAGCTACCTAAAATAAAGGCTTAAGCTTTTCAGTTCAGCACTCATGAGTCATTTGACATACACACTTATCTTGGCCTAGCTATATCATGTGTATGAAACACTAGGGAATTAAGCCTTTGCTATTGCAGTAGTTAACAAAAGGGACCCCATATGTGGCTTAAAGTCGTTGCTTGCACCTGTTTTGTCTGCCTTTGCCTTGAAAGCCCTTCAAATCCAGGTTATTTATTTCAGGCAACAAATGATGTTTGTTAGACCTATTTTGGACCTTTATAATTGCTGAATTAGGTCCATTTAGATCCTCATCCCCTCTTTATCCCTAATGAAGTTTGGTTTTTTGTCTTCCGACTTTGGGAAAAAACAGTTTGTACTCTACTACTGGCATAGTACATGATTGGATGAGAAATAAAAGTGAAGCAAGTCTTCCATGCAAATCAAATGTGGGTAGATATATATCTTACCCAAAAGTACATGCAATAGTTGACTCAACTTAGTCTAGTAGATGCTGCGAATTCAACTGAAACAAATAGAATTTGTGGAAATGATGGACTCTTAATCCACTAATTAAGTTTACTAGGGAAATATGGAAAATGTGGAAAAAGGTAATTCACAATCTTTCCAAGAAATGTAAGTTTACTAGGGAATTTGATATTAAGACGTAGTAAAGAAGGGTAACAAAGGTTGGCAAATATATTGTACCCAGTGATGAAGCATAACTCCCAAGATTGATTATTTGAATTCCTTACATTCAAATTAAAATTTCACACATTATAAGGAAGCTATCTCTTAGCATGTTAGTTTCCAAGATTGGACCTCCCAATGCTGAAATAGAGTTTCTTTATTAAGACTTTTCATCATTTTCTCAGCATGTTAGTTGTTCACATGCTGAAATAGAGTTTCTCACTTCCTAAGATTCTTTTAAATGAATATGATCTTAACTACCTCTTTGTATTTATCTTTTTCGAATAGTTTTGGCAACATGTTCCCTTTCATTCAAGCACTATATATACACTTTATTTTGTTGAAATACCTTGTTCTTTTTGTTTTCCAATTGCTCACTTTGACTCTAATGAAAATTGTAAGAAATATAATGGACAAGAGTTGGTTGAAAGTTGGAAATTGAGTTGATCGAAGGTACATAAAAGGGGTGGATGAATTTCTTGAGTGGGCATACAGTTAACCAAGTGTAGGCAGCAGAATTAGGTGCCCGTGTAAAAAATGTAGAAATGTAGTGTTCAAAGTTTGACATGAAATACGGTTTAATATGTTGAAAAATGGATTTTGACAATCTTACGATATTTGGGATTGTCATGGAGAAGTTATAGGGACAACTTCATATGTCCTTAATGAAGGGAATGATCATTTAGAATACTTTGTTGAGGATGATGATATAACTCGAATGATACATGATGCATATGGAGTTGCGAGCACAGAGGAGATGCATACTCATTTGGAAAACAATGAAGAACGAAATTTTCATGCAAAAAGTTTTTACCAATTACTAAAAAATGCCCAGACAAGTCTGTATCCAACTTGTGATAAGATGTCAAAATTGTTCGTTCATCGTTCGGTTACTTAATTCAAAGTGTCTTAATCATTGGAGTAATAAGTCTGTGGACATGTTATACTTATTTAAAAAAGTATTGCCAAAGGGTGTTTAAGTACCCAATTCTTACTATGAAGCCAAGAAGGTTATTCAAGAATTGGGGTTAGACTACACAAAAATGGATGCATGTAAGAATGATTATATTCTATATAGGAAATCATTCCCTAAGTGCAAGTTGTCTAGATAGAAATCAAATGGGATGAAAGGTAAGAAAGAAGCACATAAAGTGTTGCGATATTTTCCAATAAAACCTAGGCTGCAAAGACTATACATGGCAAGACACACTGCCAAAGATATGAGATGGCATAAAGAGGAACGTGTTGATGATGGTGTATTAAGGCACCCATCTAACTCTATTACTTAGAAGTCTTCTGACGAGCAACATTCTAATTTCTCAGCGGATCCTAGAAATGTTAGGATGGGGTTAGCAAGTGATGGGTTCCAACCATATGGTAACATGAGTGCCAACCATAGTATTTGGCCAATTGTTCTTGTACCATATAATTTATCGCCATGGAAATGCATGAAACAACCATATTTCATGATGACACTTCTTATCCCAGACCCTAAGTCTCCAGGAGATGATATAGATGTATATTTAGAACCAATGATTGAGGAACTCAAAGAATTATGGGAGGTAGGGGTGGAAACATATGATGCTCATTCACAGTCAAATTTCAATATACGGGCTGCGATCATGTGGACAATAAATAATTTTCCTATATATGGCAACCTTGCAGGTTGATCAACAAAAGGAAAATTGGCATGTCCTTGTTTCTATAAAGATACTTACTCTGTATCATTGAGAAGTAAATTATGTTACATGGGCCATCATTGCTTCTTGCCAAGTAATCATATTTGGCGTCGGAATAGAAGGGCGTTTAATGGTAAAGTGGAAAATAATGTGGCGCCTACATATTTGACCGGTGAAGAAGTGCTTCAATAGCTAGAACTCTTGCCCAATGTGACGTTTGGAAAGAGCCAAAAACGAATGCATGACCAGTCAAGATTTGCCTATAATTGGAGGAAGAATAGCATCTTCTTCCAATTGCCTTATTGGAAAACACTTTTGCTGCGACATAATCTTGATGTAATGCATATTGAGAGAAATGTGTCAGACAACATTGTGTACCCAGTAATGGATACAGTTGGAAAGACGAAGGACACAATCAAGAGCCGCTACGATTCGGTGGACATGGGAATCAGGCCAGGTTTACACCCTGTTGAGGAAGAGAAGAAAATAAGTGAAAATGATATATGAAAAGGTTGCTACAGAACTGCGTGAGGAGATGAGAATACGAGAAGAAATGATGCAAGCACAATTTGAAGAAAAACTAGTCACAGATGACCTCTTTAATCACATCTCTCCAACAGGTACTAATATTCATACACACTTGTTGAATTTAACAGTTTAGCCGTCTCTATGCATTATTTTTGAAATCTAGTTAAGTATGATTGATTGATGCATTGATGATAAATCTGGTTAAACATTCATATTGTGATGATGAATTTATGATTGATGCATTGATAATAAGATTGCTAATCATCTGGTCTTTGATGATCATCTACTATAATGGTTTTGATGCATAAATTTGCTACAATTTTGTAATGAAATCTAATTTTTAAATGATCATTATATTGGAACATTTGCATGTACTGATAATTCAAGCAATACTGACATCATGTAATAATATTGAAGCATTCCTGATTGCTAATTCACATGACTGAAAAATGAAATAGATCCAACAATACTTACTCATAGCTACTTTCACTACATTCATCAGTTTCTACAAATAAAGTTCATCATTTTAGTTGGGATTTCTCAAAAATGAATCCAGTAATACTAACATCATGGAACATTTGCATGTACTGATAATTCAAGCAAGACATTCTTAGAATAATACATGTTTTCATTATCAGACTTATTTCAAATGCATTTTCATCAGTTTTGGTTTTGGCCTTTGGGTGCCAATCCTTTTGTAAATCATGCTTGACCAAGCTAGGAGGGCATAAGAGATGGTTGAATAATTATGTGATCCTCAGGACTGTAAGAAGCTAGCTTGAAGTGCTTCAATGGAAACAAAGAAAAAATTATCAGAAGATAAATGTTTGTTGTGCTTAATTGAAACTCCAACGTCCCTCTTCCCTAGGACCTAATGGGAATAGTCTCATGATTCACAAACATCCACTATAACATTTTGATGCATCCTAATTCTACTGTTACATAGTATTTTGCGCACACCAATTCACACACATGCAAACTAGTAAGTGCGTTCACGCAGGTCATCTTTCCTAATCAATATGAAAAAAATATGCTCAAGCTTTATCAACTATATTGACTGTGCAAACATGCAAACATGAAAAATGGCAACTATATTGACTGTGCTATATTATATGAGTGCATTGTCATGGGATTTAAGCCATTTTTCTATCTGCATATTTGCAAACATCCCTTCATTTCCAAATGCTATTGCAGATGTTATCAAGGGTTGAAGATCAATCTATGCTTTTCCTATTCTTGTAGCTACATGTATATATTCATTTTTTTACATTAGACTTGTCAAGTTATATATTAATTTATTATTGTGATATGTACAGGGACAAATTCTGTTAGGACTTGTGGGTAGTGCTACACCAAGTTCTACAGATAATGCAATACTAACATCTTTAAGAGAGCCACCTAGCTAGATAATTGTAACTAAATTTGTTGACATTTATTATGTATCTTATTTTCTCTTGATAGTATATATTTTCAACAATCATGTATTATGTTTGAAATTATGGTAATATATATAGAATTTTATTAATTTCATTGGTTCTGAATTTTAGTCTTAAAGCAAAGTTTTATTTAAGCGGAAAATAGAAATACAAAAAAAAAACACCAAGGGATTCAGTGACGACTATGGTCGTCACTATTTCTATTTCCCATCCGAAAGGGTGAATAAAGAGAAAGGAAAATTTATCTTTTATAACCATGATTCAGTGGCGACTTTAATAAGTTGCTACTGAAACTACCTTTCAGTGGCGACACTATCGTCACTAATTTTATTTTCAGTTGTGACTTATTGAAGTCGCCACTGAAAGTTGAGCTATGTGATGAGAAAATTTCTCTGCTCATATACAAGGTTTCTGTGATGACTACAATTAGTCATCATTGAAACTACTTTCCGTGACGACTATAGTCATCACTGAAAACACCTTTCAGTGACGACTAATGATAGTCGTCACTGAAAATACCTATTTAGTGACGACTATAGTCATCACTGAAAAGTTTAGTTTTAGTGACGACCTTATATAATCGTAAATGAAAAGTAACTTTCAGTGACGACTATATATGTTGAGTGAAGTACATTGTATCTTTAGTGACGCCGAAAGTTGCCACTAAAACTAAGCCTTCAGTGGCGACTTTAGCCACCACTGAATCCCTATATTCTTGTAGTGTGAGGAGGTGGTGCTGACATCAAGATCTCCATTAGTAACACCATTCACTATTGCATCCCATTTCTTTTTATCTGAACATAACATCACAATAATAGTGAGAACAAAGGTTTTCAGTAGACTTAACATAAATAAAATATAATGAGAAAAATAGGAGTTATGTTCAGCTGTATAAACTACAGAAAATATTAAAATTTAGAGATAAAATCATTACTTCAGTTGATGCATAATTAACATACTATATATGCACTGAAAATTCACTCTTTTTCTTTTTAAAAAAATGCTCAAACATATCATAGTTCTCAATTAACTCATTTGTTATACGCATAGTGACTGATCGACTACAGTCACAATAAGTGATCAAGGAATGTGAGTTCATCACCCATCTGTCTTCTCACATCACCTTTGTCACCCGGTTGGAGTGGCAATTTGTCATACCAAAATCATCATTTTAAAAGTATTTTTTTTATATATGTTTTCTAAAAAATATTTCAACAAACAAGATAATTTTTAGGTAGAAAATAGTGAAAAATATGATAATGCAGTATCCAACACGGCTTGGCCATATTCAAGACATGGCCATACTTGAAAAATACTTCAAATATACTCAAAAATAGCCTCGAACACGGCCTACCCATGCTGAAACAACCTAGAACATAGCTTGGTTGTGTTCTATAACCTTTCCTCACTTATTTAACCATATATCTCTCATACTAGCTCTGATTGAGGTGATTTCAAATCTTTAAAAAACTAAGACAATTATAAAAAACTTTCATACTTATCATTTCTTCAAATCCCTTACGAATTATTTCAAAAAAAATTAAAAATTAAAAAGATTATTTTTACTATTCTGGATTCTGACCTCTGTTTAATTAATCAACCATATCTCCCTCATATGGACTCCAAATTAAGTAATTTCAAAGCCTATAGATCAGTGAGACATATATTTACAATTCATATCTTGACTATTTCTTTAAAGTCCTTGCCAAATTTTCTCCGAATTCCAAAAATAGAGGCTTCCCAAATTATTCCGAAATTCAGTTTAGTCTAACTTCTCCTTTGTTTTTCTTTTATGTCCATATTTACAATTTTGTCATCCTCCATTATTTACAAAACTGCCATCTTAAAGTATTTACAAAACTGCCATCTCAAGGAATTTACATAAATGCCATTTTAATGAAATAATATAAATGTCATTTTAATCGTTCTAAGATCTTATTTTACTTGAGTAAAATTGTAAAATAATTTAATCCTCCCTTGAGATCCAAAATACTTTCTTCTCTCTGAAAAAAATTTCAATTAGTAACATAAGAAAAAATCGGGGATGTTGCAAAAAGCAGGAAAACATCCAACCTTATATCAAAATTACAATTAGCATTCGAGTGTGGTTAGTCAAAAGCACTCGTATAAAAGGTCAAACACATATATGTTTACACCTTAGTCATCCACGTTGACTACTTCTGGGGACACCAGTCGAGTGGTGGTACCTCTACCGAAATCTCAGTCATGTCTACAATAGATACATCACATATAATCGACACTTGCCCAAGGTAGGACAGTTCGACCCAACGCACAGCAAAAAACAAGAGTCATAGTGAAAATAGCATATCTAATTATCTAAACATAACATGAAAATATAGTGAGAATTAAATCCTAGAAAGTTCAACAATAAATCATATTATCAATAATATCAATCATCATATTATGTTCAGTTATATAAGCTATAACAAAAATATATCGGGCCTCATGAATGTACTTTATCTATGCACATGAAAATCATACAACAATAGTATGTATGACATGAGTAATTATTTTCAAAATGTCATGGGCATGTATAGTCATTTCATATATCAAGGTCAAGATCAACTATTAAAAAGAGCATGGCATGTCAGAAAAATCACAGTTTTATCATATAATGTCTATCAACTTATTCTTATATCGAGTTACTTTGGTCAAGGTGAGTATTCTCTGCTCTTCGGTATGGGCATTTCTTACGTTATCTGACATGAAACACTTTATCTTTCTTTTCTCATTATCATCATCATAGTTGTGAGTAAGGTGTCCCCTGTAACGTCTCTTTTTTTAGGTGATTACGTATTAGACCAGCATTTTATCAAAATATTTTGTATTTATATACATACAAAAGTTACATACAACAGAAATTAGTAGCGTACATACACATGTAACCAAATATACTAAGCATACATCACAAAAAGGCAAAGTACCGTGGGATTACATCAAAACAATGGGGTTAGCCCATTTACATTATTAGAACTATATACATAACACTACTCTACTATTTTGTCCCCATGGTCGTCACCCTTAGGGTACTGCTGGTGGAGGAGGGGGCCAGGTTCAGGGATCTCTACCATGTTTATAACTAGGAGGTTCACTATAATAGTGAATTGTCCCAAGAAAGGGACATTCACGGTCTGAAGCTCTAACAGAATGGTCAACACCACAAATGACATCTCTATTGATTTGAACATAACATTAATTACATAATGATATATAAAATTCCAACAAGATCAACATCCAAAGTACAAATATAATGAAATACTTACATGTTATGTCCAGCTGTATAAGCTACAGAAAACATTTTCTCTTTCTTACAATAAAAGTATAGTAAAATACATACAGGCTTTTTATAGGTTATGCATCAATATCATGCATGATAAATGAAATGTGTGTTAATATGATACCTGTACAACCGTTCATGGTTCATACATCGCTCATAATGGCTCATCATCTGTTAATATGATACCAAGCACGACTTGGCCATGCCACCAAGAACAACCGTGCTTCAGGGCGTGTTCTTTATTTTTTTCACTTCTAGCCTAGAGCATGGCCTAGCTGTGTCTCCAAGCACAGCCGTGCTTTGGGCATGAGACTCACCAAACTTTCTCTTTTTCTCCCAAACTAGCCAAGAAAATCCAACAATAATTATATCAATGTTTTAAGCATGAAAAATAAAATTTTTCCAGAGCATATGACCACCTAAAACATTGATTTAAATTTAAAACTAACTACACAAAATTTCCCGAAATCACTATCTTATGCATATAAATGTACAACAGCCATGAATTGTAACATCTCTAATTTCGTTTCATGAATTAATAAAAATACAAAAGTATTCAAAGTAACATCCCTAATTTTGTAGGTACATAAATATTTAATTAAGGAAATAAAATTTCTTAGACAATTTTTAGATATCTAAAAAAATATAATCTTTAGAAAATTTTCACCTTATGTGTATGCATAGAAATGATCTAACATTAATGGAATATGTAAAGAGAGAAAATCTAAGAGGAAAAATTAGAAATAATATACTAAAGAAAGGTGAAATTCTTGAGTAAGGAAGATAAATTTTTGAAAACAAGTAAAGGTCTTAAAATTTCAAGAAAACATTGGATTAAGGTAATTTTTCCTAATTCAAGAACTAGAGTTACAAAGTTTAACATATTCACCCATACATTAAACTTTCACCTATGGACACTTCATATAGAATTTTTTCACTTCACATAACTTTTTAGCAAACCCATTGGATAACTTAAACAAGAAATAAAACATAGACTTGGATTAAGATATAGAAATTGAACCGATAGCCTAAAAATTATGAAAAATGTGTCCAATCCCTCCAAGAAAGGTAGATATCATGTAGTGAGTTTGACAACTCAGTGAGCAGATAATACCTCCTATGACCTCTTAGGTCAGCATATAGATGTACTCATGTTTTAAAATTTATCACTTAGAAAATACAGTTCAGAAGTACATCCATATGAGACCCGTATTTCAAATATTTAGAAAAATACATTAAAAATTTATTAAAGGCCAATATAATTATTTTAAGCAAAACAATAATTACTTTAATTAAAAGTATACCTGCTTTTAGCAGAACATAATCATTTTTAAACGAATAAAAATATATTTATTTATAGCAAAACATTATTATTTAAAAATAAAAATTACGGGATGTTACATCAATAATGAATGATATGGTGAAGAAGGAGATTATTAAATGGTTAGATGCTGGAATTATCTACCCTATATCGAATAGCTCTTGGGTTCGTCCAGTTTAGTGTGTTCCTAAAATAGGGACATGACTATGGTGGAAAATGTGAACAACGAGTTAATCCCAACCAAAGTTGTCACCAGATGGAGAATTTGCATGGACTATAGGAAGCTAAACAAGAGCACTTGAAAGGACCATTTCCCTTTGCCCTTCATTGATTAAATGTTAGATTGGCTTGTTGGAAGGGAGTACTATTGTTTCTTGGATGTGTATTCGGGGTACAACCAGATTGCCATAGCTCTCGAGGACCAACACAAGACTACATTCACTTGCCCATATGGAACTTTCGCATTTCAGAGGATGTCATTTGGGTTATGCAATGCTCCAGCCACCTTTCAAAGATGCATGATGCCAATTTTTAGTGAAATGGTAGAGCAGTTTATGGAGATTTTCATAGATGACTTCTCTATTTTTGGAAATTATTTTGACTCATTTTTGGGAAATCTAGCCAAGGTTCTCCAAAGGTGTGAGGTGACAAACCTTGTGTTGAATTGGGAGAAATGTCAATTCATGGTGAAAGAAGAAATTGTATTTGGACACAAAGTTTCTCAAAATGGGCTAGAAGTTGATAAGGCCAATGTAGAAATAATTGAGAAGCTACCTCCTCCCACTTCGGTAAAGGGTATTAAAAGCTTTCTTGGACATGCAGAATTTTATAGAAGATTTATTAAATATTTTTCCAAGATTATTAAACCCCTATGCAATCTACTTGAAAAAGATAGAACATTTTGCTTTGATAGAGATTGTATGAGAGCATTCCTTAACCTTAAAGAGATTGAGTACAACACCTATTATTGTGGCACTAGATTGATCACCACCATTTGAGCTAATGTGTGACGTTAGTGATGTGGCCTTGGGAGCTGTTCTCGTGCAGTGTAGGAACAAGGTATTTCACTCGATATACTATGCTAGCAAGACACTACAAGGGGCTTAACTTAATTACACTGTAACAGAGAAAGAGCTATTTGTTGTTGTGTTTGCCTTTGAAAAGTTTAGATCTTACCTAGTTGGCACAAAAGTGATTGTGTATACTGACCACTCTACCATCAAACACTTAGTGAAGAAGAAGGATTCAAAGCCCAGGCTCATTCGATAGGTACTTTTATTACAAGAATTTGATTTGAAAATCAAAGATAGGAAGGGAACTGAGAATCAAGTAGCTGACCACTTTTGTAGACTTGAACAAGACAGAGAAAATGCAGAGGAAGTCAATGAAAAGTTTCCGAATGAGCAACTCTTTTTGATGTCCCAAACTTATATGCCATGGTATGTTGATTATGTGAATTATTTGGTGAGTGAACTACTACCACCAGATTTGACATCACAGCAGAAGAAGAAATTTCTGCATTAGGTCAAATTCTACCACTGGTATGAACCATATATCTTTAAGCAATGTGCTAACCAAATAATTAGGAGATGTATTCCCAAAGAAGAAATAGATTCTATCCTACACCAATGCCATGCCTTACCCTATGGAGGCAATTTTGGAGGAATTCTGTAACATCCCGTAATTTTTATTTTTAAATAATAATGTTTTGCTATAAACAAATATATTTTTATTTGTTTAAAAATGATTATGTTCTGCTAAAAGTAAGTATACTTTCAATTAAAGTAATTATTGTTTTGCTTAAAATAATTATATTAGCTTTTAATAAATTTTTGTTGTATTTTTAGAAATAATCTTTCTTTTATTATGTATAAAGATATTTATTTTGTGATTTATTTTATTAAGATTTTTATAAAGAAAAGTTATGATTTAAGAGTTTAACTAAAGGTTTATGATAATGTAAATTTTTTGAAATTTTTGAGATGTTTTAGGATGAAAAGGGTATTTATATGAATATATATAAAATAAGATTCCATTATTCAATTATTAAATAATAATAATAATAATAATAATTATAAAGAATAAAGAAAAGGGGAGGGGGAGACGAAAACCGAAGCAGAAACGTGAAATGGAGGGAGTGAATGAATAGTGAAATAGTGTGAATAGTGTCTCATGTTTTTTCTTTAGATTTGAAGTGCTTATTGGCTTCTGATTTCAAAACTAAGGGTACCACTGGATTCAGGACAAAGAATACTATGATTTTGACTAAACAATTTCTCAAATCAGCCATAGAATTGTCGCAAATCAGAAGTAAAAAATCTTGAAAAAAGGTAAACTCTAAATATTTTACTTAAAGATCTCAAATTGGAAATCTGACACCATAGATGGATTTAAGAGTTAAATAAACTTTAGGATATGAAATTTTTCAGCTATCTGACAACTTTTTGTTCTTGGTGAATAGGATTTTCTGGCCTTGAATAGTGACCAAGTTCTCAGAGTCATTTTCTTGATTTTTGGAGCCCTTACCCTGTTAGTAGATGATTCTTTCTATGACTTGCCCTATACTCTTCTTGATCTTTAAGCATGTATTTGATTATGTTTTATGAGATATTTACACTTTTAAATGTTTCTGAAATGCATTAAAATTATCTGAATAGCTTACAATTTGGAATATAGTTTAAGAAGAGTATAGTTTTGAAAATAGATTTATGAACTCATGGTATATCTGATTTCACATGTATTTCTCATTAAATGATAAAGTGAATATTTATGCACGTGGCATTGATTTGTAGAACTATAAAGTTACTGATTATGATTGAATGGCAAGCGTAAAGCTCATGGCGATGAGGAGCAAGAACCCCACCAAAGTAAGGAAAAAGGAAGGAGCCCACAAGAGGCCGAAGAGGAAGAAGAATCTTCAGAAGATAATAAGCCAATTGCTAAGAGGAAGTTAGCCAAACAAAAAGGAAAAAGCAAATTATCAAGCCCATCCAAGTCAGCAAGAAGGAGAAGTAGACTTCATAGTGCCTCCAAATCTGGGTGAAATCGATGCCAAAATTTTATTACAGCACATCTGCGTGCATCTCAAGGAAGCTTTCTCTTTTCTTTTATTTTCCTTTCTGCTTCTTTGTATTTAAATTTTTTGGCGTTGCATGCTATTTTGTTAGCCTGGATTAGATATATACATGCCTAGTAGGAACCATAGTCATTTCTTTTATTTTGATAAAAATGAAATTTGGTAGCAGTGAGGGCACTGCTATTCATTAAGTTTAGGGGGATTAGGGAGTGAGTGTTATGATATGTAAAAAGTTCTAACTTTCTGTGTGTTGTAATGCTATCTGCTTGTAATTGCATACTTGTGTCTGATCTAGAAATGAAGCGAATATATATATATATATATATATGTGTGTGTGTGTGTGTGTGTGTTTTCTTGTTGCTTGCTATTGGTTCAAGGAAACTATATGAGGAAAGGCTAGAAATGGAACTGATTGAATGTAGAATTTTTGCATATTGACTTCTTACGATTTAAAACTTTCCTTTATGAGCACTAAGCTATGGTTAGTTTCTATTGAGAAAAACTTGAAAAAAATTTCATGAAAGGTAAGCCTAGGATTTTAGAACTAATTTTGAAAGTCTCTTGAAGCAAATTCTCGTAAAACATGACAAAAGGAGGCAAAAGTTCAAATTGCAATGGAATTTACGTTAAGAAGGGCTTAAGTTTGGGGGTTGATCTAAAAAAAGTTGTCACTCCAATGCCTTTATTGTCACTTAGTAACCAGAGGTATGCATAAGCCCCATATGTACTCTTGCGTAAAACAGTGACATGGGGAATAAGTATGAAATTCATAAAAGGTGATAGTGTTGAGTAACCGGGTGCCTTCATCACAAATGTTGACATTTGTGCCAAAAGACATAAATAAATGTATAAAAGAAAGGAAAGAAAAAAAGGAAAGAAAGAGAAAGAAGAAGAAGAGAAAATGAGACATTGAAATAAGTTGGTTTATGTAACATCCCTAATTTTGATTCATGTATTAATAAAAGTACAAGAGTATTTAAAGTAACATCCCTAATTTCATTTCTTTTATTGATAAAGGTACATAAATATTTAATTAAAGAAATAAAATTTATTAGACAATTTTTAGATATCTAAGGAAATATAATCCTTAGAAATTCTTCACCTTACGTGTATGTATAGAAATGTTCTAATATTAATGGAATAGGTAAAGAAAGAAAATCTAAGAGGAAATATTAAAAAGAAGCATGCTAAAGAAAGATGAAATTCTTAGGCAAGGAAGATAAATTTTTGTGAAGTAAGTAAAGGTCTTAAAAGTTCAAGAAGATTGGATTAGGGTAATTTTTCTTAATTTAAGAGCAAAAGTTACTAAGTTTAGTATCTCCACCCATAAATTGGGCTTTTACCTATGGACACTTCATGTAGAGTTTTTTTACTTCACATGAATTTTTAGCAAGCCAATAGGATAGCCCAATGAAGAAATAAAACATAAACTTGGACTAGGATATAGGAATTAGACCGGTAGCCCAAAAATCATGAAAATATGACCAAGCCCATTATGAAAGGTAGAATTTTAACCAAAGTGAAGAAAATGGGCAAGAATGAGCCCAAACTCAAGAGGAAAAATAAAAATAAAAATAAAAGTAAAGTGATGAAATAATGGTGTAATTAAGATTATGTGACATGGCATTAAGACAAAAATTTAGCAAGTGGCGTGATATCCTACATTCATAATTTTAGCAAGTGGTATGATAATACAAGGTTTTAGGACAAAACATCTATATCCTATACTCATAATTTTAGAAAGTGGTATGATAATATATGGCATTAGGACAAAACATTCCTATCCCACACAAATAATTTCAACCAAATAATGGAGATTCAAGGGCTAAAAATTTGCCACCTAAAAAGGCAAACCTATCATACTTGATTAAAACAAAAGAAAAATGAAATGAATCCCTAAATCAAAGGGACCTTGTCCTTTATCTTAGAAATATATTATCATAATTTTCAAGATACAAATCTCTTTTTGCTATTCATATCTTGACTAAGGAAGAGGAAGCCAAGAACATAAGTTGTTTGTTTTTGAAAAATTCAACCAAGTGTATCCTAATTGTGATAAGTTAGACCCATAATCATGAAAGGTGAATTATTTGATGGTCTATTTAAGCAAAACCCATCCTTACAACATTAGAATTTTCGTCCAAGTGAGGGAGAGGAAAAATAGAAGCAAGGTAGAGTGAGAAAAGGAGAGGAAGAAAGGAAGAAAGAGGAAGGAGAAGTCTAGAGGACTAAGTGTTCTAGGTAAGTTTAACAATATTTTTTTTTGAAGAAAAGTTTTGAAACTTGTAATATTTATATTAGATTTTGATCTTAGAACTTTAATGATTGGTCATGGATGTTGCTATATCATGTTACATATTATGTATGTTTGAATACTTAGGTTGGTGTAGATAGTTCTGCATAGGTATGGCTATGGGTGGCAAACTTTTATGCTTCTATTTTTAAAATTTTGGGAAGAATTGGTAAGGAATTAAAACAAATGGTTATTTTGAAAAATGTAGATGTATGTCTCACAGATTTTTAACCATTGGAATCACTCAATTTGGAGTCCATATGAGGTAGATATGGTCCGATTAGTAAGCAAAGGTCAGAAAATGGTTAATCAGGGAAGAAAATATTAGGATAGCTTCTATGTTTTAATTTCTGGGAACATTTTGTAGGGAATTAAAATAAATGGTTAACATAATCATTATAGTTATATGTGTCACGGTTTTTTAGCCACTGGAATCACTCAATTTGGAGTCCATATGAGGTAGATATGGTCCGATTAGTAAGCATTGGTCAGAAAATGGTTAACCAAGGAAGAATATGTTAGGATAGCTTCTGTGTTTTAATTTCTGGGAACATTCTGTAGGGAATTAAAATAAATGGTTAACATAAGAATTATAGCTATATGTGTCACGGAGTTTTAGCCTCTGGAATAACTTAATTTGGAATTATTATGGGGGAGATATGGACAGATTAGTAGGTAGAGGTCAGAACCTACCCGAGAAGAAATAACATGTTCTTTGAGGGAGTAATATCATCATGATTTCTTAATATTTCGTTCAACTATTCAATATATGAGTTTTGGATAATTGTTTTTTCTTTAAATTGATATCAAGATCACCTAAATCAGAGTTAAATTGAGGGAGTTATGCTCTGATTAGTAAGAGAAGCTTAGATAGGATGAAAACCTGCATCAAGAAAATAAAGAAATAAAATTAATATTAGAAAAAAAAGAATCTTATAAATGAAAATAATAAATGACTAGTATATGACATAGCCATTGCCATTATATGAACTTCTTACCATCTTAAGTGTGAATTTTTGACATGGAAATATTTTATAAAGATATTTGAAATGGTTATGTTTATGGCGTGATTACCAATGATTTTTGGTAATAGTTATATTTTGTTGAGTATACTTGTTATTGAAAGCATATTTTTGGCTATCATTGTGAAAAGAAAAGAAATGAGCACGGTCACATGGCAATCCGTGTGGTGCACCAGTAGGGGACGCCCTACCAACTGTTATGATCATGTTAATGAGAAAAGAAATAGAAATTGGGCCATGTCGGACAGAGCAAGAAAAGCCCGTACCGGAGAGTAGATAATACTCACCCTAACCGGGGTAGCTTGATATGAGAATAAATTGATAGTCATCATATGATATTCTGAAAATAATTAATCCTATCATACATGTCATTATTGTACAATTCTCATGTGCATAGATATAGTGCATTTATGTGACCAAAGATATTTGCTATAGTTTATACAACTGAATATGACGTGATGAGCTATATTGATGATGATTTATTGTTGAACTTATTGAGATTTAATTATCACTATATTTCCATATCATATTCAGAAAATTAGTTATGCAGATTTTTCTATGGCTCTGGCTTTTAGTGCACGTTGGATTGAATACTTTATGTTGGGCAGATCCCAGAAGCAAATAAAATGTTTGTGGTCGAGTTGGCTTATATCCCGGTGAAGGTACAACCACCCGCACCTGTAACTCCAGAATTGGTCAACTTGAATAAATAAGATGTAGATTTTTATGTGTTTGATATGTTGTACGTATGTTTTGATTAATGACATATATGTAAACTTTATATTGTATAATAATAATAATAATAAAGTTGTTACAGTTTACCCTCCTTAATGCCTTGTTTAGAATGTAATCTTTTTACCTTTGATTTGTTTGGTGTACTTACATTAGTAGAGAAAGACTTGATAAGTTAGCATATGAAATCATGTATTGGGTTCTAGCACCTTGATTGATTATGGCTTGAGTGGTTCTTCCGGGACTAACCATAATGCACACATATAATTTTTAGGAAAGTTTTAGTTTTAAGATTAAGTATGTGAAAAGCTAACATTCAATTAATTTATCTGTAGAAACAAATCTGAGGGATGAGAACCAATGACAGTGCTTCATGAAATTAAACTTGGTTAGGGGCTGTGGTATTTAGAGAGGATGTCAAGGTGAAGGGAAAACATGAATTTGCAAGAGTAATTGCTTGATGACAAGCAAGATTTTAAGTTTTGGGCCGGGGGATTTGTTAACTCTCATTTATTAGAGTTATTATATGCTTTTCTCAGTTTATTATTTTACAAATTAGTTGATATAGTTGATATTTCTCTCTAAAATGATGTGGGTTTGTGTTCCTTGAGTATAATAGCACCTAATGCATTAAATATACATTTATGTATGCTTTGCATGAAGAATGATGCACAAAAATTGGAATATACTGTGTGCATTAGCCTATTGTTATTTTATTTTAAAAAGTGGGGCTGACTATTGCACTGTATTCCATAGTGGCTAAGGCACATGATAGCTATTAGGTGTTTCTCCATTCCTCAATGTGTAAAGGGGAAGGATACTAGCAGCTGAAGGGCAAGTTGGGAAGATGCAAAAAGGAATACCACCTTAACTAGGGTACAACCCTAGCATATAAATGGAAAGGAGCAAAGAAAAGAAGCAGCATGGGAATATATAGAAAAATCAAAGCAGCCACTATTCCATTGGGAAAATCTTGGACAGAAAAGGGAAACCTTTATTGCTGGTCTGTGAGAAGAAGACAAGAGACAAAAAGGAGACATGCACAAAAATTAGAACCACTACTACCTCCTAGAAAGACGCACAGAAAAGAAAATAGTCATTATTCCATTGGGAGCTTCTGGATAAAGAAAGAAGACATTAATGGCTAGTCCAAAAGAGGAAGGAAAATGATGCATGGAACAAAGGAGATGGAGTAGCTAAATGTGGGTAAGAACAAGGAACCTTCCATAGAATTTCTTTACTTGCTTATTGTCATTTTTCCTTCTTCTATATTTTCTTCTTTGTGGCTATGGTTGTTCTGGTATTCACATGTGTAAATAACATAGATATGGTGCTAGGCTAAGTCTCCATCTAGGATTATAGAAGGGTTGATATGAACTTTAAGCACATTTTAAGTTATTAATTGATTTTGTTTTGGTAAATGCTCTTGATGTTTAGACTATATTCACAAGTCTTAATTTCTACCATTGCTTGATCACTATCGTAGGATACATAACTCACATTTAATCTAGGAAGGTTAATAGAGGTTAGACTAAGTTTAAATGTTATGGGTTTAGGTAAATCTCAAGTTTATGTTAGAGCTACAACTATTATAGGCATATAAAGTTGCCCCATATAACCCAATGGTTTTAGAGCATTAAGTGAAGTTCTTGAGGTAGATTTATATAGGAATATATGAAACTAAACCTTAAGAATGACTGGGAATGGTAGTTCTAGAAAGAATCCATTCAAGATAAAAAAATGGTTACTAGAGAACTTGTCGTAGTAAAGTCAGAGAAAAATTTGGTGCAGGTACTAACATCGTCCCTAAAGCAATCCTAGTTGTCTTTATCACTAGATTTTATTTTGTTAACCTATAGTTTCATTGTAATGGAGTGGTAATCTTGAAATTTTTAGGGAATTGGAAGGCATGGGTTAAGGAGGAAGTGGCTTCTTGGAGAAGCTAGCTTTTTGTATTATTTTCTTGAAGACTTGGTGACCAAGTTGCCATGCATCCAGCAAGAGGGAGAGAAAGAGCCACGGTAGGAAGGAGAGAGAGAAAGAAGGGAGAAGAAGGAGAGAGAGAGAGGAAGTTGAAAAACAAGAAGGAAAAGGTAATCCAACTCCCTTGATCTTGTATTTCAACCTAGAATCTTTAGAATTAAGTGATGGAGGATTTGTTTGCAGTTGGGAATTAAAGAAAGAGAGAAGAAATCTAACAAGTCTAGTGAGAGAAACAAACTCTTGTGGTATATAAGGTAAGATAAACATTCTCTTTATAAATTTTGGTTGGATGATTTAATGGTTGACTTATATTTGTGCATTAAAGTATGTTGGAAGGGTAGATAGAGCTTTCATTGAGGCATTTATGGCATTGATGGCTGTTGTTCATTTATATGCATGAGGTAGTGATTTGGTAAATTTTTGTGTAGTTGGTTTTGAGGTTAAATCCATGATTTGAGTGGTCATATGCTATGAAAAAATTAGGTTTTTCATGCTTTAAATGTTGGTATAATTGTTGGTTGAATTTCTGGGATGGTTTGGGATGGTTTCATGCCCAGAGTATGACCGTGCTTGGTGGCATGGCTAGGCCGTGCTCTGGGTTGGTGATGTGCTGTAAAGTTTTACCAAATAACCGCAAACGCACTGCGTAGCTGTAGCTAGTCCGGCGAGCACGGGTCGTATCCCACAGAGAACAATGTCAATTACTAAAATTATGCAAACGAGCTATCTAGATCGATGTAAAGCGATTAGAGAGTGTCACAATTCAACGAATGAAAATAACCAATTAAACAAGCCTAGGGTTACGATTCACCACACTTATGATATTCAACATCCAATTTATACCTCTAATTGCAATTATCTAGGTTATTGAGGATGGTTTAACCTTAATTAACTAGCAACCTCTTTCAAGCGATACCAATCGTACCTATGTTAATCCAATTGCCTACTTTCGTGGTTCTTAGTTCAACTTAAGTCCATTAAGTTCTATGCCAACCATGGAATACAATTAATCGGTTTTCTCGTGTCCACTAATTGATTCATTTCTAGAGAACCTTAAACTACTTTCGTGATTAAGGTATCCCTAATTAACCATTAGGTTCCGGTATTAATATTCACCTTTCAGTCCATCAATTAATATCCTAAGACGTGATAAATATTGGCCAAACATTCATCAACTCATATAACCAATGTTTAATAGCTAATCCTAATTTACCATAGATAGCACAATTAGGGTTCCAATGGTTCAACGTGTAGAGTGTATCATCACACCATAAGTGGGTTTACCAAAACCCTAGATCAGAACTCTACTCAAACATAATAGAAATAGAAACTAAAACCAAATTCATTAAACAAACCATAAGTATTCAGTACAAACCAAGGCAAAGAATTGAAATAGAGACAGTGTAGAGATAGAAAGATAAAACCTGGATGGTGAATGAAATACAAGCAGAAATTGCTGTCAAATCTACTCTAAGAACATGAATCAAACTCTAATCCTACTCTAAATCTAATCCTGAGGTGTTTCCTAACCCTAAAACTAAGTCGAGAAGGTCTGAAATGTGTTCTCCCTCCTTTGGCAGCGATTTCCCCTCAATATATAACACTTTGGGCGGCCAAAACCCGAAAAAACACGGAGCTCACAGACCCGCAGCACGGCCGTGCTTCGGGCGGGTTTCTGGGAGAATCCTGCAGCATTTGCCCAGAACACGACCAGGCCGTGTTGCAGGCCTCCAAGCACGGCCTGGCCGTGCTAGGTCCGTGCCACCCAAAATCTTCTGAATTTGCCAAAGTGCTAAACATGAACGTTGTAGCGCTATGTCTCTTCTTTCCAAAGCCACTGGAATCATCTTAATCGAATCTAAATTGGAGGAGATATGACAAAATTAGTAACCAAAGGTCAGAATTCGTCTTACTGCACTATGATTTTGACTTGAGAGCTCTGTAATGCCTTGAAATCTCCCGAATTTGACTAAGTATTCGACATAAAAGTTGTATATTATTGTGTTATCTTTTCACAGCAACTTGAAGCACTTTGATTGGAGTTCATAAGACGGAGATATGCTCAAAACAGTGCTGAAAGGTCTGGAATCGCTGGAATGTAGCATTTTTCCATGAATTTCTTATCCGTTTCTTCTTCCTTTGTTCTTAATTATGATCACATCAGTGTGTTAGGGGCTGCCATGCTTCTCTTTGGCTGAATTTTGGTAAGCTTCCTCCTTGCTTCCTCCTCATCTTGTTCCATATCCATTTGGCACTTTTCATGAATGTTTTCCCTTGCTTCTTGGCCTCTTTTTCTCACATACAAGCATAAAAACAACCAAAGCAGTATCCAAAGCAAAACATAACCAAAAGAAGGGAAATAACCACAAGTTTAATATGAATTAGGGGATAAAATATAGCCATTAAGTTCTCAAAATACCCCTTTATCAGTTGGAGGGGTAAAAATGAAGAACACAACCCAAAGCACGGCTATGCTTTATGTGAGTCTATGTGTGACACGGCCACGTTGTGAGGGAAGCACGGGCATGAAGCACAACCATGCTTGGCGACACGACCAGGTCGTGCTTCATGTTGTCTCACCTTTTTTCAGCATTTTCTGCTTCCTTTTTAATTCCTAATTAATCATCAATGTTTATAGAATGATAACGAGAGTTTTATGAGTCATGTATGTTAAAAGAAATATGTAATATCTAATTGATTATATATGCTCATTGAATTAATTGTGTAAAGCATGAAGGAATGATGATTGAACATTATTAAATGTTATAGATCATTTGCATGTGCAACCCTAAGCAAGTAAATGATGCATGAATAGTAGGAAAGAATGTAAGAGCATTGTATGTTTAACAAATGATGAAATTGTTATGACTTGCATGTGAATGAATGTGGCTTATGCTGATGATGGATATTAATATGTATACTCTTTGTTGAATTAAGTGGCTGGAAAAACATGTAAAAGACATAAGCTTAGTCAGGAGGACCCTCTCTGAAATAGGGTGGCCTGGCAACAAGTGTCACCTTGCTATATTGAGACGACTGATAAGTCAGGATGATCCTCTCTGAAGTAGAATGGCCTGGCAACAGGTGTCTCCTTTGCTATATTGAGGAGACTAACAAAGTTTAGGATGACCATTACCTACTAAGGTGACCCGGCGGCATGCGGCACCTTATGAGGTAAGGCGACTAAAGGGTCGTAGCTTGGATACGGTACTAGGATATGGGACGCCATATAGCCTAGAGTGGTCAATGTGGGAAGGACCGCTCCGACCAAAGGCACTCAATAGTGGGTGAGTAACTGTAGGGGTAAGGCTCATGCCACATTGAGGTTTGAAATAGAGAGGGACTTTCAGATGAAGAGCCACTATGAGCGATGTATGAGCCATGAGCAATTGTGTAGGTATCCTATTAATACACATTTCATTTATCATGCATGATATTGATGCATAACCTATAAAGGGCCTGTATGTATTTTACTGTACCTTTATTGTAAGAAAGAGAAAATATTTTTTATAGTTTATATAGCCTGACATAACATATAAGTATTTCATTATGCTTATTTTCATTATATGTTGAGCTTGCTGGGATTTTATATCTCATTATGTTATTTGATGTTATGTTCAGATCAATAGAGATGTCGTTCATGGTGCTGACCATCCTTTTGGAGCTCCAGACGGTGGATGTCCCTTACTTGGATTTAGTAATTATCAACTTGTTCGAGGTTCCAGCTCACGTCCTTCCTCCTCCACCCTAGCCCCGAAAGAGTAATGTGATGGCTTTCTAACACATGTGTACTTATAAATGTATTAATCATAACTGACTGATTGGCCTGTATTTTAGAGGTAACCAAGTACCCTCCTACTTTTTGTACTATAGGTACTACAAAAGGTTACCCATGTATAGTTACTAAACTCTAATGTACGACCTACTTTGATATCAATGGAAGGCTTTACTGTTTGGTTATATGTTACTTGTAGGTTTTGGTTTTACTGTCATGTACACAAGTACCTATACAAAAAAAGCATAAATCTAAATGTTAATGAGGTAAATTAAAAGTAGAAGACATGACATAATTTTCAAGTTGCTATAGTAGATGCCCTGCCCATGAGTAAGAAGCAATTTTAGAGTCTCAAAACAACATATATAGAAGGAGAAGATAAGCTCTGGATGCAAAGTAAGCTTACCCTAAGATGCCCTATCTATCAAGTTAGTGGACCTAGCTTAAGATCTTCATTGCTATATGAAATGTTATAAAAGAGAAAAATCAGTGAGTTCTGAAAACTCAATGAATAGAAAATATATGCTACGGATAAATTGATAACATCTCAAAGTCATAATAAAATCAATATGGGATTACTCCCTTTCTAAAGTATCAATCACCAAAAATTTAATTCAAACAAATTATCCAAAAGTTAGTAGGATTGTACAATCAAAACTAATCCAAATCCCAAGCCTGAAGCAAGGAAGGGAAAATTAAATTTCAAAGTAGATAACAGGCGGCATTCTGCCACTTCTTGCAGAATAGAATATGTCACGTGTGTTGGCTAATACACACAGCTAGCAACACCCCTTCTAGTTGAGGTTCCAAGTTGCATTAGGACTAGCATATTCTGTTGCTAGTAAATAGCGGTTTTGAATAAGTATCCTCCCAAACAGAAATATACACAAGTAATTGTATTAAAAATTAAGTACCATATCTCAATTCGATTCTTTTTATTCCATCTTGCAAATAAAAAACAAATAGCCAAAGCTAAGTTATGCTTATGTCATTCTAGAAACAATATAATAGAAATTTGTATACAATTTTTAATAGACAGATAGTATAATTTCATATCTTTCCAAAAATGCATCGTATTCAGTGAAAATAATTTAAAATATACTACAACATGCATTTTCTACTCACCAATTAAGGGGTTCAAAATGAATAACCTTTAACCTCAACTTTTGATGTCCTACTCATCAAATGGATCCCAAATTCAGCCTTGGAGATTCCAAAACCTAAGAAACAATTTTGAAACAACATACTCTACTTATAACACAAAATCACTATTTATGCTACCCGAAAACACTATTTATGATGGACGAAAATGCATCCTCTAGTTGTGAAACATTGAATCTTAGCATACCATTTATTCATCTAGCTATGTATGACAAAAATTTCAAAATGGAAGGTTCCTAAACATGTCTAATGGAAACTCACCTCTTAGGGTTGCTATTCATTATTTTTTGGCAAAATTTCAATGAATTTCTAGCAAAATCAATAAGTGGAATTTATAGCTCATGTTACCACGAGTTCAGTGGTACCGCAATCAAAGGTCTATAGTGAAACTTATAGGAGATTGAAGTTTGAGGGTAAAGAATTGTGACAAGAAGAGAGAGAGAGAGAGAGAGATAAATAACATACACATAGATGGAAGTCCCTAAAAAGAGGTCTATGTCATGACATAACCACTACAAGAAAATCAATTTTCTGTGACCAACAATTTGTGGCGACTGAATAAGTCATCACTAAAAACTACCCTTCTGTGATGACCTAAATTAGTCGTCACTGAAAGGTATAGTTTCAGTGACAACTTTTTGTAATCATCACTAAAAGATTTATTTTTGTGACTACACAAACATCACTGAAAGCTGAAATCTCTTTTACCCGCTCTTTTTTCTAAACCCACACCTTTGTTTCTTGGAACCCCATGTGAAATATGAAACTACTTTACTCTCCCGCTCTCTTTAATTAGTTGCGCGGCATTTCTTCGAATCCCACCTCCTGAACCCACATTTCATTTTGCTCCTGGAATCGATTTGGGGAACCTCAGTAAGAGCACAGACAACGTTCTTCTTCTTCAAACCCCACATTGTGAACCCATATTTCATCTTTCTCTTGGAACCCATTTGGTGAACATCAACGAAAGCAGAGCCATTGCCCCCACAACATTTCTTATTCTTTGATCTCCATTTCCTGAACCCCCATTTCCTCTTGTTCCTCGAACATCACTTGATTAACTTCAGTGAAAACACCCTCAGTAAACCTCATAATTTTCCTTGTTCCTCGAGCCTTAGTAAAACACATCTAGCCCCAAAATAATTTCTAGTTCTTCTTGACTCAATATCATCACTAAAGGCATTGCTCACTTCTCTGGTAGTAATGGTAGGAGCTACAAATGGTGGTCAGTTCTCCAAAGGTTGAAGGGTAAACTTCTTCCTCACCATTTCTCTGTTTACGGGTTATGTGGAAATTGGGTAGGGATTTCACTGTACCTCGTCTACCTCAATCTTTTCTCACTCACAACACATTGCCCCTTCCCTTTGCTGATGATTTGGAATTTTTGTTAATTAATAGTTTTATGTCTTGCATTATTTTTGAAATGCATGAATTTGGTACAATTTTTTAATTTCTATTTTCAACATTATGTTTTTGTGCTCTAGTTTGATGGTTCTTAGGTATTGGAGAAACATTATGTTCTTGGGTATAGGAGAAACATTATATTATTGTGCTTTGTGAAGGACTTTTTGTGCTTTGTGTTTATGGTTCATGAGTACGAGAGTAGATTAGCATTTCGTCTAATGCAATGAAAATTCACCAAGAAAGGCATAATCACTCAAGTCATTGCTTATTCATTTTCAGGCTTGCTATCTTTAAGTTTTAGTGCAAGGATTTGATATCTTAGTGAAACCTACCTGTCGCACAGCAACCCAAAATGAGTCCTCATAGAATATGTGGAACTTTGATAATTTTAAGAAGTATCCACCTAAGAATTGAACCAACAATAAAAGATATGAGGATATTGAATGGCATGAACCACCTAAAAAATTAGCAATTGTTTAGAAAAGCAATAAACTCACAGCATAATCATGCTTTTGAATGTTATAGTTTTAGCCAGGTTGCTGGCAATAAGTGTAACATCCCTAATTTTATTTCTTTTATTAATAAAGATACATAAATATTTAATTAAGGAAATAAAATTTATTAGATAATTTTTAGATATATAAGGAAATATAATCCTTAGAAATTCTTCACCTTATGTGTATTCATAGAAAATGTTTCTAACATTAAGGAAATAAGTAAAGAGAGAAAACTTAATAGGAAAAATTAGAAAGAACATACTAAAGAGAGGCGAAGTTATTTGGTAAGGAAGATAAAAAATTTTGTGAAGTAAGTAGAGGTCTTAAAATTTTAAGAAGATTGGATTAGGGTAATTTTCCTAATTTAAGAGTTAGAAATTTTTAAGTTTAACATCTCCACCCATAAATTGGGCTTTCACCTATGGACACTTCATATAGAGTTTTCCCACTTCACATAAGTTTTTAGCAAGCCCATTGGATAATCCAAGCAAGAAATAAAATATAGACTTGGACTGTGATATAGAAGTTGGACCAATAGCCCAAAAATTATGAAAATGTGACCAAACCTTCAAAGAAAGGTAGAATTTTATCCAAAGCAAAGGAAGTGGGTAGGAATGAGCCAAAATCCAAGAGAAAAAATAAAATAAAATAAAATAAATCATGTGATGAAATAATATTGTAATAATAATAAAGATAAGGTTACACGGCATTAAGAAAAAAAATCAGCAAGTGGTGTAATAATATCTATATCCTACACTCATAATTTTAGCAAGTGTGATCATAATACATGGCATTAGGACAAAACATTCCTATCCTACACAAATAATTTTAGCCAAGTAAGGTAGATTCAAGGGCTAGAAGCTTGCCACTTAGAAAGGCAAACATATCATACTTGTTTAAGATAAAAGAAAAAGAAAAAGAAATTCTAAATCAAAGGGACCTTGTCCCTTATCTTAAGAACATTTTATCATGATTTTCAAAATACAAATCTTCTTTTGCTATGCATACTTGACTGAGGGAAAGGAAAACAAGAACATGAGTTGTCTTTCCTCAAAAAACAACTAAGTGCATCCTAATTATGAAAGAAGGACTACTTGACAGTTTATTTAAGAAAGAACCACCCCTAGAACATTAAAATTTTTTCCAAGTGAGGGAGAGGAAAAATAGAAACAAGGTAAAGTGAGGAAAGGAGAGAAAGAGAGAAGAAGAGAGGAAGGAAGAAGAAAGAGAAGCCTAAAAGACTAAGTGTTCAAGGTAAGTTAGCTTAATCTACACTTGAATCCATCTTTTATTTTCATCCTTGGAGTTCAAAAATTCACCCTCCTTCTCTTATTTAAACTGCTATAAAAGATAAGGGAAGGGAGGAATCTTGCTACTTCCTTCAAGAGGAAACAAGAAAAATAATTCACTAAGTGAGCTAGGGAGATCTTTAGGTAGGTTTAACAATATCTCTTTTTAAAGAAAAGCTTTGAAATTTGTAACATTTATGTGGGATTTTGATCTTAGAACTTTGATGAAATTTATAATACTTGCAACTTTGATGATTGGTCATGGATGTTTCTATATCATGTTACATATTATTTTGCATATGATGAATGTTTTGTACATTACGGTTGGTGTGGAAAGTTCTGTATATGTATGGCTATGGTTGGTAAAAATTTTATGATTTTTATGCTACTATTTTGTATATTTGAATTTGGTAAAAAATTTATTGAATATGATTAGGTGTAAATAAAATGGAAGAGGATGTAATATAATGATGAACTAAAACTTTAGGAATTGATTGGTTAGGAAACTGGATTTTGGGGTAACCAGGGAAGCTTCTGTTTTTGAAATTCTGGGTAGAATCGGTTAGGAATTAAAAGAAATGGTTAACATGTCAAATGTAGATCTATATCGCAAAGAATTTTAGCCACTGGAATCACTTAATATGGAGTCTAGATGAGGGAGATATTTCTTAATATGTACGCAGTTGTCAAAAAATGGTTAAACATGGAAGAATCTGTCAGGAATGTTTGTGTTTGAATTTCTGGGATAAATCTGTAGGGAATTAAAAGAAAAACTTAACATGAAAAATGTAGATCTATGTTTCACAGATTTTTATCCATTGGAATCATTCAAATTTAAATCAATATGAGGCAGATATGGTCAGATTAGCAAGAAAAGATCAGAAACTAGCTAACCAGGGAAGAACCTATTTAGTATGCTTCTGTGTTTGAATTTTTTGGCAACATATGTAGGGAATTAAAGGAAATTTTTAACATAATAAATATAGATATATGTATCACGGATCTATAGGCTTTGAAATCACTTAATTTGAAGTCCATATGAGAGAGATATGGCTGATTAATGAGTAAAGGTTAGAATCAGTCTAGAATCTAGGGTGGTAAATGTAAGTGTTTTTGTTTTTGATTTTCTGAGAATAATTAGTAAGGCATCTAAAGAAATGACAAATATGAAAGTTATATATAAATATCTTATTGTTTTATAGGCTTTGGAATCACCTCAATTGGAGTTTTTTTGAGTGGGATATGATCTGATTAATAAGTAGAAGTCTGAACCTACCCGAGAAGAAATAACATTGAATTTGAGGGAGTAGTAACACCATGATTACTTAAGATTTAAATAAAATGTTCAACATAAGGGTTTTAGAGGATTGTCTTATCTTTTAATTGACACTAAGATCATCTCAATTGAATTTAAAATGAGGGTGTTATGTTCTATTTAGTGAAGAGAGGATAATAATATTTTAAAAAGAAGAAGAATCTTATAAATGAAAATAATAAATGACTAGTGTATGCCATAGCCATTTCCATTGCATGAACTCCCTACCATTTTAAGTGCGTAATTTTGACATAGAAATATTTTATAAAGTGATATTTGAAACAATTATGTTTATGGCATGATTACCAATGATTTTTGGTAATAATTATATTTTGATGAAAATTATGGCATATGAATATAATGAATATACTTGTTATTGAAATCATATTTATGGCTATTAATGTGAAAAGAAAAGAAAAGAAAAGAAATGAGCACGGTCACATGGCGGTCCGTGTGGTGCACCAGTAGGGGACGCCCTACCAACGGCTATGATTATGTTAATGAGAAAAGAAATTGTGCCATATCGGACGGAGCGAGAAAAGTCCGTACTAGATAGTAGAAAGTACTCACCCTGACCAGAGTAGCTTGACATGAAAATTAGTTTATAGCCATCATGTGATATTTTGAAAATAGTTATTCATGCCATCCATGTCATTACTATACGATTTTTATGTGCATAGATAAAGTGCATTCATGTGACTTAAGGTAATTACTATAGCTTATATAGATGGACATGACATGATGAGTTATATTGATGATAATTATGATTTATTGTTGAACCTACTGGGATTTAATTCTCACTATATTTCCATATCATGTTCAGAAAACTAGTTTTGCAAAATTTTATTGGCTCTGGCTCTTAGTGTATGTTGGATTGAGTTACTCTATGTTGGGCAGATCTTAGAAATTAATAAGGTGTTTGTGGTGGAGTTGGCTAAGATCCTGGTGAAGGTGCAACCACTCGCACCCATATCTCCGAAACTGGTCAATATGGATGAATAAGATGTAAACATATATGTGTTTGATTTGCGTACGGATGTTGTTAATTAATAATGTGTAAACCTTAATTATGTTTAGTTAAATTAATTGAATGTTATTATGAGTTAAATTAAGGTAATGACTTCATGCGAATTTAAAATATATATATATATATATATATATATATATATATATATATATATATATATATATATATATATATATATATATATATATGTAAAAAAAATAGAGTTGTTACAATAAGTGCTGGATTGAACACAAAGAAGGAAACCTACAAAAACTAACAAAATTTTCAATTAATAGACTTCCTATTAAATTATTAATAAATGGCCTTGATTTCTTTCTTTCTTTTTTTGTTTTTCTTCATGACGAGAGGACTTGCTTTCTCATGTTTTAAAAAAATGAAGAGGACAATAAAAAAACTAAATGTATTGGAAGATCAATAAATCAAATTTTTAGCCAAAAAAAAGAATAACTGTTGATTGTAACATAACTAAGATTTTCTATGATTCATACCCCATAGTTTGAGGGCTATGTTAAATATTGTTCCTTTCTCATGGTAATATGTTATCACCATTTGGGATGAAAAAAATGTTGCACATGGTTAAGGCTTTTGAAGAAGCATTTTCTTATGTTGTAATTCATCCCAAGGGAGGACTAATATATTTAAATTTTTTTAGGGAAGTGAAAGAAAAAATCATAATGCATCTTATATGTTCATAGAAATAACTTGATTTATGGACTTTGTCTTTGCTGTCTTTGTACTCTAACTTCATGAGTTTAAATTAAAAAGGAAAAGATTATATTTCCCCCCATTGTTGCTCTTATATTTGGGTGGATTTAAATTATCGTGTGCTTCCTGATTCAATTCTAGAATGTTCATTGGGTAGTCTTTCACCTTCAAATTTCTTTGTAAAATTACATCTAAGGTTGTTGTTTTTAGTTTCTTTGTTTTTGGTTTAAATTATAGTTTCTGGTTTAAATTCCCCCCATTCTTGAATGTTCATTGGTTTAAATTCTGGTTTCTAGTTTAAATTTTTGTTTAAATTCCCCCCATTCCTAAATGTTCATTGGTTTAAATTCTAGTTTTTGGTTTTACCATCTTAGGTCCTAGTGGTCTTGAAGAAAGTTGTCATTTTTTAAGAACCAAAGTTTGGAAGTTCCCAACTAGAGTTGTTGATCAGGTATTATGGGTATCTTTCTTATTATAGTGTATGAAGCTATGTTTTGTGCATAGAATCCACTCATTCAATGACTAATATTGGGAGAAGATATTTGTGTAGCAGTAGTAAGCGAGGTTAAAGAAGAAACAAGAGTAAGCAATCTGTTTGTGTTATCAATATTAAATGTGGCTAGTCCTCAAATCATTTATTTATAAAGTGTAGATTAAGTTTGTCATTGTAATTATATGCTTAATATGTCTTGGTTCTGTAAATTTTTAGGTTGACAGACTTTGTGGAAATATTAGCATTCAGGTAGCAAGTTTGCATAAAAGTTTATCATTTCTTGTCCTTATGCAAAACTTTCAATTAATTTATATGGAGACCTTCCACTAAATTATGTATTATCTAGTTTTCTATTAGAACATATTTTTGGTTTTTACTATTTAAAGTTTATTATAGGATTCTATTTTTGACTTTAAACACCAGTAATTAGTTGATTGCTTTCCCATAATTTTCATCTTAGAACCTGCTAAAGAAAACTATATCCTTGATCTGGTGGTTTTAATTTGCTATTAGGAAATATTATTATTATGAGGTATTAGATTCTTCCCTTGCTGTATTTTATTTAATCTTTTCTAGAAGGGAATATGGTAAAAACAAAAAGAATTCCATTAATCCTAATCAAGATAAAGAAACCAAATTATTCACCTAATTTGCAATATTCCTTGTCTAAATCTTTATCTAAACCTAAATGTAGAATTGTATATATAATGTGTGTGTGTGTGTGTGTGTATGCCATTCAAGCTACGTCTGAATCACATTATTTTAGTGCAATTGTCTCTTTAGCTTTATATGTTATATAAATGTTTAGTATATGCATAATAGATTAATTCGCTGTGACCTAATTTATGGGGTACATATCCCTCAAAGAAAGGGTGAATCATTGTTAAACTTCAAAAGGTTCAGTTTATATTTAAAGGAATTAAAATTAAATATTCATAAGTGCTATAATATATAGAATCAGAACCTTAATCCACTTCAACTAGAACATTTTCATGCATAAATCTCTGGCCACATAAGGTTAATGGGCTTATAAATGTCTAATAAATAAAGCTACTAACTATTATATAAATTAAACTCCCTTTGACATGTACCTAGAGCATCCCATTTAAAGCCCAAAGTACTATATAAAATTAATTAATGGCATAGCCATTAAACAGCTACCAGGAAGAAAGTTGTATGTTTTCAACTTCATCAAAGATTTACAGCTGACACTAATAAAATGCCATAGAAACTTCTAGAATACAAAATGTATATGCTTAATAGTAATAACCTAAGTGGTTTAAGACTGCTAAATATTTATTGGAACAACTAGTTAGCTAGCTATGGCTTTCCTTCAAAACATAGTTTTCAAGCTTTTAGAGTATGCGAGGTTAGAAAGAGATGAGCATATAATGGAAGATTCTTGTTGAGGAGAACTTTCTTCTCCGTAACTTAATTATTGAAAAGTTTGGAATTTGGATCTTCTTTTTTTCAATAAAAAAGGAATTAGAATTTGAATCTTGCTGAGTTGGATTTGTCCTCCAAAATTCAAACATGTGTAAAGAAACTGACAAATGTCACGGGCATCCTACCTGGACATAAGAAAGGAACTCATTGCTATTGCCTGCAATATTTGGCTAATTTAATTTTTGATTTTTGCTTCTAAATCACACATTAATTATAGGGTGCTAGTTTTCTTCATTATAACCCCTTCAAACTTGATCTTCGTCTTAAAAATAGTTCATTTAATGTCAACTTTGATGGGCTATATATATATCAATGAGAAGAGGGACCATAATCCAGTGTACTATACACGTGTGTGCATGAGCACGAGCATAGGCGTGCCTAGTGTGTTTATACTATGTGTAATGAAATGAGCTGAAAGGTTATGTCTTTGTCTAAAACTAATCAAGGATCTATCTTAGTTGGAAAATTTATGGAAAGTTGATGTACGACGCACCACTTGATCGATCATAAGGTTTCTAGGGTCTCTTTTGAGTCTAAGTCAGCGGGTTGCATAAAGAGGGACATACTACAACATACACTGGCCCTTGTGCGCACGCATAAATTCTGCTTTACTTTACTCTAAATTCATCATGCTTTAGAATTGGAAATTTCAGGGCCACCGTTGAATTAGTCAAGCTTGGAATTAAGCATATATGCATGGAAATCAAATGGAACCACAACACCAACTTTTATTTCCAACTCTCCCACATTTGAATAATCAAATCATGGCATTATATATGAGTTTGTGTGTAAGAGAAAATCTTAAACTTGTCTTAGAGTTTGTTTCTTGCTTGTGATTCCTTTGAAACTGACATTGTACCACGATGAGGAGCACCAAAGTAAGATATTAAACATCTCAAAATGTGGGATATTAATAATTTTAGTTTAAATCCAGCTAAAAAAAGTAAAAAGGTTTATTATAGGACTATAAAGAATTGAATTCACTCTTATTACCCGAGTTAATTACCCACATGCATGTAGTAGACTTTAATTAATCATATTTAGTGTTTTGGTTAGGTATAGCCAATCTTGAGAGCAAAAATAATAGATAAAGATACAATTGTGTTAATGATAGATTTGACAAGGCAGCGGCAACTGAAGGTTTTTGCTTTCTCCTTGTTGTGTGAATCTGTACTGTACTAAATATCAGTCATCTGAACATCATTTGCAATATTTTTGGTAAGTGTCTCTAGCTTTGATAATTATCTCAAAGTATATAGAGAAGAATAGAAATACTGACAAAGAGTCAGAAGTAGGCAAATATAGCTATTTCCTCATTGCATAGTGGTACATTTTGGTAACTTGTAAATTTTAAAATTTTGGTAACTTTTTTATTTTGAAATTTTAGATGGAATGTATTTGATAGTATCCATGTTTTAGTTATTATTGACATTTTCATTAAATTCAAAGAAAGATGACTACCATTACAAAGTGGTTCACTTTCTTTTTGAAACAAAATCAAAACAAATAGGTTATGGTTCACTTTATTTTTGGAATAGAATTAAGCCCAACTTTGAAGTACTAGAATTACAAAGTGGTTAATTATTTAGCAAAGTTGTATATTAATAAGACTTTGATGATGGCTAGTGGATGGTTTCCCATTGAAGAGCATAACATGAAATTTTTCATCTTTATTAAGTCTAACGTTGTAGGCCCTTATTCTAGTATTATAGCTATACTATTTTGTTGGAACCTTATCTAGAGTTCTAGACCAATGGTTTGAACTCATTTCTTTATTGGATCATCTATGCATGCAAGACCAGTGATATTGCATGCTCTTTTACATAACAAGTTTTCTTCCTAGGATTATGATAAATGAACGTGATCTTAACTACCTTTTTGTATTTATCTTTCTCTAATAGTTTTGGAAAAATGTGCCCATTTTTTGTACATTTAGCAACATGATCCCATTTTATTTCAGCACTATATATACACTTTATTATGTTTAAATACTTTGTTATTTTTCTTTTCCAATTGCTTACTTTGACACTGGCCAAAATTGTAGGAAATTTAATGGATAAGAGTTGGTTGAAAATTGGAAATAGAGCTGATCGAAGGTACATAAAAGGGGTGGATGAATTTTTTTAGTGGGCATATAGTCAACCAAGGGTGGGTAGTAGAATTAGGAGCCCATGTGTTGACTACTAATTTATTGAGTTGCGTTGACTACTAAACTCAAATAATTTTGAATTGTATTTATAGGTATCTACAGACGTTGAAATCATATGTTCGTAATAAAACTTGTCTTGAAGGCTCAATTGCTTAAGGCTATTTAATTGATGAAAGGTTGATATTCTGCTCAAGATATTTGAGTAATATCCCAACAAAATTCAGTAGAGCTACAAGGAATGATGATGAAAATATGACAACTTCTGGGAGATCAATATTTGGCCAAAGTGGACAATTAAGAGGTGTCGCCAAAGCAACCTTACTATCTAACAAAGAATTTGATAAAGCGTGTCTATACATGCTACAAAATAGTGAAAAAGTTTGGCCGTTCATAGAGTATATATATTATAATTTGTTGACAATTAAATTATTGATAAACCAAACTCGAATAGATAAAACGACACAATTTGTTGAGAGCACCAAAGGGAGCTTCAGACACATGCATCAAATGTTGATTCAAGGCACATTAAAGAGTTTTCTCAGTGGTTTAATTACCTAGTAAGTATCTTTTAATTATTTCAACTAATGTATTATATTAGGTCAACTAATGCATTATATTATATGTCATGTCATAACCTTTCGATGTTGTTAATTTTTTATAGGTTACAAAGCCAGGTTCACATTGACAAGAAGATGATGAGCTACTTAGTTTAGCCATTGGTCCTCAAAGAGTAGTATATCGATATACAACAATTTTGGTCAATGGGTTTAGATTTCATACCAAAGACCGTGAAGCTCAAAGAAGAACTCAAAATAACAGAGTCCTTGTGAAGGGAGATGATTCAGATCCTAAGAAAGAATATTATGGCATCCTCAAAGATATTTATGAGTTTTCTTATATGGGGGATAAGAAAATACATCTCTTTTAGTGTCACTGGTGGAATGTTGCTCATTTAGGAAGGGGATATAAAGTCAACAGATATAGATATACAAGTGTGAATTCCTGTTCTTCATTGAGTACGAACCGGCCATTTGTCATGGCATCTTAAGTAGAACAAGTATTTTATTTGAATGATATTGTCGATCGAGATTAGCTTGTTATTGTGAAAACAAGTCCCCGTGACCTTTATAACATGCCTTGTGAAGAGGATGTAGGTGAATAATTATCTACTGAAGATGCTTACCAACAAGATGAGGTTGAATATAATGAGTTCATTCACAATGATGATCAGAATGACATTGCAGTAGTATTATTGCGGGAGAATGTACAAGCTCAAATTGTTAGTCACCAAAGTGAGGGAAGAAGTGTCAGGGAAGTTGATTTCATCAATAACAATGAAGAAGATTAGACCATGGACACAGAAAGTGATGAAGGAGATTTTTTATCTAAAGAATCTATTTGAAGACTTAGTGTTAGCGCATTATTTCTATATATACATATAATTCACAGCTTTGTATTGAATTCTTTGCACATTTTGTTTTGTATTGAATTCTACTTTGTTTTGTATTGAATTGTTTGCATTTTTAGCCTAAGGAGGTGTTTAACTAACAACATGATTGGTTCATTTGTAGTAAGTTGATATTTAAGCATGTAGGAAGAGGAAGAGGTGGACAAGGTAGTTGTGGGTGCAGACGTGTCACACAGGGTAGTTGTAACAATGGAAACCCACTACCGAGCATAGAGCCCCACCATGGGGAGACAGAGGCACAACTCACCACACCTACTTCTCGGTGTCCAATTAGTAGTGCAGGTATGCAAAGAAAAATTTTAAGCAACAATTAGTTAAGGATCAAGGGATCTTGGCTTTCGATAATGTGCCTAATACCCTAGTCTTTTGTGATTCACAGCTTCTTGCAGTATAAGTCAAAATGTAAGGGATCATACAAATTTATTACTGTAGACTCAAAGACAAAAAATGGACAAAAATCCAAATTGTGATCCCTGACGATATCCTTCAAGCTATGGGAGAAGGATCAAGGGAGCTCGTCAATTACATTGGGCATGTCGTACGAGGCACTTTTCCTTTGAAAGAGAGGGACTTGACTAAAACATAAGTACTTTACAGGATGGTGCAAACTGCAAAGGGACATAGCTTTCAACTTTAACTTCCCTCCCCTGTTCGGACCCCACAACTACAAACATATCCAAATCTAGTAGCGTAGCTTCTTAATGCAAGGCCAATAATGATTATAAAAGGGAATATCCCAATGGCTGAATATTGACACTTAAATGTGAAGGTCCCACGTTCAATTTTTCAAATTTAAATGAATAGGTGGAGTTTGTGGGAGAATAATTTCTCGTGGTTGCAGTACCTAGCACTGAGTTTATTGAGTAGGTGGAGTTTACTAATGTTGAAGGTCATATCTGGTGCACTCTGTCTAAAATATTTTATTGGAAATTCCAAAATAATTTCCATATTTCTTCTATATATTTTAGAATCTTCATATTGAAGTTAGTCTTAGCTTTTTCTTGTTATTCCTTGCAAGTTGCAACCAATTATTAGACCAAAGATTGTTTATAGCAGAAAAAATTATTTGAATGAGCAACACTGAGGTGTGAGTGTGAGGTAAAGTTACAAGGTACTGAATTGAGTTACAAGGAAAGATAATGACAATTTTGTAAAAAGCTATAATATTATTTGTAGAGGTAAGAGTGGGCTGGCGAAGTTAAAGTGCAGGAATTCAATTGACTTGGTTAAAGGGGAAGGAGAGGTAAACTTGGGGAACCTATGGTTAAGAACCTATATTGCTATACTTGTACATGTGATCTACTTCACATCTGCTGGTCTATTTAATTTAATTCTTGTTGTTACTTTTATCTTAATTCACTGTACTACTGGCTTCACTTTCCCAATTATGTGTTGTGTTCTACAATTACCTTTTCCACTTTCATATGAATATTATCATATGCTCTTAAACTATTTTGTAATCATGTGCTTGAGTTTCAACATCACTATCAAAGTAAGTTAGAGAGAATCACTGGTTAAGCATACAAAGGAAATTTATAAAGTTCCTGGAAATCATGATGACATTAGTCTCTAACTTGATTCCTGCAATGAAATGACTTGTAGGTGCTTATGTTGAGTCAAATATGTTCCTTGCCTATTCCTCATATTTTTTGGTATTTTATTGATACTTTCATGATACATATTTCTTTTTTCTTTTTTCTTCTTAAATATAGTACTTGTTCTTGGGAAGCTAATTTAGCCAGGCAATTCACACTAGAATTTGAAGAGATATTTTTGGGTCACAGATTAAGTTTTTCATCTCTGCCCTCTCTTCTCTTCCCTACTTTTCTCAATTACTATTAGAATTTGAATCAGCATACACAAAATAATATGTTGGCATTGAAGGACATTATATTTTGGGTGTTCATATTTCATTTGTTTTCAAATTTATCAATATTTGTTAGATATGGTCTAGCAATTGAACTAACTTGAAAACCTTGTTCATCCAAGTGAGTGAAGAAGTTTTAAGAAATAAAAGAAGAATCCTCGACATGTATAATAACTTACATGAAGCATGAGCGATAAGCAATTAGAATATTTTTCATTATCTACATACAATATGTTGCCTTTCAAAGAAGAGAAGAAAATAAAGAAGGGAAGGTAGTTGTAATATTTTGACATGTATGTCTGTTGGCCATGTATGGCTTACAAGAAAGCATTTTCCATCTCTTGAGGAGCTTCTCCTGAGTTAAGGGCAATGCTAGTTTTATATATCTTACTTAGTTGCTATGGTTTTTTCTTCCTCGGTTGAGCTTGATTATCATACTTGTTAAGTGTCATATGTAATATTAATTTTGTTGAATTTGATAATATTTAATATTTTCATGATTTTCTTCATGTTACAGGTATTTTTTTTATTTTTTACATTAAACTTGTCAAGTTATATATTAATTTATTACTGTGATATGAATAAGGACAAATTCCACTGGGCCTTATGGGTAGTGCTGCACCAATTTCTACAAATAATGCAATACCAACATCTCCCAGAGAGCCACCAAGTTAATTATTTTAAATTTGTTGATATTCTATTATGTATAATATTTTATATTAACAAACATGTTATATCACTCTCAAGAATTATGTATTTTGTTTGAAATTATATATAGAATTTTATTACTCTCGTTTTTCTTGATTTTTATTCATATAATAGTGTTTTATTTAAACGATAAATGAAAATATTCAAAAAAAATTTATATATTGATTCAGTGGTGACCAATGTCGTTACTAAATACCTTAAACAAGTTTCAGTGACGACATAAGTCATCACTATTATAAAAAATAAACATTCAGTGACGACTTAAGTCGTCACTAATTATAAAATATAAACATTCAGTAACAACTTACGTCGTCACTAAATATATTTTCAGTGGCGACTAGAAGAAGTGGCCACTGAAAGGGTAAGATGAAATGATGAAATTTTTTCTCTTAATCAAACATTTTCAGTGACGACTTCTCATAGTCATAACTGAAACTCATCTTTAGTGACCACTATGGTCGTCACTAAAATAGAGCTTTCTATGACGACTATGAGAGATCACCACTAAAAATATACATTCAGTGACGCTTAAAGTCGTCATTGAATATTGAGTTTTAGTGCTGACTTCACATGGTCGTCACTGTAAGGGCTTTTTAGTGACACATATTTATTTTTAACGAAGAAACCTGGGCTATTAAATGGCGATATAGTCGCCACTGAATTTTTTTTTTGAAAATTTCAGCAACGGGTTTTTTCGTGACTAGTGGGTGGCGACCAAAAGTCGTCACTAAATGTATTTAGTGACAAAATTTGGGCTTTCAATGGCGACTTTAGTCCCCACTGAATCCATATTTTGTTGTAGTGAACTATGTTGCATTATTTGTGGCATTCCATTGCAACCCAAGCATTCTGTGTCAGAACATGTTGCTCACTGCAGCGCTTAACCGTCGTGATGCTATAGTTTTTGCATCTTGGCAAAGACAGTTTTATGTAATTTGCTAAAACACTTAACAAGAAAGTTGTAAATATTTATCTTAACTTTCCATAGCCTCTTGAATCACCTTAATATCACCTCAATCAGAGCTTGTATGAGGGATTTATACCCATAATAGTGATGAAAGGCCACTAAGGTCTAAAATTCTTAAAATTTTCAATTTCATTGCTTCAATTTGTCTTCATTTTACTCCAAGTCTCCCAATTTCTTTCTTAATCTAAACATAAGGTTGTTAAGCATATTTAGGCTTAAATATCATAAAATATTAAGCATTAAGGGATAAAACCATTACATATCATAGCCACTTGGTAAGCGAAACTTTGTGCAAATAAAGTTAGGGTCATTACACATGCATTTTTCTTTAAGGAAGAATTTTCTACCTTTAGAGAAATATTTTGATAATTCAAAATAGAGTTTTCTTCTTTTAAATAAGAATTTTCTTCATTTAGTTTTGAGATCTCTTCTTCTAAGGTTGGAAACTTATTTTTTAAAATAGCGACCATTTTAGCAGTTGTCATATAAGCATAATTTAATTCCTCAAAAATATGTTGTAATTCATCATAGGTAGGTTGAGAGTTATTTACCTTTTCAGTTTCCACTATGCAAAGGTTATATTCTTCATCTTCATCTAAGTATAGGTTACTATCTTCCCCAAGTTTCTACATACCCTATTTTCTTCTTATCTTTATGGTCTCTTTCTTTTATCATAGTATTCTTGCTTCTTCATGAATTGTCAACATTTCTATTTCAAGTGGCCTAGTTTCTAATATTTATAGCATATAATTTATTCTTTGCTCCCTCCTTCTTGATATCCCCTAATCAGTGGCATTTTTCTTTGCCATTTTCTCATAAATGTGTTAAATTTTCTAACAAAGATAGTAAAGTTTTCATGGGCTAGTTCAAGACCTTTAAATCAATGCTCATTACCTACTTCACTTTCTTACTAGGTCAATGTAGCCTTGAGTGCTATTGATTTCTTTTTCTTGTCATTTTCATCCTTAAGGTTATATTATATAAGATGAGCTTCATACTCTTAGAGATTTCCAAACAATGCAAATATGGATTAGGTGGAAGCTTTTTGAGCTTATTGTATTACTGTCACCTTGGGCTGCCACTCCTTGGTGAGAGATCTTAAGATCTTATTAACTTAATCTGTTTTTGTATATACCTTCCCTAGAGCTTCTAAATGATTAACAAGGTGAGTAAATCTAATTTGCATATATTTGATTGACTCACCATTGTTCATTCTAAACGACTCATATTGACGTGTGAGAATATTAATTCACGACTGTCTCACTTCCTTAGTTCCCTCATAGGCAATTTCTAAATCTTCTTAAGTTTCTTTAGAATTATTTTAATTACAAACACTAAAATAATCATTTTGACTTAAAGCACTTGAAAGAATATTTTCAACTTTGGCATTGGGCTAGACATTCCTCTTATATGTTTTAGTCCAAGTAATTTTAGTTTTAGTTATCACTTGGTTTCCTTCAACAATAGTTAGAATGAAAGGACCATTTCCAATAACCTCCTATACATCAATGCCAATATCTTCAATAAAAATGTTTATTCTAAACTTCCATAGGTATAATTTTATCCATTAAAACTAAGAGGCTAATTAATGGAATACCATTTAGGAAAAACAATACTATCCATTCTTACCGTGATACTCTTGAGACTAGTAAGTCCTTAATCGAAGAGCCTAAGCTCTGATACAACTTGTTTGGAAGGGTATACCCCAATAGGGGGTCAATTGGTGCTTTCAAAAAATTAAACCTAAATTGGAATATGGATATAAAACTTTGAAAAACTTTTTCACACATAAGAAGCCAAAAACAAAATTTGAATGTTTAGAATGCTAAAATAAAGTTATATAAAAAAAAGCCAAACTGAATATTTTAAGAGAAAAGATGAATTCAAGAATAAAATACAATCACTTGAAAATAAAAGAGAATAAGTAATAAAATACACAAGATATTTTTCATGTTTCAAATCAACCATCGAGCTTATATTTAGTCTCCAAGCATCAACTTGAGATTTCCACTATATCCATAAGTTTACAAACACACTTTTAAGCCACTACCAAAACACAACACAACAGAGTTAGCAGTAGGGTTTTGCCTCCTTGCAATGATTCTCCCAATCCTAAGGATCTATCCTTTTAAATCAACAACTTACATAAAAGAAGGATGAATGCGTGCAAACTCTCTCAAATAGTGAATGAATAGAATGAAAGCACATTATATCATAATATTTGAAACATAAGAGCACAAATAGATAGGTAGAAAGCTTAGACATGTTCTCAGATTCTTAGAGGTTCAATCTAGCTTGGTAATTATAGGGGTTTAATCAAAATGGCTATTGGAAATAATTAAGAGCTGAATTAGATGAAGAAATTTTGTGGGAGAGGCTTTAATTATTTCCATTGTCTAGGTAACAAACGACTGTTATAAGCTTTAGGTGCCTGTTGTCGTTAATAAAAACTAAATTTCAAGCATCCATAATTGAATCAATGTATGTTGAAAACTATAAGTGTCTATTATTGGGCAAAATAGCTTCTCTTCAATTTTCTAGAATTAAAAATGTTATAACCCTTATTTGGAATACGTGACCAGTACAAATAAGGGATTTAGCCCTAATTCATAAATATCAAAGCCAAAGTAGATTGATTCAAAATTTAACAAGATTGGCTTTATAATCATATCAAAAATCCATAATAATCATATAATATAAGCATGCTTTCATTAATTAAAAATCATCATAGAATCTTTACAAATACAAAATGATTACCACAATTTATAAAATCCAAAATACAATAGAAGCAAGGATTCCTTCTTGTGACTCTTGGAGTATGTCTAGATTACAAAAAAAAATAAGACCACAAATATTAGAAGAACCCATTGGAACAAACATGCTTAGCAGAAGAAACATCTACTCCTACTCACATAATGAAGGAAATGGATCGAATTCCTTTTTACTATTTGAAAAAATGAAGACAAAGGGTGAGTTTTGTAATTCAATGAGCAAATAAAACTTACGATAGCAAAATAGGACAAGTATCACACCCTCAATTTAAGGGAATGCGATTGTCATGAGTAGCAGATAACTTTAACCTTATTCTATTGCATACTTGCTATAAAATATATCACATATCAGGATTAATAATATACGTTTACAAGTTCTCCAATATAACCAAATATACATGCCAAGTCTTTATACATATATTATAGCAGAAGCAGGGATCCTGCCTGTGGCATTCAGAGCATACTCTAGAATACAAGTAATAAATAATTTAAACATTGTGAGCTTAGAAATCAACGTAGGCTCACCCAAAGAGTATGACACCTAGTTGATTATAGAGCTGTAAGACCAAACTTTGTATCCATATTTGAAAAATATGTAAGTATCGTGTAGTGAGTTTGACAACTTAGTGAACGGATCATACCTCCTATGACCTCTTAGGTTAACATATGGATGTACTCATATATTAAAATCTATCACATAGAAAATTATAGTTCAGAAGTACATCTATATGGGACCCGCATTTCAAATATTATCAGTTCAAATCACATTTAGATATCCAAAATCATATGCAATATGGTATGATCATTATTTAAATATTGTCATACATCAAAATATTTCTCATAAAAACATTAAGAGGATCCCATATCAGAACCACCATATCAGAGTTCAAGCCCTTTCGTACTTTGGTAGTGTAGGATTTGCCTAAATTCAGCATCTCAACTAAGGTTTGCCCTACCACTATTCAAGAGGACACGCGAAGGGACTCTAATATGGGAAATTTTCTAAGCACATAACAAGGGAGGGTAAATCACATATCATATAGTTGATATCTTGCCCAGATAGGAGGCATCCCGCTTTCCTTCACATATCATGTCCCGTGTGTTGGCTGTCACACGAGGCTAGCATCACCCCTACTAACTGAGATGTCAAGGTGTATTAAGGCTAACATTGCCTATTGTTAGAAAACAATGTTTCCAAAAAGATTCCTCCACAAAATTTATATTTGCACATATGCCATATCATTCAAAACAGAGGTTTTAGTATAATACATAATTTTTAGTCTCAATAAAATTTCTCTGTTTGAAATTTTCCAATCAAGGTTACCACATATACATGTCCTTTTCCAAGGCAATCTTATAGCTTTACATATCAATTCCACGTGCATAATATATTTTCTTTACCATATTATGAGAAATACATTTAAAATCACATATTCAACGAGTTCAAGAATCTATTTTCAAAATTATACTCTTCTTGAACTATATACCATATTGTAAATAATTTAGATAATTTAATCTATTTCAGAGACATATAAAAGTATAAATAACTTGTAAACATAATCAATTATATATTTAAAGTTCAAGAAGAACATAGGATAAGACAAAGAAAGAATTATCTACTCACAGGGTAAGGCTTCAGATTGTCTAGTCCCAAAATGCACTTTTTAAATCTAAATTTGACTAAATAGACCTAAAAAATGAGTTCGGAGAGTCCAAAAACCTAGAAAATGACTACGGAATCGTGAAATTTGTCCTCTAGGAGCTTGGTCAACACTGGTCAACTGATGAGTACTATTCACCACCAAAATTAGTATTCATACCAGCAAGATTTACTATTCGTGATGCTCAAAAAGTTGTCAAATGTAACATCCTAAGTCTCTAATAAAGTTAGATAAATCTAAGAATAAGTAGAAAATACATACGACAAAGAACTAAAATGCTTAGTTATATAACAATAAGGCATTTATGAAATAGGTGACATATAGTTAATCATTAATTATATAAATAAAATTCTTAGGAGCATAATGGATGGGGAGAAGATACAAATACATTTTTAAGACCTTACTAATATAGGATTAGTAGTAAATTAAGGCAATATAAACCAACTAGGGAGCTGCTAAGTAGCACTACAAAATTTCAGCCACATAGTATGCCACATTGCCCATAGAATTGTAGCCACCTTGCACCTACCAAAACATGCCACTTTGTCCACAAAATTGTAACCACCTTGCACCTACCAAAGCATGCCACATTGCCCACAAAGTTTTAGCCACATACCATGCCACATTGGACACAAAGTTGTAGCCACCTTGCACCTACCGAAGCATGCCACATTGCCCACAAAGTTGCAGCCACATAGCATGCCACATTGCCCACAAAATTGCAGCCACCTTGCACCTACCAAAGCATGCCACATTGCCCACAAAGTTGCAGCCACATAGCATGCCACATTGGCTACAAAATTGTAGCCACCTTGCACCTACCAAAGCAAGCCACATTGCCCACAAAGTTTCAGCCACATACCATGCCACATTGGCCACAAAATTGCACCTACCTTGCACCTACCAAAGCATGCCACATAGCCAAGAAAAATGCCACCTTTCAGCAAGGAAATCCTGCCACATAGCCATAAACATTTCAGTCACATTCCAACCAAGAAACTACCACCCACTTCAGCCATATTTCTGACCACAATAAGAAAATTAATAAAAAGGCTATTGCCCCTACACCATGCTCTGCATTCTCATGCCCTCCCTGCAGAACCCACAAGGGAATCCTTACAAAAACATAAGGGAATCCATGCAAAAAATAGCCCTCTTTTTCCTCTTGAGTGGTGGAAACTAATTGCCAAGAATCATGCTGTCTAGGTATTATTTTGTGCAGCAAATTCAAACCCCATTCCTTATGCAATCATCACCCAAGGGGGAGAGAAGGCAGCCATAAAACTTAGAGCCAAAGGGGGAGAACAACCAGAAAACAAACGTAGCTTAGTTGCAAGGAAAACCAAGAGGAGAAGCAAGCTGAAATTTGAGAGCCATAGGAGTATTTCTGCACAAGGTGAGTTTTACCTCTTGAGACAAGTTGGTTTGTAGTAAGTTGAGCTCATTTTAGGTTTTGCATGGGTGATTCTTGAGTATGAGATACAAGATGTTAAAGTTGAAAATAAGGAACTCTAGTGGTAAGGAACAATCTTTGCCATCTAAGTAACAAACATGCTGAAACACCACACATTTTGCACCTAAAATTTTTAGGCCCTATGTTCTTGGACTATTTGATTGGGTAAATGGCCTTTAAATTTTCTAATATTTGGTGACCAAAGTCTTAAAATATTAATAATCGATTCAGGAAATTTTTGTGATTTTTGAGCACCTACAAATAGGACATTTACAATCAAAATAGTGTTGAGAATAATCTGTTGGACATCTTAGGCTGTTGATGAAAATATTAAACATTGAAGGGGTTATATGTTCAATTTTCATATGAAAGTTTTATTACATGTTTTAGGGATTCTTGTTAAGGACCCCATCAAATTTTAGAGATGTGAGTCAGAATTGACCAGAATTGGGGACAGCCATAAAAAATGTATTATTTGAAGGAACAAATGAATTATTTTTTACTTGAAATTTTTATGGTGATTATATAACATATTAAGGATGATCCATATCAAATATTATGAATTTTGAAGAAGTATTACCCATCCAAAGGAATGAAAAATTGAAAAGAAATGGAACCAAAACCAATCTCCATTGTTCTGGATTATGGAGGTAGTTCTTGGGGTGAATGGAAGACTTAAGGGCTGAGAGAACCATTAAATAAAATAGACATGTAGAGGAACCTCCATGGAAAATTTTAGAATTTTTAGAGGACTTTTGTCATATTTAATAATAACCCCAATTCTGAATAGAATCACAGTTTTGTTTTGGGGAGCAAAAGCTCTTAAGCTAGAGACTTATGATTTTAGGTGCTAATATGCATGCATTAACCAAAATCTATTATATTTTTTAGTTTGAGTTGCTGGTAGTAACATTGGCAGCCTTCAAAAGGAAGTGATAGTGCAGAAATTGAGGTACCTAGCTTTTCCTTAAAACACTATTTATGTTTATGAACTTGAATTTATCAATTTCACTGGTTGCCTGACTTTTATGCTATGATGAATGATGGTCTAAAGATATGTTATGTATGCATTCTTGGGAATTAAGCGGTGCCTTAGGTGTGCCAAGTGAGCCCCATTTCCCCCACGTATTGGCTAATAATAGGAGATTCATAAACCTTTTCTAGGTATGGGACTGCATTGGGTAAGTATACCAAAATGTTATAGGTCCCTAGTGTGACCAAGATGATGTATGTATGTATGATTAGTGCTTATGTTTCAGTGAAATAAATTGAGATGTTTTAAGGAATGTATACTGTTTTTCTGAAAAATTTGCTAGCTATTGAGATTGTCATCTCATCTTTTTATGTCCACATAATCATATTCCAGGAACTCTAGCAAGAAGTGAACAACAGGGGTCTCAAGGTTGACTCATCTAAATGTGGATATGGATTGTATATTTTCTTGTTGTGCAATATATGTGGGATGGCTTAGTTGAGCGTCAAGTCCCTTTTAGACAGCTCATAATATGATATTAAATAAGTTATGGACAGTGGACTTTTCTTTATGGTGTGAGAACCTTTTTGTTGTAACTAATGCATATAACACCTAGTTAGTTACCTATAAGGAAATGAAATTTGAAAATATTTGGAATAGCCTGAAGCACTTGTATGCTTATCCAAGAGAGATAACTAACAATATAAGTGAATAGGTGAATTTATGGGCTAGGTAGACATTGCTAGAAATTTATAGATAAGAATAAAAATATGATAAAATATATAATACTAAAAGGTTCAAGGGGAATATTTTATGATGTGGATGTATGAAATAAGATGCTAGTCAAAAGGTTTTAACATCAGATAGCCAAAAAATTTAATATCCTAAGGTTTATCTATCTTCTGAATCCATCTATGGTGTCAAATTTTTAATTTGAGGTCTCTAAATAAGAGTTTTATAGTTTACCTTTTTTAAAGATTTTCTACTTTCAATCTGCGGTGATTCTACGACTGATTTGACAAATTGTTCGGTCAAAATCGTGGTACTCTCCATCCTGAATCTAGTGGTACCCTTAGTTTTAAGATCAAAGGCTAGTAGGCACTCCAAATCTAAAGAGGAAACATAGATGAGAGAAAAAAATTATTCACACTATTCATATACGAAGGTTTCATTCTAATTCTTTTCTTCACGCTAGCATCTCCCCTCCCCCTTTTTTTTTTTTACTTATTATTATTTAATAATTAAATATTTAAAATTTATTTTTTTATTATATATATAATATTATTATTAGTCATATTAAAGTATCTCAAAAATTTCTAAAAATTTATATTCTTGCAAAAATTTAGTTGAACTCTTAAATCATGATTTTCTTAATAATAATTTTAATAAAACAAATCATAATATAAAATAACTTCATGCATATTAAAAGAAAGAAATTTATAAAAATAAAATAAAAATTTATTTAAAGCCGAATATAATTATTTTAGGCAAAACAAAAATCATTTTAATTAAAAGCATATTTAATTTTAGCAAAACATAATCATTTAAAATAAAAATATATTTGTTCATGGAAAAAAATTATTATTTAAAAATTATGGGATATTACATTCTTCCCCCTTAAGAAATTCGGTCATCGAATTTCATCTTCATTTTTACAATAAAAATTAACCTCATGATTCAAAAAGATGTGGGTATCCAGTACGCATGTCATCCTCTATTTCCCAAGTAACCTCCTCAGAAGAGTGATTTTGACATATCACTTTCACTGTAGGTATTTCTTTTGAAAGCAATTTCTTTACTTGTCTGTCCATTATCATACTAGTTGTTCCTTATAAGTTAAGTCTTTTTGTAATAGAATATGTGGGCATTGTATAACATGTGTAGGATCTAGTAAGTAATTTCATAGCATAGACAAATGAAAGACTAGATGGACATTACTTAATTCAGGTGGCAAAACCAAATGATAAGCTATTGGGCCGATCCTATTAAGAATTTCAAATGGTCCTATGTACCGTGGACTTAACTTCCCTTTCTCTCCAAATCTTACTACTCCTTTCATAGGAGATATCTTCAAGAAGACATGTTCATCTATGCCAAATTCTAATGGTTGACTTCTATTATCAACATAAGCTTTCTATCTATCTAGTGCATCTTGTACCAAATCAAGCCCTAAAATCTTAGCTTCGCCTATCTTAAACCATATGATTAAAAAACACAAACGTCTACCATATAATGCCTCAAAAGGGGCATTTGTATACTGGCTTGGTAGCTATTGTTATAAGCAAATTCAACTAGGGATAAGAATCTTTTCCAACTACCTTGAAAATCTAACACATATGCCCGAAGCATGTCTTCTAATATTTGGATAGTTCACTCAAACTGTCTATCTATTTGAGGATAGAAAGTAGTACTAAGATTTAACTTTGTGCCCAAAGCTTCTTGGAAGGCTCTCCAAAAATGAGCTGTGAACTGTGGTCCTCGATCAGATATAATAGATATCGGTACCCCATGAAGTCTCACTATCTCATTCAAATACAGATTTACATATTGAGTGACGTTACATGTGGTTTTCACTGATAGAAAATGTGCTGATTTAATCAACCTATCAATGATCATCCATATTGAATCAAACCTTTTTGGTGTCCATGGTAGCCTTGTAACAAAATTCATAGTTATTCTTTCCCATTTCCATTTAGGTATCTCTATCTACTGATGTAATCCTATAGGCTTTTGATGTTCTACTTTTATTTGCTAGCAAGTTAAGCATCGAGAGACATAATCAACTATATCTTTCTTCATACCGTCCCACCAATAAAATTCTTTTAGATCTTTATACATTTTAGTTACCCCAAGATGAATGGTATATATGGATCTATGGGCTTCCTCTAAAATCTCTTTCTTAAGTTCTTCTTTATTGGGTACACACAATCACTTTTCCAATCTCAAAATTCCTTCAAAGTCTACAGTAAATTCAACATCACTACTATGTTTTACCTCTTCAATTTTCTTGCATAAATAGGCATCCTCTTCTTATGCCTTTTTCACCTGCTCAATCAAAGATGATTGAAATTGTATATGGGCCAATAGTATTCTAGGCTTCTTTACTTCCAATACTACCCCATGACTTTCCAACTTATGCATTTCTTTAATCAACGACCTCCTTATCGCTATGATATGAGCCAAACTACTAATAGATTTCCTACTTAATGCATCAGCCACTACATTGACCTTACTTGGATGATATAGTATTATGCTGTCATAATCTTTAAGTAATTCCATCCATCATCTTTGTCTCAAATGAAGATCATTTTTTTGAAAAATATATTTGTCTTTTATGATTTGTATAGATTTCACATGTCTCACTATATAGATAATGTCTCTAAATTTTGAGAGCAAAAACCATTGCTACCATTTCTAAGTCATAAGTCGGATAATTTTGCTCATGTGGCTTAAGCTGTGTGGATACATTTGCAATGACTCAACCATGTTGTATCAACATACACCCTAATCCAATTCTCGATGCATCATAATGTACCGTGTATGCTCCGGCACCTAAAGGAATAAACAGTACTGACATCGTAGTCAAACATTTCTTGAGTTTCTAAAAACTTCTTTTACATTTATCTGACTAGTCAAACTTTATTCCTTTCCTTGTTAACCTAGTTAAAGGAGAAGCTATTCTTGAAATTTTTTTAGCGAATTAGTGGTAATAGCCTACTAAACTAAGAAAACTACGAATCTCTGTAATTGTGGTAGGGGGTGACCATTGCTACACCACTTCTACCTTTTTAGCATCAACTTGAATACTATCATTGGTAACCACATGCCCTAAGAAAGTAACACTACTAAGTCAAAATTCACATTTTGAAAACTTAGCATACATCTGGTGTTCTTTATGGTTTGCAAAGCTATCTTTAACTGTCGCTCATGCTCCTCTAAACTCCTTGAATATACCAGGATATCATCTATGAACACAATAACAAACTGATCCAAGGAATGCTTAAATGATCTATTCATCAAATCCATGAATACAACTGGGGCATTTGTTAAACCAAATAGCATTTCTAGAAACTCATAGTGCCTATACTGAGTCCTGAAAGTAGTTTACGGAATGTCCTTCTTCCTTATCCTCAATTGATGATACCCATATCTTAAATTAATTTTTGAAAAACATTAGGCACCTTGTAGCTAGTCAAATAAATCATCTATACGAGGTAATGTAACTAAGGAGAAGTGCTAGGCCAAATAAATCCCTTGTTTAACAAGTTTTGTAACTAATTTTTCAATTCTTTAAGTTCAGTTGATGCCATTCTATATGGAGGTATAGACACTGGTTGGATTCCTAGAAGTAAATCAATACCGAACTTAATTTCTTGTTCTAGGGGAAACCTTGGCAACTCCTCAAGAAACACATCAGAAAATTTCCTAACCACTAAAACTTGCTCTACATTGGTGTACTTCATATCAACATCTTTGACCACTGCTAAATACCCTTGGAATCCTTTTTGTAATAGCTTATGAGCTGTTAGAGCAGAGATTAAATTACTAGGTGCCTCACTACAATCTCCTTGTATTAAGAAGAGACATTCTCCTAGAATATTAAACTTAATCACCTTAAGGTGATAGTCTAAAATGGCATGGCATGATGACAACCAATCCATTCTAGTATCACATCAAAGTCTACCATATCTAGAATTATCAAATCTACAAGAGTCTCTTTATCTTCTATTGAAATCTAACATAATTTATACACATTATTTACCAGTAAGAATTCTCCCAATATAGTAGCAACCATAAATGAACAATGTAAACTAGTAGGATCTCTACCCAATTTCTTGGCAAAGCAAGTTGATATATAAGAATGAGTAGAATCAGGATCAAACAATACATATGCTCTATGGTAACATACTAATAATGTACCTTTCATCACTGTATTTGAGGCCTGAGCATCTTGTCATGTTAAGGCAAATACTTGAGCTTATTCTTGAGCTCAATTTTTTGATCCAGTACTAGTACCACCACTACTTGCTTGAACTAAAGCTGCTTTATTTAGTTATGCTGGTACAGATGTAGGGGGTGAAGTTGGTTTTCTTAATGCTTGACTCAAATTTCGTAATTGTGGATATTTCCTTATCAAATCACCTACTTGTCCAAACTTAAAACATGCACCAGTTTCTCTACGACACTGTCCAGTATTAGGCCTGCTACAAATGACACATAATAAAATCGATCTTGAATCCTGTTAACTAGTAGGTCTCATATCTCTTTGAATCATTCTTTGCTTATTAATATTGATTGATGTCTGGCTAGAGCTACCAGTTCCTGCTTGAGTTAAACGCTACAGATTTTGAAATCTTGGTCTTCTGACATTAGGATTATAACTAGTCTGGATATTACTATCTCGATCTCTTTTTCTTCTCTTTAGACCTTCTATATCTGCTAACTCTCGTGTTTCTATCATTCTAGCACAATCCACATCTGTTGAATAAGTTGAAAAATGGTTCATATGAGGACTCACCGATTTAAACAATGGACGGATCAACCCTGAAACAAATCTCTTAATTCTATCTTTTTCCATTAGGAACTAGATATGGTGCATATCTGGACAATTGGGTAAAACAGATGTTATATTTAGAAACTGTCATGTTCGGTGTTTGTCTTAATTCTTCAAATTCCCTAGCCCTCTTGTTCATTTCACTCATTGGTAGGAAATGATTCATAAATGCTTCCTTAAATTCATCCCACTCCATTGGTGGTAAAGTAATTGCTCTTCCTTGTACTAGGGTCTCAAACCAAACCTAAGCCACATCTAATAGTTGAAAGGATACTAGTTCAACAGATCTTATAGTGGAATACCCTAAAGCTTTGAGAACTCGTTCCACAGCATCAATGAATATCTGTGCATCTTCCTAAATATTTGACCCCAAAAAAGTCGGGGGCTTCAACTTTAAGAATTGTGGTAATGTCACCTCAATCCCTGTAAACGTGTTCTCTTGTTCAGCTGGTCATTCCAGTTCTTATGCTTCTGGAGCATTTTCTAGTGGCTGGTCATCTCTTCTGCCCTGTTCTACTATAAATCTAGCCAATGTCTCTAAACTCCTATGTATGCCAGCAATCATATCAGTTGTTCTATCAAGTGGCTCTTGAGGGAGTTCTACTCTTTTCTCAAGGACTCTATCAGATACATGGACTTGTTCATTATGTCTTGGGGTTCTTGTGCCCCATGCACACTCTCTGCCTCTGCCTCTTCCTCTAGGTTGGTCTCTACCATGACTTCTTTGTACTGGAATTGTAGAGTGTACAGACTCTTTTGTAGATGGTGCATGATCTACAGCTTCTCTAACAACTGCTCTAGTTCTTGGCAGCATCATAGGCTATAGAAAATAAAATATCTTTTTAAAAATACCATAATATTCAGTCGGCCTTATACTAGGAACTTTAACAAACTTGGAATAGAAAGGAAATTGAAATCCTATAGAAACCCTCAGCAGCACCTGAAGTATAAATATGTCTGGCTCATATCTATACTAAAGGTCCTACTAAAGAATCCTTTACTTTGATAGCAACAGGAAATCCTAATGCTTTGATACCAACTTATCACACCCTTAATTTAAGGGAATGCAATTGTCACGAGTAGCAGATAACTTTAACCTTATTCTATTTTATACTTGCTTCAAATATATCATATATCATAATTAATAACATACATTTACAAATTCTCCATTATAACCAAATATACCGGCCAAGTCTTTATACGTATATTACAGTAGAAGAAGAGGTTATGCCTGTGTCGTTCAGAGCATACTCTTGAATACAAGTTCAAAAAAATTTAAACACTATGAGCTTTGAAGGCAACATAGGCTCACCCAGAAAGTATGACAACTAGTTGATCACATAGCTGTAGGACCAAACTCTATATCCTTATCTAAAAAAATGTAAGTATTGTAACGCCCCCAATTTTATAGCACATGAAACAAACATTTTTTTTCCCGCAATCAGATATTTTTCTTAACATGTATAACATTATTCTTTGTCATAGAAATAGATACATATAGGTTCTCTCATGTATATACATTATACAAACCAAGTTATAATTGTCAAAGTAACAACAGAAGCAGGGATCCTGCTTGTGGCATTTCGGAGCATACTCTAAAGTACAACTACAATATAAATCAAAATCTATGAGCCATGGAAACAAAGTAGGCTCACCCAAAGATTATGTTGTCTAACAGGTCAACTATCTGAAGAATCAGACTCTGTATTCTTATATGAAAAAGTGAAAATATCGTGTAGTAAGTTTAACAACTCAGTAAGCAGATAATACCTCCTATGACCTTTTAGGTCAGCATATAGATGTACTCATGTTTTAAAATTTGTCACTTAAAAAATACAGTTTAGAAGTACATCCATATGGGACCCATATTTCAAATATTTTCAAATAAAAGGATATTCAGATATCCAATCCATATTCAGCACAGTATGATCATTAAACAAATGTTGTTATGCTCAACTGTATAAACTATAGTAAAATAATAAGCTTTTGAGATAAAGTTATAAATTTTTAAAATGACCTACCTCATTCGATGATCTGATCAACCCAATTTAAAATGACCTGCCTCATTCGACGATTTGGTCAACCCACACACACATTTGCTATACGCATAGTGACTGATGTAACATCCCGTAATTTTTAGATATTTTCCTTATAAATTCTTCACCTTACATATATGCGTAGAAATGTTCTAATATTAATGGAATAGGTAAAGAAAGAAAACATAAGAGGAAATATTAGAAATAAACATGCTAAAGAAAGGTGAAATTCTTAGGTAAGGAAGATAAATTTTTGTGAAGTAAAGGTCTTAAAATTTCAAGAAGATTGGATTAGGGTAATTTTTCCTAATTTAAGAGTAAAAGTTACTAAGTTTAGTATCTCCACCCATAAGTTGGGCTTTCACCTACGGACACTTCATATAGAGTTTTTCTTCTTCACATAAATTTTTAGCAAGCCAATAGGATAGCCCAATGAAGAAATAAAATATAGACTTGGACTAGGATATAGAAATTGGACCGATAGCCCAAAAATCAAGAAAATGTGACCAAGCCCATTATGAAATGTAGAATTTTAACCAAAGTAAAGAAAATGGGCAAGAATGAGCCCAAACCCAAGAGGAAAAATGAAAAATGAAATAAAAATAAAGTGATGGAATAATGGTGTAATCAAGATTAGGTGATTTGGCATTAAGACAAAAATTTAGCAAGTGGTGTGATTCTACATTCATAATTTTGGCAAGTGGCATGATAATACAAGGCTTTAGGACAAAAACATCTATATCCTACACTCATAATTCTAGCAAGTGGTATGATAATACATGGTATTAGGACAAAACATTCATATCCCACACAAATAATATCAACCAAATAATGGAGATTCAAGGGCTAAAAATTTGCCACCTAAAAAGGCAAACCTATCATACTTGTTTAAGACAAAAGAAAATGGAAATGAATCCCTAAACCAAAGGGACCTTTTCCCTTATCTTAAGAACATATCATCATAATTTTCAAAATACAAATCTCATTTTCCTATGCATATCTTGACTAAGGAAGAGGAAGACAAGAACATAAGTTGTTTGTTTTCTAAAAATTCAACAAAGTGTATCCTAATTGTGATAAGGTAGACCTATGATCATGAAAGGTGAATTATTTGGTGGTCTATATAAGATAACCCACCCTTACAACATTAGAATTTCGTCCAAGTGAGGGAGAGGAAAAATAGAAGCATGGTAGAGTGAGGAAAGGAGAGGAAGAAAGGAAGAAAGAGGAAGGAGAAGTCTAGGGGACTAAGTGCTCCAGGTAAGTTTAACAATATTTCTTTTTTCAAGAAAAAGGTTCATCGGGGAAGAATATGTTAGGATAGCTTCAGTGTTTTAATTTCTGAGAATTATCTTTAGGGAATTAAAATAAATGGTTAACATAAGAATTAAAGATATATGTGTCACAGATTTTTAGCCACTAGAATCATTCAATTTGGAGTCCATATGAGGTAGATATGGTCAGATTAGTAAGCAAAGGTCAGAAAATGTTCATCAGAGAAGAATATGTTAGGATAGCTTCTGTGTTTTAATTTCTGGGAAATATCCGTAGGGAATTAAAATACATGGTTAACATACGAATTAAAGATATATGTGTCACGGATTTTTTGCCACTGGAATCATTCAATTTGGAGTCCGTATGAGGTTGATATTATCCGATTAGTACTCAATGGTCAGAAAATGGTTCATCAGGGAAGAATATGTTAGGTTGGCTTCTGTATTTTAATTTATGGGAATTATATGTATGAAATTAAAATAAATGGTTAACATAAGAATTATAGCTATATGTGTCATAGATTTTTAGCCACTGGAATCATTCTATTTGGAGTCCATATGGGGAAGATATGAGCTGATTAGTAGTCAAAGGTCAAAAAATGGTTCATCAAGGAAGAATATGTTAGGACAACTTCTGTATTTTAATTTTTTAAAATTATCTGTATGGAATTAAAATAAATGGTTAACAGACGAATTATAGATATGTGTGTCACGGATTTTTAGCCACTGGAATTACTCAAGTTGGAGTCCATATGAGGTAGATATGGTCTGATTAGTAGGTAGAGGTCAGAACCTATCCGAGAAGAAATAACCTGTACATTTAGGGAGTAATATCACATTGATTTCTTAATATTTCGCTACAATGTTCAACATAATAGTTTTAGATAATTGTTTTATCTTGAAATTGACACTAAGATCACCTACATTGGAGTTCAATTGAGGGAGTTATGCTCTGATTAGTAAGAGAAGGATAGATATGATGAAAACTTCCATCAAGAAAATAAAGAAATAAAAATTAATATTTAAAAAAGAAGACGAATCTTATAAATGACTAGTATATGCCATAGCCATTGCCATTGTATGAACTTCTTACCATCTTAAGTGTAAAATTCTGACATGGAAATATTTTATAAAGTGATATTTGAAATGGTTATGTTCATGGTATGATTACCAATGATTTATGGTAATAGTTATATTTTGATGAACATAGTTGTTATTGAAAGCATATTTTTGGCTATCATTGTGAAAAGAAAAGAAATGAGCACAGTCACATGGAAATCCGTGTGGTGCGCCAGTAGGGGACGCCCTACCAACGGTTATGATCATGTTAATGAGAAAAGAAAGAGAAAGTGAGCCATGTCTGACGGAGCGAGAAAAGCCCCTTCCGGAGAGTAGATAGTCATCATATGATATTCTGAAAATAGTTAATCCTGTCATACATATCATTACTGTATGATTCTTATGTGTATAGATATAATGCATTCATGTGACCAAAGATATTTTCTGTAGTTTATACAGCTGAACATGACGTGATGAGCTATATTGATGATGATATATTGTTGAACTTACTGGGATTTAATTCTCACTATATTTCCATATCATGTTCAGAAAATTAGTTATGCAGCTTTTTCTATGGCTCTAGCTTTTAGTGCACATTGGATCGAGTTACATTATGTTGGGCAGATCTCAGAATCAAATAAGATGTTTGTGATCGAGTTGGGTCAGATCCCGGTGAAGGTGCAACCACCCGCACCTGTATCTCCGGAATTGGTCAATCAAAATAAATAAGATGTAAATATCTATGTGTTTGATATGTTGCATGTACGTTTTGATTAATGACGTGTATGTGAACTCAATATTGTATAATAATAAAGAGAGAAAAAAAGGTTGTTACAATTGATCGACTACAGTCACAATAGTGATCAGAGAATGTAAGTCCATCACCCATTTGCTTCCTCACATTACCACTGTCACCCGGTTGGAGCAGCCCTCCCTCGGCTCACTCAAGCTAATAGGGCGTCCCCTATTCGGTACCGTCACAAGCCATGCAACCCGTCAATATTCATCCACACAGATAAATACATATATATTAATGCATATTCATCAAATGCAATGTAAAATTATCAAGCAACTCGCCATAAGCTTTACGCTTGCCATTCAATCATAATCAGTAACTTTATAGTTTTACAAATCAATGCCACATGCATAAATATTCACTTTATCATTTAATGAGAAATACATGTGAAATCAGATATACCATGAGTTCAGAAATCCATTTTCAAAACTATACTCTTCTCGAACTATATTCCAAATTATAAGCAATTTAGATAAATTTTAATGCATTTCAGAAACATTTAAAAGTGTAAATATCTTATAAACATAATCAAATACATGCTTAAAGATCAAGAAGATTATAGGACAAGTCATAGAAAGAATTATCCACTCACAAGGTAAGGGCTCTAGATTGGACGGGCCCAAAATGTACTTTTCCAATCACATTTGACTAAACAGACTTCAAAAATGTGTCCGGAGGGTCTAAAAATTAAGGAAATGACTCCAAAAATTTGGTCAATATTCATGGCCAAAAAATACTATTCACTACCGAAAAACACTATTAATCATTCGAAAATACTATTCACCAAGAATAAAAAGTTGTCAGATAGCTAGAAACTTTTATATCCTAAAGTTTATCTAGCTCCTGAATCCATCCACTGTGTCAAATTTCCAATTTGAGGTCTCTAAGTAAGAGTTTCAGAGTTTACCTTTTTATAAGATTTTCTACTTTTGATCTACGGCGATTCTACGACTGATTTGAAAAATTGTTCGGTTAAAATCATAGTATTCTCCGTCCTGAATCTAGTGGTACCCTTAGTTTAGTGATCGGAGGCATGTAGACACTTCAAATCTAGAGAGAAAATATGAGGATACTATTCACACTATTTCACTATTTATTCTCTTCTTGGTTTTCCGTCTCCCTTCCACGTTCTCCTTTCCCTTTTTTATTATTTTTTATTTTATTATTATTTAATAATTAAATATTTATATTTATTTTCATTTTATTTCATATATATTCATATAAATACTGTTTTTCATCCTAAAACAACCCTAAAATTTTTAAAATTTTACATTTTCATAAAACTTTAGTTGAACTCTTAAATCATAATATTTTTTGATAAAAATCTTAACAAAACAAATCACAAAATAAATATCTTTATACATAATAAAAGAAAGAATATTTCTAAAAATAAAACAAAAATTTATTAAAGGCCAATATAATTATTTTAAGCAAAACAATAATTACTTTAATTAAAAGTAGACTTGCTTTTAGTATAACATAATCATTTTAAAACAAATAAAAATATATTTGTTTATAGCAAAAAATTATTATTTAAAAATAAAAATTACGGAATGTTACAAGTATCGTGTAATGAATTTGACAACTTAGTGAGCAGATAATATCTCCTATGACCTCTTAAATTAACATATGGATGTACTCATATATTAAAACCTATCACATAGAAAATTATAGTTCAGAAGTACGTCCATATAGGACCCGCATTTCAAATATTCTCAGTTCAAATCACATTCAGATATCCAAAATCATATGCAATATGGTATGATCATTATTCAAATATTGTTATACATCAAAATATTTCTTATAAAAACATTAGGAGGATCTCATATCAGAATCACCATATCAGAGTTCAAGCCTTTTCGTACTTTGGTAGTGTAGGATTTGCCTAAATTCAGCATTTCAGCTAAGGTTTGCCCTACCACTATTCAAGAAGACACGCGAAGGAACTCTAATATGGGAAATTTCCCAAGCACATAGTAAGGGAGGATAAATCACATATCATATAGTCGATATTTCGCCTAGATAGGAGGCATCCTGCTCTCCTTCACATATCATGTCCTGTGTGTTGGCCGTCATACGAGGCTAGCACCACCCCTACTAGCTAAGATGTCAAGGTGCACTAAGGCTAACATCGCCTACTGTTAACAAACAATGTTTCCAAAAAGATTCTTCCACAAAAGTTATATTTTCACATATGTTATATCATTCAAAACAGAGGTTTTAGTATAATACATAATTTTTAGTGTCAATAAAATTTCTCTATCAGAAAATTTCCAATCAGGGTTATCACATATACATGTCATTTTTTAAGGCAATCTTATAGCTTTACATATCAATGTCATGTGCATAATATATTTTCTTTACCATATTATGAGAAATACATTTAAAATCACATATTCAACGAGTTCAAAAATCCATTTTCAAAATCATACTCTTCTTGAACTATATACTAGATTATAAATAATTTAGATAATTTAATCTATTTTAGAGACATATAAAGTATAAATAACTTGTAAACATAATTTATTATATATTTAAAGTTCAAAAAGAGCATAGGGTAAGTCATAGAAAGAATTATCTACTCACAAGGTAAGGCTTCAGATTGGGCAATCCCAAAATTTACTTTTTCAATCCAAATTGGACTAAATAAACCTAAAAAATGAGTTCGGAGGGTCCAAAAACCTAGAAAATGACTTCAGAATCGCAAAATTTGGCATCCGGGAGCTTGTTCAACACTAGTCAACTAATGGGTACTATTCACGGTCGGAAAATACTATTTACCGTTGGAATCACTATTCATACTGGCCTAATTTATTGTTCACGATGCACCAAAAGTTGTGAAATGACAAAAAAAAAATTCATATCCTGAGATTTATATATCTCCTGAATCAATCTACGTTGTCAGACTTTTAATTTGAGGTCTTTAAATAAGAGTTTCAGAGTTTACTTTTTTTTATAAGATTTTTTACTTTTGATCTACTGCTGATTTGAAAAATTGTTCAGTCAAAATAGTAGTACTCTATGTTCTAAATCCAGTGGTACCTTTAGTTTTGAATTTAGAGGCCAGTAGGCACTCCAAATCACGAGAGAGAATATGGAGGAGAGAAAAATATTATTCACACTATTTATATACGAAGATTTCATTTTGGTTCTCTTCTTCACGCTTGCATCTCCCCTTTTCCCTTTTTCTTTCTTTTTTTTTTACTTATTATTATTTAATAATTAAATAATTAATTTTTTTATTATATATATAATAATATTATTTTTCATCTTAAAGTATTCCAAAAATTTCTAAAAATTAATATTTTTGCAAAACTTTAGTTGAACTCTTAAATCATGATATTCTTAATAAAAATTTTAATAAAACAAATCATAATATAAAATAACTTCATGCAGATTAAAAGAAAGAAATTTATAAAAATAAAATAAAAATTTATTTAAAGTCGAATATAATTATTTTAAGCGAAACAAAAATTATTTTAATTAAAAGCATATTTACTTTTAACAAAAAAAATTATTTAAAATAAAAATATATTTGTTTATAGCAAAAAATTATTATTTAAAAATTACAGGATATTACAACAAGTCATATACACAAATTGTTACCATAGTAGAAATAGGACAAGCCATATGCACAAAATTTTCATAATGAGATCATTTTAGAAATCATGGAATCAACATGATAAAAGCAATATATGAAAATTGTGACAATAAACTATTCCATCAGAAATAGATAGGAGGTTTAAAAACCTTTATAAAAAATAAAATAGGTAAAACAATTGTTATGGAAAAACTAGATAAGTATTCAAGAAAATGGTCTTTTTTGGAAACACATGTCAGTAAATCGAATATTTCAAGAAATGAACTATATGTAGGAGGATTCTATATCAAAACCATTCAAAAATTTGCAAGTACACAACAAGGAAAAGTAATAACCAAAAAATTAACCAGGCATTTTGCCATGGTGGGAGAATGAGGCCTCCTACAACTCCTTTAACATATAAATTCCAAACTATATGTGTTGGTCGTCAGACAATGCTAGCAACCTCCCTATTAGTTAGGGCTCCAAGGGGAACTAAGGCTAGCAATCACTGCTGTTAATTGATAGTGTTTCTAATTAAGGTTCCTTCCATGAAAGACATGGGCTATAAAAATAATATCTGTCTTAATCTGACATTCCAAATCATAATTGTACAAACCAAGATAACCATCACTAGCATATTCATAAATATACAAACCCAAGGTCACATACGTATTCAATACTTTATTGACAAAATCTTAGAACATTCTTTTACATGCAAATAATACAAATAAACCTTCATTGCTTAACAATTTTCAAGATCATTTCATAATTTATTTCCATCGTAACAAACTCAAAGGAAGGTTTCACCAATTAAAGTTTGTCCTATATACTTGGGGGGTTTTAGGAGTAAAAATTAAACAATATAATCACATGTAATAAAAATTAAATGATAGGTTTTAGAAATGATGACTTATAAGCTACTCTAGATAATAATTCATTTTATTGACATTGGGTAAGGTAAATTTAGTTTAAAAATAAAGATAATTTAATAAAAGAGCATCATCATAAATGTTGTCGACTCACAAACTAAAGGTTCCAAGTTGAGAAACTCATTTCACCAACTTTTGGAGCTAAAACAATGGAACGAACCTCACATTTAATCACAAGAGGTCTCAAAACTTGGAAAACAACAGCGTAAGGTCAATTTCTATACACATAAATGAAATCACAATTAATCTTATCAGAAACACTATTTACACCAACCATAATCTTATCATATGGTTATAAATTTTTTAACTCTAGAATATTATCTACTCCTACAACTATCTATGGTACTAGTTCTTAAATATCTCTTGCCTAGCTATTCTTATTTGAAACTCACCACTTTGAACTCTAGCATATTATCTACTCCGAGATATCTATGGTACTAGTTCTTGAATCTAAAGATCTTATAAATGCTTATTTCAAACTCACCTCTTAGGTCTTTTCTATCACATTTTTGGGGAGATTTTGATAGTTACCCCATGAAATCAATTGTTGAAAAGTAAAGCTCTCTTCACCGCAAGTCCAACAACACCTTTAATGTTATGATTAGAGACCTGAGGTGTGAAATACCTTAGAGAGAAGATGGAAGAGTGTTTAGAGAGAGAAAAATGTTTTGGAGGAGAAGGGGTCGAGAGATATTTAAAGATGACAAGGATATTTTATTATTTTTTCTACTTCTACAACATTAAACATTTGTAGTTATGGCACTATACTTTAGCTTCCCCTACTGCCACAATGCTAAGGTTTTAGTGCCGTGGCACCGTACCTCTTGTGTAATGCCCTTAAATTTTAGAATGATTTAATTCTTGAAATGCCTTATCTTATTTATTTAGAAAGGAAATTTGGCAATGGTCTATGTAAAATGTTTCTTCAAGGAAAAAGAATGCTTTACTCCTTGAGAATTATTTCCTTGAAAACCTTGGAAACTAGTTAAGTTGTATGAGAAACTTTATTTGTTTTAGTTCTCAATTTTTTCCTTACAATTTTATAAAAATTCCACCAATGTCCCTTTTGTTTAGTTTCCCATTTTACCCTTATAATTTTACAAAAATTCCATGTATGTCCTTATTTTTCATTTTTGATCTTTCCTGTATGGTTTTATGGAAATCATATCTATGTCCCTATTTTTTGGCTTCCAATTTTGCCCCTAAATTTTTTTCAAAATTCCAAGAATACCCCTCTTCAAAATATTATTTTTCCTTAGACAATTTTAGCCTTTAAGTAACCTAGGAAATGACCAAAATACCTTTCTAATCTTTTTCTTCATTTCAGCCAAATCTGCTCGAAATTTCTAACAGATTAGTGTCACTTTGTAGCTCTAAAAATAAGGCAAATCTTTCCCTTCCAAATGAAATCTTTTTTCCTAGTAATCTACCAAAATAGACCACTTTTCAGAGAGCTAAAAACTACTCTTTGGTGATAGAAAGCATAGAGAAGTGCAACTCTAGGTTTCAAGCAAATTTTGGGTGTTGTTTGAGGTAAAGATAGGTTAAGGTATAAGCTAGGACACTTGAGATTTTGTATGTATAAATTCTAGGTTTCTATTTGTGTTTAGGATATATTAACACATCACCATGAAAACTTTCATGCATAAATAACATTATTTGGGCACTTAAATCGCAAGAAACCTAAGCTATGAATAGTAATTGTGAAAATTCTCTTACCCCTTGAGTTGTCTTAATAAAGATGGTATATGATTTAGAGATTTAAATAAGAGTTTAAGCTTGGAAATTAATTAAGTTAATGGCTTATTTTGAGGCTTTAAATGGAGGTTTAGAATTAGAAAAGTTGTAAAATTAGGAAGGTTGTCTTGCACTTGAATTTCATGGTATGAATATTATGTGTAATAGATTGGTATTATAATGACTCCATTTTTTAATACAAACTTATAGACACATTAAGTCACTACAAATTATTTCTAAGCTGCCTTTCTCATAGTAATAGATTCCTTAGATTAAGGAAGCATAATTGAGATCAAAAGGGTAATCTATCATTTATTAGCATCATGAGTTTTTATACACTTCACAGTGTCCTGGGTGTTACCTATAGTAGAAAAAAGTAGGAAGAAACCTTAAAACTATCCAAAAGCAATTAGTATCAGTGTATGGTTAGTCAAAAGAATACCCATGTACAAAAAATCAAGCATATATATGCCTATGCCCTAATTATCCATGTCGGCATTGTTTAGGGACACTGATATGGGTGGTCACACCTTCATCAAAATATAAGCCAACTCTACTATAGATACATAATTAATAATAAGGATCTACCCAAAATAGGGTATCTCTATCCAGCGTATGTTAAAGATCAAGGTCAAAGAGAATATCTGCATAGTGATTTCAATTATCGGAACATAACATGGAAACATAGTGAGCATTTATATCTCAGTAGGTTCAACAATAAGTCATAATCAACACATGTATAATTCATTATGTCATGTTTAACTGCATAAACTACAAAAATTTATCAAGCCATAATAATGTACTAAATATCCATGTACACGAAAATCATGCAGGCATAACAGATATGGTACATATATCCTAACCATAATATCATAGGCATGAATAACTATTTCAAAATATCATGGCATCTTAAATCACTACTCTATCATATAATGCCTATTAAATGTTCTTATCAAATCTTTTTTACCCCTAGTGAGGGCGAGTATGCTCTACTATTTTTAAATGTGCTTTTCTCACTTCATCCAAACATGGTACAATTCTCTTTTTCTCATCATAGCCATGAATAAGGCGTCCACTATCTAGTATACCGAACACAAAAAGCCATGTTACCCTTTTATTTCATTTTATTTTATTTTCATTTCTCTTCTTTTCTCATTAATAGCCAAGATATAATCTTAATATCAATAACAACGTATGCCCACATGCCACAAAATTTCATATCAAATCATCATCACATATACCATTCACATAGTCATGCCAAAAATCATATGCTTAGGATGGTAAAAAAATCCATGCAATGGTTATGGCTAGGGCATTATTTCTTTAAAATTTGCTTTATTTACATATTTTACTTCATGACCTTTCTTCTAAGTTATTCTTCTTAGTAGTTTATTGCCTCATAATTTTCTTTATATCTTCTCACTTTTTATTTTCCCTTTTTCTTCATATTTTGGTCATTTCTTATTGTCTTACTTTTATTCTTATTCCTTTTATTTTTATTTCTCCCTTTATTTCGGCCATATCATGCATTTACTCCTATTTCTTTTATTTCAAATTTTTACTTTCTTTCTCTTTTTTTGGCTACTACCTTACTATTTGCACTTAACTAATTTTTCTTTTATGCTTCCATTAGTTTAGAATTTAAGTGTCTCATAACTATATTGCTAGTTCCCCCTCCTCCTCGGCCAAAGATTCACCTTTAAAATTTTATGAAGCCTCTATCCAAAGCTCTTAGATCTTAAAACTCCATTAAAGACTTATGATCCCATTCTTTAATTTATTAGTGTGGTGTAAGAATTTTATACTTAGCTTAAGCTCTCCTTTACCATTTTTCCTTTCTTTGTTCTCACTCATCATGATTTTGATAGTGCTCATGTACTATCTATTTTTCTTACACTATCTAACCATTTTCTTTACTTGGTTTCTACAACTACACTTAATAATTTTTAGGTCTCCAAGATTTTGGCCACCAAGTCCAACCCCTAATTAGCTTCTCTTCCAAATTTTTAGTTTCATCCATTCTTACACCTTCTTGCACATTTTTCCTCTTGTAATTTCACCAAATCTAGTTTTTGATAGCCCATTCTTTTTAAGTGTCTTAAACTACTCTCATTTATCTATACTAACATACTTTAGCATCCTCTTGCACATGTAATAGAGTTTTCCAGCAAGTATACAAGAAAACTCCACAAAACCGAAAACCCCCTACAGTTATATTCTTGGACTTTATTGTCTACAAATTTAGGCCTACTTTGAATCATATCCCTAATTATTTTCTTCTCTCATTTACTAGTCTTCTTCAATCATCAAGTCTTATATTTCCTTAAACGCTAATTCACATATATGTATATATATAGGTAGCATTTTTGGATTACCACTTATTTCAAGTTCTTGTCAATTTTTTTTCTAACTTGTTAACTTTAAAATTTACCCTAGACTAAGGCTTAATATTTTCCTTATTTTTCTACCCCTTTAACTAATCTTTTCCATCTATTCTCATTATCTTGACACTTTATATATTTTTTATTTCAAAAAATAGAATTTCTAGCATGCCTATTGTAAGCCCAAAAACTGAAATTTGTTTCTTTTATTTCCTAAGTTTCTAGCTTTCATATTTTTCTTCTAATATGACCATCATCATATTAACATCTAGGTGCTAAAATCACTGAAAGAAAAACATCATAAAAAGCCCCCAAAAACACGCCACCAATAGCCATACCATGAAATAAATTCAAAACCATCCAAGCAAACTTTTACAACCATCACATACAAGATTCACATGTAGCAAGATATAGAGATGTCCCTGGCTAAACGTCAAAAGTATTAAACATTACAAATTTCATCAAAGTCCTAGGATCAAAGTCTCATATAAATGTTACAAATTTCAAATTTCTTCAAAAGAAATATTGTTAAACTACTTACAAAACTTTCTAAGGTTGTATAGTTATTTTTCCTTCTTTCTTTCTCCTTGTAAATGATGAAATTTCCTCCTTCTACTTGCTATTCTATCATCCTATGTAAGAGAAAAAGAGTGAGTTCCAAGTCCTAGAGATGAAGAGAAAGAAGATATTTGAGTGGTGCTCTTACTACATTACGTTGCACCCTTAGTTATTCACACTTTCTTCCTACCTTTCTCTTTTTCTTCTTCCTTCCTTACTTCCTCCAAGATTTGGTCTTCCTTTGTCCTTTCTTTGGCCAAAACCTCTCCCTAATAAGAGTGACTAATGCTTTTAAAAAAACATGTGGTCAACTACTTCAATCATTACTCATTTGCTTTACTTATGGGGCACTCCATGGGAACATCATTATAGTTCATTATTTAGCTTCATGTAGGGTGCTAGGATTTTAGTTTTATCCCCCTCTTTCTTGGCTAAAATGTTTCCTCAAAATGGATGTGAGAAATTCTTAAAAACCATGTGATTTAATGACCTTTCTTGTAAGATACTCAATGGCCAACTCTTTTACTTGTTGAACACTTAATAGGTTTGACTTATTGTGCACTCAATAAGAGGTTATCATTGCTCCTCATTATGGTCTACTATTGCATCATGTGAGTTCCAATTTCTGCCTTTGAATTTTGGCTCCCCTTCTCCCTTTCATGCTTGGCTGAAATGCTCCCCTAGATGGGAGATTTTTTGCTTCAATCACATGTGACTTAAAAGAAACCTTGACCAATTTTTGACTTATTCCTTCCATGATGCATTCCTTAATTTCCTATCCATGTGGTTAATTCTCTACTAGTGTGAGTTGACAAAATTTAGATGAGGTGTCCATGAGGTAGCTAATTTAGGTGGAAGTCAAATAGTATAGGGTGAAGTGCCATGCTTTGAAAATTAGTTCTTATATTAGGTTAATTCCTTAAATTCCTATTCTTGAATTTTCCAAAGTTTCCATACTATTACTTAAATTAGTTTTTCTTACCTCAAGATTCTACCCCATCAACGAAAGTATTTCCAAATTGCCTCTTAGTGATCTTCCTCTTTTTTCCTATAAAAATTTTCTATGCTTACTAATTAAATTAGAAGTTTCAAAATATTTGTTTTATTGCATATTTCCCTAGGAAATTCTTGATCAAGTTTCCTTCTTTTCCTTGTTCATTTAAATTAATGTTACTCATGCCTTTTTAATATGCAAGGAAAATAGGGATGTTATATTTCTCTCGCCCTAAAAGAAATTTGGTCCTCAAAATTTCAAAAATTACTTGATTAAAATAATTGTGTATATTTCTTCTTCATAACTTCTTCCCGCTCCCAAGTTGCTTCTTTTGGAGTTAATCATTCCCACAATACTTTCACTAGGGGGATGGTCTTATTCATTAATTGCTTCACATTAGTGTTGACAATTGATGTTGGCATTAGCTGATATGTCAGGTTCTTTACTTGTATCGGTTTATCTCATATTACATGAGGAGTCTGGGAGATACCTTTGAAGCTATGAAACATGGAAAATATTATGGAGATTAGACAAATTCGGTGGAAGGGTAATTTGATATGCTGATGTCCTGACTTTCTTTAAAATTTGGTAAGGTCCTAAAACTCATAGACTTCGTTTTCCTGTCTTGAGGGATCTACCAACAATAGTAATAAGGAAGACTTTCAAAAATAGATGTTCTCCTTCCTTAAATTCTAGGGGTCTCCACCTCCTATCATAACAACTTTTTTGTAGACTTTCAACTGCTAGTATCTTATCTTGGATCATTCAAATTTGTTTGGTGGTTTGTTGTACCAAATCAGGGCCCAGCAAGTTTTTTTCTTCCACCTCTAACTAGTATAGAAGAGATTGGCACTTGCCATGGTATAAAGTTTCATATGGGTCCATTTTAATACTAGAGTGATAGTTATTATTTTAAGCAAATTCCACCAAGGGTAAGTACTTCTCCCACCTTTTGCCTTGCTCTATCACATGGGCTCTTAGCATATCTTCTAGAGTTTGAATAGTCATCTATGTCTATCAATTAGTCTGAGGATGATAGACAGTGCTGAACTATAATTGGGCTTTGAAGGGATCCTATAATGCTTTGCAAAATATCGAGGTAAATCTCGAATCTCTATCAAAAATGATATTAAAAGGAATACTATACAGCCTGACTATCTATTGTACATACAATTGGGCTAATTTATCTAATGAATAGTGTAACATCCCTAATTTTGCTTCTTTTATTAATGAAGGCACATAATATTTAATCAAGGAAATAAAATGTATTAAACAATTTTGTTAGATATCTAAGAGAATATAAGGCTTAGAAATTCTTCACCTTATGTGTATGTATAGAAAATGTTTCTAACATTAAGAGAACAAGTAAAGAGAGAAAACCTAATAGGAAAAATTAGAAATAACATACTAAAGAGATGCAAAATTCTTAGGTAAGGAAGATAAATTTTTTTTGGAAACAAGTAAAGGTCTTAAAATTTCAAGAAAACATTGGATTAGGGTAATTTTTCCTAATTCAAGAACTAGATTTACTAAATTTAACATATTCACCCATACATTGGGCTTTCACCTATGGACACTTCATATAGAGTTTTTTCACTTCACATAAGTTTCTAGCAAGCCCATTGGATAACCTAAGCAAGAAATAAAACATAGACTTGGACTAGGATATAGAAATTGGACCAATAGCCCAAAAATTATGAAAATATGTCCAAGCCCTCCAAGAAAGGTAGAATTTTATCCAAAGCAAAGGAAATAGGTAGGAATAAATCCAAATCCAAGAGGAAAAATAAAATAAAATAAATCATGTGATAATATAATAGTAATAAAGATTAGGTTACATGGCTTTAATACCAAAATTTAGCAAGTGATATGATAATACAAGGCTTTAGGACAAAACATCTATATTCTACACTCATAATTTTAGCAAGTGGTATGATAATACAAGGCTTTAGGACAAAACATCTATATCCTACACTCATAATTTTAGCAAGTAGTATGATAATACATGGCATTAGGACAAAACATTCCTATCCCACACAAATAATTTTAACCAAATAATGGAGATTCAAGGGCTAGAAATTTGAAAATTAAAAAAGGCAAACCTATCATACTTGATTAAGACAAAAGAAAAAGGAAATGAATCCCTAAATCAAAGGGACCTTGTCCGTTATCTCAAAAACATATTATCATAATTTTTAAAATACAAATCTCCTTTTGCTATGCATATCTTGACTAAGGAAGAGGAAGACAAGAACATAAGTTGTTTGTTTTCCAAAAAATTAAACCAAGTGTATCTTAATTGTGATAAGGTAGACCCATGATCATAAAAGGTGAATTATTTGGTGGTCTATTTAAGCAAAACCTACCCCTATAACATTTTAATTTCGTCCAAGTGAGGGAGAGGGAAAAATAGAAGCAAGGTAGAGTAAAGAAATGAGAGAAAGAGAGGAGAAGAAAAGAAGGAAGAAGAAAGAGAAGTCTAGAAGGCTAAGTACTCAAGGTAAGTTAGTTTAATCTCCACTTGAATCCATTTTTCTTCTTCATCCTTGAGGTTCAAAACCTCACCCTCCTTCTCTTATTTAATCTGCTAGAAAAGCTAAGGGAAGGGAGGTGTAACAACTTTTTTTATATTATACAATATAGAGTTCACATACACGTCATTACTCAAAACATACGTACAACATATCAAACACATAAATATCTACATCTTATTTATTCTGGTTGACCAATTTTGAAGATACAAGTGCGAGTGGTTGCACCTTCATCGGGATCTGAGCCAACTCGACCACAAACATTTTATTTGATTCTGAGATCTGCCCAATATAAAATAACTCGATCCAACATGCACTAAAAGCCAGAGCCATAGAAAAATTTGCACGACTAATTTTCTGAACATGACATGGAAATATAGTGAGAATTAAATCCCAGTAAGTTCAATGATAAATCATCATCAATATAGCTCATCACGTCATGTTTATCTGTATAAACTACAGCAAATATCTTTGGTCACATGAATGCACTATATCTATGGACATGAGAATCGTACAATAATGACATGTATGACAGGATTAACTATTTTCAAAATATCATATGATGACTATCAATTTATTCTTACATCAATCTACCCCGATCAAGGTGAGTATTTTCTACTCTCTGGTAAGGGCTTTTCTCGCTCCGTCTGATATGGCACACTTTCTCTTTCTTTTCTCATTAGCATAATCATAACTGTTGGTAGGGCGTTCCCTACTAGTGCACCACACGGATTGCCATGTGATCGTGCTGATTTCTTTTCATTTCACAATAATAGCCAAAAATATGCTTTCAATAACAAGTATGTTCATCAAAATATAATTATTACCAAAAATCATTGGTAATCATGCCATGAACATAACCATTTCAAATATCACTTTATAAAATATTTCCATGTCAAAATTTCACACTTAAGATGGTAAGAAGTTCATACAATGGCAATGGCTATGGCATATAATAGTCATTTTTTTTATTTTCATTTATAAGATTCTTTTTTTTTAAATATTAATTTTATTTCTTTATTTTCTTGATGCAGGTTTTCATCCTATCTGACCTTCTCTTACTAATCAGAGTATAACGCCCTCAATTTAACTCCAATGTAGGTGATCTTGGTGTCAATTTAAAGATAAAACAATTATCTAACACTATTATGTTGAACAGTTTAGCGAAATATGAATAAAGCAAGGTAATATTACTCCCTCAAAGTATAGGTTATTTCTTCTCCGGTAGGTTCTGACCTCTACCTGGTAATTTGTCAATATCTCCCTCATAAGAATTCCAAATTCAGTGATTCCAGTGGCTAAACATCCGTGACATATATAGTAATAATTGTTATTTTAATCTTTATTTTAATTCCCTACAAAATATTCTCAAAAATTAAAACACAGAAGCTATCCAAAAATATTCTTCCCTGATTAACCAATTTCTGACCACTGCATACTAATCGAAACATATCTGCCTCATACGGACTCCAAATTGAGTGATTCCAGTGGCAAAAAATTCTTGACACATATATCTATAATTCTTATGTTAACATTTATTTTATTTCCCTACAGAATGTTTCCAGAAATTAAAACACAGAAGCTATCCTAACATATTCTTCCCTGATTAACCATTTTTTGACCACTACTTACTAATCAGGCCATATCTACCTCATATGGACTCCAAATTGAGTGATTTTAGTGGCTAAAATTCCGTGAGACATAGATCTACATTGTGTCTGCTAACCATTTGTTTTAATTCCTTACCGATTCTTCTCAGAATTTTGAAAATAAAAGCTTAAAATTTTGCCACCCATAGCCATGCCTATGAAGAACTATCTACACCAGCCTAAGTGTTCAAACATACATAATATGTAATATGATATAGCAACATCCACGGCTAATAACCAATGTTTTAAGATCAAAATCTCATATAAATATTACAAGTTTCAAAACTTTTCTTCAAAAAGAAATATTGTTAAACTTACCTTTAGCACTTAGTCCTCTAGACTTCTCCTTCCTCTTTCTTCTTTTCTTCCTCTCCTTTCCTCACTCTACCTTGCTTCTATTTTTCCTCTCCCTCACTTGGGCAAAATTCTAATGTTATAAGGGTGGTTTTTGCTTATATAGACTATCAAATAATTCACCTTTCATAATCATGTGTCTACCTTATCACAATTAGGATGCACTTGGTTGAATTTTTGGAAAACAAACAACTCATGTTCTTGTCTTCCTCTTCCTTAGTCAAGATATGCATAGGAAAAGGAGATTTGTATTTTGAAAATTATGATAATATTTTCTTAAGATAAGGGACAAGGTCCCTTTGATTTAGGGATTCATTTCCATTTTCTTTTTTCTTAATCAATTATGATAGGTTTGCCTTTTTAGGTGGCAAATTTCCAACCATTGAATCTTCCTTGCTTAGCTAAAATTATTTGTGTAGGATAAGGATGTTTTGTCGTAATACTATGTATTATTACCCACTTGCTAAAATTATGAGTGTAGGATATAGATGTTTTGTTCTAATGCCATGTATTATCATACCACTTGCTAAAATTATGAATGTAGGATATCACACCACTTGCTAAATGTTTGTCTTAATGCCATGTCACCTAATCTTGATTACACCATTATTTCATCACTTTATTTTATTTTTATTTTTATTTTTCCTCTTGGGTTTGGGCTCATTCTTGCCCATTTTCTTTACTTTGGTTAAAATTCTACCTTTCATTATGGGTTTAGTCACATTTTCATGATTTTTGGGCTACCGGTCCAATTTCTATATCCTAGTCGAAGTCTATGTTTTATTTCTTCCTTGGGCTATCCTATTGGCTTGCTAAGAATTCATGTGAAGTAGAAAAACTCTATATGAAGTGTCCATAGTTGAAAGCCCAATTTATGGGTGGAGATACAGAACTTAGTAACTTTAACTCATAAATTAGGAAAAATTAACCTAATCCAATCTTCTTAAAATTTTAATACATTTACTTAATTTACAAAAATTTATCTTCCTTACCCAAGAATTTCACTTTTCTTTAGTATATTTATTTCTAATTTTTCCTCTTAGGTTTTCTCTCTTTACCTATTCCATTAATGTTAGAACATTTCTATGCATACATGTAAGGTGAAGAATTTCTAAGGATTATATTTCCTTAGATATCTAAAAATTGTCTAATAAATTTTATTTCCTTAATTAAAGATTTATGTACCTTTATCAATAAAAGAAATGAAATTAGGGATGTTACATGAGGAATCTTGCTACTTCTTTCAAGAGGAAACAAGAAAACAAATTCACTAAGTAAGTTAGGGAGATTCTTAGGTAAGTTTAACAATATTTGTTTTTAAAGAAAAGTTTTGAAACTTGTAATATTTATATGAGATTTTGATCTTAGAACTTTGATAATTGGTCATGGATATTGCTATATCATGTTACATATTATGTATGTTTGAATACTTAGGTTGGTGTAGATAGTTTTGCAGAGGTATGACTATGGGTGGCAATGTAGATATATGTATCACAGATTTTAAGCCACTGAAATCACTCAATTTGGAGTACATATGAGGTAGATATAGTCCGATTAGTAAGCAGTGGTCAAAAAATAGTTAATCAGGGAAGAATATGTTACGATAGCTTCTGTGTTTTAATTTTTGGGAACATTCTGTAGAGAAATTAAAATAAATGGTTAACATAAGAATTATATATATATATATATATATATATATATATATATATATATATATCTGTGTGTGTGTGTGTGTGTGTGTGTGTGTGTGTGCGTGTGTGTGTGTGTGTCATGGATTTTTATCCACTGGAATTACTCAATTTGGAGTCCATATAAGACAGATATTATCCAATTAGTATACAATGGTTAGAAATTGGTTAATCAGGGAAGAATATTTTAGGATAGCTTTTGTGTTTTAATTTCTGAGAACATTCTATAGGGAATTAAAATAAATGATTAACATAAAAATTATTACTATATGTGTGACAGATTCTTAGCAACTGGAATCACTTAATTTGAAATTCTTATGAGAGAGATATTGATGGATTAGTAGGTAGAGGTTAGAACCTACCCGAGAAGAAATAATATGTACTTTCAGAGAGTAATATCACATTGATTTCTTACTATTTCTGTAATAACCGTAAAATTTAACGAAAATTCCAATTAAAGAAAATTTAGAATAAAAGAGAGAATTTTGAAAATAGAGATAAGAACCGTAGAAAATATGTATATTTATTAGATGGATTAAAGAATTACACAAGAAATATGAGAATTTACGTTTTGGCGCGTAATTTTATATTTTTTAAATGATAGTATTTTGCTATAAGCAAATTTAAAAATAATTATGTTTTGCTATTAAAAGAAGTATTATGTTGCTTAAATAATTATACCGGCCTCTAATGAATTTTTATGATATTTTTAGAAATATCCTTTCTTTTAATATGAATAGAGATATTTATTTTGAAATTTGTTTTATAACGATTTTTATGAAGAAAAATTATGATTTAAGAGTTTAACCAGAGGTTTATGAGAATGTACATTTTTAGAAATGTTTGAGATATTTTTGGATGAAAAACAGAATTTATATGAATTTATTTAAAAGAAAATTCTATTATTAATTATTAAATAATAATATTATTAAAAAAAACATGACAATAAAATGGAGATACGGGGGAAGGAAGACAAAAGCTGCAATTTTGAAGAAAATTTGAGAATTTCAAATAGTGAGTGAATAGTAACATACAACTTTATTTCTCGATTTGGAATGTCTATTGGCTTTTGATCTCAAAACTGAAGGTGTTACTGGATTCAGGACGAAGAATACTTCAGTTTTGACCGATCAGTTTTTCAAATCCACTGTTGAATCGCCTTAGATTTGAAGTAGAAAATCTCATAAAAAGGTAAATTCTAAAACTCTTACTTATAGACCTCAATTTAGAAATCTGACACCGTAGATGAATTCAGAAGTTAGATAAACATTAGGATATGTATTTTTTTTGGTCATTTGGTAACTTTTTATGTGGTGGTGAATGGTGATTTCCGGCTGAATAGTGCAATGAATTGTGATTTTCGGGCGAGTGAATAGTATTTTCCAGTGGTGAATAATGATCAAACTCCTCGGAGTCATTTTCCAAGTCTTTGGACCCTCCGGACACGTTTTTGAGGTCTAATTGGTCAAATTCAGCTTGGAAAAGTACAATTTAGGGTTGTCCAATCAGGAGCCTTACCCTGTGAGTAGATAATTCTTTCTATGACTTGCTCCATACTCTTCTTAAATTATAAATGTATTATTGTTTCTGTTTATAAATTATTTATACTATTATAAGTCTCTGAAATGTGTTAAAATATCTGTTATACTTATGAACTGGCACATAGTTCAAGAAGAGTATGGTTTTAGAAATGGATTTTGGAACTCATTGAATATGTGGTTCTAAATGTATTTATCATTATTTGATAAAGTGAATATTATGTGCACGATGCATTGATTTGTAAAGCTATATACTTGTGAAAATGATGCATGTCATATTATAAATGAGATTGAATGGCAAGCGTAAAGCTCATGGCGAGTTGCTTGATATTTTACATGTATATATATGTATTGATGAATATTGACTGGTTGTATGGCTTGTGACGGTACTGAATAGGGGACGCCCTATTAGCCTGAGTGAGCCGGGGGAGGGCTGCTCCAACCGGGTGACAGTAGTAATGTGAGGAGGCTAGAGGGTGATGTACTCACATTCCCTGATCACTTATTGTGACTAGGGTCGAGGTCACTATGCGTATAGCAAATGAATTATATTTTCATTGCATTGACCAGATCGTCGAGTGAGGCAGGTCATTTTCAAATCAAATTGCATTGACCAGATCGCCGAGTGAGGCAAGTCATTTTCAAATTGCATTGGCCAGATAGCTAAGTGAGGCAGGTCATTTTCAAATTGCATTGGCCAGATCGTCGAGTGAGGCAAGTTATTTTCAAAAGTGATGATTTTATCTCAAAATCTTAATATTTTACTATAGCTTATACAGCTGAGCATAACAACATTTGTTTAATGATCATACCATGGTGCATATGGTTTTGGATATCTGAATATCCTTTGATTTAAGAATATTTGAAATACGAGTCCCATATGAATGTACTTCTGAACTGTATTTTCTATGTGACACATTTTAAAATATAATTACATCCATATGCTGACCTAAGAGGTCATAGGAGGAATTATTTGCTCACTGAGTTGTCAAACTCACTACACGATATTTCCACATTTTTTAGATAAGAATATTAGAGTCTGATTTGGCAGATAGGTGATATATTCTTTGGGTGAGTCTACGTTGCTTCCAAGACTCACGGTCTTTAAATTATATTGGGTTTGTATTCTAGAGTGCTCTGAATGCTACAGGCAGGATCTCCGTTTTTGTTGTACTTTGATGTTTATAGACTTGGTCTGTATATTGTGTATACATGAGAGATCCTATATGTATATGTTCCCATGATAAAGAATTGAATTATGTATCTTTATGGGAAATATCTGATTGCGGAAATAATTGTAAAAAAAATGTTTATTTTACGTAACGTAAATTGGGGGCGTTACAATTTCGCTAAACTGTTCAACATAATAGTTTTAGATAATTGTTTAATCTTTAAATTGACATCAAGATCACCTACATCGGAGTTAAATTGAGGGAGTTATACTCTGATTAGTAAGAGAAGGTCATATATGATGAAAACATGCATCAAGAAAATAAAGAAATATAATTAATATTTAAAAAAGAAGAAGAATCTTATAAATGAAAATAATAAATGACTAGTATATGCCATAGCCATTTCCATTGTATGAACTTCTTACCATCTTAAGTGTGAAATTTTGACATGGAAATATTTTATAAAGTGATATTTGAAATGGTTATGTTCATGGCATGATTACCAATGATTTTCGGTAATAATTATATTTTGATGAACATACTTGTTATTGAAAGCATATTTTTTTGGCTATTATTGTGAAAAGAAAAGAAATGAGCACGGTCACGTGGTAATCCGTGTAGTGCATTAGTAGGGGACACCCTACCAACGGTTATGATTATGTTAATGAGAAAAGAAAGAGAAAGCGTGCCATGTCTGACGGAGCGAGAAAAGCCCGTATCGGAGAGTAGAAAATACTCACCCTGACCGGGGTAGCTTGATATGAGAATAAAGTGATAGTCATCATATGATATTCTAAAAATAATTAATTCTATCATACATGTCATTACTGTATGATTTTCATGTGCATAGATTAAGTGCATCTATGTGACCAAAGATATTTGCTGTAGTTTATACAGATGAACATGACGTGATGAGCTATATTAATGATGATTTATTGTTAAACTTATTGGGATTTAATTCTCACTATTTTTCCATATCACGTTCAGAAAATTAATTATGTAGCTATTGTCTATGACTCTTATTTTTGTTGTACGATGGATCTAGCTGCCCTACCTTGGACAAGTATCGATTATATCAGATATATCTGTTGTAGACGTAATTAAGATTCCGGTAGAGTTTTCACCACCCGCACCAGTGTCCTCGGAAGTGGTCTACATAGAAGATTAGGGCTAATATGTATTTGTTAGACTTTTGTACGAATGTTTGTAAAATAATGATGTGTATGTCAACTCAGTGTTGTATAAACTAAATAAATAAATGTTATTTTGAGTTAAGTTGTAAAAAGGTAATAACTTCATGGATTTTTTTAAAATTAAAAAAAAATTGTTACTTAAATGGAGTTGTTACATAATTGGTATCAGAGCATGTCGATCCTAGATGGCCAGTGGGTGGATGGTTATCTGAATTGATCTTATAGTGTCTTGAGTTTGTTTGTGGTTGTGCTATGTAGGGATTAGTGAATTCATATAGGTAAGAAATTACTAGTGTTTCATATCTATATGTCGATGTGGTGTTATGACTGTTGTTAAATATTTTTGAACTAACTATTGGGCTTGATCACTTCAATAGCAGCATAACTTTGTTTTTGCCATAGTAGAAAATGGTACCACCATGGAGGAATCCGGAAAACAATGCGAAGGAAACTCTGCACAACCTGGCTACAGCAATTCGAGACCAAGTCATGACCACTAACCAAATTCTACAATACCTCTAGAATGTTAATAACCCAAATGGTGAGAATGGTGTGAATAACTGGATGGCAGGGAATGATAACGGCATATCTGAATTCCTAAGGACTAGACCACCTTGCTTTCAAGGCGACTTTGACCCAATTGTAGCTAAAAGGTGGATAAGGGAACTAGAGAAAATCTTTGAAGTGATAGGTTGTACTGAGGAGTAGCAAGTTATCTTTGCTGCATATATGTTGAAAGATGAAGCAGAATACTGGTGGCGTAGAGGTAAAGAACTTTTAGCTCACCAGGAAAGGCAGATCACCTGGAAAGTGTTCAAAGACATCTTTTTAGAAAAGTACTTCTCAAGTACTGTGCAAGCAGAGAAGGAGATTGAATTTCTCCAACTCATATAGGGCAATATGACCATAGACCAATACATTGCGAGGTTTGAGGAGTTGTCTAAGTATTCCTCTTACCTACGATTTAACCCCGATGAAGCATGGAAGACTGTTAAGTTTGAAGTATGATTGAACTCGAAGATAAGAAATGCTGTTGTAGCTATGGAGACTAGGGAGTTTGTACCTCTGATAAATAAATGCAGACTCCTAGAAAAGAGCTTGAAGGCAGTGGAGGATGAAAAACAAAGACGAAATTTTTGGAAATGGAAGAACGGTCCACAAAACTCTGGCAAAAATGTTAGAGGAAAAGGACAGGGTACTGGCAAGAGGCCAATGATTGCAAATCACTGACCCTTCCAACAGAACTTTTCCATAGTCAAGTGTACTAAGTACGGACGTATTCATGGTAACCAACCATGTTACATAGGATCATATGTTTACTTCAATTGTGGACAGAAGGGTTATTTTGCAAGGAACTGCCTACAAAATTTGGGGAAGCAGTCGAAACAGAAGCCTCAAGTGAAAGGAAGGGTTTTCACCCTGAACGGCCAAGAGGCAACTCAATCCCCTGAAATGATCCAAGGTACATGCTATGTATTAGGATGCTTTAGTATCCTATTTCTGAAACCCCTTATAAGCTATCTATAGTAACTCCCACAGGGGAAAGAGTCTTAACTTTCTCTGTATTTAAAGACTATCAGGTCACTATTCAGGAGAAAACTTTTTTTGTAGACCTTGTCTGTCTACCTTTAAAAGGTATTGATGTCATTCTAGGGTTACACTGGATGTCTAGAAATTGGGTCTTGCTGAATTGTTGCAATAAGACCATTGAATTTCTACCTCCTACTTTAGAAGAGGAGATGCAGTTATTGATGCTTAATGCTAATCAAGTCAATAGGGAGTTGAAGAATAGAGTACTTGGATACATTTTCTTGCACTTATCCAATCTAGAAGTTGAATCAAAGCTTGATGAAATTCCAATAGTCAATGAGTTTCCTGAAGTATTTCTATCAGAAGGTCCAGGCTTATCTCCCAATATAGAGATAGAGTTTTCTATTGATCTCTTACTTGGAACAGGGCCTATTTCTATTGCACCTTATAGAATGGCCTCGAAGGAACTACAAGAACTCAAGAAACAGTTGGAGGAATTATTAAATAAGCAATTCATTAGACCAAGTATATCACCTTGGGGAGCTCCTATATTGTTTGTTAAGAAGAAAGACAGAAGCTTGAGACTATGTATAGATTACAGACAGCTGAATAAGGTGACTATCAAAAATAAGTATCCTCTCCCTAGAATAGATGATTTATTATATCAACAGAAGGGAGCCTCCATCTTTTCTAAAATTGACTTAAGATTGGGATACCATCAGATTAGGATCCAGGAGGAGGATGTACCAAAAAGAGCCTTGAGGACTAGGTATGTGCACTATGAGTTTCTCGTAATGCCTTTTAGTTTGACAAATGCACCTACAATTTTCATGGATTACATGAATCACATTTTTTGACCTTACCTACATCAATTTGTGGTAGTGTTCATTGATGACATCTTGATATATTCTAAGAGTGAGAAAGAACATGAACAACATCTTGGAATCGTGCTGCAAGTGCTGAAAGAGAAAAATTTGTATGCCAAATTAGAGAAGTGTGAATTTTGGCTATTAAAGGTAAATTTTCTTGGACATGTCATCTTTAATAGAGGGGTAGCCGTAGATCCTAGCAAGATAGAAGCAGTGATTCAATGGGAGAGACTAAAGATGGTTACATAAGTCATAATTTCCTGGGTTTGGCAGGATACTATAGGAGGTTTATACAAAACTTCTCTCGTATAGCCTTGCCATTGACTAAATTGACCAGGAAGGTAAGTCCTTTCAAATGGACTGATCAATGTGAAGCTAGTTTCCAGGAGTTTAAGACAAGACTGACCACTCCTCCTGTTTTAATTATTCTAGACTCTACAGGACATTTTGAAGTGTATAGTGATGCTTCAAAGAAAGGGCTAGGGTGTGTGCTGATGCAAGATAAGAGAGTAGTTGCTTACGCCTCTGGGCAACTGAGACCCCATGAAGGAAACTATCAAACCCATGATCTTGAATTGGCGGCAGTGGTGTTTGCCTTAAAGATTTGGTGACACTATTGGTACGGGGTAACCTTTGAAGTATATTGTGATCATAGGAGTCTTAAATACCTTTTTGATTATAAGGAGTTAAATATGAGGCAACGAAGATGTGTAGAATTCTTCAATGACTACAAGTTTGAGATAAAGTATCATCCAGGAAAGGCAAATGTTGTAGCAGATGCCTTGAGTCGAAAATCTCTGCACATGGGTTAGATGATGGTGTATGAGATGCAGATTGTAACATCCCATAATTTTTATTATTAAAAAATATTATTTTGTTATAAAAAATATATTTTTATTTGTTTAAAAATGATTATGTTCTGCTAAAAAGAAGTCTATTTTTAATTAAAATAATTATTGTTTTGCTTGAAATAATTATATTGGCATCTAATGAATTTTTATGGTATTTTTAGAAATATTCTTTCTTTTAATATAAATAAAGATATTTGTTTTGAAATTTGTTTTGTTACCATTTTTATCAAGAAAAATCATGATTTAAGAGTTTACCTACAGATTTATCAGAATGGAAATTTTTAGAAAATTTTGGGATATTTTATGATGAAAAACGGAATTTATATGAATTTTTATAAAAGAAATTCCTATTATTCAATTATTAAATAATAATAATAATAATTATAAAAAAAATAAAAATAAAAAATAGAGAATGAGGAATCGGAGGCAAGGAAACGAAGATAGAATTTCGGAAAAAATTTAAAATAGGATGAATAGTAAATGAATAGTGAGTGAAGAGTAACCTTCAACTTTTTCTCTCGATTTGAAGTGCCTATTGGCTTCCAATCTCAAAACTGAAGGTGTTATTGAATTCAGGACGAAGAATACTACGGTTTTGATCGATCATTTTTTCAAATCAGCCGTTGAATCGTCGTAGATCTGAAGTAGAAAATCTCAGAAAAAGGTAAATTCTGAAACTTTGACTTAGAGACATCTAATTGAAATTCTGACACCGTAGATGGATTCAGAAACTAGATAAACCTTAGGATAGGTATATTTTCGGCCATCTAACAACCTTTTTATTCGTCGTGAATAGTGTTTTCCAGCGAGTGAATAGTGTTTTCCGGCGAGTGAATAGTGACCAAGTTTCCGGAGTCATTTTCTAAGTCTTTGGACCCTCTGAACACGTTTTTGAGGTCTAATTGATCAAATTCAGCTTGGAAAAATACTGTTTAGGGCTGTCCAATCTGGACCCCTTATCAGGTGAATAGATACTTCTTTCTATGACTTGCCCTATGCTCTTCTTGAATTATAAATTTATTATTGTTTCTGATTATAAATTATTTACTATTATAAATTTCTGCAATGTGTTAAAATATCTGTTATACTTACGAACTGACACATAGATCAAGAAGAGTATGGTTTTAGAAATGGATTTTGGAACTCATTGAATATGTGGTTTTAAATGTATTTATCATTATTTGATAAAGTAAATATTATGTGCACGATGCATTGATTTGTAAAGTTATATACTTGTGAAAATGATGCATGTCATATTATAAATGAGATTGAATGGCAAGCGTAAAACTCATGGCGAGTTGCTTGATATTTTACATGTATATATATGTATTGATGCATATCGGCTGGTTGTATGGCTTGTGACGGTACCAAATAGGGGACGCCCTATTAGCCTGAGTGAGCCGGGGGAGGGCCGCTCCATACGGGTGACAGTGGTAATGTGAGGAGGCAGTTGGGTGATGTACTCACATTCCCTGATCACTTATTGTGACTAGGGTCGGGGTCACTATGCGTATAGCATATTTTCAACCGGGTGACAGTGGTAATGTGAGGATGCAGTGGGGTGATGTACTCACATTCCTTGATCACTTATTGTGACTAGGGTCGAGGTCACTATGCGTATAGCAAATGAGTTATATTTTCATTGCATTGACCAGATTGCCGAGTGAGGCAGGTGCATTAAAAGTGATGATTTTATCCCCAAATCGTAATATTTTACTATAGCTTATACAGCTGAGTATAACAACATTTGTTTAATGATCATACCATGGTGCATATGATTTTGGATATCTGAATATCCTTTGATTTGAGAATATTTGAAATACGAGTCCCATATGAATGTACTTCTGAATTGTATTTTCTATGTAACAAAATTTAAAATATAAGTACATCCATATGCTGACCTAAGAGGTCATAGGAGGAATTATTTGCTCACTGAGTTGTCAAACCCACTACACGATATATCCATATTTTTCAGATAAGAATATCAGAGTCTGATTCGGCAGATAGGTGATATATTCTTTGGGTGAGTCTACGTTACTTCCAAGACTCACAGTCTTTGAATTATACTGTGTTTGTATTCTAGAGTGCTCTAAACGCTACAGGCAGGATCTTCGTTTCTGTTGTACTTTAATGTTTATAGATTTGGTCTGTATTTTGTGTATACATGAGAGATCCTATATGTATTTGTTTCCTTGATAAAGAATTGAATTATGTATCTTTCTGGGAAATATCTAATTGCGAAAATAATTGTAGGAAAAAAATGTTTATTTTACGTAACGTAAATTATGGGCGTTACAAGTTGGTATCAGAGCATTAGGTTTCCCTGTGGCTAATAGAGCAAAGAATCCTGTAGTAGGACTTTGAGTATGGGTATGTAACCGTAGGCGTATTTATACTCACGGTGCTGTTGTAGAATTCTGTAGGGTGTCGTTCTCTTCTTCCTTCTGACTCTTTTTCCTTAGATATGCAATGTTTAAGAACAAATAAGTATGTCCTAGACAATGTTTCTTGAGTGTGGACTACCAGTTCAGCTTTTGAACTCGTGTTGATAAACAATGATAAAGAGAACACTCTTGGGTATAAAGAAAAAGAATTAGCTGAAAATAAGAAAATTTCATCCAGACAAAATGATAATGGCTTGTTTGGATGTCAAGAAGGTTTGAATTGGTTGTTTGATTTGCTTATGTGAAGCAATATGATGAATGGCTAACATAATGTTGATAGTGGATTATGATGTGATCAATGTTGTTAGCTCCAAGATAACAGTTTGTAATTAAGTGAGTGTTTTGGAAATGGATATAAATCTCTTCTTGAATGGATGAGTTGGAATCTGTGTATATAAATAAATTTGGCAAGTTGTGGAGTGGATTGAATTTGAGAGCAGAGAATCTATGAAGATAATATTTTTAATGATATATTTTGTTGATATAAAGAATTCGATGACAATTTAGTTTTCAATAATATTATGTATAAGCATTATGATAAAGAAATATGGATCACTATGACTATGCATAAATTATAGACAGTTGAATAAGGTGACAGTGTAGAATAAATACCCATTACCTCATATAGATGATCTGTTTGATCAGTTACAATGTGTTCAATGTTTTTCAAAAGAGGAGGTACAAAAATTTTCTTTTAGAACTCATTATGGGCATTATGAGTCCTAGATTATGTTATTTAGTTTGACAAATATCCTAGCTGCAATCATAGATTTAATATATAGTAATTAGGTCATCCCTGGATCAACTTGTTATTATATTTATTGATGATATACTAGAATATTCCAAGATTTCAGAGGATCATAAGCAATATTTAAAGATAGTTTTACCAACTCTAAGGGAGTATGGTTGGTAAATATGGTATCCAAGTAGACTCTAAGACAATGGCTACATTTTACTACTTCTAAAGATGAAGATCCAAATCCAATTTTCGCTTCCTGCGGTTGTCTGCCGTCCATTCTATTTGAGTCATAATTGGATCAGGTACATGAACATATGCTTGTAAAGCATCAATCAACTCCTCAGCATTTGAAGCTGAAATGAGAATTCGTCGTGCTGAGTGTGAGATAAACCTTTGTTCCACAACATGATCAAGAAAAGACAACAGACCATCAAAGAAGTGGTTAACATTTAACAAACCTATCGGTTTGTGATGCATATTTAGTTGTGCCCAAGAAACTATTTGGAATATCTCTTCTAAAGTATCAAAATCACCTGGTAAAGCAATGAAGGCATCAGCATTGCTCATCATTCTAGCTATGCGCTCATGCATGGAAGCTACCCTAAATTCCTCTCCAATTATCTTTCCTACGATATTAGATGCAGCTAGAGCTGTAGGAATAATACCTAGAACTTGACATCCTCCTACATGTACAGCTGTAGACACACACCCCATTAACCCACGGTTACCTCCACCATAGACTAAATGAATTTTTCTCCTGGCTAGTGTCATACCCAGGTTTTGTGCTGCTTTCACATACTCTCCATCGTTTCCAAGACTGGAACCACAAAAGACACAAATATTTCGAAATTGACAAAATGCGATTTCCTCCATAGCTGCACACACCTTAACTTAGACTATGAAAATAAAGAAATTAACGTGTGCATTTATAGAAGTCAGAGAATGGCATACTTATGATAGCTATGTGAATAGGCCGGGAATAATTAGAATAATATGTGAGTGATTGGTGGATATTAGCTAAATTAAAGGTGAAACTTTCAAAAATGACAGCAAGCATGTATATGTACAGTAGTTGTGATAATCGCTCATATTAGGCATATAAAAAGAATAAGGTTAAGATATTACCAGAAATTTGTCTTTTCCTAGTTGTTCTCGATGCAGCATTGATGTCTTGATTCTTGTAGGGAAGTTGTAGGTGATAGGCGTAATTGTGAAAAAAGAAGAAGTGAAAATACAAACAAGTTAGTTGTTGAAGAAGGACAATCAAATGATTTATTTTGTTTTCCCAATATTTTGCTAGTCGACTATCGGTATTATTAAGTCGACTAGCTATTTTGAGAAATTTTAATTTGGACTGGTTATTTTACCGTTGATTGATTACATCTATTTTGAAGCAATCAACTGCATCATACCAGTTAACTACGTATTCTTTGATTTTCACAGACTTTTATAAGCTCAGAAATGTTTCTTTTTCCATATGCTATCTTTCCACCGAATACCAACAAATTTAAAATAGATTTTGGCACATATATTCAAATCTTGCGGCCACTGATTTTAGCCAATATAGCAGCTAGATTTGTTTACAGATTTTCAAAAATTACGGCCACCGATTTTTAATTTTATTTCAATGGTTTGTCCAAATTTCTAACTTCCTATTTTGACACCATCCTCTATTAAGTATTCCACTTTTTATGCTGCATTGTCCTACATTAATATTCGATATTAAATGCAAGATTCTTTTTCCATATTATAAGGAAGGTTAATTTCTTTTCGTTGAAACTCAGTTTTTATGGTGTACAATTGGTTAGTAGGTTAAAGTAATAAAAAGTTTGTAAGGATTGGACGGATGATGGCCTTATGGTGCAATGACGAATGTAACCAAGAGAATTAGTGGTGTTGAAGTTCTTGAGGAAGAAAATATGAGAAGTAGGATTCAAATTAATCTTTGAACTTTTAATTTAGAAATATGGAGAATACTATGAGAATCATATACGAAAATAATGTAAGTGATTAAGATATTTTTGTTAAAGGTTTATATTATGCTAAATTGAGTCTAGTATCTAAGAAGTGAATTATGTTGAAATTGAGAATTCATGTAGGAGTAATTGTTAGGAAAAATCTTCTTGAAATAATTGGGTGAATTAAACGAGATTAATATAAGTTAGAATGAAGTAAGTTGGAATTATTAGACATGTGTCAATGGTTCATAAACGTTATAAAGGTTTGGTGGATTTATTGCTACGTATGTTTAACAAGTTGATTAAAGGATTTCAGAATAAAAATAGATGATGGATTAAGGTGATGATATTCATGGGATGATGTTGAAATTTGAAAACCAAAAATGACTTGATAGAAAACTAGAATAAGAAAAGATAGTTATTCAATATGGGTATAAAGATATTCTGTTATGTGTATGTTTTCTAATAACGACTTATAGATATATGCATGCGAGCTTAAGGATATAAAGGAAGGAGATACTCAATGGTTTAAGAGTTCCTTATATGTGTGTGTGTATATATATATATATATATATATATATATACAATACGTTGAATATTTTGCATCAAGTGAATTGATTAGAAAAAGAATACAAGCAACTCAATACCGGTCAAAAAGTTTATAAGTACCATGAATGCTGAACACTAGAAATTATCAGTTGGTGACCACATATTTTTTAAGGACTCACCAATAGAAAAGGTAATGAGATTTGGAAAGAAGAAAGTACCTATCAGATTTTTCTCATGTTATCAGATTTCAAGAAATTCAATTGAATATAAATTTGGCTTAATTATGAGAAAAAAATCAATGATTATTTTTGATTGATAAGTAAAGAACTTATGGATGAAAGAAATTCCTATAGTTAAGTGTATATGACAAAACCATTCAAGTGAGGAAGCCACCTAAAAACTACAAGATGGCATACATATGAGATATCCTCAATTATTCAAGTAATAAGATTGGTAACTCCAAATTATATCTTGTTTTTATTCCCTACATGTGGTAGGATGGGCTAAAATTCGGGGACCGAATTTCTTAAGGGGGGGAAAACGTAACATCCCATAATTTTTATTTTTAAAAAAAATTATTTTTTTATAAAAAATATATTTTTATTTGTTTAAAAATGATTATGTTCTACTAAAAAGAAGTCTATTTTTAATTAAAATAATTATTTTTTTGCTTGAAATAATTATATTGGCCTCTAATGAATTTTTATGGTATTTTTAGAAATATTCTTTCTTTTAATATAAATAAAGATATTTGTTTTGAAATTTGTTTTATTACGATTTTTATCAAGAAAAATCATGATTTAAGAGTTTAACTAAAGATTTATCAGAATGGAAATTTTTAGAAATTTGTGGGATATTTTATGATGAAAAACGGAATTTATATGAATTTTTATAAAAGAAAATCCTATTATTCAATTATTAAATAATAATAATAATTATAAAAAAAATAAAAATAAATAATAGAGAATGAGGAATCGGAGGCAAGGAAACGAAGATAGAATTTCGGAAAAAATTAAAATAAGATGAATAGTAAGTGAATAGTGAGTGAATAGTGAGTGAATAGTAACATTCAACTTTTTCTCTTGAATTGAAGTGCATGTTGGCTTCCAATTTCAAAACTGAAGGTGTTACTAGATTCAAGACGAAGAATACTACGGTTTTGACCGATCAGTTTTTCAAATCAGCCGTTGAATCGTCGTAGATCTAAAGTAGAAAATCTCAAAAAAACGTAAATCCTGAAACTTTTACTTAGAGAAATTTAATTGAAATTCTAACACCGTAGATGGATTCAGAAACTAAATAAACCTTAGGATAGGTATATTTTCGGCCATCTAACAGCCTTTTTGTTCGTCGTAAATAGTGTTTTCCGGTGGGTGAATAGTGTTTTCTGCGCGAGTGAATAGTGTTTTCCGGCGGTGAATAGTGACCAAGCTTCCGGAGTCATTTTTCAAGTCTTTGTACCCTCCGGACACATTTTTGAGGTCTAATTGGTCAAATTCAGCTTGGAAAAGTACTGTTTAAGGCTTTCCAATCTGGAGCCCTTACGAGGTGAGTAGATACTTCTTTCTATGACTTGCCCTATGCTCTTCTTGAATTATAAATTTATTATTGTTTCTTATTATAAATTATTTACTATTGTAAATTTCTGAAATTTGTTAAAATATTTTTTATACTTATGAACTGACACATAGTTCAAGAAGAGTATGGTTTTAGAAATGGATTTTGGAACTCATTGAATATGTGGTTTTAAATGTATTTATCATTATTTGATAAAGTGAATATTATGTGCATGATGCATTGATTTGTAAAGTTATATACTTGTAAAAATGATGCATGTCATATTATAAATGAGATTGAATGGCAAGCGTAAAACTCATGGCGAGTTGCTTGATATTTTACATGTATATATACGTATTGATGCATATCGGCTGGTTGTATGGCTTGTGATGTAACAACCTCTCTTTTTTTCCTTTATTATTATACAATATTGAGTTCACATACATGTCATTAATAAAAAAAGACGTATAACATATCAAACACATAGATATTTATATCTTGTTTATTTTGGTTGACCAATTCCGGAGATACAGGTGCGGGTGGTTGCACCTTCACCGGGATCTGAGCCAACTCGACCACAAACATCTTATTTGATTCTGAAATCTGCCCAACATAAAGTAACTCGATCCAATGTGCACTAAAAGCCAGAGCCTTAAAAACAAAAGCTGCATAAATAGTTTTCTGAACATGATATGGAAATATAGTGAGAATTAAATCCCAGTAAGTTCAACAATAAATTATCATCAGTAAAGCTCATCACGTCATGTTCAGCTGTATAAACTACAGAAAATATCTTTGGTCACATGAATGCATTATATCTATGCACATAAGGATCATACTGTAATGACATGTATGATATGATTAACTATTTTTCGAAATATCATATGATGGCCATCAACTTATTCTCATTTCAAGCTACTCCGGTCAGGGTGAGTATCCTCTACTCTCCGGTACGGGCTTTTCTCGCTCCGTCCGACATGGCCCACTTTCTCTTTCTTTTCTCATTATCATGATCATAACCGTTGGTAGGGCGTACCCTACTGGTGCACCACACGGATTGCCATGTGACTGTGCTCATTTCTTTTCTTTTCACAATGTTAGCCAAAAATATGCTTTCAATAACAAGTATGTTCATCAAAATATAACTATTACCATAAATCATTGGTAATCATGCCATGAACATAACCATTTCAAATATCTCTTTATAAAATATTTCCATGTCAAAATTTCACACTTAAGATGGTAAGAAGTTCATACAATGGCAATGGCTATAGCTATACTAGTCATTTATTAAGATTCATCTTCTTTTTAAAATACTAATTTTATTTTCTTTATTTTCTTGATGCAGGTTTTCATCCTATCTAACCTTCTCTTACTAATCAGAGCATAACTCCCTTAATTTAACTCTGATGTAGGTGATCTTGGTGTCCATTTCAAGATAAAACAATTATCTAAAACTATTATGTTGAACATTGTAGCGACAAATTAAGAAACGAAGGTGATATTACTCCCTCAAAGTACAGGATAGTTCCTCTCGGATAGGTTCTGACCTTTACTAACTAATTAGACCATATCTCCCAAATTGGAACTCTAAATTGAGTTATTCCAGTTGGTAAAAATCCATGAGCCATATATCTATAATTTTTATGTTGGTGCGCTATTTTAATTCCCTTCAAAATATTCCCAGAAATTCAAAAAATAAAACATTAATAACATAATCTTCCCTGAATAAACATTTTCTGACCTCTGCTTACTAATCGGATCATATCTACCTCATATGAACTCAAAATTGCATAATTCCAGTGGGTATATTTCCATGAGACATAGATATATAACGTTCATGTTAACCATTTATTTTAATTCCATATAGATAATTCCCAGAAATTAAAATACAAAAGCTGTCCTAACATAATCTTCCCTGATGAACCATTTTCTGACCTTGGCTTACTAATCGGACCATATCTGCCACATGTGGACTCCAAATTGAATGATTCCAGTGGCTAAAAATCCATGACACACATATCTACACCAACCTAAGTATTCAAACATACATCACATGCAAGATCAATATGTAACATGATATAGCAACATCCATGATCAATCATCAAAGTTCTAAGATCAAAATCTCATATAAATATTTTGAGTTTCAAAGGTTTTCTTCAAAAAGAAATATTGTTAAACTTACCTGGAGCACTTAGTCCCCTAGACTTCTCCTTCCTCTTTCTTCCTTTCTTCCTCTCCTTTCCTCACACTACCTTGCTTCTATTTTTGCTCTCCCTCACTTGGACGAAATTCTAATGTTGTAAGGGTGGATTTTCTTATATAGACCACCAAATAATTCACCTTTCATGATCATGGGTCTACCTTATCACAATTAGGATACACTTTGTTGAATTTTTGGAAAACAAACAACTTATGTTCTTGTCTTCCTCTTCCTTAGTCAAGATATGCATAGAAAAAGGAGATTTGTATTTTGAAAATTATGATGATATGTTCTTAAGATATGGGGCAAGATCCCTTTAATTTCGGGATTCATTTCCTTTTTCTTTTGTCTTAATCAAGTATGATAGATTTTCCTTTTTAAGTGGCAAATTTCTAGCCCTTGAATTTTCCTTACTTAACTAAAATTATTTATGTAGGATAATGATGTTTTGTCATAATGCTATGTATTATTACCCACTTGCTAAAGTTATGAATGTAGGATATAGATATTTTTATCCTAAAGCCTTGTATTATTATGCCACTTGCCAAAATGATGAATGTAGAATCACACCACTTGCTAAATTTTTGTCTTAATGCCATGTCACTTAATCTTGATTACACCAATATTTCATCACTTTAATTTTATTTTTATTTTTATTTTTTCCTCTTGGGTTTGGGCTCATTCTTGCCCATTTTCCTTACTTTGGTTAAAATTCTACCTTTCATAATGGGCTTGGTCACATTTTCATGATTTTTGGGCTACCGGTCCAATTTCTATATCCTAGTCCAAGTCTATGTTTTATTTCTTCCTTGGGCTATCCTATTGGCTTGCTAAAAATTCATGTGAAGTAGAAAAACTCTATATGAAGTGTCTATAGGTTAAAGCCCAATTACGGGTGGAGATACTAAACTTAGTAACTTTTTCTCTTAAATTAAGAAAAATTACCATAATCTGATCTTCTTGAAATTTTAAGACCTTTACTTACTTCACAAAAATTTATCTTTCTTTACCTAAGAATTTCACCTTTCTTTAACATGTTTATTTCTAATATTTCCTCTTAGGTTTTCTTTCTTTACCTATTCCATTAATATTAGAACATTTCTATGCATATATGTAAGGTGAAAAATTTCTAAGGAAAATATCTAAAAAATTACGGGATGTTACATGTGACGGTACCGAATAGGGGACGCCCTATTAGCCTGAGTGGGCCGGGGGAGGGCTGCTCCAACCGGGTGACAGTGGTAATGTGAGGAGGCAGTTGGGTGATGTACTCACATTCCCTGATCACTTATTGTGACTAGGGTCGAGGTCACTATGCGTATAGCATATTTTCAACTGGGTGACAGTGGTAATGTGAGGAGGCAGTAGGGTGATGTACTCACATTTCTTGATCACTTATTGTGACTAGGGTCGAGGTCACTATGCGTATAGCAAATAAGTTATATTTTCATTGCATTTACTAGATTGTCGAGTGAGGCAAGTGCATTAAATATTTTCATTGCATTGACCAGATTGCCGAGTGAGGCAGGTGCATTAAAAGTGATGATTTTATCCCCAAACCATAATATTTTACTATAGCTTATACAGCTGAGCATAACAACATTTGTTTAATGATCATACCATGGTGCATATGGTTTTGGATATCTGAATATCCTTTGATTTGAGAATATTTGAAATACAGGTCCCATATGAATGTATTTCTGAACTGTATTTTCTATGTAGCAAATTTTAAAATATAAGTACATCCATATGCTGACCTAAGAGGTCATAGGAGGAATTATTTGCTCACTGAGTTGTCAAACTCACTACACGATATTTTCACATTTTTTAGATAAGAATATCAGAGTTTGATTCGGCAGATAGGTGATATATTCTTTGGGTGAGTCTACGTTGCTTCCAAGACTCACAGTATTTGAATTATATTGTGTTTGTATTCTAGAGTGCTCTGAACGCTACAGGCAGGATCTTCGTTTCTATTGTACTTTAATGTTTATAGACTTGGTCTATATTTTGTGTATACATGAGAGATCCTATATGTATTTGTTTCCTTGATAAAGAATTGAATTATGTATCTTTCTAGGAAATATCTGATTGCGAAAGTAATTGTAGGAAAAAAAATGTTTATTTTACGTAACGTAAATTGGGGGCGTTACACAGATGCTAGAGGAGTTTTGAAATTTGAAGTTAGCAACTACTCTTACTCCAAAGAAGCTAATCATCAATGGGTTAAGTATAAAGTATAACCTTAGAGCCTAGATTAAAGAGGCTCAAGGCCAAAACCAATACTTACGGGATCATAATGATCAGGATGATTTTTCTATTTCAGAAGATGGAGTATTCATATACCAAGGAAGGGTATGTGTTCCTCAAGACCGAGAGTTGAAGACTAAGATCCTATAGGAAACGCATTAGAGTAAATACTCAGTCCATCTTGGATCCACTAAAATGTACTAGGACTTAAAGAAGATGTATTGGTGGCCAGGGATAAAAAAGGACATTGCTGAGTTTGTGGCGAAATGGCTAATTTGTCAGAAGGTGAAGGTAGAGCATCAAAAGCCAGCGGAATTTTTACAACCTCTTAGGATCCCTAAATGGAAATGGGATAGTATTTCAATGGACTTTGTCATGGGCTTACCTAAGACTTCAGTTGGACATGGCTCTATCTGGGTAATAGTTGACAAATTAACCAAATTTGCTCACTTTTTGCCCATAAAGATTAACTATACACTAGACAAATTGGCCCAGTTGTACGACTAGGAAATAGTTAGACTACATGGGATTCCCTTAAATATCGTTTCAGATAGAGATTGGAGGTTCACGTCAAGGTTTTGGAAGGCGTTGCAGGAAGCTTTTGGAACCCAGTTGCGGTTCAGTACTGCCTACCATCCTTAGACTGATGGGTAGATAGAACGAACCATTCAAACTCTAGAAGATCTGTTGAGGGCATATGTGATAGAGCAAGGTAAAGGATGGGATAAATTCCTACCTTTAGTGGAGTTTACTTATAATAATAGCTATCACTCTAGTATTAAGATGGCCCCCTACGAAGCATTATACGGTAGGAAGTGTCGATCTCCATTATGTTGGTTTGAGGTAGGAGAAAATAACTTGCTGGGTTCTGATCTAGTTCAACAAACCACTGAACAAATCAGAATGATACGAGATAAAATACTTACAACTTAGAGTCGGAAAAAGAGTTGATAAGAGATATATACTTCTGGAATTTGAGGAAGGAGACCATGTATTTCTGAAACTTTCTCCAACAACTGGAGTTGGTAGGTCTCTCAAAACTAGAAAGCTAAGTCTGCGATTTTTGGGACCCTATCAAATTCTGAAGAAAGTAGGGATGTCAATATATCAAGTTGCCCTCCCACCTAATTTGTCCAACATGCATGATGTTTTCCATGTATCACAGCTTTAGAAGTATCTTCCAGATTCATCACATGTAATACAAGATGAACCAATCCAAATAAAGGAGAACATGACGTACCAGCTAGTACCGGCATCAATATTAGACACCAACGTGAAGCAATTGAGAAAAAAAAACCATTCCCCTAGTTAAGGTGTTATGGGAAGGTTTGAGTCCAGAAGAAGCAACTTGGGAGCAGGAAGAAGTCTTGAGGAAGAAATATTTGCAATTAGGATAATTCTAAAATTTTGAGGACAAAATTTATTTTAGGGGGAGAGAAAAGTAACATCCTTAATTTTGTTTCTTTTATTAATGAAGGCACATAATATTTAATCAAGGAAATAAAATTTATTAAACAATTTTGTTAGATATCTAAGAGAATATAAGGCTTAGAAATTCTTCACCTTATGTGTATGCATAGAAAATGTTTCTAACATTAAGAGAACAAGTAAAAAGAGAAAACCTAATAGGAAAAATTAGAAATAACATACTAAAGATATGCGAAATTCTTAGGTAAGGAAGATAAATTTTTTTGGAAACAAGTAAAGGTCTAAAGATTTCAAAAAAACATTGGATTAGGGTAAATTTTCCTAATTCAAGAACTAGAGTTACTAAGTTTAACATATTCACCCATACATTGGGCTTTCACCTATGGACACTTCATATAGAGTTTTCCCACTTCACATAAGTTTCTAGCAAGCCCATTGGGTAACCTAAGCAAGAAATAAAACATAGACTTGGACTAGGATATAGAAATTGGACCAATAGCCCAAAAATTATGAAAATGTGTCCAAGCCCTCCAAGAAAGGTAGAATTTTATCCAAAGCAAAGGAAATGGGTAGGAATAAGCCCAAATCCAAGAGGAAAAATAAAATTAAATAAATCACGTGATAATATAATAGTAATAAAGATTAGGTTACATGCCTTTAAGACAAAAGTTTAGCAAGTGGTATGATAATATAGGGCTTTAGGAAAAAAACATCTATGTCCTACACTCATAATTTTAGCAAGTGGTATGATAATACATGGCATTAGGACAAAACATTCTTATCCCACACAAATAATTTCAACCAAATAATGGAGATTCAAGGGCTAGAAATTTGCCACATAAAAAAGGAAAACCTATCATACTTGATTAAGACAAAAGAAAAAGGAAATGAATCCCTAAATCAAAGGGACCTTGTCCCTTATCTTAAAAACATATTATCATAATTTTTAAAATATAAATCTCATTTTCCTATGCATATCTTTACTAAGGAAGAGGAAGACAAGAACATAAGTTGTTTGTTTTCCAAAAAATTCAACTAAGTGTATCCTAATTGTGATAAGTTAGACCCATGATCAGGAAAGGTAAATTATTTGGTGGTCTATTTAAGCAAAACCCACCCCTATAACATTTTAATTTTGTCCAAGTGAGGGAGAGGAAAAAATAGAAGCAAGGTAGAGTGAGGAAAGGAGAGAAAGAGAGGAGAAGAAAGGAAGGAAGAAGAAAGAGAAATCTAGAAGGCTAAGTACTCAAGGTAAGTTAGCTTAATCTCCACTTGAATCCATTTTTCTTCTTCATCCTTAAGGTTCAAAAAATCACTCTCCTTCTCTTATTTAAGCTGCTATAAAAGCTAAGGGAAGGGAGGAATCTTGCTACTTCTTTCAAGAGGAAACAAGAAAATAAATTCACTAAGTAAGCTAGGGAGATTCTTAGGTAAGTTTAACAATATTTGTTTTTGTAGAAAAGTTTTGAAACTTGTAATATTTATATGAGATTTTGATCTTATAACTTTGATAATTGGTCATGGATGTTGCTATATCATGTTACATATTATGTATGTTTGAATACTTAGGCTGGATTAGATAGTTCTGCAGAGGTATGACTATGGGTGGCAAAATTTTAAGCTTCTGTTTTTTAAAATTTTGGGAAGAATCAATAAGGACTTAAAACAAATGGTTAACATGAAAAATGTAGATCTATGTCTCACGGATTTTTAGCGACTGAAATAACTCAATTTAGAGTCTATATGAGGTAGATATGGTCCGATTAGTAACCAGTGGTCAGAAAATGGTTAATCAGGGAAGAATATGTTAGGATAGCTTCTGTGTTTTAATTTCTGGGACCTTTTTGTAGGGAATTAAAATAAATTTTTAACATAAGAATTATATATATATGTGTCATGGATTTTGAGCCACTGGATTCACTCAATTTAGAGTTCGTATGAGGCATATATGATCCAATTAGTATGTAGTGGTCAGAAATTGGTTAATTAGGGAAGAAGATTTTAGGATAGCTTATGTATTTTAATTTCTCGAAACATTATGTAGGGAATTAAAATAAATTATTAACATAAAAATTATTACTATATGTGTCACGAATTCTTAGCCACTGGAATAACTTAATTTGGAATTCTTATGAGGGAGATATGGACAGATTTGTAGGTAGAGGTTAGAAACTACCCAAGAAGAAATAACCTATACATTCAGGCAGTAATATCACCTTGATTTCTTAATATTTCGCTAAACTATTCAAAATAATAGTGTTAGATAATTGTTTTATCTTTAAATTGACACCAAGATCACCTACATCGAAGTTAAATTGAAGGAATTATATTCTGATTAGTAAGAGAAGGTCAGATAGGATTAAAACCTGCATCAAGAAAATAAAGAAATAAAATTAATATTTAAAAAAGAAGAAGAATCTTATAAATGAAAATAATAAATGACTAGTATATGCCATAGCCATTGCCATTGTATGAACTTCTTACTATCTTAAGTGTGAAATTTTGACATAGACATATTTTATAAAGTGATATTTGAAATGGTTATGTTCATGGCATGATTACCAACGATTTTCGGTAATAATTATATTTTGATGAACATACTTGTTATTGAAAGCATATTTTTTGGCTATTATTGTGAAAAGAAAAGAAATGAACACGGTCACATGGTCATCCGTGTGGTGCACCAGTAGGGGACGCCCTACCAGTGGTATGATTATGTTAATGAGAAAAGAAAGAGAAAGTGTGCCATGTCGGACGGGGTGAGAAAATCCCGTACTGGAGAGTAAAAAATACTCACCCTGATCGGGGTAGCTTGATATGAGAATAAAGTGATAGTCATCATATGATATTATGAAAATAGTTAATTCTGTCATACATGTCATTTCTGTACGATTTTTATGTGCATAGATTAAATGCATCCATGTGACCAAAGATATTTGCTGTAGTTTATACAGATGAACATGACGTGATGAGCTAAATTAATGATGATTTATTGTTGAACTTACTGGGATTTAATTCTCACTATTGTTCCATATCATGTTCAGAAAATTAATTATGCAGCTATTCTCTATGACTCTTATTAAATCTGTACGATGGATCGAGTTGCCCTACCTTGGGCAAGTACCGATTATATCAGATATATGTGTTGTAGATGTAACTGAGATTCCGGTGGAGTTACCGTCACCCGCACCAGTGTCCCCGAAAGTGGTCTACATAGATGATTAGGGCTAATATGTATTTGTTAGACTTTTGTATGGATGTTTGTAAAATAATGATGTGTATGTGAACTCAGTATTGTATAAAGTAAATAAATGTTATTTTGAGTTAAGTTGTAAAGAGGTAATAACTTCATGGATTTTTTACAAATATAAAAAAAAAATTGTTACTTAAATGGAGTTGTTACAAATAGTTTATCCTTACAAGTAAAAAGTGAGCAGAGTTGGTTAATATATCCATTATTACCCCAATTAAGTCATGTTTGGTCAAAGTTCTAGGTAAGCCTACTAGAAAGTGCATTGAAATACTATCCCATTTCCATTTGGGAATGTCAAGAGGTTGCAGTAGCCCTACTAGTTCTTGATGCTCCACTTTTACTTTTTGACAAATCAAACATTTAGCCACAAAATTGGCAATATCCTTCTTTATTCTTGGACACCAATACATTTTCTTAAAGTCACGGTACATCTTAGTAGATCTGGGATGCACGGTGTACGTACTTTGATGTTCTTCCTATAGGATTTTAGCCCTTAACTCCGGTTCTTGCGGAACACATACCTTTCCTTAATATAAGATAATTGTATCTTTAGAGATAGAAAAATCACTCTGATCCTTGTAACTCTATAGGTATTGATCTTGGACTTGAGCTTCTTTAATCTAAGTTCTGAGATCACATTATATTCTTAGCCCACTGATGATTAGTTTTTTTAAAGCAAAAGTAGTGGCCAACTTTAAATTCTGAAATTTCTCTAACATCTTCATTTTATAAACCATCATCTAGCCTATGTGTAGAGATTTATGAGTTAGAGTGTTAGCCACAATGCCTTTCTTGGGTGATATTTTAATTCAAACTTATAATCATTAAAGAATTCCACCCATCTTCATTGTCTCATATTGAGTTCCTTTTTGTCAAAGAGATATTTAAGACTCTTATGATCACAATATACCTCAAATGTTGCCCCGTATAAGTAGTGTCACCAAATTTTTAAGGCAAACAACACCGCTGCCAATTCACGATCATGAGTTGAGTAGTTTCCTTCATAGGGCCTCAGTTACTTAAATGCATAAGAAACTACTCTCTTATCTTGCATTAGCACAAATTCCAACACCTTTTTAGAAGCATCACTATATACTTCAAAGTTTCTTGCAGGATCTGGAATAATTAAGACAAAAGGAGTAGTCAATCTTGTCTTAAGCTCTTTGAAACTAGTCTTGCATTGATCAGTCCACTTAAAAGGATTCCCTTCCTAGTCAATCGAGTTAGAGGTATGGCTATTGTCACAACCCAATTTATTGAGAACATGACTAGCACAAGAGTAAAGGTTAGCTCACCTCGTAAGCCCAAACCTATGGAATGCATCATCAACAGTGAAAATCCAAACAATCCAAAACGTTAAAATTTTGAAAAATTTCCAAAAATAGCTTCTTTTAAAACCTTCAATAATTTAACATTATATTTTATAAACATGGCCATACTTTTTTTCAATGAATCAGTTCTAATAATTGATTCACAATGCCAACAAAAAAAACTTGTATTCAACATAATTGAAAAGTATCATTCTCATTTATTACAAAACATTTTATTAGAAAACCTACGGTAATGTGGAGCAACTCTAGAGTACAAATACATAAGAAAACAAGAAACTAAGCCCATCAAGACAAATTTGGGCTTCACCAATATATCATATTGCTTTGGCATGCATCCTCAATTCTAACCTTATTTGGAAACATTAAAAAGAAGGGGGTGAGTCTTGCGACTAAGTGAGTAGATAACATATACTATAGAGGATCAGAACATGCTGTAAAACAACTTCCTATAAAAGCACACAGTTTAAAGCAAAGCTTAGTATTCAAATATACATAACAGTCCTATAATAAAAACTGCTAAAAAAGACTTTCTAACCTAACCTATAGCCAATTTTAATAAGTACGTGATTCCAAAAACCAAACCATGCTTAAGCATATAACTATACATACTGTTTAAATATATCAAAAATATTGTGATCGTATTAATTGAAAAAATTAATAAAAGAACATCAAGTGAAAGATAAAAAGGCTTTAACAAATTAAACTCCAAAAATGAAGAGAAAACTCAAAGAATAAGCATTTTAATACTTCTTTGTAAATCTCATTTAAAGGAGAAAAGAAAAAGAAAACATTATCCTCTTTAAACACTATTTTTTCTTTAAAAGAAAAAGGTAATAGAAAGCATAAACCAATTAGTCTTATTTTGCTAAAAGTATGGTTTAAGAAATAAAATTTGTTTAAACTATAAATTTCAAAGATAATTTAGACAAAACTTAATTATGCATAGTTAGAAAATCTTAGAATAATAGTCACAACCAAAGGTAGATTTAAAAGAAATCAAATCCATAGAAGGCATTAGTTTTCTCAAAACAAAGGTTCAAAATCCAAAGAAGAGCTATTATTAAAACAAAAGTCAGCAATGATAAACATATAAATTTAAAGAAAATATAATAGAAATTTGTGGTAGAAAAATCATAATAAACCTTTATTAATAAAGAAGGGAGAAATTTATTGAAATAACACAAATATAGAAGGATAAGAATAGAATAGCTAAAAATAAATCATCTTAATAATTACATGGTAAAAATAAGTCCAATTAAAATAAATTAAGGTATCTTAACACAATTAATTTAAAACACATTTTTGCTGGAAAGTTTGCATCAAATAAATAAATACTTAAACATCTCTTTATCTAATATCTTATAAATTTCAAAGAAATAGATAAATTCGGAACTACTAACTTATTGGACCAGCACACACACATTTCCAAACCATGCTTCCATCATAACTTGCATCCTCATTTCATATTTAGCATTTTTCAATTTATAAAAACCTATAACCTTTGATCATATATAACACACCTCAGGCCAACCTCAAACATATACTTAATATCAAACTAAAACCCCATGCATCTCGTGTACCATGTTTATCAACAAGAAAATAAACTACTATCAGGGATGCCAAAACAACAATAACTAAAACTATAAAAGTTGGTTTTTTTTAAACAACACATTTTTCATTTCCATAATACCAAGAGCCACATCAGTGGTTAACGTTTATACAAAAGTAACACAAAGTCACACAATTACATTAATCTAACAATAAACCCCAAACAACACACCACCCTAGAGTACAAACGGTGGAGAAGGTGGTGCTAGATCAGGATCTGTGTAACATCCCCAATTTCATTTCTTTTATTAATAAAGTACATAAATATTTAATTAAGGAAATAAAACTTATTTATGTGTATGCATAGAAAATGTTTCTAACATTAAGGGAATAGGTAAAGAGAGAAAACCTAATAAGAAAAATTAGAAATAACATCCTAAAGAGAGGAAAAATTCTTGGGTAAGTGATGTGATCTTAATTAAGCATGATTTTAATACCTCTATGCTTACCTTTTGTTTGATTTAAGTAAAATATAATTAGGAATTAGCTTAGTTTTGTGTTTTGTGTTGTAGGAACAAAGGAAGAAGAAAATGGAAGAAAAAGATAAGAAATTCATGGAAAAATGCTACATTGCAGTGTTTCCAGACCTTTCAGTACTGGTTTTAGCATATCTCCCTCTTATGAACTCCAATCAAAGTGATTCAAGTGGCTGTGAAACGATAACACAATCCTCTACAACTTTTATCTTGAACACTTGGTCCAATTCGGGAGATTTCATAGCGTTACAGAGCTTGCAAATCAGAATCATAGTGCAGCAGGGTGAATTCTGACCTTTGGTCACTAATTTTAGCATATCTCCTTCAATTTAGATTGGATTAAGCTGATTCCAGTGGCTATGGAAAGAAGAGACATAGAGATACAACTTTCATGTTCGACACTGGCAAATTTTGGAGTTTTCCAGGCGCCGCGGCGCTGGAAAGAGAGCGCTGTGGCGCTGCGTCATAGTAGGTTCGGAGGGTCGCGGCGCTCCCTAGCGCACTATGGCATTTGTTACCCAGAAGCACCGAGCACCGCGGCGCCCGTTGCCCAGCGTCGTGGCACCCGAGCATCAAAATTTAGAGTTCACCAGAGCTAGCCTAAGTGCCACGGCACCCCGTCAGAAGCTTTCTGGAGCGCCGCGGCGCCCGCCGTCGCATCAGGTAGCTGAGTTCGTGATTTTTAGGGTTTTTTAACTCTAATTGAAGCCCGATAAGCCAAAATTTGACCTAGAAACACTCCTACACCAATTAGGAGGAGTGAATCTATAAAAAGAGAGGACAGCAAGTAGAGAAGGGATCGAATCCTTCACCGAATTCTTTATCTACATTCTTCAATTCTTCTTTTGATTATCTTATGGCCCTGCGTGGCTAATTTTCTCTTTAGTTGGTTGAGGTGAGTTGAAACCTCAAGGGACTTTTATACATTGTGAGATGTGGATCTGATGTTACTATTTCAATTTGTTTTGAATATTGATTGTTCATCTGTTCTTATTCTTAATGATTATGAATATGTTTGCTAGGAGGCCTACTAGTATTTCGTCTGTTTTAATCTACCGCTGAATTGTGTTTTAAACAAAGTTTTTAATTCTGCGATTCGTGAGGCAAATAGGTTTGAGGGTTTTGGATTATAAATCATTGAACCTATGATGAATGATTGACTAAATTAGATATAGCCGATGTGTTTATATTTGTTTAGCTCTGTCAGTTTCTCTAGTTCTTCATGCGGTTAACAAGTTATATTTTACCGATGTGCTAAAAGATGGCTTGTTGATTAGGGTTTAATTAGTGCGATTGTCATTAATTTGCTAGGCTTAAGGAGAAATGAGGTTAAAACCCCAATGATAGATATTCATTTGCAGATTGATTGTGTTGTCGATGATCAATGTAATCCCTTGACGGTGGATACCAACCGAAACCAATGTCTTTATCATTAATCACTTTCGCTTATTTATTTTCATTATTGTTTACTTTACTTAATTTGCGATTATCAATTCCCCCCTTTTAATCACATAAGGTAATTTTAGTCTCTGTGGGATCGACCCTTACTCCCACTACTACAGGTTAGTTTTGAGGTAAGGTATTAATTTGGGTGCACCTGCGACAGTGCACACCAGTAAGGAATATAAATTTTTGGAAGTAAGTAAAGGTCTTAAAATTTCAAGAAGATTAGATTAGGGCAATTTTTTCTAATTCAAGTTTAACATTTCCACCCCATGCATTGAGCCTTCAACTATGGACACTTCATAGAGTTATTCCACTTCACATGAGTTTCTAGCAAACTAGTTGGATAACCCAAGCAAAAGATATAACATAGATTTGGACTAGGATATAGAAGTTGGACTGATAGCCCAAAAATCATGAAAATGTGACCAAGCCCTTTATGATAGGTAGAATTTCAGCCAAAACAAAGAAAATGGGCAAGAATGAGCCCAAATCTAAGAGGGAAAAAAATAAGAACCATGTGATGAAATAGTAGTGTAATAATAATCAAGATTAGGTCACATGGAATTAGGACAAAACATCTATATCCTACAATCATAATGTCAGCTAGCCATGTGATGATATAGTAGGTAATAATACATGGCATTAGAACAAAACATTTATATCCTACACTCATAATTTCAGCAAGCCATATGATGATATAATAGGTAATAATACATGGCATTAAGACAAAACATCCCTATTCTTCAAAAATAATTTCAACCAAGCAAGGGAGATTCAAAGGTTAAAATTTGCCACTTAGAAAGGAAAATCTATCGTACTTGATTGAGGCCAAAGAAAAATAAAATGAATCCCTAAATTAAGGAGACCTTGCCCCTTGTCTTGAGAACATTTCATCATAATTTTCAAATAACAAATCCACCTTTTGCTATGCATATCTTGACTAAAGGAGAGGAAGACAAGAATATGATTTGTCTTCCCCTAAAAAGTATCCAAGTGTATCCTAATTGTGATAAGGTAGACCCATAATTATAAAAGGAGGACCACTTGATAATTTATTTAAGCAAAAACCACTTTTATATCATTAGAATTTCATCCAAGTGAGGGAAAGGGAAAAATAGAAGCAAGGTAGAGTGAGAAAAAGGAAAATGGAAGAGGTTGTAATAAAAAGATGAACTAAAACCTTAGGAAGGATTTGGTTAGAAAACTGGATGTTAGAGCAACCAAGAAAGCTTCTATTTTTAAAATTCTAGGAAGAATCAGTTAAGAATTAGAAGAAATGGTTAACATGAAAAATGTAAATATATGTCTAGCTGATTTTTAAAAACTAGAGTAATCTAATTTTGGAGTTAAAATAAGGGAGATAAGGTTTGATTAGTAAGTAGTGGTTAGAAAATGGTTAACCAGGGAAGAATCTGTTAGGTAAGCTTCAGTGTCAAAATTTCTAAGACCAATAGTAGGGAATTAAAAGAAATGGATAAAATGGAAAATATAGATATATGTCGAATGGATTTTTTGCACTGGAATCACTCAATTTGGATTCTATATAAGGGAGATATGGTTAGATTAGTAAGTAGTGGTTAGAAACTAGTTAACCTAGGAAGAATTACTTAGGTAAGCTTATGTGTTTGAATTTTTGGACAAAATATGTAGGGAATTAAAATAAATAGTTAACATAATATATATATATATATATATATATATATATATATATATATATCTCTCTCTCTCTCTCTCTCTCTCTCTGTATCACGAATTTGTAGCCACTGGAATCATTCAATTTGGAATCCATATGAGCAAGATATGGTCAGATTAGTAAGTAGAGGTCAGAACCTACCCGAGAAGAAATAACATTGAATCTTCGGGAGTAATAACACCAAGATTACTTAAGATTTCACTAAAATGTTCAACATAAAGGTTTTATAGGATTGCCTTATCTTTAAATGGACACCACGATGACCTCAATTGGAGTAAAAATAAGGGAGTAATACTCTAATTAGTGAGACAAGGTCAGGCTAGACGAAAACCTACATCAAGGGACAACACAACATAGAGCATAACCGTGTTCTAGGACACGGCTAGGCCGTGTTCGATGCAAGAAAGGGCTTTTTGAAGCCTATAACATGGTTGTGTTACAGAAAATGGCCAGGCCGTGTTATAGGATACGTCCAGGCCGTGTTAGGAGCTGTTAAAGCTTATTTTCAACAATTTTCTACCATAAATAAACCTCATTAACTATAGGGTAATAATATAAACCAAATTGAAGAAGAATGCACTATAATCTTTATGAGAACATATGTTGGAAATGATGTAAGTAGGAGGAAATTGACTAGAGGTCAAGCATAAAGAAAATGAAGAGATGGAAATAATATTTAAGAAAGAAGAAGAATCTTAGAAATGAAAATAATAAATGACTAGTGCATGCCCTAGACATTGCCATTGCATGAACTCCTTACCATCATAAGTGTATAATTTTGACATAGAAATATTTTATAAAGTGATATTTGAAAATGATTATGTTCGTGGTATGATTCCATTTTACCAATGATTATTGGTAATGATTATGCTTTGATGATAAATTATGGCATGTGAGTATAATGAACTTACTTGTTATTAAAATCATATTTTTGGCTATTAATGTGAAAAGAAAAGAAAAGAGCATGGTCACATGGCGGTCTATATGGTGCACCAGTAGGGGACACCCTACTTACAGCTATGATTATGCTATTGATAAAAGAAAGAGAAAGTGTGCTATGTTAGATAGAGCAAGAAACGCCTGTACCGAGGAGTAGAAAGTACTCACTTTAACTGGGGTAGCTTGATATGAAAATAAGTTGATAGCTATCATATGATATACTAAAAATAGTTATTCATGTCATACATGTCATTACTGTATGAATTTTATGTGCATACATAAAGTGCATTCATGTAACCTAAGACATTTTCTGTAGTTTATATAGATGAACATGACATGACAAGCTATATTGATGATATTTATGATTTATTGTTGATTCTATTGGAATTTTATTCTCACTATATTTCTATATCATGTTCAGAAGACTAAATATGTAGATTTTCTCTATTACCAGCTTTTAGCATACGTTGGGTCGAGTTGGCTAAGATCCTAGTGAAGGTACAACCACCCACACTTGTATCTCTAGAATTAGTCAACATGGATGAATAAAATGTAGAAATATATGTATTTAAATTTTGTACAAATGTTTTTAATTAATCATGTGTATGTGAACCTAGAATTGTATCAGTATTAATGGTATACCATAAACCTTAATTATGCTTGGTTAATTTAATTGAATGTTATTATAAGTTAAATAGTCAGAAGTAACGAGGTAATGACTTCATGGGATTTTACAAATATATATATATGTATGTATGTATTAAAAAAATAGAGTTGTTACATAATTGGTATAAGAGCAGGTCGATCCTAGATGGCCAGTGGGTGGATAGTTATCTAAATCGATCTTATAGTGTCTTGAGTGTGCTTGTGGTTATGTTGTGTAGGGGATTAGTGATTTCATATAGGTAAGAAATTACTAGTTTTTGCTATCTATATACCAAGGTGGTGTTATGACTACTGTAAATATTTTTGAACTAACTATTGGATTTGATCAACTCAATAGTAGCATAACTTTATTTTTGCCACAACAACATATGGCACCATCGAGGAGGAACCCTGCAAACATTGTAGAAGAAAACCTACACTACTTGGCTATAGTAATTCGAGACTAAGTCACAACCACCAATCAAATTCTGCAACATCTCCAGAATAGTAACAACCTGAATGGAGAAAATAATGCAAACAACAAGATGGCCAGAAATGATAATGACCTATTTGAGTTCCTGAGAACTAGACCTCCTTCTTTTCAAGGTGGCTATGAACTAATGGTAGCCGAAAGGTAGATAAGGGAATTGGAGAAGATCTTCGAGGTGATGGGCTGCACTAATGAGCATCAGGTTATCTTTGCTGCATATATGTTAAAGGATGAAGCTGAGTGTTGGTGGCGAGGGGCCAAAAATCTTTTAACTCATTAGAGGAGGCAGATCACCTAGCAAGTGTTTCAGGACATTTTCTTGGAGAAGTACCTTCCAAGTACTGTGCGAGCCGAGAAGGAGATCAAATTTCTCCAACTCAAACAGGGTATTATGACGATAGATAAATACATCACTAAGTTCGAGGACTTGTCTAAGTTCTCCTCTTACTTGAGGTTTATCCTTGATGAAGCATGGAAAGCTATTAAGTTTGAAGCAAGACTGAACCCAAAAATAAGGAATGCGGTGATAGCTTTGGAAATAAGGGAGTTTGTGCCCTTGTTAAATAAATCTAGTTTTTTGGAGAAGAGTTTAAAGGCAGTGGAGGACGAGAAGCTGAGGCGAAACCTATGGAAGAGGAAGAAAAGTTTCTTCAACCCTGGCAAAAACATAACGGGAAGAGGATATAGAGCTGGTAAGAGGCCATTGACTGTGGGTCCTTGACCTTTCCAACAAGACCTCGCCACAGTCAAATGCACTAAGTATGGACGTATGCATGGTAACTGGCCATGCTACATGGGACCAAATGTCTGTTTCAAATACGGACAGAAAGGTTATTTTATGAAGAACTACCCACAAAATGTGGGGAGGTAGCTTGAATAAAGGCCTCAGGTGAAAGGAAGGGTTTTTGACCTGAGCTGCCAAGAGGTAGCTCAATCCTTCGAAATGATTTAAGGTACGTGCTACATCTATGGATTTGCTCTTATAGTGTTGCTTGACTTTGGTGCTAGTCATTCATTTATATAAGAAGAATGTATTAGGGAGTTTTAGTATTCTATTTTTGAAACCCACTATGAGCTATCTATAGTAACCCCCACAAGGGAAAGGGTCTTAACTTCCTCTGTATGTAAAGATTATCAAGTTACCATCCAGGAGAAAAAAATTTCTATAGACCTTGTATGTCTACCATTAAGAGGTATTGATATCATTCTAGGGTTAGATTGGATGTTTAGAAATTGAGTCTTGCTAAATTGTTGCACCAAGACCATTGAATTTGTACCTCCTACTCCACAAGAAGAGATACAGTTATTGATGCTAAATTCCAATCAAGTCAATCAGGAGTTGAAGAGTGGAGTACTAGGTTACATTCTCCTGTGTTTATCAAACCTAGAAGTTGAATTGATGCTTAATGAAATTCCAATAGTAAATGAGTTTCCTGAAGTATTTTCGTCAGATATTCCAGGCTTACCTCTCGAGAGAAAGATAGAGTTCTCTATTGATCTCCTATCCGGGACAGGGCCTATCTTTATTTCACCTTATATAATGGCCTCAAAGGATCTATAGGAACTTAAGAAACAATTGGAGTAATTGTTAGACAAGCAATTCATTAGACCGAGTGTATCACCTTGGGGAACTCCTGTATTGTTTGTTAAGAAGAAAGATAGGAGTTTGAGACTATGCATAGACTACAAATAGTTGAATAAGGTGACTGTAAAAAAAAGTACCCTCTCCTTACGATAGATGACTTATTGGATCAACTAAAAGGAGTCTCCATATTTTCTAAAATTGACTTGAGGTCGGGATACCATCAGATTAAGATCAAGGAGGAGGATGTACCAAAAACAGCCTTTAAGACTAGGGTGGGAAATATGAGTTTCTTGTAATGCCCTTCGAGTTGATAAATGTACCCGTAATTTTCATGGATTACATGAATCATATTTTTTGACCTTACCTAGATCAATTTGTGGTAGTGTTCATTGATGACATCTTGATATATTCTAAGAGTGAAAAATAATATGAACAACATCTTCGAATTGTGCTACAAGTGCTGAAAGAGAAAATGTTGTATGCCAAATTGGAGAAGTTATGATTTTAGCTGTCAGAGGTGAAATTTTTCGGATATGTCATCTCCAATAGTGGAGTAGTTGTAGACCCTATCAAGACGGAAGCAGTGATTTTGTGGTAGAGACCAAAGATGGTTACAAAAGTTAGAAGCTTTATGGGTTTGGTAGGATACTACAAGAGATTCATACATGGCTTCTCTCTTATAGCCTTGCCACTGACTAAATTGACCAAGAAGGGAAGTCCTTTCAATGGAACTGATGAGTGTGAAGCTAGTTTCCAGGAGTTTAAGACAAGATTGACCACTACTCTTATTTTAATTATTCTAGACCCTACAAGAAGTGTATAGTGATGCTTCAAAGAAAGGGCTAGGGTATGTGATGATGTAAGACAATAGAGTATTTGCTTTCGCCTCTAGGCAACTAAGACCCCATAAAGGAAATTATCCAACCCATAATCTTGAATTTGCAGTAGTGGTATTTACCTTAAAGATTTGGCGACATTATTTATACAGAGCAACATTTGAAGTATACTATGACCATAAGAGTCTTAAGTACCTTTTTTGATAAGAAGGAGTTAAATATGAGGCAACGAAGATGGGAAGAATTTCTCAATGACTTTAAGTTTGAGATAAAGTTTCATCCAGGAAAGGCAAATGTTGTAGTTGATGCCTTTAGTTGAAAATATCCACACATGGGTCAGATGATGGTGTATAAGATGCAGATACTATAGGAGTTTTGAAATTTGAAGCTAGTCACTACTCTTACCCCAAAGAAGCTAATCATCAATAGGTTGTGTATAGAGTGTGATCTTAGAGCCAAGATTAAAGAGGCTCAAACTCACTACCAATATTTACAAGATCACAAAGAACAAGATGATTGTTCTATCTTAGAAGATGGAGTAATCATATATCAAGGAAGGGTTTGTGTCCCTAAAATATAAGTGTTGAGGACTAAGATCCTACAGGAAGCACATCAGAGTAAGTACACAGTCCATCTTGGATCTACTAAATTGTTTCAGGACATAAAGAAGATGTACTGGTGGCTAGGGATTAAAAAGATATTGTTGAATTTGTGGCGAAATGTTTAATTTGTCAAAAAGTAAAGGTAAAGCATCAAAACCCAATAGGATTTCTTCAACCTCTTGAGATCCCTAAATAGAAATGGGACAGTATTTCGATGGACTTTGTGGTGAGCTTACCTAATACTTCAATTAGACATGACTCTATTTGGGTAATAGTAGACAGATTAATCAAATTTGCTCAATTTTTGCCTATAAAGATTAACTATTCACTGGACAAATTAGCCTAGTTATATGTCTAGAAAATAGTTAAACTACATAGAATTCCTTTAAATATCGTTTCTGATAGAGATCTGAGTTCACGTCAAGGTTTAGTAAGGTGTTGTAAGAAGCTTTTAGAACCCAGTTGTGGTTCAATATTGCCTACCATCCTCAGATTGATAGGCAGACAGAATGGACCATTTAAACTCGAGAAAATATGTTGAGGGCCTATGTGATAGGGAAAGGTAAAGGATTGGATAAGTACCTACCTTTAGTGGTGTTTTCTTATAATAATAGCTATCACTCTAGTATTAAGACAGCCCCTTACGAAGCTTTATATGGTAGAAAGTGCCGATCTCCATTATGTTGGTTTGAGGTAGGAGAAAATAACTTGCTTGCTCTTGACCTAATTCAACAAACCACTGAGTAAATCAAGATGATACGAGACAAAATACTTATAGCTCAGTGTCGACAAAAGAGTTACTATGATAAGAGACATAGACCTCTGGAGTTTGAGGAAGGAGACTATGTATTTCTGAAGGCTTTCCCGATTACTAGAGTTTGTAGGTCTTTTAAAACCAGAAATCTAAGTCCGCAATTTTTGAGACCCTATCAAATTCTAAGGAAAGTAGAGACCTTAGCATATCAAGTAGCCCTCCCACCTAATTTTTCCAACCTGCATAATGTTTTCCATGTATCACAGCTCTAGAAGTATCTTCCAGATTCTTCACATGTAATAGGGGAAGAACCAATCCAAATAAAGGAGAACATGACATACCAGTTACTACCGGCATCCATATTGGACACTGACATGAAGTAATTAAGGAATAAGACCATTCTCCTGGTTAAGGTGTTATGGGAAGGTTTGACTCTGAAAGAATCAACTTGGGAGTTAGAAGAAGTCATGAGAAAGAAATATCTGCAATTATTTTTATTGGGTAATTTCTAAAATTTTGAGCACAAAATTTCTTTTAGGGAGAGAGAAATGTAACATCCCTAATTTCATTTCTTTTATTAATAAAGGTACATAAATATTTAATTAAGGAAAAAAACTTATTAAACAAATTTTCAATATCTAAGAAAAAATATAAGTCATAGAAATTCTTCACCTTATGTGTATGCATAGAAAATGTTTTTAACATTAAGAGAATAGGTAAAGAGAGAAAACATAATAGTAAAAATTAGAAATAACATCCTAAAGAGAGGCGAAATTCTTAGGTAAGGAAGATAAATTTTTGAAAGTAAGAAAATGTCTTAAAACTTCAAGAAGATTATATTAGGGTGATTTTTCCTAATTCAAGAGCTAGAGTTCTAAAGTTTAACATCTCCACCCATACATTGGGCCTTCAACTATAGGCACTTTATCATGCCCCTAATTTAAAGGGACGTAAAACACATATTTTACAAACATATATTTACCATACCCTGCATAATATACTCCTTTATCAATAAAAACAGTTTCATATAAGTTCTCCCATGTATACACAAAATATAGACTGAGCTTATAAATATCATAGTAAGAATAGAAGCAGGTATCTTGTTTGTAGCGTTCAGAGCATACTATAGAGTACAAGTATAATATAACCAAAAATTTACGAGCCCTAAAAACAAAATAGACTTACCTAGAGAATATGTCGTCTAGCTGATCACCTATTTGAAAGATCAGACTCTGTATCTTTATCTGAAAAATGTGGAAATATTGTATAGTGAGTTTGACAACTCAGTGAGCAAATAATACCTCTTATGACCTCTTTAGTCAGCATATGGATGTACTCATATTTTAAAATTTATCACATAGAAAATTACAGTTCGAAAGTGCATCCATATGAGACCCTTCTTAGTTCAAATCACATTCAGATATCCAAGATCATATGTAATACGGTATGATCATTAAACAAATGTTGTTATGTATCAAAATATTTAACAAGTAAATGTTAGGAGGATTCCATATCTGAACTATCAAATAATCCCAAGCAGACAGCAAGGAATGGTGTTATGTTCAACTGTATAAGTTATAGAAAAAATCAAGCTTTTAAGATAAAATCATAACTTTTATTGATGCATAATTAACATACTATATATGCACTGAAAATCCACTCTTTTTACATAATGCTCAAGCATGTCATAGTTCTCAATATACTAAATTCACTCATTTGCTCTATGCGTGTGACCGATCGACTATAGTCACAATAAGTAATTAGGGAATGTGAGTTCATCACACATCTGCCTCCTCATATTACCATTGTCACCTCGTTGGAACGGTCTTCCCTTTGGCTCAATCAGGCTAATAAGGCGTCCCCTACTTGGTACCGTCTCAATCCATACAACCCGTCGATATTCATCCATACATATAAATATAAATATAAATATATAAATATATATATATATATATATATATATATATATATATATATATAAATGCATATTCATTAAATGCAATGTATAATTATAAAGCAACTCATTATGAGCTTTACACTTGTCATTCAATCATATTCAACAACTTTATAGCTTTACATATCAATGTCTCGTGCACATAATAGTCATTTTACGAAATAATGATAAATACATTTAGAACTACATATTCAATGAGTTTTAAAATCTATTTACAAAACCATACTCTTCTTGAACTATATGCCATTTACTAAGTAAAGTAGATATTTTAACACATTTTCAGAAACTTATGATAGCATAAATAATTTGTAAATAGAACCAATTATACATTTAAAATTCAAGAAGAGCATGGGGTAAGTCATAGAAAGAATTATCTACTCACAAGGTAAGGCTCCAGGTTAGACAACCTCAAAATGCATTGTTCCAATCCAAATTTGACTAAATAGATCTCAAAAACGAGTTTGGAAGGTCCAAAAGCCTAAGAGATGACTCCAGGAGCTTTGTCAACGCCGGTCAACCGATGGTCACTTGGTAAGAAATATTGTTACATTGGTCAGAATCAATATTTATGTTGGCTGGAGTTATTGTTCAAACTTACAAGAATCACTATTCATACTAGCTAGATTTACTGTTCATGACACCAAATCCATCTACAATGTCAGATTTTCAATACGAGGACTCTAAATAGGAGTTTTATAGTTTACCTTTTTCTAAGATTTTCTACTTCTGATCTGCAGTGATTCTTCGGCCAATTTAAAAAATTGTTCAGTTAATATCGTAGTACCCTTCCTCCTGAATCTAGTGGCGCCCTTACTTTTGAGAACAAATACTCGAAAGTATTCGAGATCTAGAGTAAGAAAATAAAGGAGAGAGAGTGAATAGTGACCTGCTAATAAATCTACAGAAGATTTTCAAAAAATGATAGAGGCACCAAATAGCAATTTGCTAATTGTTGGAGGAAGTCCTTGTAAATTTCATTATTTACATTTTGACCCCTAAACTTTTAGGAAATTACAATTTGACACCAAAAATATTAATAAGTTTTCATTTTGATCCTTAAAACCTTTCAGTTACATCCCTACTCCTTTATTTCTTTTAGTAATCCATAAATAATTAAAATTACTAAATCTTAGAGATGTTACACACTTCATAAAGTTATTTTCCACTTCACATGAGTTTCTAGAAAACCAATTGGATATCTCAAGCAAGAGATATAACATAGACTTGGACTAAGATATAGAAGTTGAACCGATAGCCTAAAAATCATGAAAATGTGACCAAGACCTCCATGAGAGGTAGAATTTCAGCCAAGACAAAGGAAATGGGCAAGAATGAATCTAAACCCAAGAGGGAAAAATAAGAACCATGTGATGAAATAGTAGTGTAATAATAATCAAGATTAGGTCATATGGCATTAAGACAAAACATCTATATCCTACACTCATAATTTTAGCAAGCCATGTGATGATATAGTAGATAATAATACATGGCATTAGGACAAGACATCCTTATCCTAGACAAATAATTTCAGCCAAGCAAGGGAGACTCTAGGGCTATAAATTTTCCACTTAGAAAGGTAAACCTTTCATACATGAGGGAGACAAAAAAAAGGAAATGAATTCCTAAATTAAAGGGATCTTGGCCCTTGTCTTAAGAACATTTTATCATGATTTTCAAATACAAATCTCCTTTTGCTATGCATATCTTGACTAAGCGATAGGAAGACAAGAACATAAGTTGTCTTCTCCCAAAAAGCAACTAAGTGCATCTTAATTGTAATAAGGTAGACCCACGATTATGAGAGGTAGACGACTTGAAAATTTATTTAAGAAAAAACCGCTCTTATAACATTACAATTTTGTTCAAGTGAGGGAGAGGGAAAAATAGAAGCAAGGTAGAGTGAGGAAAGGAGAGAAAGAAAGGAGAAGAGAGGAAGGAAGAAGAAGGAGAAGTCTAAAGGATTAAGTACTCAAGGTAAGTTAGCTTAATCTCCACTTGAATCCATCTTTTCTCTTCATCTTTGGGGTTCAAAACTCACCCTTTTTCTCTTATTCAATCTGTTGGAAATGATAAGGGAAGGAAAGAATCTTGCCACTTCCTTCAAGAGTAAACAAGAAAAAGAATTCAGTAAGTGAGCTAAGAAGATCTTTAAGTAGGTTTAACAATATCTCTTTTTGAAGAAATTTTTTGAAATTTATAACATTTATATGAGATTTTGATGTTAGAACTTTGATAAAATTTACAATATTTGCTACCTTGATGATTGGCCATGGATGTTGATATATCATGTTACATGTTGATCTTGTTTGCAATGGATGTATTGAATACTTCAGTTGGTGTTGAAAGTTTTGCATAGGTATGGCTATGGATGGCAAAATTTTAGTGTTTTTATGCTGTAGTTATGTATATTTGAATTTGGTGAAAAATTGATAGAATATGATTAGATTGATAAAACGAGTATGGCCTTAAATAGTTAGAAGAAAACCATGAGAAATTTCTATTGGGTAATACCCTTAATAATACATGATTTAATTTCTATTTTCTGGAGAAGTAGATGATGGAATATGTTAAATTAAGTGTAAGGAATCTAATTAAAATGTTGAAATAATTAATCTTATGGTTAGATGTAAATTAGGAAGAAAATAGAAGAAGAAGTAATAAAAGGATGAACTAAAACCTTATGAAGGGCTTGGTTAGAAAACTGGATTTTGGAGTAACTAGGGAAGCATCTGTTTTTGAAATTTTAGGAAGAATCATCTAGGAATTAAAAAAAATAGTTAACATAAAAATATAGATATATGTCTAACAATTTTTTATCCACTGGAATAACCGAATTTAGAGTTCAAATGATCGAGATATGATCTGATTAGTAAGAAGTGGTCAGAAAATGGTTAACCTAGGAAGAATCTATTAGGTAAGCTTCTGTGTTTGAATTTTTGGAAAAAATATTAGGGAACTAAAAGAAAAGGTTAACAAAAAAAGTATAGATATATGTCTTATGGAATTTTAACCACTGCAATAATTGAATTTGGAGTTTATATGAGGGAGATATGGTCAGATTAGTAAGCAGAGGTCAGAACCTACCGAGGAAGAAATAATAGTGAATTTGAGGGAGTACTAACACCAAGATTTCTTAATACTTTTCTAAATTGTTCAACATAATATTTTAGATAATTCTCTTAACTTTCCATAGGCTTTATAATCACCTCAATTAGAGTTAAAATGAAGGAGTTATGTTCTGATTAGTGAGAAAATGTTTCAAAACACGGTCTTGCCGTGTTAAAAAAATATTTTAGAAATAAGAAGAATCTTATAAACAAAAATAAGAAATGACTAGTGTATGCCCTAACCATTGCCATTGCATGAACTCCTTATCATCTTAAGTGTGTGATTTGACATGGAAATATTTTATAAAGTGATATTTGAATATGATTATGTTCATAGCATGATTGTATTTTACTAATGATTTTTAGAAAATAATTTGCTTCGATAATAAATTATGGCATAGGGATATAATGGAAACATTTATTAAAATCATATTTCTGGCTGAGGTAGCTTGATATGAGAATAAGTTGATAGCCTTCGTATGATATTTTGAGAATATTTATTCATGCCATACATGTCATTACTACATGATTTTCATGTGCATTGATAATGTGCATTCTTGTGACTTAAGACATTTGCTATAGCTTATATAGATGAATATGACATGATGAGCAATATTGATGATGATTATGATTTATTGTTGAACCTACTGGGATTTAATTCTCACTATATTTCTATATCATGTTCAGAAAACTAGATATACAGATTTTCTCTATGGCTCTGGCTTTTAGTGCACGTTGGATCGAGTTACCCTATTTTGGGCAGATCCCAGTAATTAATAAGATGTTTGGGGTCGAGTTGGCTAAGATCCCAGGGAAGATGCAACCACTCGCACCTATATCTCTGAAATTGGTCAACATGGATGAATAAGATGAAGATATATATGTGTTTAACTTTTGTACAGACGTTTTGATTAATGATGTGTATGTAAACTCAGAACTGCATCAGTATTAACGATAAACCTTAAACCTTAATTATGCTTGGTTAAATTAATTTAGTGTTATTATGAGTTAAGTAGTTAGAAGTAAAGAAGTAATGACTTCATGGGACTTTATTAATATATACATCTATAAAAAATGGAGTTGTTATACATAGTCTAGATGGGTAAATCACCAGGGCCATAAACACAAAGTCTGCTAGTAAATCACCATCTATTCAGGCGTTGAACCTATATTTCTTATTTATAATAGGAGGCACTCTAGCTACTCCTTTTCATATTAATAAATCCTTGTGTGTTAAACATCACCTGTGGCTAACAACACGCCTACTAGCTAAAGTTACAAGATGCACTAAGGTTAGCATCTACTACTACTAGCAAATTGTGTTTTTGAAAATATTCCTCCCAAAATTTGTTTTTAGAAAATGTAATTCATAAGGAAAAATAGGAATCAAGGCATTGCCTATAATCCATTCTTTCCAAGAAAATGTTATTCAAATTTGAACATTAGTTTTTGAATATTTTCAATAGGCCACTTAATAAGCCTCATATCAGAAAACCCAAGTTCATATCAATAAATCCATAACTCAAAGTTCATTAAAAGCGTAGTATGATAAAATCAAAACATGATTTCATGAAACTCTATTTTCAAAAATTATTTGAAAACGTCAAGTTCTCAATAGAAAGAATTAAAGTAATACCATGCACAATCATATCCCAATTAGCGTTATATTCATACATCCTCCGAATAGCATTATGAGCATACATCTCCCAATTAGTATTAAGAATATACATCTCGCAAACAATATTTATCATGATCCATTTCCTATCAAAATTCTATACCTCAATGTACAATCAACTCCGAGGTCCTTAAACTGTAACAAATTTTATTATTATTATTATACAATATAGAGTTCACATACACGTCATTAATCAAAACGTACGTACAACATATCAAACATATAAATATCTACATCTTATTTATTCTGGTTGACCAATTCTGGAGATATAGGTGCGGGTGGTTGCACCTTCACCGGGATCTGAGCCAACTCGACCACAAACATTTTATTTGATTCTGGCATCTGCCCAACATAAAGTAACTCGATCCAACATGCACTAAAAGCCAGAGTGATAGCTGCATTTTGCTAACTGCATTTTATTATAGTTTCCATGCCTTACCAATGATTATTTACTAAATTTTCTGGTGTTTTAAGCACTTTTACCCTCTGATTTAATAAAAAAAAGGATGATTCTTCTAGATATAACATCAGCGGCCCATTGCTGCAGCATTTCACTGAGCATATGTGGCAATGATAGCAAAACCGCGGGTGATAGAGGGTGAGCTGCCCCCCTTTCCTGCAATACTCTGATTCTGTTTGATTTGATGCAGGTGGTAGAGCGGCGGAGCAGCAGCAGGCGACAGCAGCAGGGACAGCAGCAGGTGCACTACAAGCTGTTGGTACAGGACTACCTCCATTACTAAAAGTGGAAAGGATAAAGCTGCTCAACAAGGGCGCCTGCTGCAGAGCAGAGGAAATGGCAGACATCCAGGGCGCTTTACTGGGACCACAGAAGCTGCCTATATAAGGCCGAAAAATAGCCAATGGAAAGGACACGCTCTGCCGGGGAGAAAGAGGAAAGAACCGAGTGAAAAATAACACCAAGCCTAGAGTGCTGCTTACACCGGAAGGTGCAGCACGAGGGGGTAGAGTGTTAGTGTAGAAGGGAACCTTGTTTTTGTGTTATCTGTTATTGTTTTACTGCTTGCCAAAGGGAAGATTTGCATTTTTGTAATTTGGTTTTTACCTTGTAAAATGCACGCCAGTGTTTTTAGAATTTTGGTAACTAGTGCACCCATGAGGCTCGGCTAAGTTTCCAGCTGGGGTTGCACAAGGGTTGTAATGGACTGAAGCACATTTTAACGTTAATACATTTTGCTGCAGTTTTGTTTACATTCAACTGTAGTTCCTCTAGCTTTTGTTTCCTTAATAACGGAAGTTTGGAGGAAGAAAACCAAGGCCACCATTCACCTGGGAGGGTAATGGAGGCTGGAAAAAGAGGCTGACTGTAGGGGGCTACCTTATGTAGGGATATACAGGTACCCCATTAGTCCATAACGAAATGCATGCACAACTAAGAGGTGAGGGCCAAAGCAGGAATGCGCGTCTGAACCTTGGAGTTGTAAGGAATGGTAGTCTAGGAAGACTCCTTTCAGGACTGAGTTAGCACCAGGGACTTTTGCTGCAGCAAAGTCTAGATCATCTCTGAAAGCTGAAGTCCATGGCAACCCCGAGCACCCCAGTTATCCCCATATATTTTCTTTCTAATTCCTTAATACTTTTCACCTTAGTCACAGTAAAAATCGGTTAAACCGTGCATATTCCAAATTTGTAAAAAAAAAAAACTTGACATTGCTACAGCATTCATACAGCAAAGGTATCTAGAAAGTTTCAGTTCACTCCTCGTGGGACGATACTCACTCATCACTTTATTACTTGGTCACGATACGTGCACTTGCGTACTGACATTGTATTCATCTCTGTATGAATTACACACAAATGTTCACCAAGTTTTTGGCGCCGTTGCCGGGGAGTGTCAACTTTGAAAATTGTTTTTAGGCACCCCACTGTGTAAAGGATTGTTTTGCTTTTACTCTAGTGTCCTGATTGAGCAGGTAACACAGTGCATGAGCAGGGCTGACAGAGAACTTCTGCCCCTTGATCCAAAAATAGAAAGAACACTTCTGAGAAGAAGAAGAGGATAGCTAACACACCAGCAGCAGGCGGAGATGGCAAATCAAAATGGAGCAGACAACATGGACGATAGAGATAGGGTCTTAAATGCTTATGTTCAACCAAATCTGAATGGGTTGAACCCGAGCATTGTGAGACCAGAGATTGAGGCTCTACATTTTGAACTCAAACCAGTAATGTTCTAGATGCTGCAAACTGCTGGGCAATTTAGTGGCATGCCCACTGAGGACCCCCACCTGCATTTAAGAGTATTCATGGAAGTCACAGATGCTTTTAAAATGAATGGTGTAACAGAAGAAGTGCTCAGGCTTAAGCTGTTTCCTTATTCATTAAGAGACCGAGCAAGAGCCTGGTTGAACTCACTGCCACCTAACTCTATCGCTAACTGGAGTGACTTGGCAGAAAAATTTCTGCTGAAATACCTCCCGCCTACCAAAAATGCCAGATTGAGAAATGACATCACCTCTTTCCAGCAATTAGAAGGTGAATCTTTGTATGAGACTTGGGAGAGGTATAAAGAGCTATTACGGAGATGCCCACATCATGGAATTCCTTACTGCATTCAGATGGAGACCTTTTATAATGGTCTCAATGCCCAAACTCGGACCATAGTAGATGCAGCGACCAATGGGGCACTCTTGTCCAAAACATATAATGAAGCATATGAGTTGCTCGAAAGAATGGCCAGTAACAACTACCAATGGCCAATGGACAGGGTTTCAAATGGAAAGAAAGCAGCAGGCATGCACGAAGTGAGCAAAGTGACTTCTCTCACAGCCCAGCTAGCATCTCTAGTTAATGTCTTGAAGAGCCAGCAAGTTACCCGTCCTCAAGCAGCCAATGCAGTCCAGGAAACTGGACCATCTTGTGTACTATGCAATAGATCTCATTTATTTGAAGCGTGCCCTTCAAACCCTGAATCAGTGTGTTTTGTGGGCAATATGAATTGCAATAACAACCCTTACTCCAACACATATAACCCAGGATGGAGGCAACACCCCAATTTCTCCTGGAGCAATTATGGTGCAGGACAAGGGAACAACTCTGCCCCACAAAGACCACAGGGTCCACCAGGCTTCCAGCAGCAAAGACAACAGCCTCAGGAAGCCCACACTTCACTAGAATCCCTATTGAAGGAGTATATGGCAAAGAATGATGCTCTAATCCAGAGTCAAGCAGCCTCACTGAGGAATTTGGAGACTCAAGTGGGACAGCTTGCCAATGAACTGAAAAGCAGACCCCCACAGACACTTCCTAGTAATTCTGAAGTCCCTAGGAGAGAAGGAAAAGAGCATTGCAAAGCGATAGCTCTGAGGAGTGGAAAGATGTTGGAAACACCAAAAGTAAGAGAGCAAGACCAGACAGACTCCACTGTACCCCTGGAGAACAAAAACGGTAAGAAAAAGCAAAAGGAGGAGATAAGCAAGGACGAAAACATCTATGGAGAGAATGCTGCAGCTATGCCACAGCAAAAGTCGTCAACTTTGCTGCAGTAGGACATGCAGCAACCTAAGCTACCTCCCCCTTTCCCTCAAAGATTTCAGAAGCAGCAGAATGACCAGCAATTTAGAAGGTTCTTGGATGTCCTGAAACAGCTACACATCAACATTCCTCTGGTGGAAGCACTGGACCAGATGCCCAATTGTGTGAAGTTCATGAAGGACATTCTGACAAAAAAAAGGAGGTTTGGCGAGTTTGAGACCGTAGCTCTCACAAGAGAATGTAGTGCTGTGCTGCAAAATAAGTTGCCACCCAAACTTAAAGATCCAGGCAGTTTCACCATACCGTGTTCAATTGGAAACAAATATTTTGGCAAGGCACTTTGTGATTTGGGAGCAAGCATCAACCTTATGCCAATGGCCATCTTTAAAAAGCTAGGAATTGGAGAAGCTCGGCCTACCACAGTTACACTGCAATTGGCAGACAGATCCATTGCCCACCCAGAGGGAAAAATAGAGGATGTCCTGGTTAAGGTGGACAAGTTCATTTTCCCAGTAGATTTCATAATTCTGGATTATGAAGCTGATGCAGAAGTACCCATTATATTAGGCAGACCATTCCTAGCAACTGGCCGGACACTCATTGATGTCCAGAAGGGTGAATTAACTATGAGAGTACATGATGAGCAGGTTACATTCAATGTGCTCCAAACCATGAGGTTTGCCAGTGAAGAAGAGGAATGTGCTGTGGTATCAATGATAGACACGTTAGCATCAGCACAACTGGAAAGATGCTGTAAGGAGCCATCACCAACAGCGTGGATAGACCACTCAGAGTCCGAAGGAGAAGATGAGAAGGAATGGGCCTGGATTGATGTCAGACAAGGCTTCAGGAAGAAGGAGCCGTTATTCGAAACCACGCCAGATTCAAGACTGCTGAAAGCATCAATGGAAGAACCACCAGCTCTAGAGATGAAGCCTCTGCCAGCTCACCTTAAGTATGCATATCTAGGAGAAACAACCACTCTTCCTGTGGTTATCTCAGCACTTCTAACAGAGGAATAAGAGGAGAAATTAGTCCTGACACTAAAGAAATTCAGAAAGGCCATTGGTTGGACATTTACTGACATTAAGGGAATCAGTCCCTCATTCTGCATGCATAAGATCCTTTTGGAAAGCAATGAAAAAGGGTCCATTGAACCCCAGCGAAGGCTTAACCCAATCATGAAGGAAGTGGTAAAAAAGGAGATCATCAAATGAATGGATGCTGAAATTATTTACCCCATATCAGATAGCTCTTGGGTGAGTCCAGTCCAGTGTGTTCCCAAGAAAGGAGGCATAACTGTGGTGGAAACTGATAACAATGAGCTCATTCCCACTAAGGTGGTAACCGGCTGGAGGATTTGCATGGACTATAGAAAGCTGAACAAGAGCACTAGGAAGGATCACTTCCCTCTGCCATTCATTGATCAAATGCTAGATAGACTTACTGGGCGGGAATATTATTGCTTCCTGGATGGGTACTCAGGGTATAACCAGATTGCCATAGCACCAGAAGACCAACATAAGACCACATTCACATGCCCTTATGGTACCTTTGCATTTCGAAGGATGCCGTTTGGGCTGTGCAATTCTCCAGCAACATTCCAGCGATGCATGATGGCAATATTCACATAAATGGCTGAACAGTTTGTGGGAATCTTTATGGATGATTTCTCAGTTTTTGGAGACTCCTTCGACCTATGCTTGGGAAACCTTGCTAAAGTCTTGCAAAGGTGTGAGGAGACAAACTTGGTGCTAAACTGGGAAAAGTGCCAGTTTATGGTAAAGGAGGGAATTGTGCTGGGCCATAAGGTATCGCAAAGAGGACTTGAGGTGGACAAGGCCAAGGTAGAAGTTATTGAGAAATTGCCTCCCCCAACCTTGGTCAAAGGCATTCGGAGATTCTTGGGACATGCAGGATTTTATAGGAGGTTCATCAAGGACTTTTCTAAGGTTGCCAAACCACTATGCAGCTTGCTAAAGAAGGATATAACCTTTTGTTTTGATGAAAGCTGCATGACGGCATTCTGCGATCTCAAGCAGAAATTGAGCACAGCCCCGATCATCGTGGCACCAGACTGGACCTCCCCATTTGAGCTGATGTGTGATGCTAGTCAAACAGCACTGGGAGCTGTCCTCGGACAGAGTAAAAATAAGTTGTTTCACTCTATTTACTATGCTAGCAAAAATGCTGCAAGGTGCCCAACTGAACTACACTGTGACAGAGAAGGAATTGCTTGCTGTAGTGTTTTCCTTTGAGAAATTTAGAGCATATCTGGTAGGAGCAAAGGTGATAGTGCACACAGACCACTCTGCCATCAAACACTTGGTTAGAAAGAAGGATTCTAAACCAAGGCTCATTCGGTGGGTGCTTTTGCTTCAAGAGTTTGATCTAGAGATCAGAGACAGGAAGGGGACTGAAAACCAAGTGGCAGACCATCTCTCCAGGTTGGAGGAGCACAGCTCTGGAGCAGAGGCTATCAATGAAAGATTCCCAGATGAGCAACTCTATCTCATGTCCCAAGTTGATGTGCCATGGTATGCTGACCATGTGAATTACCTCGTGAGTGGAATGCTCCCACCAGACCTGACATGACAGCAGAAGAAAATTTTTTTGCATGAAGTCAACTCCTACTACTGGGATGAACCCTATCTTTACAAGCAATGTGCTGACCAGATGATAAGGAGGTGCATACCTAGTGAAGAAACGGAGCAAATCTTGCAGCAATGCCACGCTTCTCCTTATGGAGGTCATTTTGGAGGAATTAGGACAACAAACAAGGTGCTGCAGGCGGGTTTCTATTGGCCCTCCTTATTCAAGGACTCCCACGCGTATGCAAGGCAATGTGACCGGTGCCAGAGAATAGGAAATATATCTCGCAGGCATGAAATGCCACTGAACAACATCCTAGAGGTGGAATTATTTGATGTCTGGGGCATAGATTTCATGGGGCCATTCCCCTCAAGTTTTGGCAACCAATACATCCTTGTAGCTGTAGACTATGTCTCAAAGTGGGTGGAAGCCAGTGCATCTCAGACCAATGAAGCCAGGGTCGTGACCAGATTCCTGAAGAGGAATATCTTTACAAGATTTGGAACCCCCAGAGCCATCATCAGCGATGGAGCAACCCATTTCTGCAATAGGAAGTTCAAGGCACTACTAGCCAAATACGGAGTAAGACACAAGGTTGCAACCCCCTATCATCCACAAACAAGTGGGCAGGCTGAAGTCTCTAACAGAGAGATCAAGAGAATTTTGGAAAAAACAGTAAGTCCAACAAGGAAGGATTGGTCCTCAAGGTTGGATGATGCACTTTGGGCATATAGAACAGCTTATAAGACCCCCCCTGGGCATGTCACCTTACAGGTTGGTATTCGGAAAGGCTTGTCATCTCCCAGTAGAGCTGGAACATCGAGCATATTGGGCAGTGAAGAAGTTAAACTGGAACCTGGATGCTGCAGGGGAAAAACGGCTGCTGCAGCTAAATGAATTGGATGAATTTCGGGGACAAGCCTATGAGAATGCCAAACTATACAAGGAGAAAGCAAAGCAATGGCATGACATGAAGATACAACCCAGAAACTTCGAAGTGGGACAGAAAGTACTACTGTACAACTCCAGGCTAACCTTGTTTCCTGGGAAGTTGAAATCTCAATGGTCTGGACCCTTTCGTATAAGCAAGGTCTTCCCATTTGGGACAATTGAATTGGAAGAAGAGAAGGAAGGAAGGACATTCAGGGTTAATGGGCAAAGAGTCAAGCATTATTTGGGGGGTGACGTGGAGAGACAGCACACTTCCATTCAGTTGCAAGAGGATTGAACAAAAGGGAAGTCAGGCTGAAGACTCTAAACCAAGCGCTCATGGGAGACAACCCATATTTAAATTTGTTATTATTTAAGTTAATAGTTTTAAGATAAGCTTAAATCAAGAACCTAATAGCTTTTGTGGTGAATACGCAGGTTAGGAAGCAAGAAGTCACTGAACCAGTTTTTGTTTTGCTGCAGCAACATAACACTAAAGGCAGTCCCTGTTTGCTATAGCAGAACTGGTAATAAGCACTCTATGCTGCAGCAGGAATTTTTTGGGCACTCAGTTTGCTCGCGCATTGCTGCAGTATTGCTGTAGCAACACAGTCAGCTTCAAGCCAAGGGTTCCCCTCTGCCATGCTGTGGCAGTGTTAAAAAAAAATAGTGGGCGGGAAAACTGGCAAAAGGCCATAAGACACCTTCGGTCTTTAAACCTCTGCAACTTCCAACCCATTTCTTCCGAAAGTTAACGCATCCACACTATCACCTCTGCAACTTCCCCCTCATCTCCTCTCTCCCGAGTCCCAAGCCCTGCGACCCTCTCACCTCCTTCATCGCAGAAAACCCCAACCTTCAACCCTTCGAACCAAGCATGCCGAGAATCAAGACAGTGGCAAGGAAGGCCAGCAAGATGAAGAAATTCATTTCCGAGGAAAACAAGAAGAGGCATGACGACGAAATCGTGCACAGAAACTTCTGTGCCGAGAAGGGGTTTACATTCACCCCCACTGGTGATTTGGGAGTGCCAATGTACGTTGGCACGGTGGTAAAACAGAGGAATTGGGAAAATTTCGCAAGCCATCCACCAACGGCCCTCATTCCACTAGTTCGGGAGTTCTATGCGAACTTCTCCCCAGAAACAGACAAATGGGTGAAAGTTCGGGAAACGAAGGTCCGTTTTGACCAAGCTGCTATCAACAAGGCCTACAACTTGCCCGACGAGGAGGACAACTATAAGGGCTATCTGCAAAGTCTACGGGATGAAGACTGGGAAGCAATGCTCACCCGGATGTGCCTTCCTGGCACCACCTGGGACAAATCCCCCCAGGGCTCCACCACTGTACATCGCATCTCCCTGGTGCTGGCAGCGAAGGTCTGGTACCATTTTCTCAAGACCCGTCTCCTACCTTCCACCCATGGGCAGACTGTGAGCAGAGAAAGAGTAGCAATGGTGGATGCGCTCATACTCGGCCGGCCACTCAACGTTGGCCGCATTTTAAGTGACCAAATCCGAGCCTGTGCCGACCGAAAGAAGGGAAGCCTCCTCTTTCCTTCCTTCATCACCACCCTGTGCAAAAATATGGAGTCCCAGTCTCCATGGACGAAGAGGTCTTAAAGGACACCACTCCCATCACCCCCACCACCATTTCTCACATTGTTCTCGAGAAAGCAGCCCAGCACCCACCAACTGCCTCTCGGGATCCCCCACCAACTACTGGTCCATCTGCTTCCTCCTTTGCCACTACGCCAGCTGACAAGGTCATTCAGCATCTGCTGTAGCAACAATCCACACTCCTCAGACAGCAAGCATAGTTGTTGCAGCACCAGCAAACATTCTGGCAGTATGCACAGAAAAGGGACTTTGCCTTTCACACCACTCTGGAGCAAAATTTCAAGCAATTTTTCCCATTCCCAGAATTCCCAACTGCCCTGCTCCATGCCACCTTTGAGGAATCAACTGCAGCACTAGAAACACAGGCAGAGCACCCTAAGGCCTCTGAAGGATCCTCCTCTAGCAAGGAGCCCTATCCTGAGCCCCACCAGACACCAGAGCAAACTGTGTCCTCTGATGACGATGAGCTCATTGCCAAAAGGGCAGCAGTACTGCGCAAAGGAAAGGCCCCACAACAATCAACACAGAGGAGGAGTGGACTCAGAAGCTCCTCGAAATCTTCTGGAGGTCAATGACTCTAGGGTGCTGCAGCATACCTGCTGGCACCCTCAGGAAAGTCCCCTCAACCCTTTGTCCTTCTCTGCTGTATTTGGAATTCCTTTGTTTCTGTTTCTGTTTGTGGGCATATGTTGTTTTCTGACTATTGCATCAGCAGTGAGGACACTGCTCAACTTAAGTTTGGGGGGACAAAGTTGCTGGAGCATATCACTTTTGTGTTTGGATTCATTGCTGCAGCATCACTTGTGTCCTTTGTTTTTTGATTCATTGCTGTAGCATTGCTGTAGTACTGCTGGAGCATTTTGCATGATTAGTTCTGTTGTTTATCTAGGTATTTGTTTATATTACTGTCCACTTGTGTCTTTATCCACCCGTGTTGAATGAGTCTGTCCTAGTAATCACTGAGTTTGATTTAGTTTTGTTTAAAAAAAAATAGAGAGAAAAGAGGGTGAAATATAGCTGCATATCCTGCTGAAAGTTTTGGGATACTCCATGAGGAGGATTGGGTATTCTGTTAAAATCAGAATAGGGAACCTACAGTCTCACCCCATCACATAGCACCTTCCTCTTATAAGCACTGGATCATGGGCAGCTTGCCCAGAAGAGAATTTGGTGAACTTTCAGAAAGAGGCCCTTAGTCTTAGAGCTAGTGTTGAGAGCTTCCTGTAAAATTATAAAAGAGGCAGAATCATAGGGGCATAAAGGCTTAAGTTTGGGGGCGGGGAGTAGAAAATAAAGAAAAATATGGACACTCAAATGCTCTGAAATTCCTTAGTAACCAGGGGTATGCATGAGTCCCATGTGTGCCTTTGTGTAAAACAGGGATATAGAGTGGACACTCCAATGCTCTAAAATTCCTTAGTAACCAGGGGTATGCATGAGCCCCATGTGTGCCTTTGCGTAAAACAGGGATGTAGAGTATGAGTGGGGAGTAGTTGAAAGGTGATAAGGCTGAGTAACCGGGTGCCAGCATTGATCATGTTGGCATTCGCGTCAAAAGGCTGTAATGACCTCTGCTATAATAAGATCCATACCAAAAACAACAGTAAAGGAAGGAAAAGTCAGTAAGCTGCCCCATTTTTGCCCATATTTGCTGCCCTCACTATGATGAATGCCAGCTTGACCTAGGAAAGGAAGCTCAAAATATTAGCATAAAAGTCTTAAGAACTCTGGCTGTTTTTGACCCAAGTAACTCCTAGACAAATTGTCCATATCACACACACACAAATTCAAAGAAGGTGTTTGCTGTGATTGGGAGAAAGATTTATGGTATCCCTTGTATGAGGGCAATCTTGAGAGTTGAGAGCTTTCAGCAAAGCCAGGGAGTCTGACATGTGAAAAAGCCTGAAACTGCCAGGTGTTTCGTTTGTAGTGGGCAATGTAGGATGCTTGGGGACAAGCAATCCTTTAAGTTTGGGGGGATTTGATAGCTGCATTTTGCTAACTGCATTTTACTATAGTTTCCATGCCTTACCAATGATTATTTACTGAATTTTCTGGTGTTTTAAGCACTTTTGCCCTCTGATTTAATAAAAAAAAGGATGATTCTTCTAGATATAACATCAGCGGCCCATTGCTGCAGCATTTCACTGAGCATATGTGGCAATGATAGCAGAATCGCGGGTGATAGAGGGTGAGCTGCCCCCCTTTCCTGCAATACTCTGATTCTGTTTGATTTGATGCAGGTGGTAGAGCGGCGCAGCAGTAGCAGGCGACAGCAGCAGGGACAGCAGTAGGTGCACTGCAAGCTGTTGGTACAGGACTACCTCCACTACTGAAAGTGGAGAGGATAAAGCTTCTCAACAAGGGCGCCTGCTGCAGAGCAGAGGAAATGGCAGACATCCAGGGCGCTTTACTGGGACCACAGAAGCTGCCTATATAAGGCCGAAAAATAGCCAAGGGAAAGGACACGCTCTGCCGGGGAGAAAGAGGAAAGAACCGAGTGAAAAATAACACCAAGCCTAGAGTGCTGCTTACACCGGAAGGTACAGCACGAGGGGGTAGAGTGTTGGTGTAGAAGGGAACCTTGTTTTTGTGTTATATGTTATTGTTTTACTGCTTGCCAAAGGGAAGATTTGCATTTTTGTAATTTGGTTTTTACCTTGTAAAATGCACGCTAGTGTTTCTGGAATTTTGGTAACTAGTGCACCCATGAGGCTCGGCTAAGTTTCCAGCTGGGGTTGCACAAGGGTTTTGAAGCACATTTTAACGTTAATACATTTTGCTGCAGTTTTGTTTACATTCAGCTGTAGTTCTTCTAGCTTTTCTTTCCTTAATAACGGAAGTTTGGAGGAAGAAAACCAAGGACACCATTCACCTGGGAGGGTAATGGAGGCTGGAAAAAGAGGCTGACTGTAGGGGGCTACCTTATGTAGGGATATACAGGTACCCCATTAGTCCATAACGAAATGCATGCACAACTAAGAGGTAAGGGCCAAAGCAGGAATGCGCATCTGAACCTTGGAGTTGTAAGGAATGGTAGTCTGGGAAGACTCCTTTCAGGACTGAGTTAGCACCAGGGACTTTTGCTGCAGCAAAGTCTAGAGCATCTCTGAAAGCTAAAGTACAACATATCAAACATATAAATATCTACATCTTATTTATTTGGGTTGACCAATTCTGGAGATACAGGTGCGGGTGGTTGCACCTTCACCGGGATCTGAGCCAACTCGACCACAAACATTTTATTTGATTCTGGCATCTGCCCAACATAAAGTAACTCGATCCAACGTGCACTAAAAGCCAGAGCCATAGAAAAATCTGCATAACTAATTTTTTGAACATGATATGGAAATATAGTGAGAATTAAATTCCAGTAAGTTCAACAATAAATCATCATCAATATAGCTTATCACGTCATGTTCATCTATATAAACTACAACAACTATCTTTGGTCACTTGAATGCACAATATCTATGCACATGAGAATCGTACAATAATGACATGTATGGCAGGATTAACTTTTTTCAGAATATCATATGATGACTATCAATTTATTTTCATATCAAGCTACCCCCGTCAAGGTGAATATTTTCTACTCTTCGGTACGGGCTTTTCTCACTCCGTCCGACATGGCACACTTTCTCTTTCTTTTCTCACTAGCATAATCATAACTGTTGGTAGTGTAACAAGTTGTTTTTATTATTATTATACAATATAGAGTTTACATACATGTTATTAATCAAAACATACGTACAACATATTAAACACATAAAAATCTACATCTTATTTATTCTGGTTGACTAATTCAGGAGATACAGGTGCGGATGGTTGCACCTTCACCGGGATCTAAGCCAACTCGACCACAAACATTTTATTTGCTTCTGGGATCTGCCCAACATAAAGTACTCGATCCAACGTGCACTAAAAGCCAAAGCCATAGAAAGATCTACGTAACTAATTTTTTGAACATGATATGGAAATATAGTGAGAATTAAATTCCAGTAACTTCAACAATAAATCATCATCAATATAGCTTATCACGTCATGTTCAGCTATATAAACTACAGCAAATATCTTTGGTCACATGAATGAACTATATCTATGCACATGAGAATCATACAGTAATGACATGTATGACATGATTGATTATTTTCATAATATCATATGATGACTATCAATTTATTCTCATATCAAGCTACCCCGGTCAGGGTGAGTATTATCTACTCTCCAGTACGGGTTTTTCTCGCTCCGTCCGACATGGCCCACTTTCTATTTCTTTTTGTCATTAACATGATCATAACCGTTGGTAGGGCATCCCCTACTGGTGCACCACATAGATTGCCATGTGACCGTGCTCATTTCTTTTCTTTTCACAATGATAGCCAAAAATATGCTTTCAATAACAAGTATGTTCAACAAAATATAACTATTACCAAAAATCATTGGTAATCATGCCATGAACATAACCATTTCAAATATCACTTTATAAAATATTTCCATGTCAAAATTTCACACTTAAGATGGTAAGAAGTACATACAATGACAATGGCTATGTCATATACTAGTCATTTATTATTTTCATTTATAAGATTCTTTTTTTTAAATATTAATTTTATTTCTTTATTTTCTTGATGCAGGTTTTCATCCTATCTAACCTTCTCTTACTAATCAGAGCATAACTCCCTCAATTTAACTCTGATTTAGAATCAATTTAAAGCAAAACCAATTATCTAAAACTTTTATGTTGAATAGTTGAACGAAATATTAAGAAATCATGGTGATATTACTCCCTCAAACAACATGTTATTTCTTCTCGGGTAGGTTCTGACCTCTACCTACTAATATGTCCATATCTCTCTCATAATAATTCCAAATTAAGTGATTTCAGTGGGTAAAACTCCATGACACATATAGCTATAATTCTTATGTTAACCATTTATTTTAATTCCCTACAGAATGTTCCCAAAAATTAAAACACAGAAGTTATCCTAACATATTCTTCCCTGATTATTTTTATTTATTTTTTTCTCTTGGGTTTGGGCTCATTCTTGCCCATTTTCTTTACTTTGGTTAAAATTTTACCTTTCATAATGGACTTGGTCACATTTTCATGATTTTTGGGCTACCGGTCCAATTCCTATATCCTAGTCCAAGTTTATGTTTTATTTCTTCATTGGGCTATCCTATTGGCTTGCTAAAAATTCATGTGAAGTAGAAAAACTCTATATGAAGTGTCCATAGGTGAAAGCCAAATTTATGTGTGGAGATACTAAACTTAGTAACTTTTACTCTTAAATTAAAAAAAATTACCCTAATCCAATCTTCTTGAACTTTTAAGACCTTTACTCACTTCACAAAAATTTATCTTCCTTGCCTAAGAATTTCACATTTCTTTAGCATGCTTCTTTCTAATATTTCCTATTAGGTTTTCTTTCTTTACCTATTCCATTAATATTAGAACATTTCTATGCATGCACGTAAGGTGAAGAATTTCTAAGGATTATATTTCTTTAGATATCTAAAAATTGTCTAATAAATTTTAATTCCTTAATTAAATATTTATGTACCTTTATCAATAAAAGAAATGAAATTAGGGATGTTACTTTGAACACTCTTGTACTTTTATTAATACATGAAACAAAATTAGGAATGTTACAGGTAGGACGTCCCCTACTGGTGCACCACATGGATTGCTATGTGACCGTGCTCATTTCTTTTCATTTCACAATAATAGCCAAAAATATGCTTTCAATAATAAGTATGTTCATCAAAATATAATTATTACCAAAAATCATTGCTAATCATGCCATGAACATAACCATTTCAAATATCACTTTATAAAATATTTCCATGTCAAACTTTCACATTTAAGATGGTAAGAAGTTCATACAATGGCAATGGTTATAGCATATACTAGTCATTTTTTATTTTCATTTATAAGATTCTACTTCTTTTTTAAATATTAATTTTATTTCTTTATTTTCTTGATGCAAGTTTTCATCCTATCTGACCTTCTCTTACTAATCAGAGCATAACTCCCTCAATTTAACTCTGATGTAGGTGATCGTGGTGTCAATTTAAAGATAAAACAATTATCTAAAACTATTATGTTGAATAGTTTAGCGAAATATAAAGAAATCAAGGTGATATTACTTCCTCAAAGTACACATTATTTCTTCTTGGGTAGGTTCTGACCTCTACCTAGTAATCTGTCTATATCTCCCTCATAAAAATTCTAAATTAAGTGATTCCAGTAGCTAAACATCCGTGACACATATAGCAATAATTTTCATTTTAATAATTTATTTTAATTCCCTACATAATGTTCTCAGAAATTAAAATACAGAAGCTATCCTAAAATATTCTTCCCTGATTAACCAATTTTTGACCACTGCATACTAATCGAACCATATCTGCCTCATACGGACTCCAAATTGAGTGATTGTAGTGGCTAAAAACTCTGTAACACATATATCTATAATTCTTATGTTAACCATTTATTTTAATTCCCTATATAATGTTCCTAGAAATTAAAGCACAGAAGCTATCCTAACATATTCCTCCCTGATTAACCATTTTTTGACCACTACTTACTAATCAGATCATATCTTCCTCATATGGACTCCAAATTGAGTGATTTCAGTGGCTAAAAATCTGTGCGACATAGATCTAAATTTTTTGTGTTAACGATTTGTTTTAATTCCTTACTAATGCTTCCCAGAATTTTAAAAATAGAAGTTTAAAATTTTGCCACCTATAGCCATACCTATGCAGAACTATCTACACCAGCCTATGTATTCAAACATACATAATATGTAACATGATATAGCAACATCCATGACCAATCATCAAAGTTCTAAGATCAAAATCTCATATAAATATTACAAGTTTCAAATCTTTTCTTCAAAAGGAAATATTGTTAAACTTACCTTTAGCATTTAGTCTTCTAGACTTCTTCCTCTTTCTTCCTTTCTTCCTCTCATTTCCTCACTCTACCTTGCTTCTATTTTTCCTTTCCCTCACTTGGTTAAAAATTCTAATGTTATAAGGGTTGGTTTTGCTTATATAGACTATCAAATAATTCACCTTTCATAATCATGGGTCTACCTTATCACAATTAGGATGCACTTGGTTGAATTTTTGGAAAACAAACAACTTATGTTCTTGTCTTCCTCTTCCTTAGTGAAGATATGCATAGGAAAATGAGATTTGTATTTTGAAAATTATGATAATATGTTCTTAGGATAAGGGACAAGGTCCCTTTGATTTAGGGATTCATTTCTTTTTCTTTTGTCTTAATAAATTATGATAGGTTTGCCTTTTTAGGTGGCAAATTTTCAACCCTTGAATCTCCCTTGCTTAGCTAAAATTATTTGTGTAGGATAAGGATGTTTTGTCATAATTCTATGTATTATTACCCACTTACTAAAATTATGAGTGTAAGATATAGTTGTTTTGTCCTAATGCCATGTATTATCATACCACTTGCTAAAATTATGAATGTAGTATATCACACCATTTGCTAAATTTTTGTCTTAATGCCATATCACTTAATCTTGATTACACCATTATTTCATCACTTTATTTCATTTTATTTTTATTTTTTCTCTTGGGTTTGGGCTCATTCTTGCCCATTTTCTCTACTTTGGTTAAAATTCTACTTTTTATAATGGGCTTAGTCACATTTTCATGATTTTTGGGCTACCGGTCTAATTTCTATATCCTAGTCTAAGTCTATGTTTTATTTCTTCCTTGGGCTATCCTATTGGCTTTCTAAAAATTCATGTGAAGTAGACAAACTCTATATGAAGTGTCCATAGGTGAAAGCCCAATTTATGGGTGGAGATACTAAATTTAGTAACTTTAACTCTTAAATTAGGAAAAATTACCCTAATCCAATCTTCTTGAAATTTTAATACCTTTACTTACTTCACAAAAATTTATCTTCCTTACCCAAGAATTTCACCTTTCTTTAGTATATTTATTTCTAATTTTTCTTCTTAGGTTTTCTCTCTTTACCTGTTCCATTAATGTTAGAACATTTCTATGCATACACGTAAGGTGAAGAATTTCTAAGGATTATATTTCCTTAGATATCTAAAAATTGTTTAATAAAATTTATTTCCTTAATTAAATATTTATGTACCTTTATCAATAAAAGAAACGAAATTAGGAATGTTACTTTGAATACATGAAACGAAATTAGGGATGTTACATTTCTCTCCCCCTAAAAGAAATTTTGTCCTCAAAATTTTAGAAATTAGCTAAGAATAATTTTAGATATTTCTTCCTCATGACTTCTTCTAGCTCTCAAGTTGCTTCTTCGGGAGTCAAACCTTCCCATAACACCTTTACCAGGGGAATAGTTTTGTTCCGCAATTGCTTCACGTCAGTGTCCAATATAGATGCTGGTACTAGCTGGTATGTCATGTTCTCCTTTATTTAGATTGGTTCATCTCGTATCACATGTGTGGAGTCTGGAAGATACTTCCGGAGCAGTGATACATGGAAAACATTATGTAAGTTGGACAAATTAGGTGGAAGAGCAACTTGATATGCTGGCATCCCTACTTTCTTCAGAATTTGGTAAGGTCCCAAAAATCGTGGATTTAGCTTTTTGGTCTTGAGAGACATACCAACTCCAGTGGTTGGGAAAAGTTTTAGAAATACATGGTCCCCTTCCTCAAACTCCAGAGATCTATGTCTCTTATCATAGTAACTCTTTTGCCGACTCTGAGCTGTAAGCATTTTGTCTCGTATAATCTTGATTTTTTCAGTGGTTTGTTGAACTAGATCAGGACCCAACAAGTTCTTTTCTCCTACCTCAAACCAACATATTGGAGATCGACACTTTCTACCGTATAAAGCTTCATAGGAGGCCATCTTAATACTAGAGTGATAGCTATTATTATAAGAAAACTCCACTAAAGGTAGGTATTTATCCCATCCTTTACCTTACTCTATCACATAGGCCCTCAACATATGTTGTAGGGTTTGAATGGTTCATTCTGTTTGCCCATCAGTTTGAGGATGGTAGGCAGTACTGAACCGCAACTGGGTTCCAAAAGCTTCCTGCAACGCCTTCCAAAACCTTGACGTAAACCTCGGATCTCTATCTGAAACAATATTTAAGGGAATCCCATGTAGTCTAACTATTTCCTGGATGTACAACTGGGCTAATTTGTCAGTGAATAGTTAATCTTTATGGGCAAAAAGTGAGTAGATTTGGTTAATCTGTCAACTATTACCTAAATAGAGTCATGTCCAACTGAAGTCTTAGGTAAGCCCATGACAAAGTCCATTGAAATACTATCCCATTTCCATTTAGGGCTCTTAAGAGGTTGTAGAAATCTCGTTGGCTTTTAATGCTCTACCTTTAACTTCTGACAAATTAGACATTTCGCCACAAACTCAACATTGTCCTTTTTCATCCCTGGCCACCAATCCATCCTCTTTAAGTCCTGGTACATTTTAGTGAATCCAGGATGGACTGAATATTTACTCTGATGCGCTTCCTATAGGATCTTAGTCTTTAACTCTCGGTCTTGAGGAACATAGACCCTTCCTTGGTACATGAATACTCCATCTTCCGAAATAGAAAAATCATCCTGATTATTATGATCCCATAAGTATTGGTCGTGGCCTTGAGCCTCTTTAATCTGGGCTCTAAGGTCACACTCTATACTTAAGCCATAGATGATTAGCTTCTTTGGAGTAAGAGTAGTGGCTAGCTTCAAATTTTGAAACTCCTCTAACATCTGCATCTCATACACCATCATCTGACCCATGTGCAGAGATTTTCGACTTAAGGCATCTACTACAATATTTGCCTTTTTTGAATGATAATTTATCTCAAACTTATAGTCATTGAGGAATTCTACCCATCTTCATTGCCTCATATTTAACTCCTTCTGATCAAAGAGGTATTTAAGACTCTAATGATCACAATATACTTTAAAGGTTGCCTCGTACAAATAGTGTCGCCAAATCTTTAAGGAAAACACCACTGCTGGTAATTCAAGATCATTGGTTGGATAGTTTCCTTCGTGGGGTCTCAGTTGCCTAGAGGCGTAAGCAACTACTCTCTTATCTTGCATCAGCACACACCCTAACCCTTTCTTTGAAGCGTCACTATACACTTTAAAATATCCTGTAGGGTTTGGAATAATTAAAATAGGAGGAGTGGTCAGTTTTGTCTTAAGTTCTTGGAAACTAGCTTCACATTGATCAGTCTATTTGAAAAGACTTCTCTTTCTGGTCAATTTAGTCAATGGCAAGGCTATACGAGAGAAGTTTTGTATAAACCTCCTGTAGTATCCTGCCAAACCCAGGAAACTTTTGACTTCCGTAACCGTCTTTGGTCTCTCCCATTGAATCACTGCTTCTATCTTGCTAGGATCTACGGCTACCCCTCTATTAGAGATGACATGTCCGAGAAACTTTACCTCTGACAGCCAAAATTCACACTTCTCCAATTTAGCATACAAATTTTTCTCTTTCAGCACTTGCAGCACGATTCAGAGATGTTGTTCATGTTCTTTCCCACTCTTAGAATATATCAAGATGTCATCAATGAACACTACCACAAATTGATCTAGGTAGGGTCGAAAAATGCGATTCATGTAATCAATGAAAATTGCAGGTGCATTTTTCAACCTGAAAGGCATTACGAGAAACTTATAGTGCCCATAACTAGTCCTGAAGGCAGTTTTTGGTACATCCTCCTCTTTGATCCTAATATGATGATATCCTTATCTCAAGTCAATCTTAGAAAAGATAGAGGCTCCCTTCAGTTGATCCAATAAGTCATCTATCCTAGGGAGAGGATACTTGTTTTTGATAGTCACCTTATTTAGCTATTTATAGTTTATGCATAGTCTAAGGCTTTCGTCTTTCTTCTTAACAAACAATAAAGGAGCTCCCCAAGGTGATACACTTGGTCTAACGAATTGCTTGTCTAACAGTTCCTCCAACTGTTTCTTAAGTTCTTGTAGTTCCTTCGAGGCCATTCTATAAGGTGTAATAGAGATAGGCACTGTCCCAGGTAAGAGATCAATAGAGAATTCTATCTTTCTCTTAGGAGGTAAGCCTGGAATATCTGATGGAAATACTTAAGGAAACTCGTTCGTTATTGGAATTTCATCAAGCTTCGATTCGACTTCTAGGTTTGATAAATACAAGAGAATGTATCCAAGTACTCCATTCTTTAACTCCCTATTAACTTGATTGGCATTAAGTATCAATAACTGCACCTCCTCTTTTGGAGTAGGAGGTAGAAATTCAATGGTCTTGTTACAATAATTCAGTAAGACCTAATTTCTAGACATCCAGTCTAACCCTAGAATGACCTCAATATCTCTTAAAGGTAAACAGACGAAGTCTATAGAAAATATTTTCTCCTGGATGGTGACTTGACAATCCTTACATACAGAGGAAGTTGATACCCTTTCCCTTGTGAGGGTCACTACAGATAGCTCGTAGGGAGTTTTAGAAATAGGAAATTCAAACTTCCTAATACATTCTCTCGATATAAATGAATGACTAGCACCAGAGTCAAACAACACCATAAGAGCAAATCCATAGATATAGCATGTACCTTGAATCATTTTAGAAGATTGAGCTGCCTCTTAGCCACTCAAGGTGAAAACCGTTCCTTTCACCTGAGGCCTCTGTTCTGGCTGGTTCCCCACATTTTGTGGGCAGCTCCTTGCAAAATGGCCCTTCTATTCGCATTTAAAAAAAACATCTAGTCCCATGTAGCATGGCTGGTTACCATGCATGTGTCTACACTTAGTGCACTTGACTGGGGTGAGGTCTTGTTGAAAGGGTCGAGGTCTCACAGTCATTGGCCTTTTGCTAGTATGCTGTCCTTTTCCTCTAACATTTCTGCCAGAATTTTGTGGCCCGTTCTTCCTTTTCCAAAAGTTTCGTCTATGTTTCTCATCCTCCACTTCCCTCAAACTCTTCTCCAAGAGTCTACATTTATTTATCAGAGGTACAAACTCCCTGATCTTCATAGCTATAATAGCATTTTTTATCTTCGAGTTCAGTCCTGCTTCAAATTTAATAGCCTTCCATGCTTCATCTAGGTTAAATCGCAGATAAGAGGAGAACTTAGACAACTCTTCAAATCTCACGATGTACTGGTCTACGGTCATGCTGCTTTACTTGAGTTAGAAAAAATTGATCTCCTTCTCCGCCCGCAAAGTACTTGGAAAGTACTTTTCCAAAAAGGTGTCTTTGAACACATGTCAAGTGATCTGCCTTCCTTGATGAGCTAAAAGTTAGCTAGCTCCATGCCACCAATATTCTGCTTCATCTTTTAGAATATATGCAGTGAAGATTACTTGCTGCTCCTCAGTACAGCCTATCACTTCAAAGATTTTCTCTAACTCCCTTATCCATCTTTCAGCTACAATCGGGTCAAAGCCACCTTGAAAACAACGTAGCTTAGTCCTCAGGAACTCGGGTATGTCGTTATCATTTCCAGCCATCCGGTTGTTAGCACCATTCTCACCATTCGAGTTATTAGCATTCTGGAGGTATTGTAGAATTTGGTTAGTGGTCATGACTTGGTCTCAAATTTCTATGGTCAGGTTGTGTAGGGTTTTCTCCGCATTGTTTGCTGGATTCTTTCTTAGTGGTGCCATTTCCTACTGTGGTAAAAACAAAGTTATGTTGCTATTGAGGTGATCAAGCCCAATAGTTAGTTCAAAAATATTTAACAGCAGTCATAACACCACCTCAGCATGTAGATAGGAAACACTAGTAATTTCTTACCTATATGAAATCACTGATCCCCTACACAGCACAACCACAACATACTCAAGACACTATAAGATCCAGATAATTATCCACCCACTGGCCATCTAGGATCGACCTGCACTGATACCAATTATGTAACAACTTTTTTAATTATTATTATACAATATAGTGTTCACATACAATTCATTAATTAAAATGTATGTAAAACATATCAAACACATAAATATCTATAGCTTATTTATTCTGGTTGACCATCCACCCACTGGCCATCTAGGATCGACCCTAATCCAATCTTCATGAAATTTTAATAACTTTACTTACTTCACAAAAAATTATCTTCCTTATCCAAGAATTTCACCTTTCTTTAATATATTTATTTCTAATTTTTCCTCTTAGATTTTCTCTCTTTACCTATTCCATTAATGTTAGAACATTTCTATGCATACACGTAAGGTGAAGAATTTCTAAGGATTATATTTCCTTAGATATCTAAAAATTGTTTAATAAATTTTATTTCCTTAATTAAATATTTATGTAGCTTTATCAATAAAAGAAACGAAATTAGGGATGTTACTTTGAATATATTAAATGAATTTAGGAATGTTACATAAACCATAACAAATAACACAATTTAGCTATAAAACACTTCAACCATCTAACACAATTCCAACTTCAAAGTTAAACCATTTTAGTACAAATTTCAAATAATGCTTGTCTTGTATCCTATGATTTTATAAAGAAAATATTAACCCTTTTTTTATAAACATACATGCAAAAGTTGAACATCAATTACATAAATCTTAATCCACCATGTACATTTACACAAACTATAGCTTAGAAACTGAAATGGTATTGAAATCATTCTATGGTATATATTATCTACTCACAAAGCTTTAAGCTCAGACATAAGGTAAAGTCTATGACAACTTCTAGAGCTGAATCAAGCAAAATAATCCTTAGAAACAATTCTAAAGCGCTCGAACACCTTGGAAACAAGCCTAGATTGTGAGCACTATTCACGATGGCCAACAAGCTATCCTATAGCTAGAAAACTTCAATCTCTACCATATTATCAATTTCTAAGGCTATCTATGGCAAAAAATTTGGAAAAAGAAGATTTTTAAGAATACCTTTGAAAATTCACCACGTAGATACTGTTCACAGTGCTTCAACGAGATTTAATAACTTTTTGGCAAAACTAATCAGTGTGTTTTGAAGCTCTTGTCGCTACTAGTCCAACTATCCAAATAGTTCGTCAATCAGAGGTCTGTAACTTAAGATATGGGGATTTGAAGGTAGAGTGGTCAAAAACTACATAGGGGGAGAGAAGAGCATTTTGGCAAAGAAGAAGGGTCCAGAACACGTAAAATCAAGCCATCATCGCGACGCTGGATGCATCTGATGCCGTAATGCGACTTCTTAAGGTCACGACGCTAGGATACGTTCTGAATTTGGAAATACATTTCGCACTAAAGTTGTATCCCTTTATCTTATCTTTCTATAACCACTTGAATCACCTCAATTAGAGCTAATATGAGAGTTATTTTCCAAATAGTGAGCAAATGTCTAGACCACACCAAACCTCTATTTTATAGATTTTACCCATTTTTACTCTTGTTTCGGTAGAATTACGCAAGTTCCCAACAAAGAAGTTGTAGCCATATATCTTAGATTTATATATCAATTTGAATCACATCATTTAGAGTCCATATGAGAGATTTACACATAAAACAATGAACAAAGGTATGAACCATCCTGAAACTTCACCTTTTTCTCAACTTCATCACTTTGACTTATTTCCATCTTGTCTCCAAAACTTCCGAATTCAATTCTTAAGCAAATACAAGATCAACAAAAGTATTTTAATATAAAATTAACTTGAAATTAATTAAACATTAAGAACATAAAACCGTAACATCTTATATCCATATTAGAAAACAACATAAGCGATTAAATCTGAAAATATTACACTAAAACCATAAATTTTCTTAATAAGACTTCTGATAAAATCAAGCATATGAAAACATATATTTAGGCATATTAAAAATAATGAATACTCATCAAGGTAAAATAAAAATTATATAGAGACAAACGTAATTACTTAAAAAAAATTATAATTGAAAATAAAAATACACAGTTCATAGCAAAATATAGTCTTTAAAAACTACGAGATATTACAGCTATGTGAAAGAATCCTTGTATAAACTTGCTAACCCCAAGAAACTTCTAACTTTTGTGTCTGTGTTTGGCCTTTCCCATTTAATCACTACTTCCATCTTGTTAGGATCTTCTACTACTCCTTTATTAGAAATAACATGGTCGAAAAACTTCACCTCTTTTATCTAGAATTCACATTTCTCTAATTTAGGAAATAACTTCTTCTCTTTTAACATTTGAAGTACCGCTCTAAGATATTTTTCATGTTCTTTCTCACTTTTAGAGTATACCAAGATGTCATTGATAAATACCACTACAAATTGTTCTAGGTAGGGTTGAAAAATGTCGTTCATGTGATCCATGAAAATTATAGGTGCATTTATCAACCTAAAAGGCATTACAAGAAACTCATAGTGCCCATACCTAGTCTTGAAAGTTGTCTTTTGTATATCTTCCTCTTTAATTCTAATTTAGTGATACCCTGACCTCAAGTCTATCTTAGAAAAGATAAAGACTCTCTTTTGTTGATCTAACATATGATCTATTATGGGGAAAGGTTATTTCTTTTAAATAATCACTTTATTTAACTGTCTATAGTTGATACACAACCTTAGACTCTTGTCCTTCTTTTTAAAAAATAGTAAAGGGGATCTCTAAGGCGATACACTAGGTCTGACAAATTGCTTTTCTAATAACTCCTTCAATTGTTTCTTAAGTTCCTTCAATTCCATTGAGGCCATCTTATAGGGCACAATGGAAACAGGCTCTGTTCTAAGTAGTAGGTCAATAGAGAATTCTATCTCTCTTTTAGGAGGTAGGCTTAGAATCTTTAGTGGAAAAACTTTAAGAAATTTGTTTACTACTAGGATTTCAGCAAGTTTTGGTTCAGATTCTAGATTTGATAAACACAAGAGAATATATCCAAGTACTCCACTTTTTAACTCCCTGTTGACTTGGTTGGAATTAAGCATACTTACCTCCATCTCTTCTTATGTGGTAAAAGGTAGGAATTTGATGGTCTTCATGCAATAATTCAGCAAAACCCGATTTCTTGACAACTAGTTTAGCCCCAGACTAATATCAATACCTCTTAGGGGTAAATTCACGAGGTTTACATAAAAGATTTTTCCCTTAATGATAACTTGACAATTTTCACATACAAGGGAACTTAAAAACCCTTTCCCTTGTGGTGGTTACTATCGATAATTCATAAGGAAAATAAAAAATAGGGTATTGTAATTTTCCCACACATTCCTCCAATATAAAGGAATGGGTAGCACCTGAATAAAACAATTTTATAAGAGCATAACCATGAATGTAGCACTTACCTTGTATCATTTCAGAGGATTGGGCTGCTTCTTTACTAGTTAGAGTGAAAACTCTTCCTATCGCCTGTGGCCTCTACTCTAACTACTTTCCTGCATCCTTTGGATAATTATTCTCAAAGTGCCCCTTCTGTCCGTATTTGTAGCAAACATCTTGTCCCACATAGCATGGTTAGTTTCCATGTACACGTCCACACATGGTGCACTTAGCTATAAAAGAGTTCAGTTGAAATGGTCAAGAACCCGCATCTAAAGACCTCTTGCTATATATGCTTCCTTTCCTTCTAACATTCTTACTATGGATTAACACCCTTTTCTTCCTCTTCCAAAATTTTTCCTTTGTTTCTTATCCTCCACTGCCCTTAAACTCTTCTCAATGAGTCTACACTTGTTAATTAGAGGCACGAACTCTCTAATTTTCATAGCTACCACTGCACTTCTAATCTTTGGATTCAACTCTTCTTCAAACTTAATCACTTTCCATGCCTTATAAGGATTATAACGTAGATAAGATGAGAATTTAGATATTTCTTCAACCCTAGCAATATAGTGATCCACAGTCATGTTGCCTTGCCTAAGCTAGAGGAACTTAATTTCAATTTTTGCCCAAATAGTACTTGCGAAATATTCTTTAAAAAGGTATCCTGGAACACCTGCCATGTAATATGCCTATCACGATGAACTAACATTTCTTTCGCTCCTCACTACCAATATTAAGCTTTATCAATTAGCATGTATGTAAAAAAAATAACCTTCAGTATATTGGTGCAACCCAACACTTCTATGACTTTCTCTAGTTCCTTTATCCATCTTTCAGCTATGGTTGGGTCATAGCCAACTTGGAATGAAGGTGGCTTAGTCCTCAAAAACTCTAATAATTAGTTATTATTCCCAACCATTTTGTTGTTTACACCATTCTCACTATTAGGATTATTATTGTTTTTGAAGTGCTGTAGGATCTGGTTGGTGGCTAATTTTTGAGTTTCTTTTTCTTTTGTTTTCTTGCTTTTGGTTTTGTTTTTATCTTCAATTTTAGTGTATTTCTTAGGTTAGGAGTTTAAGATTTTTTCCATATGCTTTTTAAGTCAATTTCCATGTGCCAAAAAGGTTTATGAAAGGATTATAATTAAGGGAAATTAAAGAGGATGAAGAAGCCTTGCAAAATTTGAGAAAGTTTGAGTTCCAGCATGCAACACGAGTGACCCATGTCACAGAGCACGCCCGTGCTTAAAATTTAGATATTTTGGTGACTCCAGCACCAAGCACGGGCATGCCGTGCTTCTTACCACGGTCGTGCCCCAGGTCCCAAGCTAACACTCCCTCTCCGTGCTAGCTAACATGGGCCAAATCTAGGAAAATTTGGACTTCCAGCCTGAAGCACAGTCGTGCTTCAGGCCCAGGTGAGTTTTCTCCCTTGTTTTCCTTCTATTTTTCATCCTGTGTTTCAGCCTTCTTCTCTCTATGCCCTAGCCTGTGTCTTTCCTCTATCCCTGTGCCCTTCCTAGCCATATTCCATGCACTTTTCCCTTCCCTTTCCAAGACATTCCTCTGCCCTTTCCCCTATTCCCATACCTTCCCGTGCCTTAACCAGAATCTCCCTCACCCACCGTAATTCCCATCTTCTTCTCTAATCTCCCATCTCCTTCTGCAAATCTCCCACCATAACTCCATCTTTTTCACTCAATCACCCAAGCTTTCCTTATTTCTCTCCCTCTCAATCTCGCCACACCCATAAATTTCTCACCATGCCCTCTTCCCCCATACCCAAAAATTTCCTCACCCATTTCCCAAACCCTACTTTTTCCCATGCCCAACTCCCACTTTTCCCGTGCCCCATCTTCCATTAAATCCTAACCCCACCGTAACCCTGAAAAAGCCTTCCCTTGTATCACTCGTGTCCAGCTAGTTTTGTATGCACTAACTCATGGCTACATTCCCTGCTATTGAAATTACTTGGCTTCCCTCTAGGTACTATCTCCTCTTCTGCACTTGTAGTTAATTACACTAGTTTTTTTGGGAGAATTCTACAACATTGGGAATAATATGTTTTCCTCAATATTTTCTATATGAGTTGACATTACCTTGTGCTTAAATTATCTTAAAGTTGGTCAATCTGTGTTAAGCCAAATAATGTCGGTTAGTTATGCCTGATTAGATAGTTTTCCCTACTACATTACAATGCTGGTCTTTGCTTCTCTTGAATATTGCACTAATTTTTCTAGGACTTTGTTGCAAACTTGGAAATCATGTGTTGACTGTACTTTCATTATTACTAACATTGAGGACAATGTCAAGTTTAAACATACGGGAGTAGACTTTAGGCTTTTGGTTTTCATTGGTTGAATTTTCTATTTTTACTGGATGAATATCTCTTATATCATTAAATAATCACAAATTTTGTTATTTTAGAGATAGACTGATGTAATATAGGTTAATTTTAACTCATTAACATGTGATGCACAATAGAATATAAAATAGGTATTTATCATCTTAGTCTCTCTTTTCTAGTACTAAACCTATAAATTTTTGAAAAATACCTCCCCTATTGTGTTGTGAATTGTATGATGTTGTTGATTTTTACACTATTAGAGTGTGAAGGTAGGGTGAGGTGAAAAATGAGGGAATGTGAATCCCAAATGGCTTTCACTCTGAGTACCCCTTCAAGTCACCAAAAAGGCCTTCGTATGAGTACCTATTGCCTATACTCTAGTGAGATGGAGCATAAATGCATTCACTGTATATTTCTATAAAAAATAATGATAAATGAAATAAACAAAAGAAAAATAATAGAAAGAAGAAAAAAAAATTTAGAAAGTAAAACAATGAGTGAGAAAAAGAGTGAAAATAGAAATAAGGGTAAGACAACATAGGGAGATCTAAAGGATAAGGTGACCTAATTGAGTGTTTAAAAAACAATTTGATGTATACAACCAATGGTAACAATAGAAGTAGATATATAATAAGAGAATTAGGGTTTAGTTTTAGAAGAACGAAGACTATCTGATAAATATCCATTCATATATTTGTTATGTTCACAATGATTGAGTGAAGAATTACTTGTATTGCATTTTTTTGTTATCTGAAATTTGTATGCATCTTCCCCCTTCGTGATGTTATGTTATGTTATTTTCTTGAGGACAAGCAAAGGTTTAAGCATGAGGGAGTTGATAAAGGGAAAATTTGTGTATTTTATTGCTATATCTCATTCCTTATTTGACAGTAAACTTGTTATTATTTCCCTATTTCTTGTTCTATTTGATTTTGCTTACTTTGGATACTATTTTGGTTTGTTTTATATTTGTAGGTGAGGAAAAGAGGCCAATAAGCAAGGGAAAACACTCATGTGAAGGGTCATATGGACTTAGAACAAGCTGAGGAAGATTCAAGGAGGCAACACAGAAGAAATTGGCAAAATCTAAGCTTGGTATCCCCTAACATGGCCAGGCCATGCTCTGTGCAAAGAGTTGAGGAATTTCCATATTTCTAGCACAAAGCATGGCCAAGCTGTGTCATGAAGCACGGTCGTGCTTCATGTCCGTACACTCTGTATTTTTTTATATTTTTTAGCAATTTATGTGTTATATATACAAGGGGAAATGCAGAGAAATATATCCAGACTCATACATACTGCTTAGACTTAGTTTGTAGGCCTAGGAAACACTATTAGATTAGGTTTTTATTAGAATTATTGTTTAATTTATGTTCTTAAAGTAAATTTGAGATTGATTCAAGTTTGTATCTCTTATTCTTTACATTCTGCAATCCAGGTTTTATCTTTCTATCCCTACACTAATATCTTCTACTTTTTTCTCTTGGTTTGTATTGAACACTTATGATTTATTTAATGAATTTGATGATGATTTATCTTTTAGTTATACTTGAGTAGATTTAATCTAGGGTTTCGGTAAACCCACTTATGATATGATGATACATTGTTAATAAGAATTGTTAGAACACTAATTGAGATTATTTGTGGTTAATTATGATTGACTATTATGCATCTATTATATGAGTTGATGAATGTTTGGCAAATATTTATCACATCTTAGGTTATTAATCGATGAATTGAAAGGTGAAAGTTAATACTAGAACTTAATAGTTAATTAGGGATATCTTAACCACGAAAGTAGTTTAAGGTTCTCTAGAAATTGAATCAATTAGTAGGCACGAGAAAACCTATTAATTGAATCACATGGTTGGTATAGAACTTAATGGACTTAAATTGAACTAAGAACCACGAAAGTAGGCAATTAGATTAACATAGGTACGATTAGTAACGCTTGAAAGAGGTTGTTAATTAATTAAGGCTAAACCATCCCCAATTACCTAGATAATTGCAATTAGAGGTACATATTAAATGTTGAATATCATAAGTGTGGTAATCCCTAATCCTAGGCATTGTTGATTGAATTCCTTATTTACTTAATTGTGACTTCATCTTTATCGAATTATATTGATCTAGATAGCATATTTCATAGAACTCTAGTAATTAATTTTTGTTCTCTGTGGGATATGATCCGTATTTGTCGGACTAGCTACAGCTACACCGTACGCTTGCGGCTAACTAGTGAAACATAAACAATAAGTTTTTGGCACTGTTGCCAAGGAGCAATGCTTCAATATTAGATATTTTACGAAATAGCTAGAACTAGATCATCTTCTTTTAGTTTTTTCTGCATAATTATATCTTGCTAATTTTCATCTCTTTTCTTCCTTCTTAGGTGTGTTGATCTTTTATGTGAAAGGATTGTGAGTTCTTTGATGAATTTGATCTAGAGATTGAACGCACCTTACGAAGGAGAAGAAGAAAGCAGCAGCAAGATTCTACACCACCTATGATGGCAGACAGAAATAACCGATCTCTTAAAGATTCTACTGCCTCAGATACTCATGGCCTGAATCTGAGTATTGTTAGACCTGTTGTTAAGGCTAACAATTTTGAGCTGAAGCCTTCTCTTCTATAGATGGTTTGGTAAAATTAATTTGGAGGGTCCCCTACAGAAGAACTTAATCTCCATTAATCAGTATTTTTAGAATACTATGGCACATTGAAGCTGAATAGAGTATCTTTGATACCATCAGACTGAGGTTATTTCCATTCTCTCTAAGGGACAAGGCCATTGCATGGTTACACTTTCTTCCATCAGAGTCTATCATTACATGGTAACAATTATCTTAATCCATTTTAGCCAAGTACTTCCCCTCGAGTAAGACAACCCATTTCGGGAACCGAATCACTACCTTTTCTCGAAAGGATGGCGAGTCATTATATGAAGTTTGGGAGAGATTTAAAGAACTTCTAAGACTATGCCCACACAATGGGTTGGAAAAATGGCTCATAGTCTATACATTCTACAATGGACTAATTTATAGCACCCATATGTTTGTGGATGTTGTAGTTAGAGGAGCTTTGATAAAAAAAATAGTGGATGAGGCTTATAAGCCAATTGAAGATATGGCCTAGAATCACTATTCTTGGTCTAGTGAGAGGCAACCATCTACAAAACCAGTAAGTATGTATATTGATGCATTTACTCATCTAACTTTTAAAATTGATGCATTATTTTAGAAATTAGATAAATTAAGTATCAATGCTATTGGTTCTTCTTTATCTTCTGCAAGTGAGATTTGTGGATGTGGTTGCCATGTGGCTAATGAACGCCAGCTTGGAAACCCTACACCCCAGGATTGTTAATAGGTAAATTTTGTGAACAATAACAAGAGAAGCAATCCATATTGCATAACCCAGGCTGGAGAAATCAACCAAATCTCTCATACAAGCCTAATGTGAATCAACCTCAGAATAATTTTAGGCAACCTCTTGGGTTTAAAAATCAAAGGCCAATCAATCCTCCTCCACAACCAAAGTCAAATCTATAGGCTCTGATAGAGAATTTTATTACTCAGACGAAGCAAAATGATGAGTTCAGAGCCCAGAATCACTCAATGAATATCATAGGTGTTGTAAACCCTAATCTTAGGCTTTTTTGATTGAATTTCTTATTTACTTAATTGTGACTTCATCTCTATCGAATTACATTGATCTAGATAGCATATTTTGGAGAACTCTAGTAATTGATCTTTGTTCTCTATAGGATATGACCTGTACTCGCCAAACTAGCTACAGCTACGTCGTGCACTTGTGGTTAACTAGTGAAACATACACAACACCTATGTTGAGCAACACGGGTGACCGATGTTGGAAGTGGGATGCTTGGTACAGCCGTGTCCTAGGACACAGCCTACCTGTGTTTCATGATGGAAACTCCAAATATTCCAAAATTTTGCCTATGCTTAAAGCACGGGCATGCTCCATGACACGAGTTTTTGTCTCAATTTTTTATTCTCTTGAATTTCCTTTGCATTACATCTTTTTCTCCAACCTTGGGGACAAGGAAATTGACCTGAAAAGAATATGGAAACACTCATTAATCCTACAACCTAAGAAATAACTAAAATTAAAGAAAAAAACAAAATCATAAACAACGAAACTATGCAAAAAGAAACTCAAAAATTAAAATGTGGGTTGCCTCCCACAAAGCGCTTATTTCAAGTCATTAGCTCAACTCCTTTTCATTCTTTGGTTCAAGGAGGTTTTAAGAACGGTTGAATGACTTTCTTTGCTATCCATTGGCCCTTATTAGGGTGCTTGATGCTTTGTCCAATAGCCTTCAGAGATCCTCTTTTCTCATTCCAATCTTCCTTAACTTTATTGAGGTTGAGAGAAGGTGGCTTAGGTTCTACCTTTGGAGTTTTGATTGTCTCCTCAACTGCTTTCTTTTTTACCGTTGTATTTATAGCAGCTCAAACCTGTTTAGCATAAGAGCAAGGACTTTCTAGAAGGCATAGCTTATGTGGGTCAGCAGAAGAAAAGTTCATAACATTATTACTCATATTTGGTTTAGGTAAGCCAATCATAGAGCAAGATTCATTTATAGATGGAGAGTTCATTATATCAATTAAATTAAACTCTACTTTCTCATCCCCTATATTCAAAGAAAGCTTTCCATCTCTCACATTAATATTAGCACCAATAGTGGCTAAGAAAAGCTTTCTAAGAATGATGGAGATTTTGTCATCTTCCTCAATCTCTAAAACTAGAAAATAATAGGTATGAAAAATTTATCTACCTTTAAAGAAACATCCTTTAATATACCTACTGAATGTGTAACAGATCAGTCCGCCAACTGGAGGGAAAGAGTGGTAGGCTTCAAATCACCCATCTGAAACTTCTTGCAAACTGAAAGAGGCATAAGGCTCACACTTGCTCCAAGGTCACATAAGGCTTTGTCAATCTTCAATTCTCGAATGGAACAAGGTATGGAAAAGCTTCCGATATCCTTAAGCTTTTGTGGCTGCTTATTCTAAATTAATGCACTAGATCCCTCTGTTAGTGCCACAACAACATGCTCTTTAATTTTCCTCTTATTTGAAAGGATTTCTTTTAGAAACTTCGCATAAAAAGCATTTGGGAGATGGCTTATAGGAAAGGGATGTTAATGTTCAATTTCTTCATAACATCCAAAAACCTTCTATACTGCTTCTCCAATTTAGCTTTGACCAATCTTTATGGAAAAGGGATTGGTGGCTTATAAGGTGCAGGAGCCATATATTTGGGCTCTTCTTTATTCTTTTCCTCTTTTTGCTCTTTCCTTTTCCTTTCTCTATTTTGATTTATCTTGAGGTTCATCTTCTTTTACCTCTTTACCTCATTCTGATTCAACCAACTGCTTACCACTTCTCAAGGTTATAGCATTGTAGTGTTCTTTAGGGTTCTCAGTTCGGCCAAGGAGTCTGCCAAAGTTTCTATTTGAAAGGCTCGCCTATTATTCTATTTGAGTTTCTAACATTTTACTATGGGCAGTAAGCGAGTCAACCTTAGAGGCTAACTCTTTTATAGCTTCATTCATTAAGTGGTTCTAGGCTCTGAACACATCATTTTATTTTTTGTCTATAGAGGAGGATTCAATGGCCTATGATTCTGAAACCCAAGAGGTTGCCTGAAGTTATTCTAAGGATGCTAATTCACATTAAGCTTATATAAGAAATTTGGATGATTCCTCCAACCTGGATTATAGCTGTTGCTATATGGATTGTTTCTCTGGTTATTATTCACAAAATTTAACTGTTCACAACATAAGGTGTAGGGTTTTCAAGCTGGCATTCATTGGTCACATGGCCAATACACCCATAAATCTCACATACATAACATGGAGAAAAACCAACAGCATTGATGCTCAACTTATCTAACTTATGAAATAATGCATCAACTTTAGAAGTTAAATGATTAAATGCATCAACTTCATACATACCTGTCGGTTTTCTAAAAGTTTGCCTCTTACTATACTAGGAGTAGTGATTTTGAGCCATATCTTGAATCAGCTTATAAGCCTCATCAACTATTTTATTCATTAAGGCTCCTCCTCTTGTAGTATCCACAAAGATACGGGTGCTATATATAAGTCCATTGTAGAATGTATGGATTATGATCCATTTTTCCAACCCATGGTAAGGGCATAATCTGATAAGCTCCTTAAATCTCTCCCGAGCTTCATATAGTGACTCCCTATCTTTTTGTGCAAATATGGTAATCTAATTTTTGAGATGGGCTGTCTTACTTGGGGGGAAATGCTTGGCTAAAAAGACTTGAGAAAGTTGTTGCCAAGTAGTGATAGACCCTAATGGAAGGGAGTACAACCATGCTCGGGCCTTGTCCAACAGAGAGAATGGGAACAATCTCAGTCGGATGGCATCAGAAGATACTCTATTCAACTTCAATATTCCAAAAAGACTGATAGATGGATACTTGGGTCTTCAATAGGGACCCTCCAAATTGATTTTGCTGAAGCATCTGCAGAAAAGAAGGCTTCAGCTCAAAGTTATTGGCTTCAATAATAGGTCTGACAATACTCAGATTTAAGCTATGAGTATCCAGGGTGGTGAAATCTTTAAGAGATCGGTTATTTCTGTTCGCCATGTTAGTTGTAATAGGATCTTGTTGTTGTCTTCTTCTTCTCCTTCGTAAGGTGCGTTCAATCTCTAGGTCAAAATTAGCAAAGAATTCGCAATCTCTTCACATAAAATAGGAACACACCTATAAAGGAAGAAAAGAGACAAAAATCAGCAAGATAGAATTATGCAGAAAAAATAAAAGAAAAAATATATAGTCTTGCTAATTCACAAAAATATCTAATATTGAACTATTGCTCCGTAGTAACAGTGCCAAAAAATTGTGTGTATTTCATTAAATAACTGCAAGCACACAACGTAGCTGTAACTAGACAGGCGAGTATAGGTCATATCCTATAAAAACCAAAGATCAATTATTGGATGGTGATGATTAAACAGGGAAGTTCCACTATACCCTTTTTTCTTTTATTACTTGTCTCTTCTATTTCCTTTTTTTCTATTAACACTTGGGATAATGTAAATTCTTAAGTGTAGGTGGGGTCTCCTTATGATTAAGCTGGATGGATGTATAATAAAACATATATTTGTGCACTATTTACTTAGCTGCTTGCTATAATAAAATTCTATGATCTATGCATTTTGATTCCAGTTATTAAAGAGTGTGAGCATGTGCCTTTATCTCAATATTTATGTTAGTGTTAGGCAGAACCAATAGTCAATTATATAACTATTTAAATTGTCACTAGCTCTTGAGAGATGTAGGGAACTCATGGTTATATGTAATTTTAATTTCTTTCCAATTTATTATTTTCCATTTTTTAGGACCCTGAAACTCTTTTACACAATAACTTTGAGTATTTAATTTGTCTTTTACTTAGAGAAGGTTTATATAACTCAAAAATATTTCATGATCACAATAAATTTTTAGAACTTATTTAAATACTATTTAAGCTGAAATCCTAGGCCAATACTATTAATTAGAAGATGATTTAGGCATTACTTGATAAGATTGAGCTTTTCAATCCTAACCCAAACAATGAAATATCCTTAGTTCCTCTATTTTTCAGTTTAATGAATCTTTTTTATACCCACTACAAAACCAAAACCAAAATTTGTGATTAATACCTTTATTTGTTTACCTGATTTACTCACTTCATGATTAATTTCTGAATATTTGTTTTGTAGAGATACATTGATAAAATAGTGGAAGGGTAGAGCAAAGGCAAAAAAAGGAAACTTAAAAGGAAAGAAAAAAATCCAAAATATGGATGAAAGTCTATGCAGTAGGTGAAGGAAAAGAAATAGAGAACCAAGGAAAAGAATGAATTAAATTCAGTAAAGCAAGGGAATAACTATAGAGGAAAAATTTCCCAAACTTGAGAAAGCTCAAGATATTAGACTTAATTATGTGGTGCTGGGTGATCGAGCCTAAATTTATTTCTTATATCTTGTAAAGACCCTTTTGTTGCCTCTTAGAAAATATTATAGAACTCAAGATGCAGCAATAAATATTAACACAGGGAACAACATGCCAAAACATATGTATCATCATATATAAATATATTTATATACGTTTAGAACTACATGGAAGTTAATTGTATTTACATGTGTAACCGTAGGTACTAAGCATTATAACCCAAAAGGTGAAGTACCATATGGTTACACCAAAAATGGATTAATCCATTAACTACACGTTCCTAAACTACTGTACAGCATCCCATATAGCTATCACCCCTGGGGTGTAAATTGTAACATCCCTAATTTCGTTTCTTTTATTAATAAAGGTATATAAATATTTAATTAAAGAAATAAAACTTATTAAACAATTTTTAGATATAAAAGAAAATATAAGCCTTAGAAATTATTCACCTTATGTGTATGCATAGAAAATGTTTCTAACAATAAAGGAATAGGTAAAGAGAGAAAACCTAATAGGAAAAATTAGAAATAGCATCAGAAAGAGAGGTGAAATACTTGTGTAAGGAAGATAAATTTTTAGAAGTAAGTAAATGTTTAAAATTTCAAGAAGATTGGATTAGGGTAATTTTACCTAATTCAACATCTAGAATTCCCAAGTTTAACATCTCCACCCATACATTGGGCCTTCACCTATGGATACTTCATATAGTTTTTTCACTTTACATAAGCTTCTAGCAAACCAATTGGATAGCCCAAGTAAGAGATATAACATAGACTTGGACTAGGATATAGAAGTTGGACTGATAGCCTAAAAATCATGAAAATAAGACCAAGTATTCCATGAAAGGTAGAATTTCAGCCAAAGCAAAGGAAATGGGCAAGAATGAGCCTAAATCCAAGAGACAAAAAAAAGAACTATGTGATGAAATAGTAGTGTAATAATAATCAAGATTAGGTTACATGACATTAGGATAAAACATCTATATTGTACACTCATAATTTGAGCAAGCCATGTCATGATATAGTAGGTAATAATACATGGCATTAGGACAAAATATCTATATCCTACACTCATAATTTTTGCAAGCCATGTGATGATATAGTAGGTAATAATACATGGCTTTATGACAAAACATTCCTATCCTACAAAAATAATTTTACCCAGGCAAGGGAGACTCAAGTGCTAGAAATTTGCTGCTTAGAAAGGCAAACCAATCATACTTAAGTGAGATAAAAGGAAAAAGAAATGAATCCCTAAATCAAAGGGACCTTGTCCCTTGTCTTAAGAATATTTTATCATGATTTTTAAATACAAATGTCCTTTTGCTATGCATATCTTGACTAAGGGAGAGGAAGACAAGAACATGAGTTGTCTTCCTCCAAAAAGTAGCCAAGTGCATCCTAATTGTGATAAGGTAGACCCATAATTATGAGAGGAGGACCAGTTGATAATGTATTTAAGCAAAAACCAATCTTATAACATTAAAAATTCATCCAATTGAGGGAGAGGGAAAAATAGAAGCAAGGTAGAGTGAGGAAAAGAGAGAAAGAGAAGAGAAAAGAGGAAGGAAAAGGAATAAGAAGTCGAGAGGACTAAGTACTCATTGTAAGTTAACTTAATCTCCACTTGAATCCATCTTTTCTCTTCATCCTTAAGGTTCAAATCTCTCCCTCCCTCTCTTATTCAAGCTGCTGGAAAAGCTCATGGAAAGGAGGAACCTTGTCACTTCCTTCAAAAGGAAACAAGAAAAATAATTCACTAAGTGAGTTAGGGAGATCTTTAGGTAGGTTTAACAATATCTCTTTTTGAAGAAAAGCTTTGAAATTTGTAACATTTATATGAGATTTTGATCTTAGAACTTTGATGAAATTTACAATATTTGCTACTTTGATGATTGGCCATGGATGTTGCTATATCATGTTACATGTTAATCTTGCATGTAATGGATGTTTTGAATACTTTGGTTGGTATGGAAAGTTCTGCAAATATATTCCTATGGTTGGTAAAAATTTAGGGCTTTTATGCTACTTTTATGTATATTTGAATGTGGTGAAAAATTGATGGAATATGTTAAATTAAGAGTAAGGAATCTAATTAAAATGTTGAAATGATTAATCTTACAGTTAAATGTAAATTAGGAAGAAAATGGAAGAGGACATAATAAAAGAATGAACAAAAACCTTAGGAAGGATTTGGTTAGAAAACTGGATTTCAGAGTAACCTGGGAAGCTTCTATTTTTTAGATTTTGAGAAGAATTGGTTAGGAATTAAAAGAAATGGTTAACATAAAATATGTAGATATATATATGATAGATTTGTAGCCACTGGAATCACCTAATTTATAGTTTAAATGAAGGAGATATGGTCTGATTAGTAAGAAGTGGTCAGAAAATTGTTAACCAAGGAGGAATCTATTAGGTAAGCTTCTGTGTTTGAATGTTTGAGAAACATATGTAGGGAATTAAAAGAAATTATTAACATGAAATATATATATATATATATATATATATGTCTCACGAATTGTTAGCCACTGGAATTACTCAATTTGGAATCCATATGAGGGAGATATTGTCAAATTAGTAAGCAGTGGTTAAAAACTAGTTAACTATTGAAAAATCTGTTAGGTAAGCTTCTGTGGTTGATTTTTTAGGAAACATCTGTAGGGAATTAAAAGCAATGGTTAACATGAAAAATATAGATATATGTCTCATGAAATGTTAGCCACTGGAATAATTCAATTTGAAATCTATATGAGGGAGATATGGTCAAATTAGTAAGAGTGGTAGAAACTAGTTAACCAGGGAAAAATTTGTTAGGTAAACTTCTGTGTTTAAATTTTGGGGAAGGATTTGTAGGGAATTAAAAGAAAGAGTTAACTTGAAAAATATAGATATATAACTCACGAATTTTTAGCCGCTGGAATTACTCAATTTAGAGTCCATAGGATGGAGTAATAACACTAAGTTTCCTTACGATTTCACTAAAATGTTACACATAAGAGTTTTATAGGATTATCTTTGCTTTTAATGGGCACCAAATCGGAGTTAAAATGAGGCTGTTATACTCTAATTAGTGAGAGATAAAAATAATATATAAGAAAGAAGAAAAATCTTATAAATGAAAATAATAAATGACTAGTGTATGTTCTAGCCATTGCCATAGCATGAACTCCTTATCATCTTAAGTGTGTAATTATGACATAGAAATATTTTATAAAGTGATATCTGAAAATGATTATGTTCATGGCATGATTGCATTTTATCAATGATTTTTGGTAATGATTATGCTTTGATGATAAATTATGGCATGTGAGTATAATGAACATACTTGTTATTGAAATCATAGTTTTGGCTATTAATGCGAAAAGAAAAAAGACAAGTAGAGTCACATGACAGTTCATGTGGTGCACAAATAGGGGACACCCTACTCACAGCTATGATTATGCTAATGAGAAAAGAAAGAGAAAGTGTGCCATGTTGGACGGAGCGAGAAAAGCTCGTACCGTAGAATAGAAAGTACTCACCATGACCGGGGTAGCTTGATATGAAAATAAGTTGATAGCCGTCATATGATATTCTGAAAATAGTTATTCATGCCATAAATGTCATTATTGCACAATTTTCATGTGCATAGATAAAGTGCATTCATGTGACTTAAAATATTTGCTGTAGCTTATATAGATGAACATAACATGATGAGCAATATTGATGATGATTATTATTTATTGTTGAACCTACTGGGATTTAATTCTCACTATATTTTCATATCATGTTTAGAAAACTAGTTATGTAGATTTTCTCTATGGCTTTGGCTTTTAGTGCACGTTGGATCGAGTTACTTTATTTTGGGCAGATCCCAGTAATTAATATGGTGTTTATGGTCGAGTTGGCTAATATCTCGGTGAAGGTGCAACCAACCGCACCCGTATCTCCGGAATTGGTCAACATGGATGAATATGATGTAGATATTTATGTGATTAACTTTTGTACGAACGTTTTGATTAATGATGTGTATGTGAACTCAGAATTGTATTAGTATTAATGGTAGATCTTTAGCCTTAATTATTCTTGGTTAAATTAATTAAATGTTATTATGAATTAAGTAGTTAAAATTAAAGAGGTAATGACTTCATGGGACTTTACAAATATGAAAAAAAGATAGAGTTGTTACACAAATGATGGAAGAGGAGGCACTGGTGCTGGTAGCTTTATCACATTAACAATTATCAGGTTGGCTATGACAGTAAACCATCCCAAATAGGGGATCTCTACTATTTTCATCTCTAGCAATAGGGACAGGAACATGAATGACATGCTAGATATCCTTCTTTGAACATAACACCAGAAGGAAAGATAATGAGAATGAAATCCTAGTAAGATGAACATCCATAAAATCAAAACAAAAGTAAGAAAATTTTATGGTTTACGTTTACCTATATAAAGTACAGAAAACCTTTTCTCTTTTTGCATTTAAAGATAACATGAATAACATCATAAACTTGCATGTACAATAAGCAGGTTATGCATCAATATCATGCATATTTAGTAAACAAGTTATGCATTAATATCGTGCATGTGCAGTAAGTAGGTTATGCATTAATATCGTGGATGTACAATAAGCAGGTTATGCATCAATATCATGCATGTACATATACATAATTACAGTGACTGATTGTCTGTGAATTTTTATTTTTGGTCAACAATAGGGTAATGTGAACCCTTTCTCTTCCACTACTCACACACTACTATTACTTGGTTAGAGCCACCCTTCTCTCACTTGGCACACTCTAGGCTAATAGGGTGTTCCCTATTCAGTACCGTTATTAGCCAACGACCTCGTCAGTTCAACTTACCGATGTAAGGGTCATCATATGTCTTAAACATCTTTTTAATTATCCAACCACATTGCATCATCACATACATAACAATAAACACCATATGCATGGCCATCATATCTATTATGCATACATCATACCTCTCAAGTATGCAGGGCATCATGGGACATATATACATCATTAGTCTCATCAAGTCAAACATCATTGAATCCTTCATTGTAATGTAATTCACAATATAACATGATGAATATAGTAAAGATGAAGTAATTTATTATTGTATAACACCAAATTCTAGGTCATTACCCTAGACTTTAAGTCATTTAATCATCTATTCATTATTGTAGTTCATTTGGGATAAAAAAACAATCAATTTGAAGCTAGGACAGCCTCAGACATGGCCTAGCCATGTCACAGAACATAGTCGTGTCCTGGCTGCATCTCACCCAGAACCTGCCCAGAACATGGCTGTAACATCCTTTTTTTATTATTATACAATATTGAGTTCACATACACGTCATTAATCAAAACGTACATGCAACATAAAAGACATAGATATTTACATCTTGTTTATTTTGGTTGACCAATTCCGGAGATACAGGTGCCGGTGGTTGCACCTTCACCGGGATCTGTGCCAACTCGCTCACAAACATTTTATTTAGGATCTGCCCATCATAGAATAACTCGATCCAACATGCACTAAAAGCCAGAGCTATAGAAAATCTGCATAACTAATTTTTTGAACATGATATGGAAATATAGTGAGAATTAAATCCCAGTAAGTTCAACAATAAATCATCATCAATAAAGCTCATCACATCATGTTCAGCTGTATAAACTACAGAAAATATCTTTGGTCACATGAATGCATTATATCTACGCACATAAGAATCATACTGTAATGATATGTATGACAGGATTTACTATTTTCAAAATATCATATGATGGCCATCAACTTATTCTCATTTTAAGCTACCCTGGTTAGGGTGAGTATCCTCTACTCTCCGGTACAGGCTTTTCTCGCTTCGTCCGACATGGCCCACTTTCTCTTTCTTTTCTCATTATCATGATCATAACCATTGGTAGGGCGTCCCCTACTGGTGCACCACACGGATTGCCATGTGACCGTGCTCATTTCTTTTCTTTTCACAATGATAGCCAAAAATATGTTTTCAATAACAAGTATGTTCATAAAAATATAACTATTACCATAAATCATTGGTAATCATGCCATGAACATAACCATTTCAAATATCACTTTATAAAATATTTCCATGTCAGAATTTCACACTTAAGATGGTAAGAAGTTCATACAATGGCAATGGCTATGGCTATACTAGTTATTTATTATTTTCATTTATAAGATTCATCTTCTTTCTTAAATATTAATTTTATTCCTTTATTTTCTTGATGCAGGTTTTCATCACATCTAACCTTCTCTTACTAATCAAAGCATAACTCCCTCAATTGAACTCTGATGTAGGTGATCTTGTTGTCCATTTCAAGATAAAACAATTATCTAAAACTATTATTATGCCACTTGCCAAAATGATGAATGTAGAATCACACCACTTGCTAAATTTTTGTCTTAATGCCATGTAACCTAATCTTTATTATTATTACATTATTATATCATCACCTAATTTATTTTATTTTATTTTTCCTCCTGGATTTGGGCTTATTCCTACCCATTTTCTTTGCTTTGGATAAAATTCTACCTTTCTTGGAGGGCTTGGTCACATTTTCATAATTTTTGGGCTATTGGTCCAATTACTATATCCTAGTCCAAGTCTATGTTTTATTTCTTGCTTAGGTTATCCAATGGGCTTGCTAGAAACTTATTTGAAGTGAAAAAACTCTACATGATGTGTCCATAGGTAAAAGCCCAATTTATGGGTGGAGATACTAAACTTAGTAACTTTTGCTCTTAAATTAAAAAAAATTATCCTAATCCGATCTTCTTGAAATTTTAAGACCTTTACTTACTTCACAAAAATTTATCTTTCTTTAACTAAGAATTTCACCTTTCTTTAGCATGTTTATTTCTAATATTTCCTCTTAGGTTTTCTTTCTTTACCTATTCCATTAATATTAGACAATTTCTATGCATATATGTAAGGTGAAGAATTTCTAAGGAAAATATCTAAAAATTACCGGATGTTACAATGGCCGTGTTCTGGGCATGCTCAACATTTTCATTCTTTCCAAACATCCAACCAGCCAAAACCAAAAGCAACCAGCCAAGATTTAGATCACATATACATTATTCAAGTCATATATGTCATTTTTTCATCAAATCTAAAGAGTTATAACATCCAAAATTCATCCCCTCATAAATGCCTCTACCCATCTCCCCCTTTCTTGTAATGACCGATTTTTTTAGGTGATTAACACAACATATAGACAACCATCCAAATGATATGCATCTTAGACATATATATACGAGTCTACATCACATCAGAGATTAGCTTGTATGTACACGTGTAACCCTAGGTACTAAGCATATATTCAAAAGGAGAAGTATCGTGTGGTTACATCAAAACAATAGGGTTAGTCCATTTACAACAACATATACACATAACTATTATCCTACTGCCCCTGTGGCCATCACCCCTGTGGTACTGCTGGTGGAAGAGGCGGCCCAGGTGCAGGTACTTCTACCATGTTGATGACAAGTAGATTCCCCACAACTGTGAACTATCCCAAGCAGGGAACATCCACAGTCTGTAACTCACATAGGATGGTCAGAACCACAAACGACATGTTGATGATCTAAATATAACACCACAACACAGTGAGATATAAAATCTCAGCAAGATCAACATCTAGCAAATAGAAACATAATAGGGAACTCACGTGTTATGTTCAGCTGTATAAGCTTCAGAAAACATTTTCTCTTTTGTACAATAAAGGTACAATATACACATGCAGTCTTTATACAGGTTATGCATCAATATCACGTAAATATAACAAACCATGTATTAATAAGGTACCTGTACATTGCTTATAGTGGCTCATTATATGATAATTTCTCAATTTTCTAACCTCAGTGTGGCGTAATCCCTTACCCCTCCTACTACTCACCCACCACTGGGTTCCTTGGTCAAAGTGGTCCTTCCCACATTGACCACTCTAGGCTAGAAGACGTCCCCTATCTCGGTACCGTATCATAGCCATGACCCTTCAATCAACTTACCTTTATAAGGTGTTGCATGTTGTGGGGTCACCTTAGTTGGGTAAGGGTCATCTTGGACTTGTCAGTCTCCTCAATACAGCAAGGCGACACTTGTTGCCAGGCCACCCTGCTTCAGAGATGATCATTCTGACTATCAATCACCTCAACACAGTAAGGTAATACCTGTTGCCAGGCCACCTTACTCCGGAGAGGGTCCTCCTGACCAGCTCATATATTTTACATGTTTTTCCAGCCACTTGTCTCAACAAAGGGCATACACATTAATCATCATGAGCATAGTCAACAATTGCTCTTATGCATGCTATAACAACTCATCATATAATTTGAAGTAAAGTATTCATGCACTTACATATTTTCATAGCATCCATATATTATTTACCCCTTTTGGTTGCGCATAAAAGTAATTTATGGCATTCAAATGTAGCATTCATACATCATTCCTTCATGCATTCATAGTTAATTCAAAAGATATTACACAACCAAGTAAATACTAAAACTTTTCTATGATATATGGCTCATAGAACTCCAATTATAATTTCATAAACATTGGTTCTTGGTTTAGATTTAAAAAGGAAACAAGAAAGCAACAAAATGAGCAAAACAACATAAAGCACAACCTGGCCGTGTCACCAAGAACAGTCGTGCTTTAGGCCCGTGTTTCCTCCCCGTGCTCCCCACATAATGCCTGTGTTTCCAAAAATCCATCGTAGAGCACGTCCTAGCCATGTCACCAAGCACGACTGTGCTCCACCTGTGTTCTGCACCTTTTTCCAAAACTAGCCCAGAGCATGGCCTGGTCGTGCCTCTAAGAACGACTGTGCTCTGGGCATGAAACTCAGAAAAAACCCATATTTTTCTCCCCAAACTAGCCAAAAAACCAGAAAACATCCAATCCAACATTTTAGGCATATAAAATCCAGATTATCCATAACACATATCCTTCAAAAATCATGGATTAAACTCCAAAACTAACCACAATAATTTCTCACAAATTACCACCTCATGCACATATATAAAAGTCAGCCATCAACACCATAAATGCGTCATCAATGTTCTTATCTCTCCTACCATCATGTTTCCATTAATGCATATAAGACATACATCAAGCCATTCAATCAAGAAAGCTCATAAATAGGGTGTTCATCTTACTTTTTACACCACAAAAACTCTCTCACTAGATGGTTGAGTTTCTTCTCTCTTCCTTCAACTCCAAGCTACAGAAAAACCTACATCACTAGCTCTCCATTAAAGCTTATAGGCAAACACAAGGTTAGGGAAGATTGTAGGGTCTAAAACTTACCTTTCCCTTCTAGATTTCAGCTTTCTCCCTCTTTCCTTCTCTTTTTTCTTCCTCTTTCTCTGTTTACCATGGATACTCTTCTCTATTCCTTGGTGGTTGTCGACTTATTCACTAAGTCAAAGGGAAAATAATTGAATATTAAAGCTTCATGGAGAAGCTTCTTCTCCCTTAACCAAGGCCCTTAAAAACTCTAACAATTTCATTTTTACCATGCCATTACATTAGGACTACGCCATTATCTAAGGCCTTGTTTGGTGAGTTGAAAATTTGCCTAGTGTTTAATCTCCTCTTGAGGTGTAATCCAATGGCTTTTTATGCAACTCTCTTCATAGTTCCTTATCCTTCTTCTTATTGCCCATTTGTGGTTCTGCAGACGAAGAAATTACTATTCCATCCATAGTTCTTTCCTTCAAAAATCAGAATTTCCTTATTTAGTATTCATAATTATTTCCTTATAAATACTCTATTTAATCCTTTTTAACCCTTTTCTCAACATCCTATTTTGTAAAGGTAATTAATAGGAAATTTAGGGTGTTACATTTCTCATATTTATGATAGTCAAGCATAAACAATCACCATTAACCCCATCAATGCAACCCAACCACCATTCATTCATACCCACATAAATACATGCATATAAACACCATAACTTATTCAAGAATCATGAGAAGGTAGAAGTTGAACTTACTTTCTACCCACACTTGTATCCTTTCTCTTTCTTGGGTCATTGCCTTCCTTTTCCTTCAAACCATAAACTCTAAAAATTTTCAACCATTAGAGTACTTCATGAAGCTCCATTAGCAATAAGAATATGAGTATAAGGATCAAAGCTTCAAGATTTACCTTGTCTTCCTTTTCCCATCACTTTCTCTCTCCTCTTCTTTTTTCTCTCTTTTCCTTCTCCTTTTTCCTTAGTGCTTCGTGCTCCCTCTCTTTCCCCTTTGAGCAAGTTAACCACCCCCCTTGGTCAAGGGAAAGCTTATTTTAATAAAACTTCTCCAATAAGCCATCTCTTCTTAACCTTTGCCACCACTTTGCCTAAAAATTACAACTTTGCTATGCCATTAAAGTATAACTATATCTTTGACTAAGGCAATTTTTGGCTTAATCAAATTGCCAAAGTGGTTTAATCTTCTTTTGAGACAAATGTCGAGGAGCTTTTGGGTCACACTTTCTATAGGTCTTTATTCCACCTTTTGCTGCCCGATTCCAAACCTAAAAAGTGAAACATTACCATTTTTCCCTTTAGAAATTTCCTCTAAAATATGAGAATTTTCTTTCGTATCACTTTTGAATATTCTCACAAAGATTAACTAATTAGTTCATTTTGACCCTTCCTAACATATTATTTCATGAAAATTGAAGAGAATCTAGGGGTGTTAAAATTCTCCCACCACTTTTAAAAGGAATTTTGTCCCCAAAATCAAAAATTACCTGCCCTCGACAAGTTGTGGATATGTGTGTCTCATATCATCCTTTCTTTCCTACGTAGCTTCTTCCTTAGTTAGACCCTTCCAAACTACTTTTACCAACAGAACGATTTTACTTCTTAGATTTTTTATATCTTTATCCAAGACGATGATAGGCTCCAGTCAAAAAGTTAAGTTCTCCTTCACCGTTACTGATTCTTCCTGCATTGAGGGTGACGGGTGTAACATCCCTAATTTTTCCCTAAAATACTAAAGGATATTTACGTAATCTTTAATGTAAGGGTCGTATTGTAATGCATTTAGAGAGTGACAATTGTGTAATTTCAATAGACTAGTAATGTTGTAAATACTTTAATGTGGTATTTTGGTATTTACACAATTTTTGGTATTTATACTATTTTTGGTAGAATGGCATTTTGGTAATTCCAACCAAGTAGCTTGGAAGTGTTTCTAAAACACTTGAGTGGTAGGATAGAAGTGTTTCTAAAACACTTGAGTGGTAGGCTAGAAGTATTTCTAAAACACTTGAGTGGTAGGCTAGAAGAATTTTTAAAACACTTGAGTGGTAGGTTAGAAGTATTTCTAAAACACTTGAGTGATAATGATGGTCTTAACTATCAAAGGGGAGGGGGAGTGATCAGAAAAAATTTAGAAAGGAGAGACGGAGAAGAAGAGAGAGGAAGAAGAGAGAGAAAGTGCAAGAGGAGAAAAATCAAGGTAGGTTTTCTTGATCCAAATTCTTCTATAATCATCTTTTCTTCAATGGATTTCCTAATTCAAGGTATGGATGTAGGGTTTGGTGGTGAGAAATTGGTATACAAAGTTTAGGAAGCTTGTTAAGGTAGGCTTAATACCTACTCTCCACAAATTTTGATACAATTTCTATGTTTTACAAATGATTAAACGTGAAATTGTGCAACATGTGGGCTGTATATTATGTGGATTTTTTTGTTCTGGTTATTTTGAATTTCTTGGTAAAATCAGTAATAATTTTAAAGAAAGTATCAACATAAGAATTGTAGATATGTGTCTCGCGAATTTATAGGCTCTACGATCACCTAATTTGGAGTCAATATGAAGGAGATATGACCCAAGAAGTAAGCAGAGGTCATAGAACACGAAGAGTCTGGAATCCAGAATTTGTAAATATGAGTACTTTTAATGTTCAAATTTCTGGGACTAATCTGTAAGGAATTTAAAATTATGGTAAACATAAAAGTTGTAGGTAATCAGAGTTATGTTCTGATTAGTGAGGGAAGATCACAAGAAACGAAGAGTCTAAAATCCAGAATTTGTAAATATGAGTGCTTTAATGTTCGAACTTCTGGGATTAATAGGTAAAGAATTTGAAAATATGGTAAACATAAAAGTTTTAGGTAATTGTCCTAGATATACATAGACACTGAAATCACCTTAATCGGAGTTGAAAGTAGAGAGTTATGATTTGATTAGTGAGGGGAAGTCACAGAACACGGTCCAGCCGTGTTTTGAGTTTCAAGGCTGTGTTTAGGGCTGGAAAACCTTATTTTTCACCATTTTCTATAGGAAAACGAACCTTGTTTGTTCAAGGGATTTTAGAAACCAATTGACCAAGAGAAATACTTCTAAAGTGATGGTTTTATATCACCAAAATATTATTTTCTTTACTTGATTTCAAAACGCTTACATTGAATATTGATTTGAGATATTTTGAAAGAGTGATATAGATGGAAATACCTATTGAACATATGATTTGAATTATGCTCATGGTAAGAGTTGTGATGTATATTTATATAACTCATTGAGTATGAAAATGATGTTTTGCATTGCATTTTTTATTGATTGACAAGCGTAAAGCTCGTGGTAAGTTGCTTGATGTATATGCATTGCATTTGACTTGAGTGGACATCGATGAATATCGGTGGATTGTATGGCTGTGACGGTACTGGGTAGGGAATGCCCTACTAGCCTGAGTGAGCCAATGATGCCACCCAACCACATGAGAATAAAAGAGAAGCAAATGAGAATAAAAGAGAAGTAATGAGTGAAAATGTATTTTTTTATAGCTATGGCATGCGATGAGCATTGCGCAACATGATGAGCTATGTTTTTCATGCATTGAGTGTGCTAGATCGCCGAGTGAGGCAGGTGTATTAAAAGTTATGATTTTATGATAAAAGCTTGATATTTTCTGATAGTTTATTCAACTGAACATAATATTTGTTTTTACACATTTTATTATAGAAGGTTAAGTCTACTGGGAACCCTGTTCACACTATTTTGTGATGTTATCTTCAGATAAAAGGAAGTGAGATGCTTCCATGGACGACGTTACCAGTAAAGACCCCAATGTCAGCATCACCTCCTCACCCTTTGTGTTTTAAGGGTGGTGTGCTGTATGGAGACTTTTGTAGTTGTATTGTAATTATGACTTGTATTTTATCATAAATACTTATGCGAAATTTGTAATATACATATATGGGTATTTATGCATAATGCATATATATATATATATCAATATATTGTCATGAGAAATGTGATGAAAAGGAAAAAAAATGGTGTTACATAGTTGGTATCAGAGTCAGGTTGATCCTAGGTGACTATTGGGTGGTTGGTCACCTAGGTTGACTTAGTAGAGTCTTACATGGTTATACGGTAATGTTGAGTAAGGTAGCAGATAAATTCAGTAGGAAATTACTAGTGTTTCCTAACTGTATACTTGAGTGGTGTGATGCTTACTATAAGTTTCTTAAACCACTGTTGAGATTGATCACCTTGATAAAAAAAACTGATATTTTGCTTCACTAATATAGTAAGTAATGGCACCACCAAGAAAGAATCTGACAGGCAGTTCGGATGCTACTTTAAACAACATAGCTGCAGCTATGCAAGCTCAGGCAGCTGCAACGAATCAGATTTTGCAGCATCTCTAGCATATTACCATAGAAGGGATTGGAGGAAACCCGAGGAATAAGAGGAACCATCAGAGAGACAGAAACGAAACTAGAGAAGGAAATGGATGGTCTGAATTCCTGAAGACTCGACCTCCAACTTTTGTGGGTGGATATGAACCCGTAACTGCTAAAAGGTAACTAGTTGAACTGGAGAAAATCTTCAAAATCTTGAATTGTGCTGATGAGCAGAAGGTTAATTTTGTGGCTTATATGCTACAAGAGGAAGCTGAGTACTGGTGGAGGGGATCCAGTGAACTACTAAGTCACCAAGGCGTGAGGTTACCTGGCAAGTATTCTGGGAGACTTTCTTAGATAAATATTTCCCCAGAAGTGTGAGAGCTAAGAAGGATATTGAATTCCTTCAGCTTAGACAAAACAACCAAATCGTGGAACAGTACATTGCAAAATTAGAGGAATTGTCAAAGTTTTCAGACTATAGGAGACATAATCCGAATGAATCGTGGAAAGTAATCAAATTTGAAGCAGGGCTGAATCCGGAAATCCATAATGTTGTGGTAGGTTTCGAGATCCGAGAATTTGTTCCATTGATTAACAAATGTCGACTACTAGAGAAGAGCCTGAAGACAGTGGAAGAAGATAGAGAAAGACGGGTTCAGTGGAAGCGACAGAGGGAATTTCCGATTGTGGACAAAAAACTCAGAGGAAAGGTTGTTATGAGGGGTAAACAACCTACAATGATGGGACCCAGACCTTTTCCACAAAAGCTGGTGATGGATCTGTGTGGGAAATGTGGATGATACCATAAAAATGGATCATGTTACTTTAATTCCATTACTTACTTCCAGTGTGGACAAAAGGGTCATATTGCACAGCAATGCCCACAAGGAAAGGGGAAAAGGATTGCACAACCTCAGCGGGCACCAGGAAGGGTTTTCACTTTGTTAGAAGCAGGTTGAAGATTTGTTAGAAAAAAACTTTATTCGACCCAGTGTATCACCTTGGGGAGTGCCTGTGCTATTTGTACAGAAGAAGGATGGCAGTCTAAGACTGTGCATTGACTACAGGCAACTAAACAAGGCGACTATTAAGAATAAGTATTCGTTACCCAGAATTGATGATCTGTTAGATCAGCTAAAAGGAGCTATGATGTTCTCAAAGATAGACTTGAGGTCAGGGTATCATCAGATTGGAGTTAAGGAAGAAGATATTCTGAAGACAGCTTTTAAAACTCGGTACGGACACTACGAATTCTGGGTAATGCTGTTTGGGGTCACGAATGCGTTGGCAATCTTTATGGACTACATGAATCGCTTTTTTAGAAATTATTTGGATCAATTCGTAGTGGTATTTATAGACGATATCCTAATTTACTCTAAGAGTGAAGAAGAACATGGCCAGCATCTTCGGCTAGTGCTTCAGGTGTTGAAAGAAAAGAAACTCTTTGTGAAATTAGAGAAACGTGAATTCTGGTTAAAAGAAGTAAAGTTCTTGGGTCACGTAATTTTTGGAGAGGGTGTGTCAATAGATCCTAGTAAGACTGAAGCAGTGTTGAAATGGGAGAGACCAAAAACTATGACTCAGATCAGAAGTTTCCTAGGTTTAGTAGGATATTATAAAAGATTCATACAGTGGTTTTCTCAAATAGCCCTACCTTTGACCCGATTAACCAGAAAAGGAAGTCTCTTTAAGTGGACCGAAGAATGTGAGAATAGTTTCCAGGAGCTTAAAGTCAAATTGACTTCTCCTCCTGTTTTAGTCATTCCCGATCCTTCTGGACGATTTAAAGTCTATACAGATGCTTCCAAAAAAGGCTTAGGGTGTGTATTAACGCAAGAAAGTAGAGTGGTTGCATATGCTTCTCGATAGTTGAGATCACATGAAGAGAACTTTTCCACTCATGACTTGGAGTTGGCTACAATAGTTTTTACCTTAAAGATATGGCGACACTACTTGTATAGAGCTGTATTTGAGATATATAGCGACCACAAGAGTTTAAAGTATCTTTTTGACCAAAAAGAGCTCAATATGAGGCAAAGAAGGTGGATGGAATTCATCAGTAATTATAAGTTTGAATTAAAGTATCACCTTGAAAAGGCAAACATAGTAGCTGATGCATTGAGTCAAAAGTCACGGCATGTGAGTCATATGCTAATTTGGGAGATGAAGTTGATTGAAGAGTTCCAGAATTTGAAGTTGTTAGTGGTGACTGTCCCTGGAAGTCTGATTATTAGCGAATTAAAAGTTGAATGTGACTTAAAGATGGAAATTAAGGAGGCGCAGTCATAGGATCCGTTTTTACAAGACCGAAGAGACCAGCTTGATTTTGCAGTATAAAAAGATGGAGTTATTATGTACCGAGGCAGAACATGTGTACCACAAGGAGGGAATTTGAAAGTTAAAATTCTGGATGAAGCACATCAAAGTAAGTATACAATCCATCCAGGATCTACAAAGATGTATCAAGACTTGAAAAGATTGTACAGGTGGCCAGGAATGAAGCGAGACATTGCTGAGTATATAACGAAATGTCTGACTTGTCAAAAGGTGAAGATTGAACACCAAAAACCTTCTGGGATGTTACAACCATTAGAAATCCCTGAGTGGAAATGGAATAGCATTTCTATGGATTTTGTTGTAGGGCTACCTAAGACTCAGGCGAGCAATGATGCAATATGGGTAATAGTGGACAGATTGACAAAATCTGTGCACTTCCTACCCAGCAGGATTAACTACTCCTTAAATAAATTAGCCCAACTGTATATGAAGGAAGTTGTCCAGTTACATGGAATTCCTAATAGCATAATTTCAGATCGAGATCCTAGATTCACTTCCAAATTTTGGAGAGCATTACAAGAGGCTTTTGGCACCCGTCTATGTTTTAGTACTGCATATCATCCTCAAACGGATGGACAAACAAAGAGGAATATACAAACTTTTAAAGATATGCTAAGAGCTTGTGCGCTAGAGCAAGGAAAGGGATGGGATGAATATTTACCCCTGGCAGAGTTTGCATATAATAATAGTTATCATTACAGTATTAGGATGGCACCTTATGAAGCTTTGTATGGAAGAAAGTGTAAATCGCCTTTATGTTGGGATGAAGTGGGGGAGAAAAATTTATTGGGGCCGAGTTAGTGCAACACACGTCTAAACAGATATAGATGATTCGGGATAAGATGCAGACGGCTCAAAGTCGACAGAAAAGCTATTTCGATAAGAGGAGGAGGCCGTTACAATTTCAAGAAGGGGAACATGTATTCTTGAAAATTTCTCCGACTACCGGAATTGGCCGAGCAATGAAAGTAAAGAAATTGGGCCCGAGGTACTTAGGCCCTTACCAAATTCTCAAAAGGGTAGGTCCATCAGCATATTAGATTACACTTCCTCCGCATCTGACAAATTTGCATGATGTGTTCATTGTATCACAGCTTCGAAAATATCTACCAGATCAGTCGCACATAATTCAAGAAGAGCCAATAATTGTAGAAGAAAATCTGACTTATCGACCGAAACCGATTACAATTCTAGAAAGGGACGTGAAACAACTAAGGAACAAAATGATTCTGTTGGTGAAGATAGCTTGGAAAGGTTTAACGGCAGAAGAAGCCACGTGGGAAAGAGAGGATGTCATGAGACTGAAATACCTGTAACTATTTGAAGACAGATAGGCTTTGAATTTTGGGGACAAAATTCATTTTTAGGGGGGAGAACTATAACATCCCTGATTTTCCCATAAAATACTAATGGGTATTTACGTAATCTTTAATGTAAGGGTTGTATTGTAATGCTTTTAGAGAGTGACAATTGTGTAATTTCAATAGACTAGTAATGTTGTAAATACTTTAAAGTGGTATTTTGGTATTTATACAATTTTTGGTATTTATACGATTTTTGGTAGAATGGCATTTTGGTAATTCCAACCAAGTAGCTTGGAAGTGTTTCTAAAACACTTGAGTGGTAGGCTAAAAGTGTTTCTAAAACACTTGAGTGATAGGCTAGAAGTATTTTTAAAACACTTGAGTGGTAGGCTAGAAGAATTTTTAAAACACTTGAGTGGTAGGCTAGAAGTATTTCTAAAACACTTAAGTGATGATGATGGTCTTGACTATTAAAGGGGAGGGGGAGTGATTAGAAAAAATTTAGAAAGGAGAGAAGAAGAAGAAGAAGAGAGAGAAAGTGCAAGAGGAGAAAAATCAAGGTAGGTTTTCTTGATCCAAATTCTTCTATAATCATCTTTTCTTCAATGGATTTCCTAATTCAAGGTATGGATGTAGGTTTTGGTGGTGAGAAATTGGTATACAAAGTTTAGGAAGTTTGTTAAGGTAGGCTTAATACCTACTCTCCACAAATTTTGATATAATTTCTATGTTTTACAAATGATTAAATGTGAGATTGTGCAACATGTGGGCTGTTTATTATGTAGATTTTTATGTTCTGGTTATTTCGAATTTCTTAGTAAAATTGATAATGATTTTAAAGAAAGTATCAACATAAGAATTGTAGATATGTGTCTCATGAATTTATAGACTCTGCGATCACCTAATTTGGAGTTAATATGAAGGCGATATGACCCAAGAAGTAAGGCGAGGTCACAGAACACGAAGAGTCTGGAATCCAGAATTTGTAAATATGAGTACTTTTATTGTTCGAATTTTTGGGACTCCTCGGTAAGGAATTTGAAATTATGGTAAACATAAAAGTTGTAGGTAATTGTCTTATCGTTACACAGACACAAAAATCATCTTAATCAGAGTTGAAATGACAGAGTTATGTTCTGATTCGTGAGGGAAGGTCACAGAAGACGAAGAGTCTGGAATCCAGAATTTGTAAATATGAGTGCTTTAGTGTTCGAATTTCTTCGACTAATAGGTAAAAAATTTGAAAATATGGTAAACATAAAAGTTTTAGGTAATTTTATTAGCTATACATAGACATTGAAATCACCTTAATCGGAGTTGAAAGTAGAGAGTTATGATCTGATTAGTGAGGGAAGATCACAGAACACGGTCCAGCCGTGTTCTGAGTTTCAAGGCCATGTTTAGGGCTGGAAAACCTTATTTTGCACTATTTTCTATAGGAAAAATAACCTTGTTTATTGAAGGGATTTTAGAAACCAATTGACCAAGAGAAATACTTCTAAAGTGATGGTTTTATGTCAACAAAACATTATTTTCTTTACTTGATTTCAAATGGCTTACATTAAATACTGATTTGAGATATTTTGAAAGAGTGATAGAGATGGAAATACCTATTGAACATATGATTTCAATTATGCTCATGGTAAGAGTTGTGATGTATATTTATATAACTCATTGAGTATGAAAATGATGTTTTTGCATTGCATTTGTTATTGATTCACAAGCGTAAAGCTCATGGTAAATTGCTTGATGTATATGCAGTGCATTTGACTTGAGTGGACATCAATGAATATTGGTGGATTGTATGGCTGTGATGGTACTAGGTAGGGGACGCTCTACTAGCCTGAGTGAGCTGATGAGGCCACCCAACCACATGAGAATAAAAGATAAGCAAATGAGAATACAAGAGAAGCAATGAGTGAAAATGTGTGTTTTTATATCTATGCCATAAGATGAGCATTACGCAACATAAAGAGCTATGTTTTTCATGCATTGAGTGTGCCAGATCGCTAAGTGAGGCAGGTGTATTAAAAGTTATGATTTTATTATAAAAGCTTGATATTTTCTATAGTTTATACAACATAACATAATATTTTTTTTACACATTTTATTATAAAAGGTTGAGTCTAATGGGAACCATGTTCTCACTATTTTGTGGTGTTATGTTTAGATAAAAGGAAGTGAGATGCTTCCATGGACGGCGTTACCGGTAAAGACCCCGATGTTAGCATCACCTCCTCACCCTTTGTGTTTCAAGGGTGGTGTGCTGTATGGGGACTTTTGTAGTTGTATTGTAATTATGACTTGTATTTTTTCATAAATACTTATGTGAGATTTGTAATATACATATATAAGGAAAAAAATGGTGTTACAACGGGTCCAATAAATACTTACAAAATTGAGAAATATGAAACACATCGTGAAGATTTGACAACTTCAGAGGTAAAGATATCTGATATGTCGATGGCCCCATTTTCCTAAGTATTGGATAAAGATCTATATAGTGTGTGCTCAATTTCTTGACTTTCATGGCTCAGCCAATTCCTATAGTAGGAGAAATTTTTAGGAACACGTGCTCCCTTTCTTGAAATTGCAATGACTTTCTCCTTTGGTTGTAATAACTTTTATATCAAATTTGAGCTATTCACATCTTGTCTTGAATTATCTGTATCTGTTCCGAAGTATCCTACACCAGCTTGGGACATAGTAACTTCCTCTCTCATACCTCATACCAACATAGAGGCGATTTGCATTTCTTACCATACAGTGCCTCATGGAGTGCCATCCCAATACTTGAATGGTAGCTATTATTGTATGCAAACTCTAGCAATGGTATATACTTATCCCATTCTTTTTCTTATTCTAAAGTATATGCCCTCAACATATCCTCTAAGGTTTATATGGTCCGTTCGATTTGTCTATACATTTGCGGATTATACGTTGTGTTGGAATGCAATTTGGTGCCAAAATGCAGTTTGACTCCAAATGCATAAAGCTCTCCAAAATCTAGATTAGGATATCGGTCAGAAATAATACTGTGTGGAACCCCATGAAGTCGAACAATTTCCTTCACATATACTTGTGCTAGTTTATTAAGTGAGTAATTAATTTTTACAAGTAAGAAGTGCACAGATTTTGTTAATTTATCAACTACTACCTATATTGTGTTGTGGTCTGCCTAGGTTTTGGACAAACTAGTAACAAAATCCATAGAGACGCTATACCATTTCCACTAAGGGATTTCCAGCGGTTGCAATGTTTTAGATGGTCTTTGATGCTCTATCTTGACTTTTTGAGAAGTCAAACATTTGGTGACATATTCAGCAATGTTATTTTTCATTCCTGGCCACAAATAAGATCTTTTCAAGTCCTAATACATCTTCATAGTTCTCAAATGGATCGTATATTTGCTCTGATGGGCTTCCTCCATGATCTTTGACCTTACATTTTCTTCTTATGGCACACAAATTCTTCCTCAATATAGAATAATCCCATCTTCTGACTTTGTAAAGTTTGGTGAATCTTTTCGGCTCTGTAAGAAGGGATCTTGTGTTTGCGCCTCCTTAATCTACTTTTTCAAATTGCATTCAATCTATAACTCACTAATAAGCAAACTCTTATGAGTAGTTATAAATGATAATCTCAATTCTCTGAACTCTTCAATCAACACCATCTCCTTTATTAGCATCTACTTTAAATGTAGGGATTTTAGGCTTAACGCATTCACCACAACATTCGCTTTCTCCGAATGATACTTCAATTTAAATTTTTAATCATTAATGAACTACATCGACCTTCTCTGCCTCATACTTAGTTCCTTTTGATTAAATAGATATTTCAAACTTTTATGGTCACTGTATACATCAAATACTGCAACTTATAGATACTGTTGCCAGATCATCAAAACAAAGACTATTACTGCCAACTCCATGTCATAAGTGTGGTAGTTTTCTTTATGCATTCTCAATTGTCTAGGCACATAGGTAACCACTCTAGCTCGGGTGCCACGGCACCCGTCACCGCACCAGAATGCTGAAATTGTAATTTTTAGGTCTTTTTAACTCTGATTGAAGCCCAATGGACCAGAAACGGACCTAGAAACAATTCTACTTCATTTAGAAGGAGTCAATCTATAAAAAAGGGAAAATCAAGCATCAAAATGATTAAATTCTCAATCATCTTCTTCAATTCTTCTCTAGATTTTCTTATGACCTTGCGAGATTGATTTACTTTTTATTAGTGGAGGAAGAATAAAACCTCAAGGAATCTTCATGCATTGTGAGATTTAGATTTGATTTGATTAGTTCAATCTTAATTGAGTATTGATTATTCATCTGCTTTTCTCTTTTCATTGATTATTCATATAATTGCTAGGAAGCCTACTAGTATATTATTTGTCTTAATTTACTGCTGAATTATGTTTTGAACAAAGTTTTCGTTATTATAATTTAAGAGGCAAATATGATCAATGATTTTGAATTATAAATTATTGAACCTATGGTGAATAATTGACTAAATTAGATATAGCCGATGTGTTTATATTTGTTTAACTCTATTAGTTTCTCTAATTCTTCATGCAATTAATAAGTTGTACTTTATCGATTTGCTAAAGGATCATTTGTTAATTAGGATTAATAGAGGTGATTGTCATCAATTACTAAACTTAAGGAGGAATAGAGATAGAATCCCAATGATAGATATTAAATTAAAGATTGATTATGTTGTCAATGATCAATGCAATTTCTTGATGATGGATATCAATCGAAACCAACACCTTTATCATTAATCATTCTCATTTTAATTACTTTCATTTTCTTTTACATTGTTTATGTAACAACTCCATTTTTTTTTACATATATACATATATATAAATTTTTAAAAGCCCCGTTAAGTCATTACCTTTATTTAACTCATAATAACATTCAATTAATTTAACCAAGCATAATTAAGGTTTACACATCATTAGTTAACAACATCCATACACAAATCAAACACATATATGTATATATCTTATTCATCCATATTGACCAGTTTCGGGGATATGGGTGCGGGTGGTTGCACCTTCACCGGGATCTTAGCCAACTCGACCACAAACACCTTGTTAATTTTTGGGATATGTCCAACATAGAGTAACTCGATCCAACGTACACTAAGAGTCAGAGCCAAAGAAAAATTTACAAAATTAGTTTTCTGAACATGATATGGAAATATAGTGAAAATTAAATCCCAGTAGGTTCAACAATAAATCACAATTATCATCAATATAGATCATCATGTCATGTTCATCTATATAAGCTATAGCAAATATCTTAAGTCACATGAATGCACTTTATCTATGCACATGAAAATCATACACTAATGACATGTATGGCATGAATAACTATTTTTAGATTGCCATATGTTGGCTATCAACTTATTTTTATATCAAGCTACCCCGGTCAAGGTGAGTACTTTCTACTCTCTAGTACAGGTTTTTCTTGCTCCGTTTAACATGGCACACTTTCTCTTTCTTTTCTCATTAACATAACCATAACCATTGGTAGGGAATCCCTTACTAGTGCACCACACGGACCACCATGTGACCATACTTATTTCTTTTCTTTTCTTCTCTTTTCTCATTAATAGCCAAAAATATGATCTCAATGACAAGTATGTTCATTATACTCACATGCCATACTTTTTAATCAAAATATAATCATTACCAAAAATCATTGGTAATCATGACATGAACATAATCGTTTCAAATATCACATTATAAAATATTTCCATGTCAAAATTACACACTTAAGATGGTAAGGAGTTCATGCAATGGCAATGGCTATGGCACACACTAGTTATTTATTATTTTTATTTATAAGATTCTTCTTCTTTTTTAAATGTTATTTTTATCTCTTCATTTTCTTTATGCTTGGCCTCTAGTCACTTTCCTCCTACTTATATCATTTCCAACACATATTCTCATAAATTTAATATAGCATTCTTCTTCAATTTAGTTTCGATTAATATTCTATAGTTAATAAGATTCATTTAGTGTAGAAAAAATGTTGAAAATAAGCTTTACCAGCTTCTAACATGGCCTAAACGTATCCTATAACACGGCTTGGCCATTTCCTGTAAAACAATCATGCTTTAGGCTTTAAAATTCCCTTTCCAGCATAAAACACAGCCATGCTCTATGTTGTCTTATTCCTTGATGCAGGTTTTCGTCATGCCTGACCTTCTCTCATTAATCAGAGCATAACTCCCTCATTTTAACTCCGTCTTAGGTGATCTTGGTGTGCATTTAAAGATAAAACAATTATATAAAAATATTATATTGAAATTTTAGTGAAATCTTAAGGAATCTTGATGATATTACTCCCTCAAGTTAAATGTTATTTCTTCTCGTGTAGGTTTTGACCTTTACTTACTAATCTGACCATATTTGCCTTATATGAACTCCACATTGAGTGATTCTAGTGGATAAATTTCCATGAGACATATATCTATATTTTTTATGTTAACCAATTATTTTAATTCCCCACATTATTTTTCCAAAAATTTAAACATAGAAGCTTTTCTAACAGATTCTTCCCTAGTTAACCATTTTCTAACCACTGCTTACTAATCTAACCATATCTACCTCATATGAACTCCATATTGAGTGATTCCAGTGGCTAAAATTCCATGAGCCATATATCTATATTTCATATTAACCATTTCTTTTAATTACTAATCAATTCTCCCCAGAATTTGAAAATTAGAAGCTTCCCTAGTTACTCTAAAATCCATTTTCCTAACTAAACATTTTCAAAGGTTTTAGTTCATCATTTTATTATGTCCTCTTTCATTTTCTTCTTAATTTACATCTAATCATATTTCATCAATTTTCACCACATTTAAATATACAAAATAGCAACATATAAATCTTAAAATTTTGTCACCCATAGCCATACCTATGCAGAACTTTCCACACCAACCTAAGTATTCAAACATACATCACTTATAAGATCAACATGTAACATGATATAGCAACATCCATGGCCAATCATCCAGGTAACAAATATAGTAAATTTCATCAAAGTTCTAGAATCAAAATCCCATATAAATGTTTCTAATTTCAAAGCTTTCTAAAAAAAATATTGTTAAACCTACCTAAAGATCTCTCTAGCTCACTTAGTGAATTCTTTTTCTTGTTTCCTCTTGAAGGAAGTAGCAAGATTCCTCCCTTCCTATAGCTTTTCTAGCAGCTTAAATAAGAGAAGTAGGGTGATTTTTTGAATCCCAAGAACGAAGAAGAAAGATAGATTCAAATGGAGATTAAGCTAACTTATCTTGAGTACTTAGTCCCCTAGACTTCTCCTTCTTCTTTCTTCCTCTCTTCTTCTCTCTTTCTCTCCTTTCCTCACTTTACCTTGCTTATGTTTTTCCTCTCCCTTACTTGGACGAAATTATAATGTTATAAGGGTGGGTTTTGCTTAAATAAACTATCATGTGGTTCACCTTTCATAACCATGGGTCTACCTTATCACAATTAGGATGCACTTGGTTGTTTTTTTGGGAAAAACAACTCATGTTCTTGTCTTCTTCTACCTTAGTCAAGATATGCATAGCAAAAGGAGATTTGTATTTTAAAAATTATGTTAAAATTTTCTTAAGACAAGGGACAAGGTCCCTTTGATTTAGGGATTCCTTTCCTTTTTCTTGTGTCTTAATCAAGTATGATAGGTTTTCCTTTTTAGGTGGCAAATTTTCAGCCCTTGAATCTCCCTTGCTTGGCTTAAATTATTTATGTAGGATAAGGATGTTTTGTCATAATTCTATGTATTATTACCCCCTTGTTGAAATTATAAATATAGGATATAGATGTTTTATCCTAAAGCTATGTATTATTGCCTACTTATTGAAATTATGAATGTAGGATATAGATGTTTTGTCTTAATTCCATGTGACCTAATCTTGATTATTATTACACAACTATTTCCTCACATGGTTCTTATTTTTCCCTCTTGGATTTGGATTCTTGCCCATTTCTTTTGCTTTGGCTAAAATTCTACCATTCATGGAGGGCTAGATCACATTTTCATGATTTTTGGGCTATTGGTCCAACTTTTATATCCTAATTCAAGTCTATGTTTTATCTTTTGTTTAGGCTATCCAACTAGCTTGCTAGAAACTCATGTGAATTGGAAAAACTCTATATGAAGTGTCCATAGGTGAAAGCCCAATTTATGGGTAGAGATGTTAAACTTAGTAACTTTAGCTCTTGAATTAGGAAAAATTTCCCTAATCCAATCTTCTTGAAATTTTAAGACCTTTACTTACTTCACAAAAATTTATCTTCCTTACCCAAGAATTTCGCCCCTCTTTAGTATGTTATTTCTAATTTTGCCTATTATGTTTTCTCTCTTTACCTATTCTCTTAATATTAGAAACATTTTCTATGCATACACATAAGGTGAAGAATTTTTAAAGATTATATTTCTTAGATAACTAAAAATTGTCTAATAAATTTTATTTCTTTAATTAATTATTTATGTACCTTTATTAATAAAAGAAACGAAATTATGGATGTTACATTAAATATTTATGTACATTTATTAATAAATGAAACAAAATTAAGGATGTTACAATTTTACTTTCATTAATAAAGCCCCCTTATTAGAATCACAAAAGGTAATACTAGTATTTGTAGGATCAACCCTTACTCCCATGACTACAGGTTATTTTGAAAGCTAAGGTATTATATTTGGTGTACCCACAATAGTATGCACCAAAGCTATAGAAATCTATCAGGCCATAGTAATGTATTGAATATCCATGTACAAAAAAATCCTGTAGGCATGATAGATATGGCACATATAACTTCACCATAATATCATGGGCATGAATAACTATTTCAAAATATCATGGCAATTTAAATCATAACTCTGTCATATAATGGCTATTAAATGTTCTTATAAAATAATTTCTCCCCCAGTCAGGGTGAGTATGGTTTACTCTTTTTGAACATGCTTCTTTCACTCTACCCAGACATGGCACAATTCTCTCTTACTCATCGTAGCCATGAATAGGGCATCCCTTATCTAGTATACAAACACGGAAAACCATAAAATCGTTTTATTTTTATCATTGATAGCCAAGATATGATCTCAATATTAATAACAATGTATGCCCACATGCCACAAAATTTCATATCAAAACATCATTTCATATGTCATTCACATAGTCATGCCAAAAATAGTATGCTTAGGATGGTAAAGAATCCGTGCAATTGTCATGGCTAAGGCATTATTTCTTCAAAATTTGCTTTATTTACATATTTTACTTCGTGACCTTTCTTCTATATTCTTCTTCTTAGTAGTTTATTGCCTCCTAATTTTCTTCATATCTTCTCACTCTTTATTTTCCCTTTTTCTTCTTATTTTTGCCGTTTCTTATTGTCTTACTCTTATTCTTATTGTTTTTATTTTTATTTCTCTCTTTACTTCGGCCATATCATGCATTTATTGTTATTTCTTTTATTTCAATTTTTTACTTTCTTTTTCTTTTCAGCTATTACCTTACTATTTGCACTTAACTAATTTTTCTTTTATGCTTCCATAGTTTAGAATTTAAGTGTCTCATAACTATATTGCTAAGTCCCCCTCCCCCAAATATTCACCTTTAAAATTTTATGAATCATCTATCCAAAGCTTCTAGATCTTAAAAATACATTAGAGACTCATTATCTCATATTTTTTAATTTAGTGCTATAAGAATTTTATACTTAGATGGAACTCTCCTTTACCATTTTTCCTTTCTTGGTTACCACTCATCATGATTTTGATAGTGCTCATGTACTATCTATTTTTCTTACACTATCTAGCCATTTTCTTCACTTGGTTTCTATAATTACACTTAACCATTTTTAGGTCTCCAAGATTTTGGCCACCAAATCCAGCCCCTAATTAGCTTCTTTTCCAAATATTTAGTTTCATCCATTCTTACACCTTCTTGCTCATTTCTTCCTCTTGTAATTTCTTCTAATCTAGTTTTTGATAGTCCATTATTTTTAATAGCCTTAAACTACTCTCATTTATCTATACTAACATACTTTAGCATCCTTTTGCACATGTAACAGAGTTTTCTAGCAAGTATACAAGAAAACTCCCCAAAACCGAAAGCCCCTAAAGTTATATTCTTGGACTTTATTCTCTACAAATTTAGGCCTACTTTGACTCATATCCCTAATTATTTGTTTCTCTCATTTATTGGTCTTCTTAAATAATTAAGTCTCATATTTACTTAAACAATAATTCGCATATATATATAAGTAGCATTTTGGATTACCGCTTATTTCAAGTTCTTGTCAACTTTTTTTTTCTAACTTGTTAACTTGAAAATTTACCCTAGAATAAGGCTTAACATTTTCCTTATTTTTCTACCACTTCAACTAATCTTTTCCATCTATTCCCATTATCTTGAAACTTTATAGTTTTTTTTTTCAAAAACTAGAATTTCCAGCAAGTCAAAAACTGAAATTTGTTCATTTGATTTCCCAAGTTTCTAGCTTTCACATTTTTCTTCTAATACAACCATCATCACATTAACTTCTAGGGGCTAAAATCACTTAAATAAAACATCATAAACATCCTCCTGTGTCACATCATCCATAGCCATACGATGCAAGAAATTCAAAACCATCCAAGTAAAATTTTACAACCATCACATGCAAGATTCACATGTAGCAAGATATAGAGACATCCATGGCCAAACATCAAGAGTATCAAATATTACGAATTTCATCAAAGTCCTAGGATAAAAGTTCCATATAAATGTTACAAATTTCAAAGTTCTTCATCAAAAGAAATATTGTTAAACTAACCTACAACACTTTCTTAGCTTGCTTAGTTAGTTTTCATTCTTTCTTTCTCCTTAGAAGTGATGAAATTTTCTCTTTCTACCTGCTGTTCCAACAACATATTTAAAAGGAAAAGAGTAAGTTTTGAGTCTTAGAGAAGAAGAGAAAGAAGAGATTTGAGTGGCGGTCTTACTACATTACCTTGCACCCTTAGTTCTTTACACTTTCTTCTTTCCTTTGTCCCTTTATTCTTCTTTCCTTGCTTCCTTCCTCCTTGCTTTGGCCAAAACCTCTCCCTAATAAGAGTGGCTAATGCTTTAAAAAACATGTGGTCAACTACTTCAATCATGAGTCAATTGCTTTACTTGTGGAGCACTTCATGGCTACATCATTATAGCTCATTATTTAACTTCATGTAGGGTGCTAGGATTTCGGTTTTCTCCCCCTCTTTCTTGGCTAAAATGTGTCCTAAAAATGGGGTGTGAGAAATTCTTAAAAATCATGTGATTAAATCAACTTTCTTGTGAGATACTCAATGGCCAATTCTTTTACTTGTTGAACACTTAATAGGTTTACTTATTGTGCACTCAATAAGAGGTTATCATTGCTCATCATTGTGGTATACTACTGTATCATGTGAGTTCCAATTTTCCCCTTTGAATTTTTGCTCCCCTCTCCCTTTCATGCTTGACAGAAATGCTCCCCTAGATGGGAGGTACTTTGCTTCAAACATATGTAACTTAAAAGAAACCTTGACCATTTTTTGACTTATTCCTTGTAACAACTCCATTTTTTTTAATTTTTTTACATATATACATTTTTTTTTAAATCCCATGAAGTCATTACCTCTTTACTTATAACTATTTACCTCATAATTGTAACATCCCGTAATTTTTAGATATTTTCCTTAGAAATTATTCACCTTACATGTATGCATAGAAATGTTCTAATATTAATGGAATAGGTAAAGAAAGAAAACCTGAGAGGAAATATTAGAAATAAACATGTTAAAGAAAGGTGAAATTCTTAGGTAAAGAAAGATAAATTTTTGTGAAGTAAGTAAAGGTCTTAAAATTTCAAGAAGATCGGATTAGGGTAATTTTTCTTAATTTAAGAGCAAAAGTTACTAAGTTTAGTATCTCCACCTGTAATTGGGCTTTAACCTATAGACACTTCATATAGAGTTTTTCTACTTCACATGAATTTTTAGCAAGCCAATAGGATAGCCCAAGGAAGAAATAAAACATAGACTTAGACTAGGATATAGAAATTGGACCGGTAGCCCAAAAATCATGAAAATGTGACCAAGTCCATTATGAAAGGTAGAATTTTAATCAAAGTAAGGAAAATGGGCAAGAATGAGCCCAAACCCAAAAGGGAAAATAAAAATAAAAATAAAATTAAAGTGATGAAATATTGGTGTAATCAAGATTAAGTGACATGGCATTAAGACAAAAATTTAGCAAGTGGTGTGATTCTACATTCATCATTTTGGCAAGTGGCATAATAATACAAGGCTTTAGGACAAAAACATCTATATCCTACTTTCATAACTTTAGCAAGTGGGTAATAATACATAGCATTATGACAAAACATCATTATCCTACACAAATAATTTTAGTTAAGTAAGGAATATTCAAGGGCTAGAAATTTGCCACTTAAAAAGGCAAATCTATCATACTTGATTAAGACAAAAGAAAAAGGAAATGAATCCCTAAATCAAAGGGATCTTGCCCCATATCTTAAGAACATATCATCATAATTTTCAAAATACAAATCTCCTTTTTCTATGCATATCTTGACTAAGGAAGAGGAAGACAAGAACATAAATTGTTTGTTTTCCAAAAATTCAACAAAGTGTATCCTAATTGTGATAACGTAGACCCATGATCATGAAAGGTGAATTATTTGGTGGTCTATATAAGAAAAACCCACCCTTACAACATTAGAATTTCGTCCAAGTGAGGGAGAGCAAAAATAGAAGCAAGGTAGTGTGAGGAAAGGAGAGGAAGAAAGGAAGAAAGAGGAAGGAGAAGTCTAGGGGACTAAGTGCTCCAGGTAAGTTTAACAATATTTCTTTTTGAAGAAAATCTTTGAAACTCATAATATTTATATGAGATTTTGATCTTAGAAATTTGATGATTGGTCATGGATGTTGCTATATCATGTTACATATTGATCTTGCATGTGATGTATGTTTGAATACTTAGGTTGGTGTAGATAGTTCTGCATGGGTATGGCTATGGTTGACAGAATTTTAAGCTTCAGTATTTTAATTTCTGGGAACAATTTATAAGGAATTAAAATAAATGGTTAACATAAGAATTAAAGATATATGTGTCACGGATTTTTACCCACTGGAATCATTCCATTTGGAGTCCATATAAGGTAGCTATGGTCTGACTAGTAGTCAAAGGTCAGAAAATGAATCATCAGGGAAGAATATGTTAGGATAGCTTCGGTAATTTAATTTCTGGGAATTATTGGTAGGGAATTAAAATAAATGGTTAACATAAGAATTAAATATATGTGTGTCATGGATTTTTAGCCACTGGAAGCATTCAATTTGGAGTCCACATGTGGTAGATATGGTCCGATTAGTAAGCCAAGGTCAGAAAATGGTTCATCAGGGAAGATTATGTTAGGACAGCTGTAGTATTTTAATTTCTGGGAATTATCTGTATGGAATTAAAATAAATGGTTAACAAGAAAGTTATATATCTATGTCTCATGGAAATATACCCACTGGAATTATACAATTTGGAGTTCATATGAGGTAGATATGATCCGATTAGTTAGCAGAGGTCAGAAAATGTTTATTCAGGGAAGAGTATGTTATTAATGCTTTAGTTTTTGAATTTCTGGGAATATTCTGTAGGGAATTAAAATAGCGCGCCAACATAACAATTATATATATATGGCTCATGGATTTTTACCAACTGGAATAACTCAATTTGGAGTTCCAATTTGGGAGATATGGTCTAATTAGTCAGTAAAGGTCAGAACCTATCCGAGAGGAACTATCCTGTACTTTGAGGGAGTAATATCACCTTCGTTTCTTAATTTTTCGCTACAATGTTCAACATAATAGTTTTAGATAATTGTTTTATCTTGAAATGGACACCAAGATCACCTACATCAGAGTTAAATTGAGGGAGTTATGCTCTGATTAGTAAGAGAAGGTTAGATAGGATGAAAACCTGCATCAAGAAAAATAAAGGAATAAAATTAGTATTTAAAAAAGAAGATGAATCTTAATAAATGACTAGTATAGCCATAGCCATTGCCATTGTATGAACTTCTTACCATCTTAAGTATGAAATTTTGACATGGAAATATTTTATAAAGTGATATTTGAAATGGTTATGTTCATGGCATGATTACCAATGATTTATGGTAATACTTATATTTTGATGAACATACTTGTTATTGAAAGCATATTTTTGGCTATCATTGTGAAATGAAAAGAAATAAGCACGGTCACATGGCCATCCGTGTGGTGCACCAGTAGGGGACGCCCTACCAACGGTTATGATCATGATAATGAGAAAAGAAAGAGTAAGTGGGCCATGTCGGACGGAGCGAGAAAAGCCCGTACCGGAGAGTAGAGGATACTCACCCTGACCGGGGTAGCTTGAAATGAGAATAAGTTGATGGCCATCATATGATATTTTGAAAATGGTTAATCCTGTCATACATATCATTACAGTATGATTCTTATGTGCATAGATATAATGCATTCATGTGACCAAAGATATTTTCTGTAGTTTATACAGCTGAACATGACGTGATGAGCTTTACTAATGATAATTTATTGTTGAACTTACTGGGATTTAATTCTCACTATATTTCCATATCATGTTCAGAAAATTATTTATGCAGCTTTTGTTTCTAAGGCTCTGGCTTTTAGTGCACATTGGATCGAGTTACTTTATGTTGGGCAGATTTCAGAATCAAATAAGATGTTTGTGGTCGAGTTGGCTCAGATCCCGGTGAAGGTGCAACCACCCGCACCTGTATCTCCGGAATTGGTCAACCAAAATAAACAAGATGTAAATATCTATGTGTTTGATATGTTATACGTCTGTTTTGATTAATGACATGTATGTGAACTCAATATTGTAAAATAATAAAGGAAAAAAAAAAGAGGTTGTTACAATAATAACATTCAATTAAATTAACCAAGCATAATTAAGGTTTAAGGTATACCATTAACACTGATATAATTCTAGGTTCACATACACATCATTAATTAAAAATGTCTGTACAAAAATTAAACACATATATGTCTACATCTTATTCATCCATATTGACAAGTTTTAAGGATACAAGTGTGGGTGGTTGCACCTTCACTGGGATCTTAGCCAACTCATCCCAATGTATGCCAAAAGCAAATTATAGAGAATATCAGCATATTTAGTCTTCTAAACATGATATGAAAATATAGTGAGAATTAAATCCCAGTAGGTTCAACAATAAATTATAATTATCTTTAATATAGCTCATCATGTCATGTTCAGTTGTATAAGGTACAATAAATATCTTAGGTCACATGAATGCACTTTATCTATGCACATGAAAATCGTACAATAATGATATGTATGGCATAAATAACTATTTTCAGAATATCATATGATGGCTATCAACTTATTTTTATATCAATCTACCCCGGTCAGGGTAAGTACTTTGTACTCTACAGTACGGGCTTTTCTCACTCCGTTCAACATGTCCAGCATAAAGGATTGGGCATCCAAGCTTAACTAAGAAGGGGGGAAAGGTTGAGCTAAAGCGATGTAGAGTTGGCTAGCAATATTGACTAATCTCAGCAACTCATTAAGAAAGAATTGTTAGGTGAACTCTTTATTCAAGCCAAGACTTTATGCTCTGTGCATTATACTTTTGCTTTTTACCCGATCTCGGCATAGCGCTTTGCTTTCGATTCTTCGGAGGAAACCTTACCAGACTACCACCCGACTTTGTTGATTGTGTGCTTGGACATACATAGCCGAATAGGGCTGCCTACAAAAGTAAGCCTTTCTAAATGTACACGCTTTACTGTGCAAACGAAAAGCCCTCGATTAATGCAATGGCTAGAATAAGACAACTTCGAAGACGAATAATGCTATGGCAAACCCTACTTGTCTTTTATTTGTCTCCCACCCTATTCTTTCCCTAAGAAGAAGGGTTCCACTGTCAACCTAAGTTAACTCTTTTTGGTACCCCCAACTCAAAATTTATCGTGTACTTATTGTGTTTACAGCAAAATCTCTATCTAAGTGTTGATATCAAATTCCTTACGGCAAAGCCCGCTCTTGATGTAGAGGAATTGTTGGACGGTTTCCTCAGCTAATTCAAAAGCCTTTCTTTCGATTGACTCAGCTACCGATATAGATGTTGGCACCACACGAACTGCCATGTGACCGTGCTCATCTCTTTTCTTTTCTTTTCTTTTAACGTTAATAGCCAAAAATATGATTTCAATAACAAGTATGTTCATTATACTCATATGCCATAATTTATTATCAAGGCATAATCACTACCAAAAATCATTGGTAAAATGCAATCATGTCATGATCATAACCATTTTTGAATATCACTTTATAAAATATTTCTATGTCAAAATTACACACTTAAAATGGTAATGAGTTTATGCAATAGCAATGGCTAAAGCATACACTAGTTATTTACTATTTCCATTTATAAGATTCATCTTCTTTTTTAAATATTATTTTCATCTTTTTATTTTCTTTATGTTTGGCCTCTAATTACTTTCCTCCTACTTATATCATTTCCAATACATGTTCTCACAAATTTTATAGGGCATTCTTCTCCAATTTAGTTTCTATTATTACCCTATAGATAATAAGGTTCATATAAGGTAAAAAAATGTTAAAAATAAGCTTTATCAGCTCCCAACATGGCCTGGCCATATTCTAGAACATGGCAATGCTTAAAAAATACTTCAAACGTACTCAAAAATAGCCCTAAACACGGCCTACCCATGTTGAAGCAACCCAAAACACAGCGTAGCCGTGTTCTATGACCTTTCTTTACTTATTCAACTATATCTCCCCCATACAAACTCCAATTGAGGTGATTCTAAAGCCTATAAAATGCTAAGCCTAAACTGATTCTGACCTCTACTCATTAATCAGCCATATCTCTATCATATGGACTCTAAATTAAGTGATTTTAGAGCCTATAGATCCGTGAAACATATATATATATATATATATATATATATATATATATATATATATATATATATATATATATATTTATTATGTTAACAATGTCTTTTAATTCCCTACATATTTTGCCCAAAAATTCAAACACATAAGCATACTAAACATATTCTTCCTTGGTTAAGTAGTATCTGACCACTTCTTACTAATCTGACCATGTCTCCCTCATATGAAATCCAAATTGAGTGATTTCAGTGCTAAAAATTCTGTCAGGCCTATATCTACATTTTTTATGTTAATCATTTCTTTTAATTCCTAACATATTCTTCCTAGAATTCCAAAAATAAAAGCTTCCCTGGTTACTCCGAAATCCATTTTTCTTAGTCTAACCTTTCCTAAAGTTCTAGTTCATCCTTTTATTAAGTCCTCTTCCATTTTTCTTCCAAATTTCCACCTAACCAAATAATTACTCATCTCAAAATTTAATTATATTTCTTACTTAATTTAACATATTCCATCATCCACTTCAAAAGAAAAACATAATCAAATCATCAATCACTAAGGATGTTTCCTAGTAGAAATTTCTCATGTTCTTCTTCTAAATTTTTAAGGCCACATTCATTTTATCAATCTAATCATATTCCATCAATTTTTCACCACATTCAAATATACATAACAGTAGCATAAAAGCCCTAAAAATTTTTGCCACCCACAACCATATCTATGCAAAACTTTCCATACCAACCGAAGTATTCAAAACATCCATCACATGCAAGATCAACATGTAACATGATATAGCAACATCCATGGACAATCATCAAAGTAGCAAATATTGTAAATTTCATCAAAGTTCTAAGATCAAAATCCCATGTTAATGTTACAAATTTTGAAGCTTTTCTTCAAAAAGAGATATTGTTAAACTTACCTAAACATCTCCTTAGCTCACTTAGTGAATTCTTTTTCTTGTTTCCTCTTGAAGGAAGTAGCAAGATTCCTCCATTTCCTAAGCTTTTCTAGTAGCTTAAATAAGAGAAGCAGGGTGAGTTTTGAACCCTAAGGATGAAGAGAAAAGATGGATTCAAGTAGAGATTAAGCTAACTTACCTTGAGTAGTTAGTCCTCTAGACTTCTTCTTCTTCCTTCCTTTCTTCTCCTCTCTTTCTCTCCTTTCCTCACTCTGCCTTGCTTTTATTTTTCCTCTCCCTCACTTATATGAAATTATAATGTTATAAGGGTAGATTTTGCTTAAATAAACTATCAACTGATTCACCTCTCATAATCATAGGTCTACCTTATCACAATTAGGATGCACTTGGTTTTTTTAGGGAAGACAACTCATGCTCTTATCTTCCTCTCCCTTAGTCAAGATATGCATAGCAAAAGAAGATTTGTATTTTGGAAAATCATGATAAAATATTCTTAAGACAAGGGACAAGGTCCCTTTAATTTAGGGATTCATTTCCTTTTTCTTTTATCTCACTCAAGTATGATAAGTTTACCTTTTTAGGTGGCAAATTTTTAGCCCTTGAGTCTCCCTTGCTTGGCTGAAATTATTTGTGTAGGATAAGGATGTTTTGTCATAATGCTATGTATTATTACCTACTTACTGAAATTATGAATGTAGGATATTGATGTTTTTTCCTAATGGCATGTATTATTACCTACTTGCTAAAATTATAAATGGAGGATATAAATGTTTTGTCCTAATGCCATGTGACCTAATCTTGATTATTATTACACAACTATTTCCTCACATGGTTCTTATTTTTCCCTCTTGGATTTGGGCTCATTCTTGTCCATTTCTTTTGCTTTGGCTAAAATTCTACCATTCATGGAGGGCTTGGTCACATTTTCATGATTTTTGGGCTATTGGTCCAACTTTTATATCCTAATTCAAGTCTATGTTTTATCTTTTGTTTAGGCTATCCAATTAGCTTGCTAGAAACTCATGTGAATTGGAAAAACTCTATATGAAGTTTCCATAGGTGAAAGCCCAATGTATGTGTGGACATGTTAAACTTAGGAACTCTAACTCTTGAATTAGGAAAAATTACCCTAATCCAATCTTCTTGAAATTTTATTACCTTTACTCGCTATGTCAGTTTTCCCGTAGCTCCCTTTTGATCTTCTTTCCTTAACGCCATCCAACTTCTTCCTTTTCTCACTTTTTCTGCACTTTCTCATAGAAGAAATGAAAGATTTAAGAAGCTTATGATGAGGAGAAAGATCAGTTATGGAGGTAGAGAGAGGTGGCTTGTCTTGGAGTTTCCTTTTTCTTTCTCTTTCTTTTGCATTTTGGCTCTAGCTCCTTCTTCCTTCTTCGGCCGAAGTCTTCCCTCTTAAGTCACTTTTCCACCACCTTCCTTAGTTTAGGATAAGATATTTTTAGTTTGTAATTCTACCTTTGCCCATGCACCTTTTCCATAATTCTAACATTGTCCCTTATACTTATCCTTGTCCTTATCCTTATCCATATCCTTATCCCTTACCTTTTCTTCCTTCTCAAGCTACACATTTTTCATCCCTTCATTAATGCTTATATACTTATCTCCACCACCTTCCTTTTGAAGATTAGAGATATTTTGGTTAGGCATCATTAGGCTCAGTAATTCCCCTTATATCCTTCCTTCCTTCACCTCCATATTTGTCTTTTCTTCCTTATTTTTTCTGCATGTTATTGGGTAGATTTTTTTTCAACCTTTGTTGAATCCCTCCATCATCTTAATTATGAGCTCTAAGGATATTTTATGTGAGATATTTTTAGGTTATGTAATTACCCTTAAATTCTTGCTTTAACATTACTAAGTTAATTCTTTAATTATTTCCTAAGGCTTTGTTTGATAGTTCCAAATTCACCCAATCCTTTCAATCCTTTATTAAGATTGTATTAACAAACCTTAAGGTCTCTAATTACAGAAATTTCTATGACTTAACTCTTTTTCAAGAATTCCACACCTAATTAGTCAAAATTCTCCTTTTGGCCCCTTTATTTTCCAAAAATATAAAACTTTTGTATTCTTTCCTTAGGAATATTAGGGTCAAAACACCTTATTCTATCTCAAGAAAATTGATCTTATTAATTATTTTCCTTTTTCCTAGGTCACTTTTGTCATTGAAACACCAATATACTTTACTGATAAACTTTTAGCTCATTTTTCTTTACCATTTTTCCTAAAATTTTCCACAAACTTTTATTACTTAGTTTCCCTTCTTTACTCAGATTGAAACATATTTTTATAATATTTAGTAACTAAAATTGAGGATGTTACATCCAGATATTTCAAAAGAAGGTGCCCAACCTCTCTTAGTTCAAGAGTAGTGTACATACCCAGTGGTAAGCCACTTTGAGGTATTTTCCTTCCTGCTCCATGTACATTGGATGGTGCTTTGATGATCATAGGCAGAATCCCACTCAGATGTATCTTGGATTTGTATAGTGTCATATCATGACCTTACTATGACATGATATCTAGATATATATATATATATATATATATATATACACACACACACACACACACACACACACACACACACATATATGTATATATATGAATTGTTTCTTACATTACCTATGATGCATGAATTTAATATGGGATGTATATGACTTTATTGAGTTTGAATATTATAAGCTACAATATACACTTCCAATTAGAGGGTCATGACATCTTGGGTTTCCTACAATTATAGTATACATTTCTATTATCGTGATGCTTGAAATCTAAGACAATGGCATTGACCTTATGCACATGGTAGTGCTGTGGTAGTGGCCTTCCTGAATCCTTTTCATACTTTTAGTCTCAAATTAGCTAAAAATTCCATTTCCACTCCTAACACATCTAAACAGAAAATTTACTACCAATATCAATTAATACACTAAATTAAGGGCAAAATATGGTCATTATTTTCTTTCCCTTTTTTGAAATTTAGTCCTCAAATTTCCAAACTACCAAGAAAATACACTAACCTTATCATCTAAAAGTTTTTGGTACTTGGCTTACATGTTACTCTCTACCTCCTACATGGCTTCTTCTACTGAATGGTTATGCCAAATCAACTTTACTGTGAGGATTTCTTTCAACCTCAACTTCTTTACTTGTTTATTAACAATGATAGCTGGCCTTTCCTCATATTTAGATATTTATATAATTGGATTTCATAGGGTTAGGTAACATGGAAGGGATTCGACAACTATTTCCTCAACATGGATACATAGAAAACTAGATGTATTTCACTTAAATTAGGTGGTAAAGCTACATGGTATGCTACTAAGCGAACCCTATCCAAAATCTCAAATGGCCTTATGTACCTTGGGCTCAAGTTTTCTTTCTTCCCAAACCTCATTACCCCTTTCATAGGTGAAACCCCTAAGACTACTTGGTCACCTATGGAAAACTTCCAAGCCAGACTTCTAATATCCAAATAAGCTTTTTGCTTACTCTGAGTTGCTTGTAATCTTTCTCTAATCAACTTTACCCTATCAATGGCATCTTGCACTAGGCCTAGTCCTAAGAGTTTTGTTTTCCCACTTTAAACCATCTAATAAGGGATTTGCAATGCTTTCCATACAATGCCTTTAATGGTGCAATTTGAATATTGGCTTTATAAATGTTGTTGTAAGCAAACATTGCTAGGCATAGAAACATATAATCTTAAATCTAAATTTTTCATTATGATTGAGCATGTTTTAGGGGTGAAAGGCAGTGTTAAAGTGCAACCTTGTCCTTAAGGCCTCCTTAAAATCTCTCAAAAAGTATACCATAAACTATAGGCCCTGAACAAATATAATGGATATTAGGACTCTATGCAACCTAACTATCTCATTTGGTAGAGGTTTGCATATTGGGCCATGTTATACGTGATTTTCACTAGTAAGAAGTGAACTAACTCGATTATTCTATCAATAATTACCCATATAGAGTTATACCCCTTTGTAGTCCTTGGCAATTCTATGACAAAATCCATGGTAATTATCTCTTATTTTCATTCTGATATCTTTATTTGATGATGTAATTCTACAAGCTTTTGATGCTCTGCTTTCACCTATTAGCATACCAAACAATGGGAAATAAACTCTGCTACATCATTCTTTATATCATAACACCATTACATCTCCCTAATATCATTACACATATTAGAAACTCCAATATGAATAGTGTAGGTAGACTAGTGAGCTTTTTCTAAAACCTTTTTTTCTCATATCATCCATATATAGAACATACAAGCACTTGCCATATCTCAAAATCCCTTTAGCATCTACCCTAAATTCAAAATTCTAATCATCTCGCACTTTGTCTTTCATCTTGCATAAGATGATATCCCTACTTAATTGACCTTGATATAATTAATCAAAGATGACCGAAGTTGTACATATGCTATGTAACAACCTTTTTTTTTCTTTATTATTATACAATATTGAGTTTACATACACGTCATTAATCAAAACGTACATGCAACATATCAAACACATAGATATTTACATCTTGTTTATTTTGGTTGACCAATTCCGGAGATACAGGTGCGGGTGGTTGCACCTTCACCGGGATCTGAGTCAACTCGACCACAAACATCTTATTTGATTCTGAGATCTGCCCAACATAAAGTAACTCGATCCAATGTGCACTAAAAGCCAGAGCCATAGAAAAAGCTGCATAACTAATTTTCTGAACATGATATGGAAATATAGTGAGAATTAAATCCCAATAAGTTCAATAATAAATCATCATTAATATAGCTCATCACGTCATGTTCATCTGTATAAACTACAGAAAATATCTTTGGTCACATGAATGCATTATATCTATGCACATAAGAATCATACTGTAATGATATGTATGACATGGTTAACTATTTTCAAAATATCATATGATGGCCATCAACTTATTCTCATTTCAAGTTACCCCGGTCAGGGTGAGTATCCTCTACTCTCCGGTACGGGCTTTTCTCGTTCCGTCCGACATGGCCCACTTTCTCTTTCTTTTCTCATTAACATGATCATAACCGTTGGTAGGGCGTCCCCTACTAGTGCACCACACGGATTGCCATGTGACCGTGATCATTTCTTTTCTTTTCACAATGATAGCCAAAAATATGCTTTCAATAACAAGTATGTTCATAAAAATATAACTATTACCATAAATCATTGGTAATCATGTCATGAACATAACCATTTCAAATATCACTTTATAAAATATTTCCATGTCAGAATTTCACACTTAAGATGGTAAGAAGTTCATACAATGGCAATGGCTATGGCATATACTAGTCATTTATTATTTTCATTTATAAGATTCGTCTTCTTTTTTAAATATTAATTTTATTTCTTTATTTTCTTGATGCAGGTTTTCATCATATCTAACCTTCTCTTTATGTTTGGCCTTTAGTAATTTTCTTCTTATTTATATCATTTCCAACACATGTTTTTACAAATTTATAGAGCATTGTTCTCCAATTTGTTTTCTACTATTACCCTATAGTTAAAGAGGTTTATCTAGGGTAGAAAAATGTTGAAAATAGGCTTAACCAGCTTCCAACACGATCTGGCCATGTTCTAGGACACGGCCATGCTTTAAAAATACTTCAAATGTACTCAAAATCAGCCCCAAACACGGCTAGCCCGTGCTTGAAGCACCCAGAACACGGCCTGGCCGTGCTCTATGACCTTTGCTCACTAATCAGAGCATAACTCACTCATTTTAACTCTGATTGAGGTGATCTTGGTGTCTATGGAAATCTAAAACAATTATCTAAAACTATTATGTTAATAATATTAGCAAAATAGTAATAAATCTTAGTGTTATTACTCCCTTAATTCAATATTATTTCTTTTCGGGTAGGTTCTAACCTTTACTTACTAATCTGACTATATCTCCCACATACGAATTCCAAATTAAGTGATTCTAGTGGCTAAACATCTGTGACACATAAATATATAATTCATATGTTAACCATGTATTTTAATTCCTTACATAATTGTCCCAGAAATTAAAACACCGAAGCTATCCTAACATATTCTTCCCTGTTTAACCATTTTCTGACCTTTGTTTACTAATTGGAACATTTTGGCATAACTCTCTCATTAAAACTCCTATGGAGGTGCTCCAAGGTAGCATAATGATACATGTTATCATAGGCACACTAAAAATAAATAATCACGTTACTCTTATTAACATAAATTAATGTAGTAGTAGGAGTAAAGGTAGATTCCACAAATAGTGGTAGATGATATTTATGCTTATATGAATAAAAGAAGAATTTATTTAAAAGTAAAATGAAAGAAGATACAGTAAATAAAATTACAATAAAAATAAAAAGCATTACAAAGGGTTTACTTCCACCATAATATTTCACTGATCATCATTAAAAATTATTCAATTTAATTAAGATATTCATTGTCGAAATCTAATATAATGTTTCCTTAATTTTAGCTAACCTTCATTTGGGTGAACCTAACTAACCCTAATTATCGAATAACACAGTCCAAGATGACTAGATTTAACTTAGTTAATTGTATTAAGAACTAGAAAGATCAATGAAACTAAATAACTTGAACAACAGTGGTGGGATTTAGCCTAGTTAATTACTTTCCATAAGAGTTAATAATTCTTAATCACAGTAAACATACTAACCTCAGTTTACCTCTTCAATTAGAGTGACCATACAATTACATATTTGGTTTCATAATTTAGCTATAGTTCAATTAATGAAAGATCATTTCTAGAAATTAACTAAGAAAATCAATGTAAAAATATGCCAAGGAGAATAAATCAATGCTTAACTAAATTGAATTCAAATAAAGAACATGAATTTATCTCACAATGTTAACATATCTAAAGTTTCTATTTTCCTCAAGCAATAAAACAAAATCAATAATACAGGGTCACAAAAATAAAGAAAGAACAAAAGATAATGAAGAAAAAAAGGTTGTAGGTCTTTGTGATGCTCCCATATGGATTTAAAGATAATGCCTCCTTAATTGTCTATTTATAATTGAGGTAGGCAATCATATTTATAGGGCTATCTAACCTAATTTTGGCCTATTGGAATTATAATCCAACTCAAATTCTATTTTTTTTGTTACTTAAATTTTATTACTATCGTCATTATGCTATGGCCCTTGTTTTCCACCACGACAACGATTTTCATTCTACAAAATTTGCCAAAATGTTGTATCCTTTTTCTTGGCTTTCCATAGCCACTTGAATCACCTCCATAGGAGTTTTAATGAGAGAGTTATGCCCAGATTAGTGAAGCAAGGTCCAGGATTTCCTAAATTTATGTGTTTTTCTTGAATTTCTTCTTTTTTTCTCCTCTTTTTCTCTTTCTTTGACCCTACATCATAAAAAATAAAAATTAAACTAATTCTTAATACATTTCACTTAATAACCAACAAAAAGCAAGCTTAAAGGCACACAATTTATGATTAATTATACGTAGATCACATAACATGATGCCAACACAATCTAATCAATAGAAGTCTCCCTATTCATAGCTAAAATCTCATAGGAATTGTATACATTCTTTAATAATAAACTATCACCCATAGAGGTAGCAACCAAGAAAGAAAGACTCAACTTGATGAGATTCGTACTCATCCACTTAGCAAAATATAGAGATATGCACGAATGTGTAGATGTATGATCAAATAACACATGAGCTTTGTAAGAGCAAACTGAAGGGATACCTATCATCATTACCTTTAAGGCTTAAGCATCCTATTTTATTAGTGTAAAGACTTTAGGCTACCCTCGATATGCTTGAATATGTACTTTATCTCCATATCCTTTCCCCACACTACTATTATTCGCTTAGCCAGGCACTACTCTTACTAGTTGAGCTATCATAAGGGCGTATAGCAAGGCTAATTGAGATGATCCACGCTTCTATAGACCATCCTTCATTATATACCCAACATGTCCATAATGAAAGCAAGCTCCAACCACTCTATAACATTATCCCGAGTGTATGTTTCCAGACATAGGGTAACATGTTCCATACTTAATGGTTTCCCTTAGACCTTACTAACTAGTGTGCCTAGCACCTTTTTGAACCAAATTTTGCTTGCAACTACTAGTTGATACTTGGCTTGAAGTCTCAAATTTTATCTACATTGATTGTTACTAAGTCTAAATATTAAAATCCTTGATAAAAGACTCAGTTGATTCTAAAGCTATTGTCTCTATTTCTTTTATACCTTTTTTGACCCTAAATCTCAATTAATTCCCTTGGCTCAATTAGCATTGCACAGTCTGTTGCTATAGCATAATTTAGAAACTTATTCATCTATCAGTCCATAAATCTAAATGGTGGATAGACCAACTCTATGATAAATCTCTTAATTATATCTCTCTCAATATGGATAAAATGTGGAGCATACCATGATAACTATGAGAAATAGATGTCATACTATAAAACTGTCACATTTGACACTTGCTTTATCTCTTCAAATTCCATTGCATGGGCATCCCTAACATTTTTAGGCAAAAAATATCTTATAAATGTTTCTTTGAATTCTTCCCATTCTAAAGGTGATGATATAGCTACTCTATCTTGGATTAAAGCCTCAAACTAAACTTGAGCTACATCAATGAAATGACACAAGCTTTATAAACCTTTTGCCAAAACAACCCAAAGCTCTACAAATTCTTTCCATTACATCTATAAACTATTGTGGATCTTCACTATTAGATGACCTAGAGAAAGTGGGTTGTCTCAACTTTAAAACTTCTGACAAGGTCACTATCACACTACTTGGTCCATCTTCTTATCCAACTGTCTCAGCTTATTCTTAAGCCACATTAGCATTTTCTAGTTGCTAGTGATCCTTTCTACCCTGATCAATTATAAGACCAGCTAAGTTCTCTATGGTCCTTTGAAGTTCTTAAATTTTTGCCATCATATTAGCCATATCCCTCTCCTAAGATTTAGGTAGAAGTTTCACTCCCTCTCCAAGGGCATAATCTTTAGTACCTCCATGCATGTCTTGGCTAGAAACTTTAGTAGTCACTATACCACTAACATAAGCCCTAGCCCCATAGTGTCAGCTTCTACCAGAACCTCTCATAGATAGGACTATGCATTGAGTAAATTATTCAACTAACTATTCTTAATACATAGTTCACCTAGTCATAGCTCTCATTTTAGGCAACATCTTTACACTACACAAAGTAAAGCACACATCAAAAATATTTATTCATGTACATCTTATAACATAACAAAAGGAGGAAGAACTTTAGATAGAAAAGATTATGACAACCTTCTAGGATCCTTTTTGCAATAGCTTGAGTGTAAATATGTAGAACTTATATCCATACTCATAGTCCTACAAATGAATTCCTTGCTTTCAAAAATCACAGGAAAACCTAGAGCTTTGATACTAACTTTGTCATTACCTTAGTTTGAAATACGTGATCGACACAAATAAGGGATTAACCCCTAATTTGTAAGCCTCAAAATCAAAGCATACTGAACTAAAATTTAACAAGCTTGGCTATATAATCATATAAAAAACCCATTAGAATCATATAATATAAACATGGTTTCATTAATTCCAAAACATTAGAGAACTCTTTAGAAATACAAAATCATAATCATAGTTTACAAAATCCAAAATACAATGGAAGCAAGGATTCTTGCTTGCAATTCTCAAAGCATGTATAGATTGTAAAAAAAATAAGACTACATACATTAGAAGAGCCCACTAGAACAAATAAGCTCACCACAAAAAACCTTTGCTCATTCTTACACATCGAAAGAAATGGATTAGATTCTTTGTTACTATAAAAAATATGAAGATAGAGGTTGAGTTTTGCAACTTAATGAGCAGATAAAACTTACCATAACAAAAAAAGGACAAGCCATACGCATGAAATTTTCATAGTGAGATTGTTTTAGAAATGATGGAATTAACATGGTAAAAACAATATATGAAAAGTGTAGCAATAAAATATTCAATTATAAGTAGACATGAGGCTTAAAAATCTATATAAAAAAGAATAGGTAAACAGTTGATATAATAAAACTAGGTAAGTATTCAAGAAAATGGTTCTTTTTGGAAACACATGTGAGTAAGTTAAATATTTCAAGAAATGAACTATAAGCAGAAGGACTCTACATCAAAACCATTCAAAAATTCCCAAGCACATAGCAAAGGAGTAATCAACATTAATCAACCAAGCATTCTGTTGTGGTGCTAGAAGGAGTCATCTTGCAATTCATTTAACAAATGAATTCTAATCCACATGTGTTGGCCTATACACAGGGCCAGGAACATCTCTACTAGCTAAGGTATGAAGGTGTAACAAGGCTAGCAATCACTACTACTAACTAACAATGTTTTTGATTAAGTTTCCTCCGAAGAAAAACATGAGTTGTAAAAATAAATATTGCATGAAAAGGTAAATAAGTTTTTTTGTTAAAAAATAACCCTCTATCTATATTTTTATGACATAGGCAAATATTTGTCTTAATCTAACATTCCAAATCATAATTGTACAAACCAACATAATCGTGGCTAGCATACTTCTTATTCACAAATATACAAGCCAGAAATCGCATATGTATTCAATACCTTATGGCTAAAAAGTCAGTGTCACGATAAGACTACTTTTGTCTTATTTTTCAGCTCTTCGTCCCTTTATTATTCTTTTTCATATTAAATCCATTTTATGTAGTTCCTACAAGATAATTCCATAAATTAATCATATTCTTTGCTTATTTCCTCTCAAAATCAATTAAAAATGTTAAACTAAGTTATCCAAATAATGCATAATCATGTGCTTATCAAATACCACTACACTCAATCATGTGCTTATCAAATACCCCTACGCTCAATCATGTGCATAATCATATTCTTTAAAAATGTTCCTACAAGTTAGTTGTTGAAAAGAGACAATCAAATGATTTATTTTGTTTTCCCAATATTTTTGCCAGTTCACTATTCATATTATTAAGTCGACTAGCTATTTTGAGAAATTTTAATTTAGACTGGTTATTTTACAGTTGATTGATTATATCTATTTTGAAGCAATCAACTGCATCCTACCAATTAACTACATATTCTTTGATTTTCACAAACTTTTATAAACTCATAAATGTTTCTTTTCCATCGAATATCAACAGCTTTAAAGTAGATTTTGGCACATATATTCAAAATTTGTGGCCACTAATTTTTGCCAAAATAATAGCTAGATTTTGTTTACAAATTTTCAAGAATTACGGCCACCGATATTAATTTTTTTCAATGTTTTGTTCAAATTATTGACTTTCTATTTGGCATCATTTTCTATGATGTTTTTTTGTCTATTCTACTGTATTCTCCCTTATTAATGTTTGTCATTAAATGTAAAGTTCTTTTCCCTCATTACAAGAAAATTTAATTTATTTTCTTTGAAACTCAATTATTATGATGTCCAAGTTGTTAGTAGGTTAAAGTAATGAAAAGTTTGACAGGAATGGATGGATGATGGCCTTATGGTGTTTTGACGAATGCAATCAAGAGGATTAGTGGTGTTGAAGTTCTTGAGGAATAAAATATGGGAAGTAGGATTTAAATTAATCTTTGAATTCTTAATTTGGAAATATGGAGATTTTGAAAGACTTTATCTAACAAAGAACGTATTAAAAAAAATTTATATCAAGTATGTATAACCATGTAAGTTGACAGACTATGTGCAAATTAGAAAGAATAATGAGTTTACAATATATATTGATTGAGTATTAAGGTATGAAGAACACCCAAGTTTACCTAATGTGGTTGAGAAGGGAAAGGAGAATAATTTGAGAACCATGTTCGAAAATAATGTAAAGCGATTAAGGTATTTTTGTTAAGGGTTTATACCATAATAAGTTGAGTCTAGTTGTAACGGCCCCAATTTACGTTATGTTAAATAAATATTTTTTTCCCACAATCAGATAATCTCCATAAAGATGCACAATACAATTCTTTGTCATTTCTCTCATGTATACATAATATACAGACCAAGTCTATAAACATCAAAGTACAACAAAAAAGGAGATCCTGCTTGTAGCATTTCAGAGGACACTCTAAAGTACAAGCACAATATAAATCAAAATCTATGAGCCATGGAAACAAAGTAGGCTCACCTAGAGATCATGTCGTCTAGTTGGTCAACTATCTGAAGAATCAAACTCTGTATTCTTATATGAAAAATATGGAAATATCGTGTAATGAGTTTGACAACTCAGTGAGTAAATAATTCCTCCTATGATCTCTTAGGTCAGCATATGGATGTACTTATATTTTAAAATTTGTCACATAGATAATACAGTTCAGAAGTACATTCATATGGGACCCGTATTTCAAATATTCTCAATTCAAAGGATATTTAGATATCCAAAACCATATGCAACACGATATGATCATTAAACAAATGTTGTTATGCTCAGTTGTATAAGCTATAGTAAAATATTAAAATTTGAAGATAAAATATTCACTTTTAATGCACTTGCCTCACTCGGCAATCTGGTCAATGTAATGAAAACATAACTCATTTTCTATACACATAATGACTAATCTACTACAGTCATAATAAGTGATCAGGGAATGTGAGTACATTACCCTCTTGCCCCTCCCACATTACCACTATTACTCGGTTGGAGCCGCCCTCCCCCGGCTCACTCAAGCTAATAAGGCGTCCCTTATTCGATACCGTCACAATCCATACAACCTGTCGATATTCATCCATACATATAAATACATGTAAACTTATCAAGCAACTCAACATGAGCTTTATGCTTGTCATATTTATCAAGCAACTTGCCATAAGCTTTACGCTTGCCATAATTACCAAGCAACTTGTAACATCCCTAATTTTGTTTCTTTTATTGATAAAAGTACAAAAATATTTAATTAAGGAAATAAAATTTATTAGACAATATTTTAGATATCTAAGGAAATATAATCCTTAGCTATTCTTCACCTTATGTATATGCATAGAAAATGTTTCTAACATTAAGAGAACAAATAAAGAGGGAAAACCTAATAGGAAAAAAATTAGAAATAACATACTAAAGAGATGCAAAATTCTTGGATAAGGAAGATAAATTTTTAGAAACAAGTAAAGGTCTTAAAATTTCAAGAACATTGGATTAGGGTAATTTTTCCTAATTCAAGAACTAGAGTTACTAAGTTTAAAATCTTTACCCATACATTGGGCTTTTACCTATTGACACTTCATATAGAGTTTTTCCACTTCACATAAGTTTCTAGCAAGCCCATTGGATAACCTAAGTAAGAAATAAAACATAGACTTGGACTAGGATATAGTAATTGGACCAATAGCCCAAAAATTATGAAAATGTGACCAAGCCCTCCAAGAAAGGTAGAATTTTATCCAAAGCAAAGAAAATGGGTAGGAATAAGCCCATAATGGGTAGGAATAAGCCCAAATCCAAGAGGAAAAATAAAATAAAATAAATTAAGTGATGATATAATAACGTAATAATAATAAAGATTAGGTTACATGGCATTAAGACAAAAATTTAGCAAGTGGTGTGATTCTACATTCATCATTTTGGCAAGTGGCATGATAATACAAGGCTTTAGGATAAAAATATCTATATCCTACACTCATAATTTTAGCAAGTGGTATGATAATACATGGCATTAGGACAAAATATTCCTATCCCACAAAAATAATATCAACCAAATAATGGAGATTCAAGGGCTAGAAATTTGCCACCTAAAAAGGCAAACCTATCATACTTGTTTAAGACAAAAGAAAATGGAAATGAATCCCTAAATCAAAGGGACCTTGTCCCTTATCTTAAGAACATATCATCATAATTTTCAAAATACAAATCTCCTTTTCCTATGCATATCATGACTAAGGAAGAGGAAGATAAGAACATAAGTTGTTTGTTTTCCAAAAATTCAACAAAGTGTATCCTAATTGTGATAAGGTAGACCCATGATCATGAAAGGTGTATTGTTTGGTGGTCTATTTAAGCAAAACCCACCCCTACAACATTTTAATTTCGTCCAAGTGAGGAAGAGAGAGAAATAGAAGCAAGGTAGAGTGAGGAAAGGAGAGAAAGATATGAGAAGAAAGGAAAGAAGAAGAAAGAGAAGTTTAGAAGGCTAAGTACTCAAGGTAAGTTACCTTAATCTCCACTTGAGTCCATTTTTCTTCTTCATTCTTGAGGTTCAAAAATTCACCCTCCTTCTCTTACCTAAGCTGCTAGAAACGCTAAGTGAAGGGAGGAACCTTGCTACTTCTTTCAAGAGGAAACAAGAAAACCAATTCACTAAGTAAGTTAGGGAGATTCTTAGGTAAGTTTAACAATATTTCTTTTTGAAGAAAACTTTTGAAACTTATAAAATTTATATGAGATTTTGATCTTAGAACTTTGATGATTGGTCATGGATGTTGCTATATCATGTTACATATTGATCTTGCATGTGATGTATGTTTGAATACTTAGACTGGTATAGAAAGTTCTGCATAGGTATGGCTATGGGTGGCAAAATTTTTAGCTTCTGTGTTTTAATTTCTGGGAATTATCTGTAGGGAATTAAAATATATGGTTAACATAAGAATTAAAGATATATGTGTCACGGATTTTTATCCACTGGAATCATTCAATTTGGAGTCCATATGATTTAGATATAGACAGATTAGTAAGCAAAGCTTAGAAAATGGTTCATCAGGGAAGAATATGTTAGGATAGCTTCTATATTTTAATTTCTGGGAATTATTTGTAGGGAATTAAAATAAATGGATAACATATGAATTAAAGATATATGTGTCATGGATATTTATCCATTGGAATCATTCAATTTAGAGTTCATATGAGGTAGATATGGTCCAATTAGTAAACAAAGGTCAGAAAATGGTTAATTAGGGAAGAATATGTTAGGATAGCTTCGTTGTTTTAATTTCTGGGAAAATTCTATAAGGAATTAAAATAAATGGTTAACATATGAATTATATATTTATGTGTCATGGATGTTTAGCCACTAGAATAACTTAATGTGGAATTCTTATGTGGGAGATATAGTCAGATTAGTAAGTAAAGGTTAGAACCTACCCGAAAAGAAATAATATTTAATTTAATGGAGTAATAACACTAAGCTTTATTACTATTTTGCTGATATGATTAACATACTAGTTTTAGATAATTGTCTTAGCTTTCCATAGACACCAAGAGAACCTCAATCGGAGTTAAAATGATGGAGTTATGCTCTGATTAGTAAGCAAAGGTCACAGAACACGGCCAGTGGCCTGGGTGCTTCAAGCACGGGTTAGCCGTGTTCAGGGCTGTTTTTGAGTACATTTGAAGTATTTTTAAAGCATGGCCGTGTCCTGGAACATGGCCAGACCATGTTGGAAGCTGGTGAAGCCTATTTTCAATATTTTTCTACCCTAGATGAACCTCTTTAACTATAAGGTAATAGTAGAAATCAAATTGGAGGAAAATGCTCTATAAATTTGTAAGAACATGTGGTAGAAATGATATAAATAAGAAGAAATTGACTAAAGGCCAAGCATAAAGAAAATGAAGAGATGAAATTAATATTTACAAAAGAATACGAATCTTATAAATGAAAATAATAAATGACTAGTATATGCCATAGCCATTGCCATTGTATGAACTTCTTACCATCTTTAGTGTGAAATTTTGATATGAAAATATTTTATAAAGTGATATTTGACATGGTTATGTTCATGGCATGATTACCAATGATTTATGGTAATAGTTATATTTTGATGAACATACTTGTTATTGAAAGCATATTTTTGGCTATCTTTGTGAAAAGAAAAGAAATGAGCACGGTCACATGGCAATCTGTGTGGTGCACCAGTAGGGGACGCCCTACCAACGGTTATGATCATGTTAATGAGAAAAGAAAGAGAAAGTGGGCCATGTCAGACGGAGCGAGAAAAGCCTGTACCAGAGAGTAGAGGATACTCACCCTGACCGGGGTAGCTTGAAATGAGAATAAGTTGATAGCTATCATATGATATTCTGAAAATAGTTAATCCTGTCATACATATCATTACTGTATGATTCTTATGTGCATCGATATAATGCATTCATGTGACCAAAGATATTTTCTGTAGTTTATACAGTTGAATATGACGTGATGAGCTATATTGATGATGATTTATTGTTGAACTTACTGGGATTTAATTCTCACTATATTTTCATATCATGTTCAGAAAATTAGTTATGCAGATTTTCTATAACTCTAGCTTTTAGTGCACGTTGGATCGAGTTATTCTATGATGGGCGGATCCTAAATAAAATGTTTGTGGGCGAGTTGGCACAGATCCCGGTGACGGTGCAACCACCCGCACCTGAATCTCCGGAATTGGTCAACCAAAATCAATAGGATGTAGATATTTATGTGTTTGAATTGTTGTACGTACATTTTGATTAATGATGTGTATGTGAACTTTATATTGTATAATAATAAATAAATAAATAAAAAGTTGTTACACAACTCGCCATGAGCTTTACGCTTTCCATTCAATCTCATTTATAATATGACATGCATCATTTTCACAAGTATATAACTTTACAAATCAATGCATCGTGCACATAATATTCACTTTATCAAATAATGATAAATACATTTAGAACCATATATACATGCCCTTTCTCGAGGCAATCATATAGCTTTATAAATCAATATCACGTGCATAAATATTCATTTCACCATTTAATGAGAAATACATGTGAAATCAAATATACCATGAGTTCAGAAATCTATTTCTCAAAACTATACTCTTCTTGAACTATAATCAAAATTGTAAGCAATTTAGATAATTTTAATGCATTTCAAAAACATATAAAAGTGTAAATATCTTATAAACATAATCAAATACATGTTTAAAGATCAAGAAGAGTATAGGGCAAGTTATAGAAAGAATTATCCATTCATAGGGTAAGGGTTCCAGATTGGACAGCCCCAAAGTGCACTTTTTCAATCCATATTTGACTAAACAAAGGGTCCGAGAATCAAGAAAATGACTCCGGGAATTTGGTCACTATTCATGGCCAAAAAACACTATTCATTGTCGAAAAATACTATTCGCCAAGAACAGAAAGTTGTCAGATAGCTGAAATATTTCATATCCTAAGGTTTATCTAACTTATTCTCCATCCTGAATCCATTAGTACCTTTAGTTTTGAGATCGGAGGCCTATAGATACTCCAGATCTAGAGAGAAAATATAGAGGTACTATTCACACTATTTCCCACTATTCATCATTTTGCATTTCACGTTCTGCATTCTGTCTCCCCCCTCCCCCTTTTCTTTTTATTATTATTTTTAATTATTATTTAATAATTAAATATTTAAAATTATTTTTATTTTATTTCATATATATTCATATAAATTTCATTTTTCATCCTAAAATATTTCAAAATTTTCTAAAAATTTACATTCTCATAAAACTTTAGTTAAACTCTTAAATAATGACTTTTCTTGATAAAAATCTTAATAAAAAAAATCACAAAACAAATATCTTTATACATAATAAATGAAAGAATATTTCTAAAAATACAATAAAAATTTAATAAAGGCCAATATAATTATTTTAAGCAAAACAATAATTACTTTAATTAAAAATATACTTGCTTTTAGTAGAACATAATCATTTTTAAATAAATAAAAATATATTTGTTTATAGCAAAACATTATTATTTAAAAATAAAAATTATTGGATGTTACATTCTTCCCCCCTTAAGAAATTCAGTCCCCGAATTTCAGTCCATCATACTACATGTAGGGAATAAAATCAAGGCATAATTCAGAGTTACCAACCTTATTATTCAAATAATTGGGGTTATCTTTTATGTATATCATCTTTACTTTTTAATATGTCTCTTCACTTGAGTGATTTTGCCATATAACTTAACCATAGGGATTTCTTTCATCCATAAGTTCTTCACTTGTCGATCAACAATAAACATCAATTGTACCCATAGTTAAGCCAAATTTTTGTCCAACTGAATTTCTTGGAATTAGGTAACATAAGAAGAATCTAATAGGTACTTCCTTAGCATTGATGCAAGAAAGTCTATATCCACATTACTCAATCCTGATGGCAAGGCTAGACAATGTATTACTATGCCTACTTTGTTCAAATTTTCAAAAGAGTCTATATACTAGAGCTTAACTTTTTCCTTCTTTCCAACCTCATTACCTCTTTCATTGGTGAATCCTTTAAAAATATGTGGTTACCAACTGATAATTTCTAGTGCTCAACATTCATGATTCCTTTGGACTTTTGGCCTTTATTGAATTATTTGTATTCCTTTTCTAATCAATTTCACTTTATATCCTCAAGCTCACATAGATATATTTATTGGTCGATATTAGAAAATACACCCATAAAAGAACATATTCACATCCATATTAGGGTAACTATCTTTTCTTATTCCAGACTTCTATTAAGTCACCTTTGATTCTTACATTTTAACATCATCCCATGGATATCATCGTCTTAATCTATCATCTATTTTTTTTCTAAAATCCATTAATCAATATTTTAAACATACGTAGTAATAATTCTACCAAACCTTTTATAACGTTTATGTACTATTGGCACATGTCTAATAATTCTACTTACCTCATCACAGTAACTCTATACCCTCTTATTAACACCAATAAATTCATTATCAAAAAGTTCAAGCCTTTCTCTATTATATCCAAAAGCACTTCATTCTAACTTATGTCAATCCCATTTAATCCACCCAATCATTTCAAGAAGATTTTTCCCAACAATTACTCATACATGAATTCTCAATTTCAACATAATTCGCATCCTAGATAATAAACTCAATTTAGTATAATATAAATTTTTAACACAAATAACTTAATCACTTACATTATTTTCGGACATGATTCTCATAGTATTCTCCATATTTCTAAATTAAGAGTTCAAATCAAAAACTTCAACGCCACTAATTCTCTTGATTATATTCGTCAAAACACCATAAGATCATCATCCGTCCACTTCTTTCAAAATCTCTATTACTTTAACCTACTAACCAATATGACACCATAATAACTGAGTTTCAAAGAAAAGAAATTAACATTCCTTATAATATGGAAAAAGAATCTTGCATTTAATACCAAATATTAATGTAGGACAATGCAGCAGAAAATGTGGAATACTTAATAAAGCATGGTGCCAAAATAGGAAGTTAGAAATTTGGACAAAGCATTGAAATAAAATTAAAATCGGTGGTTATAATTCTTGAAAATCTGTAAACAAATCTAGCTGCTATATCGACAAAAATCGGTGGCCATAACTTTTGAATATATATGCCAAAATTTAATTCAAAGCTACTATCATTTGGTGGAATAATATCACATGGAAAAGAAGCATTTCTGAGCTTATAAAAGTTTATGAAAATCAAAGAATATATAGTTAACTGGTAAGATGCAGTTGATTACTTCAAAATAAATATAATCAATCAACTGTAAAATAACCAGTTCAAATTAAAAATTCTCAAAATAGCTAGTCGACTTAATAATACCGATAGTCGACTGGCAAGAACATTAAGAAAACAAAATAAAATATTTGATTGTCCCTCTTCAACAATTAACTTGTTTGCATTTTTACTCTCTCTTTTTTCCTACAATCACGCCTATCACTTACAACTTTCCTACAAGAATCAAGACATCAATACTTTATCAAGGACATCAAGGAAAAGACAAATTTCTAGTGATATCTTAACCTTATTCTCTTTATATGCCTAATATGAGCGACTATCACAACTACTATACGTATACATACTTGCCATCATTTTTAAAAATTTTACCTTCAATTTAGCTTATATCTACCAATCACTCACATAGCTGTTCTAATTATACTTATCCTATTTTCATATCTATCATAAGTATGCCCTTCTCTGAGTTCTATAAATACACACATTAGTATCTTTATCTTCTTATACTCAAAGTAGGGCGTGTGTAGCTATGGAGGGAATTGTATTCCGTCAAATTCGAAATATTTGTCTCTTTTGTGGTTCCAGTCTTGGAAAAATGGAGAGTATGTGGAAGCAGCACAAAACCTGGGTATGGGACTGTCCAGGAGAAAAATTCATTCAGTCTATGGTGGAGGTAACTGTGGGTTAATGGGATGTGAGTCTACAACTGTACATGTAGGAGGATGTTAAGTTCTAGGTATTATTCCTACAGCTTTAGCTGCATCTAACATTGTAGGAAAGACAATTAGGGAAGAGTTTAGGGTAGCTTCCATGCATGAGCGCATGGCTAGAAGGATGAGCAATGCTGATGCCTTCATTGCCTTACCAGGTGGTTTTGGTGCTTTAGAAGAAATTTTCCAAATAGTCTCTTGAGCACAACTAAATATGCATCACAAACCGATAGGTTTGTTAAATGTTAACTGTAACAACCTTTTTTTTCTTTATTATTATACAATATTGAGTTCACATACACGTCATTAATCAAAACGTACATGCAACATATCAAACACATAGATATTTACATCTTGTTTATTTTGGTTGACCAATTCCGGAGATACAGGTGCGGGTGGTTGCACCTTCACTGGGGTCTGAGCCAACTCGACCACAAACATCTTATTTGATTCTGAGATCTGCCCAACATAAAGTAACTCGATCCAATGTGCACTAAAAGCCAGAGCAATAGATAAAGTTGTATAATTAATTTTCTGAACATGATATGGAAATATAGTGAGAATTAAATTCTAGTAAGTTCAACAATAAATCATCATCAATATAGCTCATCATGTCTTGTTCAGCTGTATAAACTACAGAAAATATCTTTGATCACATGAATGCATTATATCTATGCACATAAGAATCATACAATAATGATATATATGACAGAATCAACTATTTTCAGAATATCATATGATGGCCACTAACTTATTCTCATTTCAAACTATCCAGGTCAGGGTGAGTATCCTCTACTCTCTGGTACGGGCTTTTTTCGCTCCGTCCGACATGGCACACTTTCTCTTTCTTTTCTCATAATCATAATCATAACCGTTGGTAGGGTGTCCCCTACTGGTGCACCACACGGATTGCCATGTGACCATGCTCATTTCTTTTCTTTTCACAATGATAGCCAAAAATATGCTTTCAATAACAAGTATGTTCATCAAAATATAACTATTACCATAAATCATTGGTAACCATGCCATGAACATAACCATTTCAAATATCACTTTATAAAATATTTTCATGTCAAAATTTTACACTTAAGATGGTAAGAAGTTCATACAATGGCAATGGCTATGGCATATACTAGTCATTAATAAGAATCGTCTTCTTTTTTAAATATTAATTTTATTTCTTTATTTTCTTGATGCAGGTTTTCATCATATCTAACCTTCTCTTACTAATCAAAGTATAACTCCCTCAATTGAACTCCGATGTAGGTGATCTTTGTGTCAATTTCAAGATAAAACAATTATCTAAAACTATTATGTTGAACAGTTTAGCGAAATATTAAGACATCAAGGTGACATTACTCCCTCAAAGTATAGGTTATTTCCTTTTGGATAGGTTCTGACCTTTACCAACTAATCTATCGATATCTCCCTCATATGAATTCCAAATTAAGTTATTCCAGTGGATACAAAATCTCTGACACATATATCTATAATTCATATGTTAACCATTTATTTTAATTCCTTATAGAATGTTCCCAGAAATTAAAACACTAAAGCTATCCTAACATATTCTTCCCTGATTAACAATTTTCTGACCTTTGTTTACTAATCAGAATGTATCTACCTCATATGAACTCCAAATTGAATGATACCAGTGGCTAAAAATCCGTGACATATATATCTTAAATTCTTATGTTAACCATTTATTTTAATTCCTCATAGAATGTTCCCAGAAATTAAAACACCAAAGCTATCCTAACATATTCTTCCTTAATTAACCATTTTCTGACATTTGTTTACTAATTGGATCATATCTATTTCATATGGACTCCAAATTGAATGATTCCAGTGGCTAAATACCCGTGACACATATATATTTAATTATTATGTTAACCATTTATTTTAATTCCCTATAGATAATTCTCAAAAATTAAAAAACAAAAGCTATCCTAACATATTCTTCCCTGATGAACCATTTTCTGACCTTTGACTACTAATCAGCTCATATCTTCCTCATATGGACTCCAAATTGAATTATTCCAGTGGCTAAAAATCCGTGAGACATAGATCTACATTTTTCATGTTAACCATTTCTTTAAATTCCTTACTAATGCTTCCCAAAAATTTAAGAACAGAAGCCTAAAAGTTTAACATCCATAGCCATACCTATGCAGAACTTTCTATACCAGCTTAAGTATTCAAACATACATCACATGCAAGATCAATATGTAACATAATATAACAACATCCATGACCAATCATCAAAGTTCTAAGATCAAAATTTCATATAAATATTATATGTTTCAAAATTTTTCTTCAAAAAGAAATATTATTAAACTTACTTCGAACACTTAGTCTTCTAGACTTCTCCTTCCTCTTTCTTCCTTTCTTCCTCTCCTTTCCTCACTCTACCTTGCTTCTATTTTTCCTCTCCCTCAATTGAACAAAAATTCTAATGTTGTAAGGGTGGGTTTTGCTTAAATAAGCCCTCAAATAATTTACCTTTCATGATCATGGGTCTACCTTATCACAATTAGATTACACTTGGTTGAATTTTTGGAAAACAAACAACTTATGTTCTTGTATTTCTCTTCCTTAGTCAAGATATGCATAGGAAAATCAGATTTTTATTTTTAAAATTATGATAATATGTTCTTAAGATATGGGACAAGATCCCTTTGATTTAGGGATTCAATTCCTTTTTCTTTTGTCTTAATCAAGTATGATAGATTTGCCTTTTTAAGTGGCAAATTTCTAGCCCTTGAATCTCCATTATTTGCTTGAAATTATTTGTGTGGGATAAAGATGTTTTGTCATAATGCTATGTATTATTACCCACTTGCTAAAATTATGAGTGTAGGATATTGATGTTTTGTCCTAAATTCTTGTATTATCATACCATTTGCTAAATTTTTGTCTTAATATCAAATCACCTAATCTTGATTAAACCATTATTCCATCACTTTATTTTTATTTTCATTTTCATTTTTTCTCTTGGGTTTGGGCTCATTATTGCCCATTTTCTTTACTTTGGTTAAAATTCTTCCTTTCATAATGGACTCAGTCACATTTTCATGATTTTTGGGCTATCGGTCCAATTTCTATATCCTAGTCCAAGTCTATGTTTTATTTCTTCATTGGGCTATCCTATTGGCTTGCTAAAAATTTATGTGAAGAAGAAAAACTCTATATGAAGTGTCCATAGATGAAAGCCCAATTTATGGGTAGAGATACTAAACTTAGTAACTTTTACTCTTAAATTAGGAAAAAAAATTACCCTATTCCAATCTTCTTGAAATTTTAAGACCTTTACTTCACAAAAATTTATCTTCCTTACCTAAGAATTTCACCTTTCTTTAGCATGTTTATTGCTAATATTTCCTCTTAGGTTTTCTTTCTTTAAATATTCCATTAATATTAGAACATTTCTATGCATATATGTAAAGTGAAGAATTTCTAAGGAAAATATCTAAAAATTACGGGATGTTACATTCTTCCCCTCTTAAGAAATTCGGTCCCCGAATTTCAGTCCATCCTACCACATGTAGGGAATGAAATTAAGGAATTATTTAGAATTACCAACCTGATTACCTAAATAATTAGGGATATCTTTTCTGTATAACATCTTTACTTTTTAATATGTCTATTCACTTGAGTGATTTTGCCATATAACTTAACCATAAGGATTTCTTTCACTCATAAGTTTTTCAATTTATATCCTCTAGCTCACATGGATATATCTATGGGTCGATATTAGAAAACACACACATAAAGGAACATATTCACCTTCATATTGGGTAACTATCTTTTTTTATTCTAAACTTCTATCAAGTCATTTTTTTAATCAATATGTTAAACATACGTAGCAATAAATCCTGCAAACCTTTAATAACGTTTATGTACCATTGACACATGTCTAATAATTCCAACTTACCTCATTACAGTAATTCTATACAAGCTTATTAACACCATTAAACTCATTGTCAAAAATTTCAATTATTTCTTCTATCATATCCAAAAGCACCTCATTCTAACTTATGTCAATCCCATTTAATTCACCCAATCATTTCAAGAAGATTTTTCCTAATAATTACTCATACATGAATTCTCAATTCCAACATAATTCACATCCTAGATACTAGACTCAATTTAGCATGATATAATCCTTTAACACAAATATCTTGATCACTTACATTATTTTTGGACATAGTTCTCAGAATATTTTCTATATTTCCAAATTAAGAGTTCAAAGACTAACTTAAATCCTACTTCCTATATTTTATTCCTCAAAAACTTCAACACCACTAATTCTCTTGATTACATTCGTCAAAACACCATAAGACCATCATCCGTCCATTCGTTTCAAACTTTTCATTACTTTAACCTACTAACAACTTAGTCACCAGAATAATTGAGTTTCAAAAAAAAATTAACTTTTCTTTTAATGTAAGAAAGGAATCTTACATTTAATGCCAAATATTAATGTAGGACAATGCAGTACAACAGATGAAAAGTATAATAAAGAACGGTGCTAAAATAGAAACTCAAAAGTTTAGACAAAACATTAGAGAGAGTTAAAATCAGTGGCCGTAATTCTTGAAAATTTGAAAATAAAAATTTAACTGTTATATCGGCAAAAATCGGTGGCCACAAGGTTTGAATATATGTGCCAAAATCTACTCTAAATCTGTTGGTATTCGGTGGAAAGATATCACATGGAAAAAGAAACATTTCTGAGCTTATTAAAGTCTGTGAAAATCAAAGAATACGTAGTTAACAGGTAGGATGCAGTTGATTGCTTCAAAATAGATGTAATCAATCAATTGTAAAATAACCAGTCTAAATTAAAATTTCTCAAAATAGCTAGTCGACTTAATAATACCAATAGTCGATTGGCAAAAATATTGGAAAAACAAAATAAATCATTTGATTATCCTTCTTCAACAACTAACTTGTTTACATTTTCACTTTCTTTTGTTTTTCAATTACGCCTATCACCTACAACTTCTCTACAAGAATCAAGATATCAAGGTTTCATCAAAGACAACAAAGATAAATTTTTGATTATATCTTAACCTTATTCTCTTTATATGCCTAATATGAGCGACTATCACAACTACTATACATATACATGCTTGCCGTCATTTTAGAAAATTTCACCTTCAATTTAACTGATATCCACCAATCACTCACATAACTGTTCTAATTATTCCCGGCCTATTCACATAGCTATCATAAGTATGCCATTCTACGAGTTCTATAAATGCACAGGTTAATATCTTTACTTTCATACTCCAAGTCAAGGTGTGTGAAACTATGGAGGGAATCGTATTTCGTCAATTTCGAAATATTTGTGTCTTTTGTGGTTCTAGTCCTGGAAAAGATGGAGAGTATGTGAAAGCTGCACAAAACCAGAGTATGGTACTGGCCAGGAGAAAATTTTATTTAGTCTATGGTGGAGGTAACCGTGGATTAATGGGATGTGTGTCTACAGCTGCCCATGTAGGAGCTGCATCTAACATCGTAGGAAAGACAATTGGGGAAGAGTTTAGGGTAGCTTCCATGCATGAGCGCATGGCTAGAATGATGAGCAATGCTGATGCCTTCATTGCCTTACCAAGGGGTTTTGGTACTTTAGAAGAAATTTTCCAAATAGTCTCTTGGGCACAACTAAAAATGCATCACAAACCGATAGGTTTGTTAAACAAATGTTGTTATGCTCAGCTGTAATATTAAAATTTGGAGATAAAATCATCACTTATAATGCACCTGCCTCACTTGGCGATCTGGTCAATGTAATGAAAACATAACTCATTTGCTATACGCATATTGACTGATCGACTACAATCATAATAAGTGATCAGGGAATGTGAGTACATCACCCTCCTGCCCTCCCACATTACCACTGTCACCCGGTTGGAGCGGCCCTCCCCCGACTCACTCAGGCTAATAGGGCGTCCCCTATTCAGTACTGTCACAAGCCATACAACCCGTTGATATTCATCCATACATATAAATACATGTAAAATTATCAAGCAACTCACCTTGAGCTTTACGCTTGTCATATTTATCAAGAAACTCGTCATAAGCTTTACGCTTGCCATAATTACCAAGCAACTCGCCATGAGCTTTACGCTTGCCATTCAATCTCATTTATAATATGACATGCATCATTTTCACAAGTATATAACTTTACAAATCAATGCATCGTGCACATAATATTCACTTTATCAAATAATGATAAATACATTTAGAACCACATATACATGCCCTTTCTTGAGGCAATCATATACTTTATAAATCAATATTATGTGCATAAATATTCATTTCACCATTTAATGAGAAATACATGTAAAATCAGATATACTATGAGTTCAGAAATTTATTTCTCAAAACTATACTCTTCTTGAACTATAATCAAAATTGTAAGCAATTTAGATAATTTTAATGCATTTCAAAAACATATAAAAGTGTAAATATCTTATAAACATAATCAAATACACATTTAAAGATTAAGAAGAGTATAGGGCAAGACAAAGAAAGAATTATCCACTTACAGGGTAAGGGCTCCATATTGGAGAGGCCCAAAGTGCACTTTTTCAATCCACATTTGACTAAATAGAGGGTCTAAAAATCAAAAAAATGACTCTAGGAACTTAGTCACTATTCACTGGCCAGAAAATACTATTCACTGCCGAAAAATACTATTCATAGTCGAAAATACTATTTACCAAGAACAAAAAGTTGTTAGATAGCTGAAAAATTTCTTATCCTAAAGTTTATCTAACCCCTGAATCCATCTACGGTGTCAGATTTCTAATTTGAGGTCTCTAAGTAAGAGTTTCAGAGTTTACCTTTTTCTGACATTTTCTACTTCTGATCTACGACGATTCAACGACTGATTTGAGAAATTGCTTAGTCAAAATCGTAGTATTCTCTGTCCTGAATCTATTGGTACCTTTAGTTTTGAGATCGGAGGCCTGTAGACACTCCAAATCTATAGAGAAAATATAGAGATACTATTCACACTATTTCTACTATTAATCACTCTACATTTCACATTCTGCGTTTTGTCTTCCCCCGCCAACTTCTCCTTTTATTATTAATTTTTTATTATTATTTAATAATTAAATATTTAAAACTATTTTTATTTTATTTCATATATATTCATATAAATATCATTTTTCATCCTAAAATATCTCAAAAATTTCTAAAAATTTACTTTCTCATAAAACTTTAGTTGAACTCTTAAATAATGACTTTTCTTGATAAAAATCTTAATAGAACAAATCACAAAATAAATATCTTTATACATAATAAAAGAAAGAATATTTCTAAAAATACAATAAAAATTTATTAAAGGCCAATATAATTATTTCAAACAAAACAATAATTACTTTAATTAAAAGTATACTTGCTTTTAGTAGAACATAATCATTTTTAAATAAATAAAAATATATTTTTTTATAAGAAAATATTATTATTTAAAAATAAAAATTATTGGATGTTACACTTGTACCTAGGATGTGAATTATATTGAGATTGAAAATTCACGTGTGAACAATTGTTGAGAAATGAGATTTCATAGGAAGTCATAGATTGTGAACATGGATAACCCAATACAATAAGGATATACTAAGATATGAAATAATTGTACTAATATAATGGTAAAAGAAGATACAAGTGAAATATTTTTCGTTGTTGGGTATGTCAGCAAGTAAGAATTGAATATATTGTTTTAAGAGAGCTAATCAGGAAGTTTAGAATCTTAACTAGATTATAATATAACTGATAGTAAATTTAAATGATGTGTTTATACATTAGAAATTTTGCTTTAGGAATATTTATATAATTTTGGTGAAATTTTGGAGAAAATCATTTATCCTTAGTTGAACTTGTTTATCATTAATTATCAGTCCTTACAAACAAATGGCACTATTTGAGGTTTTACATTAAGCATCGTAGGACTCTTAATAGGTGGATGAGTTTAATAAGGTTAAGTTTTTCGAATCTAATTTGGAATATCAAGAAATAGATAGAATATGATTAACCTAAATCAATAATATTAATTTAGAGAGTATGCTTCAAGTGTATGTCTTCGAGTTTGGAGGGAGATCCCTTAACAGAATTTGCTTATAATAAATTTTTATTGGATGATTTAATTCCTGAAGTAAAGGTGTTACAAACTTTTTGTTTGATGACTTAGTGGAGTTAGACTTATGGTAAGATGTCGTTGATAAAGTGAAATGGAATGAAAAAAAAATAATACAAGCAACTCAATACAGGTCAAAAGTCTATAAGGACCATGAATGTTAAGCACTAGAAATTATCAGTTGGTGACCACATATTCTTGAAGGACTCACCAATGAAAGAGGTAATGAGTTTGGAAAGAAGGAAAAAGTTAAGCTCTAGTATACAGACTCTTTTGAAAACTTGAACAAAGTAAGCATAGTGATACAATGCCTAGCCTTGCCATCAGGATTGACTAATGTGGATATAGACTTTCTTGTATCAATGCTAAGGAAGTACCTATTAGATTCTTCTTATGTTACCTAATTCTAAGAAAGTCAATTGGACAAAAAATTGGCTTAACTATGGGTACAATTGATGTTTATTATTGATCGACAAGTAAAAAACTTATGGATGAAAGAAATCCCTATGGTTAAGTTATATGGAAAAATCACTCAAGTGAAGAGACATATTAAAAAGTAAAGATGATATACAGACAAGATATCCCCAATTATTTGAGTAATAAGGTTGGTAACTCAGAATTATACCTTGATTTCATTTCCTACATGTGGTAGGATGGGCTGAAATTCAGGGACCGAATTTTTTAAGGGGGGCAGAATGTAACATCCCGTAATTTTTATTTCTAACTAATATTGTTTTGCTATAAAAAAAATATATTTTTATTTGTTTAAAAATGATTATGTTCTGTTAAAAGCAAGTATATTTTTAATTAAAGTAATTATTGTTTTGCTTAAAATAATTATATTGGCCTTTAATAAATTTTTGTTATATTTTGAGAAATATTCTTTCTTTTATTATGTATAAATATATTTATTTTGTGATTTTTTTTATTAATATTTTTATCAAGAAAATTCATGATTTAAGAGTTTAACTAAAGGTTTATGAGAATGTAAAATTTTAGAAATTTTTGGGATGTTTTAGGATAAAAACAGAATTTATATGAATATATATAAAATAAAATCCTATTAATCAATTATTAAATAATAATTACTATTATTATTATAAAAAATTAAAAGAGAAAAGGGGAAGGGAGAGATAGAACGGAGACGAAACCGTGAGTTGTAAAATTTCGATGCATAGTATGAATAGTGTGAATAGTAACTTTCATTTTCTTCTCGAGATCTAGAGTGTCTACAGACCTCCGATCTCTAAACTAAGGGTACCACTAGATTCAGGATGGAGAATATTACGATTTTGACCGAACAATTTCTCAAATCAGCCGTAGAATCGCCGTAGATCAGAAGTAGAAAATCTCAAAAAAGATAAACTCTAAAACTCTTACTTAGAGACCTTAAATTGAAAATCTGACACCATAGATGGATTCAGGAGTTAGATAAACCTTAGGATATGAAATATTTCAGCTATCTGACAACTTTTTGTTCTTGGTGAAATATTTGAACTATATTATCTATGTGACAAATTTTAAAATATAAGTACATCCATATGCTGACCTCAGGGGTCATAGGAGGAATTATTTACTCACTGAGTTGTCAAACTCACTACATGATATTTTCACATTTTTCAAATGAGAATACAGAGTATGATCCTGCAAATAGTTGATCAGTTAGGTGACATATTCTGTGGGTGAGTCTACGTTGCTTCCAAGGCTCACAGTTTTTAAATTATACTATGTTTGTATTCTAGAGTGCTCTGAATGCTACAAGCAGGATCCCTGTTTCTACTATACTTTGATGTTTATAGATTTGGTCTGTATATTGTGTATACATTAGAGAAATGACAAAGAATTGAATTGTACATCTTTATCGAAAATATCTGATTGTGAAAACAAATGTTTGTTTTACCTGCTCATAAATTGGGGGCGTTACATTTTACCTCTTGGATTTGGGCTCATTCTTACCCATTTCCTTTGCTTTAGCTAAAATTCTACCTTTCATGGAGGGCTTGGTCACATTTTCATAGTTTGTGGGTTATTGGTCTAACTTCTATATCTTAGTCCAAGTCTATGTTTTATTTCTTGCTTGGGCTATCCTATTGGCTTACTAGAAATTCATGTGAAGTTGAAAAACTCTATATGAAGTGTCAATAGGTGAAAGCCCAATGTCTTGAATTAGGAAAAATTACCCTAATCCAATTTTCTTGAAAATTTAAGACCTTTACTTACTTCACAAAAATTTATCTTCCTTACCCAAGAATTTCGCCTCTCTTTAGTATGTTATTTCTAATTTTTCCTATTAGGTTTTCTCTCTTTACTTATTCCCTTAATTTTAGAAACATTTTCTATGCATACACATAAGGTGAAAATTTTCTAAGGATTATATTTCCTTAGATATCTAAAAATTATCAAATAAATTTTATTTCCTTAATGAAATTTTATGTATCTTTATTAATAAAAGAAATGAAATTAAGGATGTTACATCACAGCTACTACAAATGTAATAAATACCATACCTCAAAACAAGTCTATAGTAGTGAAAGTAAAGGCCGAACCCACAAAGACTACTTATGCCTTTGTGAATGAAATCAGGGTTGAATAAATTACAATAAATAAACTTATGAATGCAAATATGAGAATATAAAGATAAATTAATAGGAAGAGCGTTGGTTTTGATCAATATCCACCATTAAGAATTCACATATATCATCAATAAAATAATCAACTTCTCATTGAATATTTACTATTATAATGCAATTCATATCCCTCCTTAAGTTCAGTTAACTAATAGTAGTCGCTTGAATTAACCCTAATTGATAAGAAACCTTAGACAATTGATAACATTCAACTTAACAATTATATTAAGAAATAGAGAGATTGGTAAAGCTAAACAACACAAATACATTGGTTGTAATTAATTTGGTTAATTTTTCTTCATAAGATTAATAATCCATAATCAAGTAACTATTAACCATATTTGCCTCTTAAATCTTAGTGATCAAAACTTTGTTCAATATATGATTTAGCAGTAGATCAAGACAAGTAATTTACTAGTATGCATTCTAGTAATTAAATGAAACTATTATGAGATGAAGAATGGAAGAATAATTAAAACTCAACTGGAATTGAACAATCAAACCTTAATCAAATCTCACCATATATAGAATTCTTTAGGTTTCAATCTTCCTAAACCAACTAAAAATGTTTAGCCACATAGGGCCATAGGTAAATCAACTAAATTCTAAGAGAATTATGAAAGAAGAAGAAGTTTGATTGATTGATGAAACTTTGCTACTAAAAATAGTTATTTATAAGAAAGAAAAATGAGTTTCCACTTTAGTGTCTCGATAATAAGGTTTCCTTATAGAGATGCTACTATTTATTCCAACATAATGAAGTAGGTTAATGGCTACCATCACGACACAAAATATATGTCATTGAAATAAAAGCCATTTATATAATCCTCTACTTTAGGATTTCTGACTTGTGTGCAGTGCAAAAACTTTTGTAATTTTGGAATTTTCCATGTTGTCTTCAACGTCACCATAGAAGCAATTATGAAATCCTAGGAATTTCTTTTGGGGAATTATAGTAACAATGAAAAATAGTCAACATCATGATGTGACAACTTTTGTAGCATTGTTTTTCTCTTTATCCCTAGTTTTACTTCTTTTTCACAGAAACTCCATTTTCCTTAGTTCTTATATGACAATTCCATAAAATAATCATGTTCTTTGATTTTTTTTTTATGTATTTATAAAAATTTCAATTTCTATACACATAAACTTTCATTGTTAATGCCAACCAAAAATGCTATTGGCACCGGCCAAAAGTGTAATGACTCAGTTTATATATATATATTGACACACACATACATACATATATATTGTCTTATCTCCTATTAAAGTCATTACTACTATTCTACTCCTATATCAGTTTATCTTCCATATAATATTTATTGATCAGATTAATATAAATAAAAATTTAACATAGAAGCAGCTCAGTTTTGATCAAAAGATGTGACAATCATTGATTAACATTAGTTATGTATAAGAGATTATATACACTACCGTGACCTAGGTAATAATTGTACTATAAAAACCAAAAGGGCACCCAGTCATTGTTCCAAAAATATATTCATGTTCTTCAGTCAAAGTCACTTATACATAGAACATATACAAAACATATGCAAAGAAAAATATGTCTAAAGCCTAAACAACTTCATCAGTATCTTTCGGGTATATTAGTGTGGGTGGTGGCACCTCCAATGGAAGCTCTGTCAGATCGATCAAGGTTACATCTTGTATGCAACGACTCCCTATTTTTTTAAACACTAACGAAGTCATTACATTTTAATTCCTTAATTTAAGCTGACACAAAATGAAATCAAAAGGGGCGCATTTATTATTAATATTAATATTTTCGTTAGTTCATATACATATCACAGTGTTCTATGTGTTACCTGTAGTAGAAAAGCAGGAGAACACCTGACACTGTGCCAAAATAATTATCAACATCAGGGTATGGTTAGTAAGAAATACCTATGTACAAAAAAAAACACATGTCAATGCCCCAATCATCCATGTTAGCCTCATTCAGAAACACAGGTGCAGGTGGTGCCACCTCCATTGGAACTTCAACTATCTCGACCACAGACACATTGTTAGTTATTGGAATTTTCCCAAAAATAGGGTATCTCTACCTAACATAAGCTAAAAATCAAAGTTCTAGTGAAAAGCTGAATGTTATCATTGCTTATCTTGACATGACATGGAATTATAGTGAGATATAATAATCCTAGTAGGTTCAACAATAAATAATAATTTCACATACATAGCTCATCATATCATGTTCAACCCTTTAAGCTACATAATTTCTCAGGCCACAGGAATGCACCATATCTATGAATATGAAAATCATGCAATCACGGAAATTATGGCATGAATGATCTTTTCAAAATATCATGTGTAACACCCTCAAAAAAATGGCACCTATATTTCATGAAATTATTTTTAAAGTATTCTAGAAGGAAAAATAAGTATAGAATATGATGAGGCATGAATTTTAGGAAAAGATTGGAATAAATTATATTTAATCCCAATAAAACTCCTAAATGCCTAAATGAGTGGAAATAAAGAGGAAAATGAGTGGGAGAAAATTATGGAAGCTAAAATGGGATTAAGTAACCCTAATAGGCCACAAGAAATATTTTAAAATAAATAATACAAGAGTTTAGAATTTTTGAAATTAAGGAAACATAAAAGTGAAATTTAAGGAAAAATCATGCACAAAAGCCTAAAAAAGAAAATTTTGGCTAAGGGGATGGTTTAATTAGATTAAATGACATTAATAATATTTCTATTAATATTAAGGAGGACTTTAGAATGACCTTAGGAAGCAATCAAAATTCTTAGGAAATAGTTAAGAATTTATTTTGAATTTTAATATATAGTTAATGGGATAAATTAGATAATATCTTATGCTAATATCATGAAATCTTGGAGAAGATAATTTTGGCTAACCAAGACCCCTTTTGCTGGCTGTATTGGTGTCCAAGTAAAGTCTTAGGGCACATGGTGGTGACTCATTAGGATAAGGGTGATAGCAAAGTAATCATTTAAGGGTAATCATCACATAGTCCAAAATATTTTTATGAAGGGTGCAAGGTGTCTTATGAGGTGGAGTGGAAACTTAAGGAAGCTAGAAAATTAGGCTATAACCAGGGAATAAGGTGGAGAAAGAGCCGTGAGGTAGACAAAGAGAAAGTGCAAGAAAAAGCTAGAAATTAAGGTAAATGTTGATTTTAATGGTTTGAATCCTCCTTTCTTCTTATTTTGTGTGATTTTTTGAGATTATTCTCATCTTTTGGAGCTACTGGAACAGTGAGAAAAGTGTGAAAAAGTGTGAGGATTTTTTGCCAAGGGAAGGAGAAACAAGCAAAGGAAAGAAGCTTAGTTTTGTGGGAGCAATTTTGGGTGAGTTTAGTAGTAATTAATTCTCTAATTTTTTTTCTGGAAGAACAAAATAATTCTGGGCATGTGAATAGAATTTTGATGGTTTATTTGTTGGAATTTCGTTCAAAACAGTTGCCATACAATTTGTTCACTTGGTGCATGTGTATACATATATATATATATATATATATATATATATATATATATATATATATATATATATATATATATATATATATATGATGCTTGACATCTTAATCTCATGTACTAGAATCTTAATTGTTGGAACTGCACATCTGCTGTTTTGGGGCTGGTATGGTGCCCAAATCAATGATCTTTTTTATGCTTGGAAAGTGCCAAATTCATGGGGAACCCATGGCAAAATTTTTGGAATTAAATATCTACCCTAAAGCACAACACTAAGTGCACATCATGGAAAAAAAATTAATTCTGGTTTTTGCTGGAAAATATGGGAGGCCAAAAATATATGTTATATTTCTCCAAATATTGAAATTTATCAAGCCAAGACATAACCATAAATTAAGAAAATAAAAAATTAGTGTTTGGAGGTGAAAAATGGGTTAAAACTGAAATTATAGGGATATTGAGAGAAAAATGCAAAAATTGGAAAAACAATGGATAAAAAGATAAAATTAATTATTGTATTATAAAACTAATATAATATGGATGATTAGAGATATGGGTGTGCATAGAAAATTTGGAAGTAGATAAAAATGAATTTTTAAGTAAAGTAAGGAATTAAACCAAAATTGATTAGGAATTTCCTTACTTTAGAAGTAAAAAAAATTAGTTGAAGAAGAATAAATAAGAAAAATGAAAATAAGTGAATAAAAAGGATTATACATGAATATAATCCTTGGATGAGAAAAATAAAAGCCAAATAAAATGATTTGGTGGGTTAATATATTATATGCACTAAATGAGAAATAATGGAATCATAAAACAACTAAAAGTATGGGTAATATGTTAGGCAAAATTGGACAAGCCTAGAGAAAAGAAATAATTAGGGTTTTGTACCCTAAGGCCTATATATCACCTAAGGAGACTCTTGACCAAAAGAAATGGACCTTTTGAATTAATTATAGGGGTTAAATAATATGGCGAAAGTGGGGAAAAATACTAAATAAATAGTAACCCTCCCAAATGAATAGTAACAAATGGAGACCATATTTTTAATGACAAATTAAGCATCGAGATTTGAGAGAAAATGTTTGAATAAATTATGTAAGGCTATAATGGGTCCCCTGAATTTGATACTATGCCGGTTGACTAATCTCTTTGCAATGCATGTGGTAAAAGTACATGAGAAAATATGAGAGTACTGATGGCACATGAACTTGAGACTGAATTATGTACGGTCGTGGTATTTTCTTACTTAAATGATAGTGTATGACATATATAATATCAGTCGATGTGTGAACTGTGATAAACAGAAGCCACACAATGATAGTGCGTAATGACACTTTTGTTTTTCCCTGGCTATGTTTAATATTAAAAGAATTGATTAAAAGCTACTGGGGGAAAAGGCCTGATATATGGTGATCCTCAGATAGCTATGGTGGCGAACGGAATGGGAGGATGACCCTTGACGTAGTAAGGTGACTCCAGAGAGGTCACATGGCTTTCATGTCGGTATACCAGATAGGGGACGCCTTATTCATGAACTATTGATTATAAAATGAAATGAGAATTATGCCATGCTTGAATGAGGCTGGGCAAGCTTGTTTGGGAGTGAGTCAGGGAAGGCTCACCTTAACCTGCTGTGTTCAGGAGTGACTGGAGTGAGACTCACACTGACTAGCACCATAATGGAAATAATGAGATAAGCCAATGGATAAATCAATGGATTGGCCAGACGAGGATATGATATTGCACCACAATGTGTGATTAGCTTGATGAGATAGCTATATCTATTGTTATTGTTATTATTGTGATGCAACATCATGACCTGATTGCATATATATGTATACTTGTATTGCATGAGTATCAAATGATTGTAGCCCTTTTTCTGTAGTTCATACAGCTAAACATAGTACATGATACTCATTTACATTATTGCTAAACTTACTAGGAACCTTGTTCTCACTATATTTTTGTGCTATGTTCAGATCAAGACATATAGTAGTATCCAAGTATATACTATGACACTGATGTTCGTAGTAGACTGGGTAGATGTACCTTTTCTGGGACCAGTTCCCATGGTCTCATAGATGACGATGATAGAACTAGTTGAGATCCCACTACATTCGCCTCCACCTACCCCTGTCTACCCAGAAGTGGAGTTTACTGATGTGGGACTAGACGTAGAGTAGATATATATACTGTATGCAATAACTGGACAGCTAACTAGTTCTTTTGGAAAGTAGTCAGATACCTTTTCGTTTTTTGTACTATGAGTAGTATATGTACTACTATTATGAATAATTAACTAGTTGTACACAACTGATGTTTAATGAAATATATGCTGGTTTGTTTTGTATGATGATGAGCATAACAACAATATGATTATATTTAAGTGTGACCAATGAATAGTCAGTATCATGAATTGGGTAACATAAGTAATGGCTTTAGTAGAGATAAAGGACACGTATATAAAAAAAATTCTCACTAAGGTTGTTACATCATGGGCATAAATTACTATTTCATACTATCATGGGCATGTAAAAATCACAGTTCTATCATAGACTGGCAATTATTTGTTCTCATCAAAGCTTTTATACCCTGATCAGGGTAAGTAGGCTTTTCTCATTCTACTCGTTATGAACATACTTTTCTCCCTTTGTTCAGACATGGCACATCTCTTTCTTTTCTCATCATCATAGCCATGAATATGATATCCCTTGTCTGGTATACTAATACGAAAGCCATGTGACCATTTTCTTTCTTTTCTTTTCTTTTCTTTTCTTGTTAATAGCCATATATGATTTCAATTTCAATAATATCATATGCCCTTATGCCATGAAATGCATATAAAATCATCATCATCTCATAAATCATTTGCAAAACCATGTCGAGTAATACACTTAGGATGGAAAATAATTCATGCAATGGCTATGGCTAGGGCACTTAATGTGAGTGACTATTTTTTCTCAAAAACTCTTTAATTAGATTCATCAGAGAAGTGTTTCAAGTTCTCTTTTAAATAAGTCTCTCTTCGGTCCTATATTATTATTTGTGTTTCACTTGGATAATTTTTTTTTTAAATTTCCTTTTATTCTTTCTTATTCCCTCATTATCTCCCTGATTGTTTTCCTTCAAAATTTTGGCCACCCATTTTATTTTCTACAAAGATCAAGTTTATTCATTTCTAATTTTCAAATACTTTTCTTGTATTCCAAGAAATTCCTTGACAATTATTTCTGAAATCTAACTTATATTTGCATATTATTTCTTTTACTAATTTACTAATTAGTGACATCAATTCTTCCAAAAGGTATAATCCTTTTAAATTTATAATTCCCTTTCATTAGATATTTTATCTAGGGATTTTTTTCTAAAAAATTCCTCTCATACTCTTCATTTAAAAATTATCTTTATTTTCTACATTATTTTTAGTATTATAATTTAGTAATACATTTTCTCTAGTTCTTCTATTTTTGGGCACATCTTTAGTTTACCATATATATCAATTCCTCATCCCTATCTTTTGGTGATTTCTCCTTCTTCACTTGTATATATTTTATGTAGTTTATTTTCTTATATTGACATTTTAAGGCAAATTTTAGTTATATCTATTTCTCCAAAATTTCACCTTCTTAACTATAGGTATTTCACGTCATTTTCTAGTTATTTTTCAAGGTGCCATTGACTAATCTTTTATATAAAATCCTTGCTTATAAGTTATAAATTATTATTTATAGAAACTCTTTTGTACACTATATTGTTTAGTGACATTAATTCATATAGCAATTTTAAGGTATCAAAAATATTCAAGTTATAGTGGACTCAGAACTTTCAATACTAATTAGATTATAACTCACTTATTTGAACTCTGATTAAGGTTATTCTAGAGTCTATGGAAATTTAGGACAATTATATACAACTTTGGTGTTGACCAGATAGAAAAATTCCTAAGAAATTAGGGAGTTATAATGCTCTCAATATCAATGTCACTACACCACGAGTTGGTTCTGACTTGTCGTTACTAATTATGCCATATCTTTATCATATGGACTCTAACTTAGGTGATTTCAAAACCTATAGAACCGTAAGACACATGGCTAAAATTATTATGTTAACTATTTCTTTAATTTTGATATTTATTTTATCTTAAGACCTAAAAATAGAATGATTTCCTACACTATCCTAGGTTCCAGTTTCTTTACTACTTAAATTCTCTTATTATTTCTTATAGCTATACCTTAGCATCTTTGGTCTCCGAAAGTTCTAGTCATTCATGTTTCAAACTCCTAGTTAAGTTCCTTCTTTAATCTTCTTCAAATTACATTCTATACATTTATCATAACATATTCCATCATCCATTTATTCCAAAATCAGAATTTTTAACAAACAATATCAAGAATGTTCCCAAAACTGAAACTTCAGAGGTCTTTCCTAGATTTCAAGGATTCACTTATTCTATCGACCTAACTTTCTCCCATTATATATACCATAACCAAATCAATTAAAAAAAGACATTATAACAACCCTAAAGATTTCACCACCCATAACCATCCTTGCAAAAATTCCAAACCAACCTAAGCAAGCATACAGTCATCACATGCAAGATTCACATATAACAAGATATAGACATCCATGGCCAATCATCAAGAGCATTAATAGTACATATTATCAAAGTCCTAGGGTTAAAAATCCCATATAATGTTATAAATTTTCAAATTTTTCTTCAGAGAAAACATTTTTAAACCTACCTATAGAACTCCCTAAGCTTACTTAGCCAATTTTTCCTTCTTGCTTTCTTGTTGGGTGGTGGTCTTACTACATTACCTTGCACCCTTAGTTCTTCACACTTTCTTCCTTCCTTTCTCCCTTCCTTCTTCCTTTCTTCCTTCCTTCCTCCTTACTTTGGCTAAAACCTCTCCCTAACAAGAGTGACTAATGCTTAAAAAAACATGTGGTCAACTACTTTAATCATGAGTCATTTGCTTTACTTGTGGGGCATTCCATGGTTACATCATTATAGTCCATTATGGTTTCTTGTAGGGTAAGGCAAGGCTTCGATTTTCCCCCTCCATTCCTTGATCGAAATGAGCTCTTAAATGGGGGATGACGATGCATCAAAAAAATGTGAGTAATTGACTTTCCTTATTGAGTCAACCTCTTTACTTGTTGGTCACAAAGAAATCAATCACCTTATTGAATACTCAATTATTATTGCTCATCATTGCGGTTACTAACTTTATGATGTGGAGCTCTATATTTTGCTTGGTTTTTGGCTCCTCCTCCTTCAAATAAGACTTAGCTGAAATATACACAGGGGATGGATGTTTCAACTCCAAGATCATGCAATCATTTTTCCTTGTTTGATACTCAATTATCTTACTTGTTGTACATTCAGTAGATTTACTTATTACAAATTTAATAAAAGGTTATCATGGCTCTTCATTATGGTTCATTATTACTTCATGCGAGGCTCAAAATTTTGGCTTATGCTTGGCCAAAATTCTCACATAAGGGTGGGTTAATTTGCTTCAAACACATGTGACTAAAAGAGACCTTGGCCAAATATTTGACATTATTCTTTCCATTATATGTTTTTAATTTGTTGTCCATATGACTAATTATCTACTAGTGTGAGGAGGCAATTTCTAATAAGGTGTCCATGAGTTGGCTAATGTAGGTGGAAGTCAAATAGTATAGGGTGAGGTGTCAAGCTTAGAAAATTAGTTCTTGAATTAGGGTAATTTCTTTAAATTCCTATTCTTGAATTTTCCAAAGTTTCCATACCATTACTCAAATTAATTTTCTCACCTTAAGAGTTCCACCCCACCAAAGAAAATGTTTCCAATTTTCCTTTTAATGATCTTCCCTTCATTTTCCTACTTTATATAAAATTTTCTATAATTACTAATTAAATAAGAACTTCCAAACACATGATTTATCAAATATTTCCCCTAGGAAATTCTTGATCAAGTTTCCTTCTTTTCATTATCTATTTAAATTAACATTTCTTATGTATTTTAAATTAATAAGAAAAATAGGGATGTTACACTATACAATAGGTATGTAACCTAGGAAGGGTAATCGAAACTAGCATATATTAAAGACTACGATCATAGAGAAAATCTATATATCGTCTCAATGATTTGAACATAACATGGAAACATCTAATGAGAACTACATTCCCAATAGGTTCAACAACAATTCATATGTATCACATACAATTATATCATGTCATGTTCAACTGTATAACTACATATTTTTTCATGCCACAGCTATACACTATATATTTACATACATGGAATCATGCAGGTATGATAGTTATGGCGTAAATAGTTGTATCATTATACAATCGACACATCATCTCATAATATCATAATTATCATGTCATCTCTATTCCAATGGATTTGTCAAGTAATAATATTTTAAGGTCAATGTCGGCATGCTTGCCTCGCTCTGCTTACTTCTGAACATACTTGTCTTGCTCCGCTCAGCCATAGTCGAATCTCATATTTTCTCTTAACCGTGAATAAAGTGTCTCCTATCTGGTACCACACAGAAACCATATGACCTTTCAGAGTCACCTTACTACTTCAAGGGTCATTCCCCCTTTGTATCTTGCAATGCAATTTTTATTCCATAACATCAAAGATATGATATTATTTGTACAACCAATATACAACAACATAATCTGCCCACATGCTATACATCAATAAAATTCACATATCATGATCATTTCAAGCATTCTCAGGTCTTGTATATGCTCATGACAGTGTAACATTCATATTGCCATAAGTTGTATATTAGAGTCATTAACATTATATGTGGCATCCATAGGATCACATAATGAAATGCATTGAATGGTAAGAAATTCATGCTATGGATATGGCTTTAACATAATTTGTACTTAAATTATAACTCCCATATTATAGGTTTTTCATAATTCCCCATTTCAGCCAAGTCTAGGGAAATCCCATTTTTATACATGTTTTTTCTAAATAACCTTCCTTACATGAATTATTACTATTTAGTATTATTTTCTTGTTCATCAAATTGTTTCTTTATTTTGTTCCATTTCGGTCTTTAATTTAATGATATCTAAAATTAATGAATTGATTACATCTAAATCCTCTTTTCTAGTAAAATACCCTTGAATCCCTATTTTATGATTCATACTTAATTTATTAGTTGTAACTTGGACTATTAAAAGTGATTACATATACTAAGTCCAATTAGAAACTCTTATAATTTATTTAGGATTCCACTTACCACTGGATACTTTTCAGTCTCATGTCATACAAGTTGACTAAATTTCACTTTAGATGTTACTTATATAACACTATTCTTTTTGTTCACAAGGTTACCTCTTTGACCCCCTTATTGTGTACTTTAAGCAATATTGATATCATTATGTTTCCATTCTCTAATTTAACTTTATTTTTTTATGTCACATAAAAATTTATCATAATTTAATCTTAAAACCCTTGCTTTTTCAAATTATTTTCAAATAGTAATTAATCTACCTTATCATTACTAAAAAGAATTAGTACTATTGATTTAGTCCATTGGCACTATTCATTTGGTAAACTTCATTCTTTCTTTCATCATTGATTATAACCCATTTAGATATCATTGAACCATAATTCATTCCCATTGGTATAGTTTTACACATTACTACTAGAGTTTTAGGAAAATTATCAATCATACCAACAATTCTCTATATTAGTTTCCATTTATTATTAACTTAAGTTCATAACACCATTTGTACATCTAACCTACATTTCCCTTGCTATTTTGGGTTATTCTTCTTCATTTCTATAACCCTAAATTTTCATTTCCTTTATGAATTTTATTCATCATTATAAGAGTGAAATTCTCATCATTCATTACACTAAAAAATTTACCATGGTTGCCTTTAAATATCTACGTCAAGGATTTAGCCACCCTATGTAATTAGTACCCAAAAATTTATTTTCTCTTGCATTTGTTTACCTTATTTCCATCTAATTCATTATATATTAACCCTTCCTCCTCATCATACCTAGAAAGTGTACTTAATGCTCTAGAGAACCTTAAACCGGTAACAATCTCCCTTTAGAGTCCTAGGTTTCTAGCTTCTATACATATGCTCTAATACTTCCATCACTTCTTCGATTTTCATTACTCATCGCCACACAAGAATAACACAGTAAAATCCAACCAAAAACTACATTCCCCTTTAGCCATGTCATGCAGAAATCCAATACCAACCAAAGCATAATTACAACACCACTACATAATTTACATGTATATAGATATAGTCATCCATGGCCATCATCAAAATACTATAAATAAAATATTTTCCTTGAATTTCTAAGGTTAGAAACCTCACTTAAATCATACAAATTTCAAAATATTTTGCAAGAAGAATTATTATTGAACTTACCTAATATAGTCTCCAACACTTACTGTGCTAGTTCCTCCTTGTTTCCTTGAAGATGGCATAAAAATCTTCCTTTTCTTCCCATTGTTCTAGCATGTTTTCATGGTAAAGGAGATGAGATTAGAGTCCTAAAAATGGTAAGGAATGAAGGGATTAGGATGAAGAGACCACAACTTACCTTGAACTCTAACTTTTTCTTCACTTTCTCTCCATTTTTCTCTTCTCTTTCTTCTTCTTCTCAAGCCAAGGCTGGTTCTTCTCCTTCCTTTTGCTGGTCAAAATATATCTAGATTTTTTCCTTATTAAACACCCTAATAAGGTGTCCCATAAGGTCTCCCTTGATTTTTATAAAGTCATGATTAATTAGCATAAGGTGTCCCAAGAATATTCCTAAGGATTTGTTTAGATAATTCAAATTCCCAATCCTCTTTAATTTTTCACTAACATAGAAATCAATTTAAGCTCTTAATTAGGGTAATTTTCTTAGCTTAACTTTCTTCTAAAACTCCACATTTAATTACCTATAAAAATTTCTATTTATGTTACTTTAATTTCTTCCAAAATTCAAGACTTGTTTACTTATTCTTAAAAATTATTTTCCTTCCAATGTTTTTCCTCACATAATGTTTTACTCCACAAAATAACCCTTACTAATTTTTCCTAATCACTTATGCTAATCTTACTACTTATATCCTCCATTAGGAATTTCTACTATATATTTCTTTTAATTTGTCTCTTGAAATTTCCTTCACTTCTTTGATCATATTTCCTCCTTCATTCACTCCTTTAATGGTATATATTTATGCTTTTTAGTATAAAAAAATGAGGATGTTATAAATAGCTTGTCCACTAGTTATAAAACTATAAACTCTAGCATATTGTCTACTCCTAAAGGTATTTGTGGTACTAGTTATTGAATCTAAGGTACCTAGATATGCCTTTTTGAAACTCACTACCTAGATTTTCTTCCAAATTTTTTGGTGCAATTTTGGCAGTTATCTAGTGAAATTAATCAATGAAAAAAAACTCACCATAAGTCCAATGATACCTTCAATGTTTCGATTAGGCGTTTGAGGTGTGAGATATGTTAGAGAAAATATGAAAAAGTGTTTAGAGAGAAAGAACTAATGAGATAGAGAGAAGAGTTTTGGAGGAGAAAGGCTTGGGAGGAATTTTAAGATGACGAAGGTATTCTAGTCTTTTATCCTACCACTACAGTGTTAGACCTCTAGCGTCATGATGCTACACTTTAACTTCCCCTGCTATCTAAGTGTTAAGCTTTTAATGTTGTAGCATTGTATCTCTTGGGTTTCCTGTGTAACGACCGGTTTTTTTTGTTTATATATAGCGACCGATAACACATTCCAACAGTGAACCACATACATTTATATAAGCAGCTAATATTCCATTATCATAATATCCGAACTACATCAGAGTTTAATATTTATACATAGGTGACACTGAGTCACACAACTACATCAACTTAACATGAACCCTATACCGCACATCTCCTCTGGGTGTAAAGGGTGGAGGAGGTGGTGCTGGCATCGGGATCTATACAAAGCATCACCATCCACTGGATCTTCTATGATCAAGTGCATGGAAGCAGCTAGCGTATCATTTGTTCTTATCTGAACATAACACCAACAATAATGAGAACGGAGCTTCCTAATAGGTTTAACATTAAAAGCATCATACGGTAAATGAGAAAAACACAGTGTTATGTCCAGTTGTATAAACTATAGAAAAAATTTTCTCTTTGTATATGATAAAATAACAAGAATGTATAGCATGCTTTCATATTCAACAAATAGGTTATGCATCAATATCACGCATGTACAATAACCAGGTTATACTTTAATAATATGCTTGTGTATCTATCTTTGCAGCACTTTCATGCTGGGTGACTGATCGTTTGTAGTCACATCACAACACTCAGTGACTAATCGTCTGTAGCCACATCTCCACACTCAATGACTAATCGTCTGTAGCCACATCCCAACCATGTACATCAACATGATATAACCATGTATACATCAAACAACTCACCTTTATCATCATGCTTGCCATCCATAATCAACTTCATCTCTTCATACAATCACTATGTAATAACCCCTCTTATCGTCATATAATAATGTACACATCATATTTTTTAATCATCATGACCATTACAATGGGATTATGCATTAACCAAGCACATCAATAATGTCATGCATAATATCATCACCACATCATTTAACAAATATGTATTAATACACTTACCAACAATGCATACCTTATATCATGTAATCCTCATGCATTGATATACTAGCATAGGCATCAAATCAACATGCATTTCATCCATACATTACACATCTAGCTCATATGCAATTCACTTATATATATCTCATCAATACATAACAAATTCACTTGCATAGGTCTTATTAATATGTGTTTGTATCAATACATTAAACATACATCTCATCAATATGCAACATGTGATTTAATTTCTCATAATAAACGGATAGAATTCACACTACAATGTATCATTGAAAAAGTATTTATTAGTTCCCCTTAACATCATCCATTCATTGGAGTTCATTTAGAGCCTTCAAAATGCAAAACAATGCAAAAACAGACTCAAGCATGGCCATGCTTCAAGCAGTCCAAACTGTGTTGAAAAATTACAAAACAGCCCAAAGAACGGCCTGGCCGTGTGTAACAACTCCATATATGTATAGCATGTACCTTGAATCATTTTAGAAGATTGAACTGCCTCTTGATCGCTCAGGGTGAAAACCCTTCCTTTCACCTGAGGCCTCTATTCTGGCTGCTTCCCCACATTCTGTGGGCAGTTTCTCACAAAATGTCCCTTTTGTCCGCAATTGAAGCAGACATCTTGTCCCATGTAGCATGGCCGGTTACCATGCATGCGTCCGCACTTAGCGCACTTGACTGGGGCGAGGTCTTGTTGAAAAGGTCAAGGACCAGCAATCAATGGCCTCTTACCAGCTTCATATAATATTCTTCTCATGTTCTTTCTAGGGTTGGGAAAATTTTTCTTCCTCTTCCATAGGTTTTGCCTTTGCTTCTCGTCCTCCACTGCCCTTAAACTCTTTTCCAAGAGTCTGCATTTATTTATCAGAGGTACAAACTCCCTGATCTCCATAGCTATAACAGCATTCTTTATCTCCGGGTTTAGTCCCGCTTCGAACTTAACCACCTTCCATGCTTCATCACGGTTATATCGTAGATAAGAGGAGAACTTAGACAGCTCCTCGAACCTTGCAATATACTAGTCCACGGTCATGCTGCCTTTCTTGAGTTGGAGAAATTCGATCTCTTTCTCTGCCCGTACAGTACTTGGAAAGTACTTTTCAAAAAAAATATCCTTGAACACTTGCCAGGTGATCTATCTTCCCTGATAAAATAAAAGTTCTCTAGCTTCACGCTACCAGTATTCTGCTTCATCCTTTAACATATATGCAAAAAAAATAACTTGCTGCTCTTCAATACAGCCCATCACTTCAAAGATTTTCTCTAGTTCCCTTATCCACCTTTCGGCTACCGTTGGGTCATTGCCACCTTGGAAACAAGGTGGTCAAGTCCTCAGGAACTTGGATATGCCATTATCTTTTCCAGCCATCCGGTTGTTAGCACCATTCTCACCATTTAGGTTATTAGCATTTTGGAGATATTGTAAAATTTGGTTGGTGGTCATGACTTGGTCTCGAATTGCCGTGGCAAGGTTGTGCAGGGTTTCCTCTGCATTAGTTGCTGGATTCCTCCTTGGTGGTGCCATTTCCTACTGTGGCAAAAACAAACTTATGTTGCTATTGAGGTGATCAAGCCCAATAGTTAGTTTAAAAATATTTAATAGCAGTCATAACACCACCTCGGCATATAGATAGGAAACACTAGTAATTTATTACCTATATGAATCATTGATCCCCTACACAGCACAACAACAACATACTCAAGACACTATAAGATCGATTCAGATAACCATCCACCCACTGGCCATCTAGGATCGACCTGCTCTGATACCAATTATGTAACAACTCCATTTATGTAAATGTAACAAATTGTTTTTTATATATTTGTGAAATTCCATGAAGTTATTACTACTTTAATTCTAACCACTTAACTCGTAATAATAATCACTTTAACCAAGCATAATTGTTATTAACAGTGATACAATACTGAGTTTCCACACACACCATTATTTTACAAACTATACACCATTATTTTACAAACATTTGTACAAAGATACATATTAGTTCTAATCATCTATGTCTACTACTTCTGAGGACACTGGAGCGGGTGGCACCTCCACCGGAATCTCAGTCACATCTACGAAAGATACATATAATATAATTGGTAGTTGCCCAAGATAGGGTACCTCAATCCAACGTACGGAAATAATAAGTGTCATTGAGAAAATCTGCATTATTCTTCTGAACATGATATGGAAATATAGTGAGAATTAAATCCTAGTAGGTTCAACAATAAATCATAATTTACCATCAATATAGTTCATCATGTCATGTTCAGCTGTATAAACTACAGAAAATATCTTTGGTCACATGAATGCATTATATCTATGCACATAAGAATCATACAGTAATGATATGTATGACAGGATCAACTATTTTCAGAATATCATATGATGGCCATCAACTTATTCCCGTTTCAAGCTACCCCGGTCAGGGTGAGTATCCTCTATTCTCCGGTATGGGCTTTTCTCGCTCTGTCTGACATGGCACACTTTCTCTTTCTTTTCTCATAATCATAATCATAACCGTTGGTAGGGCGTCCCCTACTGTTGCACCACACGGATTGCCATGTGACCGTGCTTATTTATTTTCTTTTCACAATGATAGCCAAAAATATGCTTTTAATAACAAGTATGTTCATCAAAATATAACTATTACCATAAATCATTGGTAATCATGCCATGAATATAACCCTTTCAAATATCACTTTATAAAATATTTTCATGTCATAATTTTACACTTAAGATAGTAAGAAGTTCATACAATGGCAATGGCTATGGAATATACTAGTCATTTATAAGATTCGTCTTCTTTTTTAAATATTAATTTTATTTCTTTATTTTCTTGATACAAGTTTTCATCATATCTAACATTCTCTTACTAATCAGAGCATACCTCCCTCAATTGAACTCCGATATAGGTGATCTTCATGTCAATTTCAAGATAAAACAATTATCTAAAACTATTATGTTGAACATTGTAGCGAAATATTAAGAAATCAAGGTGATATTACTCCCTAAATGTACAGGTTATTTCTTCTCAGATAGGTTCTAACCTCTACCTACTAATCAGACCATATCTACCTCATATGGACTCCAACTTGAGTGATTCCAGTGGATAAAACTCTGTGACACATATATCTATAATTCTTATGTTAACCATTTATTTTAATTCCATACAGATAATTCCCAGAAATTAAAATACAGAAGCTATCCTAACATATTCTTCCTTGATGAACCATTTTCTGACCTTTGACAACTAATAAGCTCATATCTTCCTCATATGAACTCCAAATTGAATGATTCCAGTGGCTAAAAATCCGTGACACACGTAGCTATAATTCTTATGTTAACCATTTATTTTAATTCCATACAGATAATGCCCAGAAAATAAAATATAGAAGCTATCCTAACATATTCTTCCCTGACGAACCATTTTTTGACCTTTGACTACTAATCGGACCATATCTACCTCATATGGACTCCAAATTGAATTATTCCAGTGGCTTAAAATCTTTAATTCTTATGTTCACCATTTATTTTAATTACCTATAGATAATTCCCAAAAATTAAAACATAGAAGCTAAAAAAATTTTCACCCATAGCCATACCTATGCAGAACTTTCTATACCAGTCTAAGTATTCAAACATACATCACATGCAAGATCAATATGTAACATGATATAGCAACATCATGACCAATCATCAAAGTTCTAAGATCAAAATCTCATATAAATATTATAAGTTTCAAAAGTTTTCCTCAAAAAGAAATATTGTTAAACTTACCTAAGAATCTCCCTAGCTCACTTAGTGAATTGGTTTTCTTGTTTCCTCTTGAAAGGAGTAGCAAGATTCCTCCCTTCCCTTAGCTTTTCTAGTAGCTTAGGTAAGAGAAGGAGGGTGAGTTTTTGAACCTCAAGGATGAAGAAGAAAAATGGATTCAAGTGGAGATTAAGGTAACTTACCTTGAGTACTTAGCCTTCTAAACTTCTCCTTCTTCTTCCTTCCTTTCTTCTCCTCTCTTTCTCGCCTTTCCTCACTCTACCTTGCTTCTATTTCTCTCTCTTCCTCACTTGGACGAAATTAAAATGTTGTAGGGTTGCGTTTTGCTTAAATAGACCACCAAACAATACACCTTACATGATCATGGGTCTACCTTATCACAATTAGTATACACTTTGTTGAATTTTTGAAAAACAAACAACTTATGTTCTTGTCTTCCTCTTCCTTAGTCAAGATATGCATAGGAAAAGGAGATTTGTATTTTGAAAATTATGATGATATGTTCTTAAGATAAGGGACAAGGTCCCTTTGATTTAGGGATTCATTTCCATTTTCTTTTGTCTTAAACAAGTATGATAGGTTTGCCTTTTTAGTTGGCAAATTTCTAGCCCTTAAATCTCCATTATTTGGTTGATATTATTTGTGTGGGATAGGAATGTTTTGTCCTAATGCCATGTTTTATCATACCACTTGCTAAAATTATAAGTGCAGGATATAGATATTTTTGTCCTAAAGCCTTGTATTATCATGCCACTTGCCAAAATTATGAATGTAGAATCACACCACTTGCTAAATTTTTGTCTTAATGCCATGTAACATAATCTTTATTATTATTACATTATTATATCATCACCTAATTTATTTTATTTTATTTTTCCTCTTGGATTTGGGCTTCTTCCTACCCATTTTCTTTGCATTGGATAAAATTCTACCTTTCTTAGAGGGCTTGGTCACATTTTCATAATTTTTGGGCTATCGATCCAATTACTATATCCTAGTCTAAGTCTATGTTTTATTTCTTGCCTAGGTTATCCAATGGGCTTGCTAGAAACTTATGTGAAGTGGAAAAACTCTATATGAAGTGTCCATAGGTAAAAGCCCAATGTATGGGTAAAGATGTTAAACTTAGTAACTCTAGTTCTTGAATTAGGAAAAATTACCCTAATACAATGTTCTTGAAATTTTAAGACCTTTACTTGTTTCTAAAAATTTATCTTCCTTATCCAAGAATTTTGCATCTCTTTAGTATGTTATTTCTAATTAATTTTTTTCCTATTAGGTTTTCCCTCTTTATTTGTTCTCTTAATGTTAGAAACATTTTCTATGCATATACATAAGGTGAAGAATTTCTAAGGATTATATTTCCTTAGATATCTAAAATATTGTCTAATAAATTTTATTTTCTTAATTAAATATTTATGTTCTTTTATCAATAAAAGAAACGAAATTAGGGATGTTACACCGTGTCATTAAGCACGGTCGTGCTTCAGGTTTTCCCTGCAGCCCAGATCTTTGTCTAGCCAGACCTTCCTTTACAAAAAAGACTATAACTCCCTCATTTAAACTCGGATTAAGGTGATTTCAGTGTCTATAGAAATTTAAGACAATTATCTACAACTTTGATGTTTACTACTTTAACAGATTAGAAATTAAAGTGGTTAAAATGGTGTACAAAAATAGCGTCGAGATTCTGTGCATTAAATCTGAGCTTTCTTTACTCATCAGGGAATATCTCTCTCATTTCAAATCCGATCAAGGTGATTCCAGAGGCATTAGAAAGCTAAGAAATAGGGATACAACTCATATGTTAGACATATATTTAGATTCAACATAAAATATCACACCCACAACCAACCATTCAGAGCATCAATTTTTACCACTTTCTAGCCCAAAATCAGCAAACACATGTATGATCTATGCATCCAACTTTCACTTTTCATGGCCAACCATAAATATACATTATGGATCATCAAAAGAGGATATATGAAACACTTATAAATCATTCAAGATACATTAAGTTCCATGAAACATGAATAATGTTAAACCTACCAAACCAGAGATTCTTTCTCTTCTCAAGCTTTCCTTGGATTTCCTCATCTTAGTCACTCTCCTTCTTCCTTTTCTCTTAGATCTTCACCTTTGCTTCCTTTCTCTCTCCTCTTTCTCTCTCTTCTTTTTCTCCCTCTCCTTCTCTCAGTCTCTCTCCCTTCTCCTCCTTTTCCTTCGCCGCCACTCTCTTCCCCTTGATCTTTTTGGCCTACTTCTCCTCCAAGCCACTTCTCCAAGTCAACTTCCTCTTCTCCAAGCCAAGGGTGAGATATTTTAATCCAATCTTCTCCAACAAGCTTAGCCGACCTCTCCTCCAAGGCAAGGGAAATTATGGGCCTGTTTGTTTTCTATTTTTAAAACTTTTTTATTTTCAAAACAAAAAAACTCGTTTGGTAACTGTTTTCTGTTATTGTTTCAGAAACAAGTTCTGGAAATAAGTTGTTTTTAAAACAGAAAAATAGAAATAAGAGAAAGTTGTTTTTGTTTTCTGTTTTTGTTTTCATAACACAAAAAAGTAAAAAACATGTTTTCAAAACAATTTATCAAACGGATTTTTTTTACTTTTGTTTTGCAGAACAATTTTTAAACATAGTTTTCAAAAACAATTTTTAAAAACAAAAAAACAAAAACAGAACCAAACAAACCCTATTATTTTAATTCCAAGCTTTTAGAAGGTTGCCTCTCCTTAACACATACCTTCTCTTTCTTTAAGAATTACACTTTTTCCATTTAGCCACTTTATCATTTTTCTAAGGTTTCAACAATGTTCCATTTTATTCTCTTCCATTTCCTTCACCATGAGAATTATTTTCCACTTATTAAAATTTGGGATGTTACATCCTGCAGCTACAACTTACACTTCTAAGCATGATAGAGCCATAGTAATGAGACCTTGCACCACGACGTTGGCCCTGCTAAAGCCTCTTCATGCTTTTAGCCTTAAACCAACCCAAAATTCCATAATGGGAAAACTCTTTTTACTTAAGGTTTAATGACTTCAAGTCCATGATGAGTTTGATATATTTCCTTAAAAGCTCTTCTTACTTATTTGTCATCATCAAAACCATAATAACACATCAATAGGGCTACAAATGGGAAAGGTGTTAGGCATTTCACAACGTTCATAAAACAAAACAAAAATAACAAAATTTAAATGTACAATTATATAGTGTGTATATTTAACATCCCTAATTTCGTTTCATGTATTAATAAAAGTACAAAAGTATTCAAAGTAACATCCATAATTTCATTTCTTTTATTGATAAAGGTACATAAATATTTAATTAAGGAAATAAAATTTATTAGACAATTTTTAGATATCTAAGGAAATATAATCCTTAGAAATTCTTCACCTTACGTGTATGTATAGAAATGTTCTAATATTAATGGAATAGGTAAAGAAAGAAAACCTAAGAGGAAATATTAGAAATAAACATGCTAAAGAAAGGTGAAATTCTTAGGTAAGGAAGATAAATTTTTGTGAAGTAAGTAAAGGTCTTAAAATTTCAAGAAGATTGGATTAGGGTAATTTTTCCTAATTTAAGAGTAAAAGTTACTAAGGTTAGTATCTCCACCCATAAATTGGGCCTTCACCTATGGACACTTCATATAGAGTTTTTCTACTTCACATAAATTTTTAGCAAGCCAATAGGATAGCCCAATGAATAAATAAAACATAGACTTGGAGTAGGATATAGAAATTGGACCGGTAGCCCAAAAATCATGAAAATGTGATCAAGCCCATTATGAAAGGTAGACTTTTAACCAAAGTAAAGAAAATAGGCAAGAATGAGCCCAAACCCAAGAGGAAAAATAAAAATAAAAATAAAAGTAAAGTGATAAAATAATGGTGTAATCAAGATTAGGTGACATGGCATTAAGACAAAAATTTAGCAAGTGGTGTGATATCCTACGTTCATAATTTTAGCAAGTGGTATGATAATACAAGGCTTTAGGACAAAAACATCTATATCCTACACTCATAATGTTAGCAAGTGGTATGATAATACATGGCATTAGGACAAAACATTCCTATCCCACACAAATAATTGCAACCAAATAATGGAGATTCAAGGGCTAGAAATTTGCCACCTAAAAAGGAAAACCTATCATACTTGATTAGGACAAAAGAAAAAGGAAATGAATCCCTAAATCAAAGGGACCTTGTTCCTTATCTTAGAAACATATTATCATAATTTTCAAAATAAAAGTCTCCTTTTCCTATGCATATCTTGACTAAGGAAGAGGAAGACAAGAACATAAGTTGTTTGTTTTCTAAAAATTCAACCAAGTGTATCCTAATTGTGATAAGGTAGACCCATGATCATGAAAGGTGAATTATTTGATGGTCTATTTAAGTAAAACCCACCCTTACAATATTAGAATTTTCGTCCAAGTGAGGGAGAGGAAAAATGGAAACAAGGTAGAGTGAGGAAAGGAAAGGAAGAAAGGAAGAAAGAGGAAGGAGAAGTCTAGAGGACTAAGTGCTCCAGGTAAGTTTAACAAAATTTCTTTTTGAAGAAAAATTTTGAAACCTATAATATTTATATGAGATTTTGATCTTATAACTTTGATGATTAGTCATGGATGTTGCTATATCATGTTACATATTATGTATGTTTGAATACTTAGGCTGGTGTAGATAATTCTACATAGGTATGGCAATGGGTGGCCAAATTTTTAGCTTCTATTCTTAAATTTTTGGGGAAGAATCAGTAAGGAATTTAAAGAAACGGTTAACATGAAAATGTAGATCTATGTCTCATAGATTTTTAGCCACTGGAATCGCTCCATTTGGAGTCCGTATGACGTAGATAGGGTCCGATTAGTATGCAATGGTCAGAAATTGGTTAATCAGGGAAAAATATTTTCAGATAGCTTTGTTTTTTAATTTCTGGTAACTTTTTGTAGGGAATTAGAATAAATGGTTAACATAAGAATTATAGATATATGTGGCACGGACTTTTAGCTACTGGAATCACTTAATTTGGAGTCCATATGAGGTAGATATGGTTTGATTAGTAAGCAGTGTTCAGAAAATGGTTAATCAGGAAAGAACATGTTAGGATAGCTTCTATGTTTTAATTTTTGGGATCATTATGTAGGGAATTCAAATACATTATTAACATAAGAATTATAGATATATTTGTCATGAAATTTTAGCCACTGGAATTACGCAATTTGGAGTCCATATGAGGTAGAAATAGTCTAATTAGTAAGCAGTGGTCAGAAAATGGTTAATCAGGGAAGAATATGTTAGGATAGCTTCTGTGTTTTAATTTTTGGGAACATTCTGTAGGGAATTAAAATACATAGTTAACATACGAATTATACATATATGTGTCATGGATTTTAGCCACTGGAATCACTTAATTGGGAATTTTTATGAGGGAGATATGGACCGATTAGTAGACAGAGGTCAAAACTTATCCGAGAAGAAATAACCTGTACATTGAGGGAGTAATATCACCTTGATTTCTTAATATTTCAATAAACTATTCAACATAATAGTTTTAGATAATAGTTTTATCTTTAAATTGACACCAAGATCACCAACATCAGAGTTAAATTGAGAGAGTTATGCTCTGATTAGTAAGAGAATGTTAGATAGGATGAAAACCTGCATCAAGAAAATAAAGAAATAAAATTAATATTTAAAAAAGAAGAAGAATCTTATAAATGAAGATAATAAATTACTAGTATCTGACATAGCCATTGCCATTGTATGAATTTCTTACCATCTTAAGTGTGAAATTTTGACATGGAAATATTTTAAAGTGATATTTGAAATGGTTATGTTCATGGCATGATTACCAATGATTTTTGGTAATAGTTATATTTTGTTGAACATACTTGTCATTGAAAGCATATTTTTGGCTATCATTGTGAAAAGAAAAGAAATGAGCACGGTCACATGGCAATCCGTGTGGTGCACCTGTAGGGGATGCCCTACCAATGGTTATGATCATGTTAATGAGAAAAGAAAGAGAAAGTGGGCCATGTTGGACGAAGCGAGAAAAGCTCGTACCGGAGAGTAGATAATACTCACCGTGACCGGGGTAGCTTGATATGAGAATAAATTGATAGTTATCATATGATATTATGAAAATAGTTAATCCTGTCATACATGTCATTATTGTACGATTCTCATGTACATAGATATAATGCATTCATGTGACCAAAGATATTTGTTGTAATTTATATAGCTGAACATGACGTGATGAGCTATATTGATGATGATTTATTGTTGAACTTACTGGAATTTAATTCTCACTATATTTCCAAATCATGTTCAAAAAATTAGCTATGCAGATTTTTCTATGACTCTGGCTTTTAGTGCACGTTGGATCGAGTACTTTATGTTGGGCAGATCCCAGAAGCAAATAAAATGTTTGTGGTTGAGTTGGCTTAGATTCTGGTAAAGGTGCAACCACCCGCACCTGTATCTCCGAAATTGGTCAACCAGAATAAATAAGATGTAGATTTTTATGTGTTTGATATGTTGTACGTATGTTTTGATTAATGACATGTATGTAAACTCTATATTGTATAATAATAATATAAAAAAAAGTTGTTACAATATACTCTTAAATCCCTATCAAACATATGCAAGCATAAATGTGAAAGCATCTAAATAAGTAAAAATAAATATTTACAAGTTTAGAATTGATCTAGGAAGACCTAGAGCTCACATATCCTTTAGACGAATCAAAACCCACATAGTTCAAATAGGGTAGAAAAACATGAGTGTGCTGGAGTAAATTTTAGCTAGGAAAAATTACTTATGCAAGAGGAAGAAAAATATGTAAAATGATACCTAAGGTAGGTAGATTGATTTTATTTTGAAATTTTCCCCTCAACTATTTGTATTACTCTCATTTTTTTATTTTGTGTTTCTTGAAAAAAAGATTTCCTTTATTATTTCACAAGGTGGGCTCATCACATAACACCTTATACTTAGATATAAGGGAAAGCGCCACCTTAAAGAGATCAGATAGCTTCCTTATCCCATCATTAGCACAAGAGCCTATGGATAACTAATGCACATTTATTTTTTTTCCTGCATGAACTAAATAAGAAAAAAAAGAAAAATCATATTCTAAAGTGTCATACACATACTCGGATATGCCATTATCTTTTCCAGCCATCCGGTTGTTAGCACCATTTTCACCATTTGGGTTATTAGCATTCTGGAGATATTGTAAAATTTGGTTGGTGGTCATGACTTGGTCTCGAATTGCCGTGGCAAGGTTGTGTAGGGTTTCCTCTGCATTGGTTGCTGGATTCCTCCTTGGTGGTGCCATTTCCTATTGTGGCAAAAACAAAGTTATGCTGCTATTGAGGTGATCAAGCTCAATAGTTAGTTCAAAAATATTTAATAGCAGTCATAACACCACCTCAGCATATAGATAGGAAACACTAGTAATTTCTTACCCATATGAATCATTGATCCCCTACATAGCACAACCATAATATACTCAAGACACTATAAGATCGATTCAAATAACCATCCACCCACTAGCCATCTAGGATATACCTGCTTTGATACCAATTATGTAACAACTCCATTTATGTAAATGTAACAAAAAAAATTTTTTATATTTGGAAAATTCCATGAAGTTATTACTACTTTAATTCTAACCACTTAACTCGTAATAATAATCACTTTAACCAAGCATAATTATTATTAACAGTGATACAATACTGAGTTTCCATATACACCATTATTTTACAAACTACACACCATTATTTTACAAACATTTGTACAAAGATACATATTAGTTCTAATCATCTATGTCGACTACTTCCGGGGACACTGGTGTGGGTGGCACCTCCACTGGAATCTCAGCCACATCTACTACAGATACATCTAATATAACTGGTAGTTGCTCAAGGTAGGGCACCTCGATCCAACGTATGGAAATAATAAGTGCCATTGAGAAAATCTGCATTATTCTTCTGAACATGATATGGAAATATAGTGAGAATTAAATCCTAGTAGGTTCAACAATAAATCATAATTTACCATCAATATAGTTCATCATGTCATGTTCAGCTGTATAAACTACAAAAAATATCTTTGGTCACATGAATGCATTATGTCTATGCACATAAGAATCATACAGTAATGATATGTATGACAGGATTAACTATTTTCAGAATATCATATGATGGCCATCAACTTATTCTCATTTCAAGCTACCTCGGTCAGGATGAGTATCCTCTACTCTCCGGTACGGGCTTTTCTCGCTCCATCCGACTTGGCACACTTTCTCTTTCTTTTCTCATTAACATGATCATAACTGTTGGTAGGGCGTCCCCTACTGGTGCACCACACGGATTGCCATGTGACCGTGCTCATTTCTTTTCTTTTCACAATGATAGCCAAAAATATGCTTTCAATAACAAGTATGTTCATCAAAATATAACTATTACCATAAATCATTGGTAATCATGCTATAAACATAACCATTTCAAATATCACTTTATAAAATATTTCCATGTCAGAATTTTACACTTAAGATGGTAAGAAGTTCATACAATGGCAATGGTTATGGCATATACTAGTCATTTATAAGATTCATCTTCTTTTTTAAATATTAATTTTATTTCTTTATTTTCTTGATGCAGGTTTTCATCATATCTAACCTTCTCTTACTAATCAGAGCATAAATCCCTTAATTGAACTTCGATGTAGTTAATCTTGGTGTCAAATTCAAGATAAAACAATTATCTAAAACTATTATGTCGAACATTGTAGCGAAATATTAAGAAATCAAGGTGATATTACTTCCTAAATGTACAGGTTATTTCTTCTCGGATAGGTTCTGACCTCTACCAACTAATCAAACCATATCTACCTCATATAAACTCCAACTTGAGTGATTCTAGTGGATAAAAATCCGTGACACACATATCTATAATTCTTATGTTAACCATTTGTTTTAATTCCATACAGATAATTCCCAGAAATTAAAATACAGAAGCTATCCTAACATATTCTTCCCTAATGAACCATTTTCTGACCTTTCACTACTAATCAGCTCATATCTTCCTCATATGGACTCCAAATTGAATGATTCCAATGCCTGCAAATCCGTCACACACATAGCTATAATTCTTATGTTAACCATTTATTTTAATTCCATACATATAATTCCCAGAAATTAAAATACAGAAGCTATCCTAACATATTCTTCCCTGATGAACCATTTTCTGACCTTTGACTACTAATCGGACCATTTCTACCTCATATTGACTCCAAATTGAATTATTCTAGTGGCTAAAAATCCGTGACACATATATCTTTAATTCTTATGTTAACCGTTTATTTTAATTCCCTACAGATAATTCCCAGAAATTAAAACACAGAAGCTATCCTAACATATTCTTCCCTGATGAACTATTTTCTGACCTTTGCTTACTTATCGGAACATATCTACCCCATATGGACTCCAAATTGAATGATTCCAGTGCCTAAATATCCATGACACATATATATTTAATTCTTATCTTAACCATTTATTTTAATTCCCTATAGATAATTCCCAGAAATTAAAACATAGAAGCTATCCTAACATATTCTTCCCTGATGAACCATTTTCTGACCTTTTCTTACTAATCGGAACATATCTACCTCATATGGACTCCAAATTGAATGATTCTAGTGGCTAAAAATCAGTGACATATATATCGTTAATTCTTATGTTAACCATTTATTTTAATTCCATACAGATAATTCCATGAAATTAAAAAACAGAAGCTATCCTAACATATTCTTCCCTGATGAACCATTTTCTGACATTTGCTTACTAATCGGAACATATCTACCTCATATGGACTCCAAATTGAATGATTTCAGCGGCTAAAAATCCGTCACACATATATCTTTAATTCTTATGTTAACCATTTATTTAAATTCCCTACAGATAATTCCCAGAAATTAAAACACAGAAGCTAAAAATTTTGCCACCCATAGCCATACCTATGCAGAACTTTCTATACCAGTCTAAGTATTCAAACATACATCACATGCAAGATCAATATGTAACATGATATAGCAACATCCATGACCAATCATCAAAGTTCTAAGATCAAAATCTCATATAAATATTATAAGTTTCAAAAGTTTTCCTCAAAAAGAAATATTGTTAAACTTACCTAAGAATCTCCCTAGCTCACTTAGTGAATTGGTTTTCTTGTTTCCTCTTGAAAGAAGTAGCAAGATTCCTCCCTTCCCATAGTTTTTCTAGCAGCTTAGGTAAGAGAAGGAGGGTGAGTTTTTGAACCTCAAGGATGAAGAAGAAAAATGGATTCAAGTGGAGATTAAGGTAACTTACCTTGAGTACTTAGCCGTCTAAACTTCTCCTTCGTCTTCCTTCCTTTCTTCTCCTCTCTTTCTCCCCTTTCCTCACTTTACCTTGCTTCTATTTCTCTCTCTTCCTCACTTGGATGAAATTAAAATGTTGTAGGGGTGGGTTTTGCTTAAATAGACCACCAAATAATACACCTTTCATGATCATGGGTCTACCTTATCACAATTAGGATACACTTTGTTGAATTTTTGGAAAACAAACAACTTATGTTCTTGTCTTCCTCTTCCTTAGTCAAGATATGCATAGGAAAAGGAGATTTGTATTTTGAAAATTATGATGATATGTTCTTAAGATAAGGGACAAGGTCCCTTTGATTTAGGGATTCATTTCCATTTTCTTTTGTCTTAAACAAGTATGATAGATTTGCCTTTTTAGGTTGCAAATTTCTAGCCCCTTGAATCTCCATTATTTGGTTGATATTATTTGTGTGGGATAGGATTGTTTTGTCCTAATGCCATGTATTATCATACCACTTGCTAAAATTATGAGTGTAGGATATAGATGTTTTTGTCCTAAAGCCTTGTATTATCATGCCACTTGCCAAAATTATGAATGTAGAATCACACCACTTGCTAAATTTTTGTCTTAATGCCATGTAACCTAATCTTTATTATTTTTACATTATTATATCATCACCTAATTTATTGTATTTTATTTTTCCTCTTGGATTAGGGCTTATTCCTACCCATTATGGGCTTATTCCTACCCATTTTCTTTGCTTTGGATAAAATTCTACCTTTCTTCGAGGGCTTGGTCATATTTTCATAATTTTTGGGCTATTGGTCCAATTATTATATCCTAGTCCAAGTCTATGTTTTATTTATTACTTAGGTTATCCAATGGGCTTGCTAGAAACTTATGTGAAGTGGAAAAACTCTATATGAAGTGTCCATAGGTAAAAGCCCAATGTATGGGTAAAGATGTTAAACTTAGTAACTCTAATTCTTGAATTAGGAAAAATTACCCTAATCCAATGTTCTTGAAATTTTAAGACATCTACTTGTTTTTAAAAATTTATCTTCCTTATCCAAGAATTTTGCATCTCTTTAGTATGTTATTTCTAATTTTTTTTCCTATTAGGTTTTCCCTCTTTATTTGTTCTCTTAATGTTAGAAACATTTTCTATGCATATACATAAGGTGAAGAATTTCTAAGGATTATATTTTCTTAGATATCTAAAATATTGTCTAATAAATTTTATTTCCTTAATTAAATATTTATGTGCTTTTATCAATAAAAGAAACGAAATTAGGGATGTAACAGGAAAGAATGAACATTTACTTATAATTTGAACAATTTGCTGATCTTGTAAGGTTGATGAAATTTAATTTTTGCTAATTTTTTTTGGACGAATGATAAAAATGATGAACATTTATTTGTAGATTGAGCAAATTGTTGATATTGTAAGGATAGAAAAATTCATTTTTTGGCCAAATTTTCTGGGTGAATGATAAACGTTTTTGCCAATTTTTGGTAAGTTTAAATCATTTTCTATAAATATATTTGTACCCAATCAATTTTTGAAATATTTTAATAAATATATTTCTTAAAAAGTTATAAAATTTATATATTATTAAATGAATTGTACATTATTAATTACAATGCTATTAATGGAATAGAGTATGTATGAACTAAAAATATTTATGTAAAATAATAAAGTGAAAAATATTTATATGATAAAAGGTAAAACGATATATATAAGAATAAAACAATTTGAAATCATCGTATTTAATTTCTATATTTTAATATTAAAAATTATTAATGTTTCTCTGGCCCATACTCGAAAACAAAGTAGAGGATTTAAAATTATTCCTCTGTTTCCTTATTTGTGTAATTATATTTTGTAATTCCTTCAGTTATTATAAAATAAATTTAAATGCACTTTATATTTTTTGAATTTTAATTTAATTTATCAATTATAAGAATATACTATTTTACCTTATTTTGAAATGATTCATAACGAGGATGTGAATGCTTTAATTTTGTAATGTTTTTAGAAATAGATAAGTCTTGGATTGCGAAGCCTTAGAATATCTATGATATGCAATTAATTAAGCACGTTTTTAGCACGTTTAAGTTACTTTTTGTTTAAATTTAGTAAATTTTAATTAGGAATTAATTAAATTTTGTTTTTTGTGTTTTTGGAATAAAGGGAGAAAGAAAGAAGAGAAAAAAAAAGGAGAAAAATCATGGGAAATTTTGACTTTATAGTGAATCATGCCTTTTGTCACTAATTGAGATATATCTATCTCATATGAGCTCCAATTAAGGTGATTTCAATGATTATGGAAAGTTAAGACAAAGGGCTACAACTATCGTGTTACCACTTTGACAAAAACTAGAAGAACTAGAACACCATGTAGAGCTATATCTGTAGCATCGTAGTGTTGGCATACCTAAATTTGAGTAGCTGTGGTGCCCTCTATTGCAGCAAAAAAAATACATACTGAAAATTAGGTTATTTTGACTCCAGTTGAATCCCAATGAGCCAGAAACTAACCTAGAAGCAATCATATATAATTTAGGACTCTCCAATCTATAAATGAGAGGAAAAGTAAGCATCAAAGGCATAAAATTCTCAAGCATTCTCTATTCTTCTCTTGAATTTTCTTATGGTCCTACATGTCTATTTTCTTTTTTGTTGGTTAAGGAAGATTGAAACCTCAAGGATATTTTATGCATTGTCAGATTTGGATTAGTTTTTAATGGTTCAATTTAAATTGAGTATTGATTATTCATCTGCTCTTCTTCTCCATGATTGCTCATATGATTACTAGGAGGCCTACTAGAATATAGTTTGTTTCAATCTACTGTTGAATCATATATTAAACAATGGAATTTAATAGGAAAATATGATTAATAATTGTATGATTATGAATTATTAAACTATGGTAAATGATTAACTAGATTAAATATAGCTGATGTGTCTATGTTGTGTAGCTCTATCAGTTTCTCTATTTCTTCATGCGATTAATAAGTTGAATTTTATCAATTGACTAAGGTTGCTTATTAATTAGGGTTCATTAAAGGTGATTTTCATCAATTAACTACAACTAAGGAGGAACTTGTGTAACATCCACAAATTTAATTACCAAAAAATTATATAATTATATTCTAAGAATTTAAGAAGGAAAAGTAAATAATATGACATAATAGAAAATACTAAGGAAAACTACACATTAAAAGCGGTCGATAAAGTATCTCAATGTCTATATGGCAAAAGTGGCTAGAAACAAGGGGAAGAATTAACAAGATAAATTTTCTTGAAATGAAATGAGGTGTTTTAGTCTTTATATTCCTAGGGAATTATTTTTAAAGAAAGAATACAAAAGTTTTATATGTTGGAAAATAAAGAGGCCAAAAGGAGAAATTTGAGTAGTTAAGTAAGGAATTCTTGGAAAAGGGTCAAATCATAGAAATTTCCCCAATTTGGGATTTGAATTTTGTTAATACAATATTAATAAAGGATTGAATGAATTTGGAACCACCAAAAAAGCCTTAGAAAATGACTAAAAATTGAATCGGTAGTATTATATTTAAGTGAAAATTTAGTGGAAATTGCATGTCCTAAAAGTACCCTACATAAAGTATATTCAAAGCTCATAATAAGGTCATGAAGGTAGTCAATAAGGGTCAATGACTTGGGGAGCAAGGGTAGAAATGAGGATAAGGTGAACAAGTGTCAAGGTGGAATTGGAATAAGCAAAATATCTCACCCTCAATTAATGAGGGCAGTGCAACCTTCTTGGAAAGCAAGTTTTGACCAAAGAAAGAAATAAGACGAAGAAAAAAAAGAAGAAAGAGAGAGAGAGAGAGAGAGAGAGAGAGAGAGAGAGAGAGGGAGGGAGTTAAAAATGCAAGGAGGAGAGAAGGAGAGAAAAAGATAAAGAAGGAAGGGAAATCAAGGTGATTAGTTCCTCCTAAACCTCCTAAATCATCTTATCTTCCATTTCTCACTTTTTAATCTCTCCATTTCTGTCATGGAGAAGTGCAAAAATTGACCCATGTGAAGGAGAAGGATGATGCTACATCATAGGAAAAGTGGGAAGAAGAAAACCATTAACCTAGAGCCAAGGCTTGTTAATAGTTAGGTATGACAATAATCCATATTTTAAAACCTTGGATTCTTCATATTTTGGGTTGAACCCTAACCTTGAGATGTCATAAAAAATTATGTCAAAGTGTGATTTTATTGATGGCCATGAAAGATCCATGTCTATATGTAGATATTACATATGTTTGTGCTTGCAAATTTGCATTGAATGGTTGACAAATTATTTTATGGAATGGACAAATTTTGGGGCTAGGATTTCTACAAAATATGAAAACTTGTTCAACATACAAATTATATCCCTATGTCTTATTTTTCTATGTCCTTTGGATTCACCACAATCAGACCTTATATGAGAGAGTTATGCCCTAATTAGTGATAAAAAGTCATATCTAACTCGTAGTGTCACGATGTTGATTTATGGGAAGTACAATACCTATATTTATCCAGAATTTTCCAAAGTATTCAACATAAAATTTCTAGATTAATTTATTAAATTTATATAGAAATGGGAGGAATGTGATTGTTAAGTAAATGTTAGTTTTGAATCTAAAAATAATAACTAAGAGGTTTCATTAAGTGTATTAGAAAGATAGACATGTTTAGAATTTGAGAATGTTAAGAGAGAATGGAAAGAAAAGGAATACAAAAGAGTATATTGGGAAAGCTAGAAATTTAGAGGTTGAGGAAATGATAATTCGGTGATATGTGATGAAATTAATGTGAGAAGAGATGATAAAATGAAAGATATATATGATGGAAGTTGTTAATATAAGTAATGATATTAGTAAGTAAGTATGTTTAATTAGGTCATAGATTGAGAAAGGAAGGAAATAAGTAAATGAAAATAGGAATGTGATCTAAATACTTATAACTTCAAGAATAAGCTTAAATAGGAATCTGTGATGATGCAGTGTAAAATATAAATGGCATACAATGGTTAAGTGGATTGGTTAATTTAAGAATTACGAATGAGTAAGTTTAAAGTGAATTAAGAGAGCTATGTCATTTCACTTTATTGGTTGAGAATGAAGGAGGAATATATCTTATTATCACTATAATTCTAACCTAGTGTTTGATGGAAATTAGTATAGAAAAGGGATAGAAATATTAAGTAATGTAATAATACATTATAAATATCATGGAATGATATATTAAAGAGAAGAGAACAAGGATTAAATAGTACCTAAATGAGCTAGGTTAAATGATGGAAGAAAAGGAGATTACCAAGTGAATAGTTAAAATTGACCAAAGACTAGTATCACATACCTAATGAATAGTATTTTTTTCTACTTAGTATTACTAGAACAAGGAAATCCCTACTTCAATGCAAAGGCATAGTGTCTTAATATGGATTAAGTATAAGGTTGAAGAAAAATGAAATAAGTAAATCAAACTTAGTAAGGATGATGGAATTTGCAATAGAATTTCTATTGTAAGCTAAACATGCAATTAAGAACATTTGAAATAAGATAAATTCAATGTGAGTAAAAGATGACCAAGGTGACCATCACTAAGGTTAGTAAGCATAAACTTAGTGGCATTATGAAGATGGAAAAGTTAAGTGTAATACAAGATATTAATAGGATAAGTGAGAGTTAGTAAGTTCAAGTTAGTGAGTATAAATGGAATTTCACTAAGTTAGGTGGAAAAGGAGAAAAAGTTATGGAATTAGGAAGCTTGGCAGAAAACAAATGTAGAAGGAGTTTAACTTAGCAAGTGTAATAAAGGCCCTTAAGCATAGAGAATTGAAATTCAATCATAGCCTCATTCCATAGCATTAATTCTCACATTCAATGTAACTTGCATAATGTGATGATATGGATGCATTTGTTCATTTAAAAATGATTTCGTATCCATCCTAGTGGCATTGCTATTTGTACTGATATATGTTTAAAATGAGTTGAAAATATCTGAGTTGAACATATTATATGCATGATATTAGTGACAAATTATGCCAAGAATGATTATATTGTTATAAGTTAGCTGTAAAAGTGACATCATGTCTTGGTTATTTATGAAAAGAAAATAATATATATATATATATATATATATATATATATATATATATATATATATATATTGCACCCTACAAAGAAAAGACCTTACGTAAGGTGACTATCTAGTAGAGAGAAAGTTACAGGGAAAAGACCCTATTATAGGTGACTCTTTGGTAGCTTGGTCATATGGCTCATCCTATCAGTTCTAGATAATGGATGCCCTATTCGATGAGATTACTAACTATACCCAAACTGAGCGGGCAAGGCAAGGAAGTTATGGGTGAATTTGTGCCAATAACATCATATAAATGAAAAGAAAGTAAATAGCCATTATATGAGAAAGTTATGAAATGAGATGCCAAGAAATATTTTTGATATGATGTTTATGATATAAAATGATACATCCAAGTATTTTATTGATGAGATTTGATATATATGTCATAATTTGCAATGTAATGTGTGCAATAGATATGTATCTGTTGCATGGAACATTGATATCTATAGTTGATACAATTGAACATAACATTATGTGTCTTAAGAGAAATATGTATAATTATTGCTAAACTTATTGGGAACTTTAGTTCTCATTATTATTTCATGTTGTGTTTAGAAAAAGAGAAATAAGATGCAAGTATGTTCTCTATGCCTGTTACTACCAGTTAACTAATGGAAATGCCATGTATTGGTAGCCTTGTCAAAATTCCCAGCATACGTACCTTCTCGTCAACCCTAACTAATTGGAGAGGTCGTATAAAAAGGGAAGGCATAAGTTGATACTGTGATTATATATTATGAATTGATTTTTGATGTAAATAAATGAATAAATAATGGATAATATAATGTTATAAGCTTTATCAGTAGTTGTTGAAATTGTATGTTCTTTGTATTTCATTCACTATCACCTATTATAATAAACAAGATAAACACCATAAAATGAGAAAGGTAAAAGAGAAAAAGTTAATGGCCTTAGGATAGGTAAATGATATATATATATATATATATATATATATATATATATATATATATATATATATATATATATATATATATATATATATATATATATATATATATATATATATATCTGTGTGTGTGTGTGTGTGTGTGTAAAAAAAATTGAGGCTGTTACAATAGGGATAACGTCCCAGTGACAGATACTCAATATAGAATTAATTATATTGTTAATGATCAATACGATTCCTTGATGGTATATATCAACCAAAAGTAACTCTTTCATTAGTAATCACTCTCTTATTTTGTTAACTGTGATCATTCTCTTTTTACTTTGCTAATTTACTTACAACACTTAAACCCCCCTTCATTCTATTTCATAAAAGATAATACCAGTCTATAGGATCAACCCTTATTCCCACTATTACAGGGAGTATTGAGGTAAGATATTAATTTGGTGTACCTGCGATAGTACCCACCAACCTATGAATACCTGTATACACTAAATGGATTTCTAAACTTTGTATTTTCTAACTCGAGTGTAGAAGGTAGAATAATATGCCAATATCCTATGTATTTATTTATGAAATGGCATGTTAGAGAAGTTGTGCATAAACACTTGATTGTTAATCCATTTTGTAACGACTGGTTTATATATATATATATATATATATATATAGCGATCGATAACACATTCCAACAGCAAACTACACACATTTATATAAGCAGCTAATATTCCATTATCATAATATCCGAACTACATCAGATATTAATATTTATACATCAGCAACACTGAGTCACATTACTACATCAACTAAACAATGAACCATATACCGCACATCTCCCATAGTTGTAAAGGGTGGAGGAGGTGGTGCTAGCATCGGGATCTATACAAGGCATCGCCATCCACTGAATTTTATATGATCAAGTGCACAGAAGCAACTAGCCTAACGTTTGCTCTTATCTAAACATAACACCAACAATAATGAGAACGGAGGTTCCCAATAAGTTTAACATTAAAAACATCATACGATAAATAAAAAAACACAATGTTATGTCCAACTGTATAAACTACAGAAAACATATTCTCTTTGTATATGATAAAATATCAAGAATGTATAGCATGCTTGCATGTTCAATGGACAAGTTATGCATCAATATCAGGCATGTATAATAACCAGGATATACTTCAATAATATGCTTGTATATCTATCTTTGCAGTGCTTTTCTGTAGGGTGACTGATCGTCTGCAGCCACATCTCAACACTCAATGACTAATCATCTGTAGCCACATCTCCATACTCAGTGACTAATCGTCTGTAGCCATGAGTTCAACCATGTAAATCAACATGATATAATCATGTATACATCAACAAATCATTGGTAATCATAACATGAACATAATCATTTCAAATATCACTTTATAAAATATTTCCATGTCAAAATTACACACTTAAGATGGTAAGGAATTCATGCAATGGTAATGGCTATGGCATACACAAGTCATTATTATTTTCATTTATAAGATTCTTCTTCTTTTTCAAATATTATTTTTATCTCTTCATTTTCTTTATTCTTGGCCTCTAATCACTTTCTTCCTACTTATATCATTTCCAACACATGTTCTCACAAATTTAATATGGCACTCTTCTTCAATTTGGTTTATATTAATATCCTATAGTTAATAAGGTTCATTTATTGTAGAAAAAAGTTGAAAATTAGCTTTACCAGCTTCTAACACGGCCTAAATGTATCCTATAACATGGCTTAGCCATTTCTTATAAAAACAACCATACTTTAGGCTTCAAAATGCCCTTTTCAACACAGAACACGGCCTAGCCGTGCCTTGGAACACAATCATGCTCTATGTTGTGTTATTCCTTGATGCAAGTTTTCGTCCTGCTTGACCTTTTTTCACTAATCAAAGCATAACTCCCTCATTTTAACTCTGAGTTAGGTGATCTTAATGTCCATTTAAAGATAAAACTATTATCTAAAACTATTATGTTGAACATTTTAGTAAAATCTTAAGGAATATTGGTGATATTACTCCCTCAAGTTAAATGTTATTTCTTCTCGGGTAGATTCTGACCTTTACTTACTAATCAGACTATATCTCCCTCATATGAACTCTAAATTGAGTGCTTCCAGTGGCTAAATTTCTGTGAGACATATATCTATATTTTTTTATTTTAATTAGTTATTTTAATTCCCTACATAATTTTCCCTCAAATTCAAACAAAGAAGTTTTCTAACAGATTCTTCCCTAGTTAACCATTTTCTAACCACTGCTTACTAATCTGACCATATCTACCAAATATGGACTCCAAATTGAGTGATTCTAATGGCTAAAAATCCGTGAGACATATATCTATATTTTTTATATTAACGATTACTTTTAATTACTAACTGATTCTTTCTAGAATTTGAAAAATAGAAGCTTTCCTAGTTACTTTGAAATCTAGTTTCCTAACCAAACATTTTCTAAGGTTTTAGTTCATCATTTTATTATGTCCTCTTCAATTTGCTTCTTAATTTACATATAATCATATTTCATCAATTTTTCACCACATTTAAATATACAAAATAGCAGCATAAAAATCTTAAAATTTTGTCACCCAAAACCATACCAATGCAGAACTTTCCACACTAACCTAAGTATTCAAACATACATCACTTGCAAGATCAACATGTAACATGATATAGCAACATCCATGGCCAATCATCTAGGTAACAAATATAGTAAATTTCATCAAAGTTCTATGATCAAAATCTCATATAAATGTTTCTAATTTCAAAGCTTTCTAAAAAAAAATATTGTTAAACCTACCTAAAGATCTCCCTCACTCACTTACTGAATTCTTTTTCTGGTTTCCTCTTGAGGGTGAGTTTTTGAACCCCAAGAATGAATAAGAAAGATAGATTCAAGTGGAGATTAAACTAACTTACCTTGAGTAGTTAGTTTTCTAGACTTCTCCTTCCTCTTTCTTTCTCTCTTCTCCTCTCTTTCTCTCCATTCCTCGCTCTACCTTGCTTATTCTTTTCCTCTCCCTTACTTGGACGAAATTATAATGTTATAAAGTTAAGTTTTTCTTAAATAAACTAACATGTGGTTCACCTTTCATAACCATGGGTCTACCTTATCACAATTACGATGCACTTGGTTGTTTTTTGGAGAAAAACAACTCATGTTCTTGTCTTCCTCTCCCTTAGTCAAGATATTCATAGCAAAATAAGATTTGTATTTTGACAATCATGTTAAAATATTCTTAAGATAAGGGACAAGGTCCCTTTGATTTAGGGATTTATTTCCTTTTTCTTTTCTCTTAATCAAGTATGATAGGTTTTCTTTTTTAGATGGCAAATTTCTAGCCCTTGAATCTCCCTTGCTTGGCTAAAATTATTTGTGTAAGACAAGAATGTTTTGTCATAATGCTGTGTATTATTACCCACTTGTTGAAATTATGAACATAGGATATAGATGTTTTGTCCTAAAGCCATGTATTATTACCTACTTGTTGAAATTATGAATATAGGATATAGATGTTTTGTCTTAATGGCAGGTGACCTAATCTTGATTATTATTACACTACTATTTCATCACATGATTCTTATTTTTCCTTCTTGGATTTCGGCTCATTCTTACCCATTTCCTTTACTTTGGCTGAAATTCTACCTTTCATGAAGGGTTTGGTCACATTTTCATGATTTTTGAACTATCGGTCCAACTTCTATATCCTAGTCCAAATCTATCTTTTATTTCTTGCTTGGGCTATCCTATTGGCTTACTAAAAATTCATGTGAAGTAGAAAAACTCTATATGAAACGTTCATAGGTGAAACCCGAATTTATGGGTGGAGATGTTAAACTTAGTAACTCTAACTCTTTAATTAGGAAAAATTACCATAATCCAATCTTCTTGAAATTTTAAGACCTTTACTTACTATCCAAAAATATATCTTCTTTACCCAAGAATTTTTCCTCTCTTTAGTATGTTATTTCTAATTTTTCCTATTAGGTTTTCCTTTTTTACTTATTCCCTTAATGTTAAAAACATTTTTTATGCACCTTTATTTACTTATATATCTAAATATTTTCTAATAAATTTTATTTCCTTAATTAATTATTTGTGTACCTCTATTAATAAAAGAAACGAAATTATGGATGTTACATTAAAATTTTATGAACCTTTATTAATAAATGAAACGAAATTAGGGATGTTACATTTCGTTCCCCCTAAAAGAAATTTTATCCTCAAAATTTCAGAAATTACCTATTAAAAGAAATTGCAGATATTTCTTCCTTATGATTTCTTCCAGCTCCCAAGTTGCTTCTTTCAGAGTTAAACCTTCCCATAACACCTTAACGAAGGGAATGGTCTTCTTCCTCAATTGCTTTACATCGGTGTCCAATATGGATGTCGGTACTAGCTGGTATGTCATGTTCTCCTTTATTTGGATTGGTTCATCCTGTATTACATGTGATGATTCTGGAAGATACTTCCGAAGCTATGATACATGGAAAACATTATGCAGGTTGGACAAATTAGGTGGGAGGGCAACTGGATATTCTGACGTCACCACTTTCTTCAAAATTTGGTAGGGTACCAAAAATTACAGCCTTAGCTTTCTAGTTTTAAGAGACCTACTAACTCCAGTAATCTCCTTCCTCAATCTCCAAAGGTCTATGTCTCTTATAATAGTAACTCTTTTGCCGACTCTGAGTTGTAAGTATTTTGTCTCGTACCTATCATCCTGATTTGTTTAGTGGTTTGTTGAACTAGATCAAGACCCAGCAAGTTCTTTTCTCCTATCTCAAACCAACATAGTGGAGATCGGCATTTCCTACTGTATAAAGCTTCGTAGGGGGCCATCTTAATACTTGAGTGATAACTATAATTATAAGCAAACTCCACTAAAGATAGGTACTTACCCCATCCTTTACCTCGCTCTATCACACAGGCCCTTAACATGTCTTTTAGGGTTTGAATGGTCCATTCTATCTGCCTGTCAGCCTGAGGATGGTAGACAGTACTGAACCACAACTAGGTTCCAGAAGCTTCCTGTAATGCCTTCCAAAATCTCGACATAAACCTTGGATCTCTATCAAAAATGATATTTAAGGGAATTATATGTAGTCTAATTATTATCCGAACATACAATTGGGCCAATTTGTCCAGTGAAAATTTAATTTTTATGGGAAAAAAGTGAGCAGATTTGGTTAATCTATCAACTATTACGCAGATAAAGTCATGTACAACTGAATTCTTAGGTAAACTCACCACAAAGTCCATCGAAATATTATCCTATTTCCATTTAGGGATCTCAAGAGGTTGTAGAAATCAAGCTAGCTTTTGATGCTCTACCTTCACCTTCTGCCAAGTTAGACATTTTGCCACAAATTCAGCAATGTCCTTCTTCATCCCTGGCCACCAATACATTCTCTTAAATCCTAGTACATTTTAGTGGATCTAGGATGGACTGTGTATTTACTCTGATGCGCTTCCTGCAGGATCTTAGTCCTTAACTCTTGTTCTTAAGGGATGTAACATCCTTAATTTCGTTTCTTTTATTCATAAAGGTACATAAATATTTAATGTAACATCTATAATTTTGTTTCTTTAAAGATACATAAATAATTAATTAAAAATTTATTAGACAATTTTTAGATATCTAAGAAAATATAATCCTTAGAAATTTTTCACCTTACGTGTATGCATAGAAATGTTATAACATTAATGGAATAGGTAAAGAGAGAAAATCTAAGAGGAAATATTATAAATAAACATGGTAAAGAAAGTTGAAATTCTTGGGTAAGGAAGATAAATTTTTGTGAAGTAAGTAAAGGTCTTAAAATTTCAAGAAAATTGGATTAGGGTAATTTTTCTTAATTTAAGAGTTAAAGTTACTAAGTTTAGTATCTCCACCCATAAATTGGGCTTTCACCTAAGGACACTTCATATAGAGTTTTCCAATTCACATAAGTTTCTAGCAAGCCCATTGGATAACATAAGCAAGAAATAAAACATAGACTTGCACTAGGATATAGAAATTGGACCGGTAGCCCAAAAATCATGAAAATGTGACCAAACCCATTATGAAATGTAGAATTCTAACCAAAGTAAAGAAAATGGGCAAGAATGAGCCCAAACCCAAGAGGAAAAAAAAAGTAAAGTGATGAAATAATGGTGTAATCAAGATTAGGTGACATGGCATTAAGACAAAAGTTTAGCAAGTGGTGTGATATCCTACATTCATAATTTTAGCAAGTGGTGTGATAATACAAGGCTTTAGGATAAAACGTCTATATCCTACACTCATAATTTTAGCAAGTGGTATGATAATACATGGCATTAGGACAAAACATTCCTATCCCACACAAATAATTTCAACCAAATAATGGAGATTCAAGGGCAAGAAATTTGCCACTTAAAAAGGCAAACCTATCATACTTGATTAAGACAAAAGAAAAAGGAAGTAAATCTCTAAATCAAATGGACCTTGTCCCTTATCTTAAGAACATATTATCATAATTTTCAAAATACAAATCTCATTTTTCCTATGCATATCTTGACTAAGGAAGAGGAAGACAAGAACATGAGTTGTTTGTTTTCCAAAAATTCAACCAAATGTATCCTAATTGTGATAAGGTAGACCCATGATCATGAAAGGTGAATTATTTGATGGTCAATTTAAGTAAAACCCACCCCTATAACATTATAAATTTGTCCAAGTGAGGGAGAGGAAAAATAGAAGCAAGATAGAGTGAGGAAATGAGAGGAAGAAAGGAAGAAAGAGGAAGGAGAAGTATAGAGGATTAAGTGCATAAGGTAAGTTTAACAATATTTCTTTTTGAAGAAAAGATTTGAAACTTGTAATATTTATATGAGATTTTGATCTTATAACTTTGATGTTTGTTCATGGATGTTGCTATATCATGTTACATATTATGTATGTTTGAATACTTAGGCTGGTGTAGATAGTTCTGCATAGGTATGGCTATGGGTGGAAAAATTGTAAGCTTCTGTTTTTAAAATTCTGGGAAGAATCAGTAAGGCATTTAAAGAAATGGTTAACACAAAAAATGTAGACCTATGTCTCACGAATTTTTAACCACTAGAATAACTCAATTTGGAGTTCGTATGAGGTAGATATGGTCCGATTAGTAAGCCGTGGTCAGAAAATAGTTAATCAGGGAAGAATATTTTAGGATAACTTCTGTGTTTTAATTTCTGGGAACATTCTATAGGGAATTAAAATTCTTACCATCTTAAGTGTAAAATTTTGACATGAAAATATTTTATAAAGTGATATTCCAAATGGTTATGTTCATGGCATGATTACCAATGACTTTTTAGTAATAGTTATATTTTGATGAAAATACTTGTTATTGAAAGCATATTTTTGGCTATCATTGTGAAAAGAAAAGAAATGAGTACGGTCACATGGAAATCCGTGTGTTGCACCAGTAGGGGACGCCCTACCAACGGTTATGATCATGTTAATGAGAAAAGAAAGAGAAAGTGAGCCATGTTGGATGGAGTGAGAAAAGCCCGTACCGGAGAGTAGAAAATACTCACCCTGACCAAGGTAGTTTAATATGAGAAAAAATTGATAGTCATCATATGATATTCCGAAAATAGTTAATCCTGTCATTATTGTGCGATTTTCATGTGCATAGATATAGTGCATTTATGTGACCAAAGATATTTGCTGTAACTTATACAGCTGAACATGACGTGAAGAGCTATATTGATGATGATTTATTGTTAAACTTACTGGGATTTAGTTCTCACTATATTTCCATGTCATGTTCAGAAGAATAATTATGCAGATTTTCTCTATGGCACTGGCTTTTAGCGTATGTTGGATCGAGTTACTCTATTTTGAGCTTATCCGAGTAATATATATGGTGTCTATGGTCGAGTTGACTAAGATCCCAATGAAGGTGCAACAACCCGCACCCGTATCTCCGGAATTGGTCAACAAGGATGAATAAAATTTAATTATATATGTGTTAGACTTTTGTACAAATGTTATTGATTAATGATATGTATGTAAACTCTGTATTGTATAAATTAAATACATGTTATTTTGAGTTAAGTTGTAACGAGATAATGACTTCATGGTATTTTTTTTATATAAAAAATTGTTACTTAAATGGAGTTGTTACATAATTGGTATCAGAGCAGGTCGATCCTAGATGGCCAATGGGTGGATGGTTATCTGAATCGATCTTATAGTGTCTTGAGTATATTGTGGTTGTGTTGTGTAGGGGATCAGTGATTTCATATAGGTAAGAAATTATTAATATTTCCTATGTACATGCCGAGGTGGTGTTATGACTGCTGTTAAATATTTTTGAACTAACTATTGGGTTTGATCACCTCAATAGCAGCATAACTTTGTTTTTGCCACAGTAGGAAATGGCACCACCAAGGAGAAATTTGGCAAACAATACGGAGGAAACCCTACACAACCTGTCCACGGCAATTCGAGACCAAGTCATGACTACTAACCAAATTCTACAATACCTCCAGAATGCTAATAACTTGAGCGGTGTGAATGGTGCTAACAACCGGATGGCTGGAAATGATAACGGCATATCCGAGTTTCTGAGGACTAGGCCACCTTATTTTCAAGGCGGCTTTAACCCGATTGTAGCTGAAAGATGGATAAGGGAGTTAGAGAAAATCTTTGAAGTGATGGGATGTACTGGGGAGAAACAAATAATCTTCGCTACATATATGCTAAAAGATGAAGCAGAATATTGGTGGCGTGGAGCTAAAGAACTTTTAGCTCACCAGGGAAGGCAGATCACTTGGCAGGTGTTCAAAGACACCTTTTTCGAAAAGTACTTTCCAAGTATTGTGCGGGCGGAGAAAGAGATCGAATTTCTCCGACTCAAGCAGGGTAGCATGACCATAGACCAGTACATCGCGAGGTTCAAGGAGTTGTCTAAGTTCTCCTCTTATCTGCGATTTAACCCCGATGAAGTATGGAAGGCTGTTACGTTCAAAGCGGGACTGAACCCGGACATAAAGAATGCTGTTGTAGCTATGGAAATTAGCGTATGTTGGATCGAGTTACTCTATTTTGAGCTTATCCCAGTAATATATATGGTGTCAATGGTCGAGTTAACTAAGATCCTGGTAAAGGTGCAACCACTCGCACCCGTATCTCCGAAACTGGTCAACAGGGATGAATAAAATGTAATTATATATGTGTTAGACTTTTGTACGAATGTTATTGATTAATGATATGTATGTAAACTTTGTATTGTATAAATTAAATAAATGTTATTTTGAGTTAAGTTGTAACGAAGTAATGACTTCATGGTATTTTTTAAAAAAAAATTGTTACTTAAATGGAGATATTACAAGGGACACAGACCCTTCCTTGATACATGATTACTCTATCTTCCGAGACAGAAAAATCATCTTGATCATTATGATGCCGTAAGTATTGGTCGTGAACTTGAACCTCTTTAGTCTGGGCTCTAAGGTCACACTCTATACTCAACCCATTGATGATTAGCTTCTTTAAGGTAAAAGTAGTGTCTAGCTTCAAATTTTGAAACTCCTCTAGCATATGCATCTCATACATCATCATCCGACCTATGTGTAGAGATTTCCGACTTAAGGCATTAGCTACAACATTCGCCTTTCCTGGATGATACTTTATCTCAAACTTGTAGTCATTGAGGAATTTTACCCATCTTTGTTGCCTTATATTTAACTCCTTCTTATCAAAAAGGTACTTAAGACTCTTATGATCACATTACACTTCAAATGTCGCTTCATATAAATAGTGTCACCAAATCTTTAAAGCAAACACCACCGCCGCCAATTCAAGATCATGGGTTAGATAGTTTTCTTCATGGGGTCATAGTTGCCTAAAGGCGTAAGCAACTACTCTCTTGTCTTGAATTAGTATACACCCTAGCCTTTTCTTTGAAGCATCACTATACACTTCAAAATGTCTTGTAGGGATTGAAATAATTAAAATAAGAAGAGTGGTCAATCTTGTCTTAATCTCTTGAAAACTAGCTTCACATTGATCAGTCCATTTAAAAAGACTTCCCTTCTTAGTCAATTTAGTCAATGGCAAGGCTACACAAGAGAATTTTTGTATAAACCTACTTTAGTATCCTACCAAACCCAAGAAACTTTTGACTTCTGTAACCGTCTTTGGTCTTTTCCACTGAATCACTACTTTCGTCTTGCTAGAATCTATGGCTATCCCTCTATTAGAGATGACATGTCTGAGAAACTTCACCTCTGTCAACCAAAATCCACACTTCTCCAATTTAGCATACAACTTTTTCTCTTTCAGTAATTGCAGCATGATTCAGAGATGTTGTTCATGTTCTTTCTCATTCTTAGAGTATATCAAGATGTCATCAATAAGCACTAGCACAAATTGATCTAGGTAGGGTCAAAAAATGTGATTCATGTAGTCCATGAAAATTGCATGTGCATTTATCAACCCAAAGGGCATTACGAGAAACTCATAGTTCCCATACCTAGTCCTGAAAGCCATGTTTGGTACATCCTCCTCTTTAATCCTAATCCGATGGTATCCTGATCTCAAGTTAATTTTAGAAAAGATGGAGGTTCCCTTCAGTTAATCTAATAAATCATTTATCCTAAGGAGAGGATACTTATTTTTTATAGTCGCCTTATTCAGTTGTTTGTAATCTATGCATAGTCTCAAGCTCCCGTCTTTCTTCTTAACAAACAACACAAGAGCTCCCCAAGGTGATACACTTAGTCTCAGTTCCTTCAACTATTTCTTGAGTTCCTGTAGTTCCTTCGAGGCCATTCTATAAGGTGCAATAGAGATAGGACCTGTCCCAAGTAGGAGATCAATAGAGAACTCTATCTCTCTCTTGGGAGGTAATCCTGGAATATCTGATGGAAATATTTCAGGAAACTCATTGGCTATTAGGATTTCATCAAGTTTCGGGTCGACTTCTAGGTTTGATAAATACAAGAGAATGTATCGAAATACTCCATTCTTTAACTCCCTATTGACTTGATTGGCATTAAGCATCAATAACTTCATCTCTTCTTCTGAAGTAACAGGTAAAAATTCAATGGTCTTGTTGCAACAATTCAGCAAGACCCAATTTCTAGACATCCAGTCTAACCCTAGAATGACATCAATACATTTTAAAGGTAGACATACGAGGTCTACAAAAAAAGTTTTCTCCTGAATAGTGACCTGACAGTCTTTACATACAGAGAAAGTTAAGATCCTTTCCCCTGTGGGAGTTACTATAAATAACTCATAGGGCGCTTCAAAAATAAGATACTGAACCTCCCTAATACATTCTTTCGATATAAATGAATGACTAGCACCAGAGTCAAAGAACACCATAAGAGCAAATCCATAGATATTGCATGTACCTTGAATCCTTTCGAGGGATTAAGCTGCCTCTTGGCCGCTCAGGGAGAAAACCTTTCCTTTCACCTTAGGCCTCTGTTTCGGCTGCTTCTGCAAATTCTGTGGGCAATTCTTTGCAAAATGACCTTTATGTCCACAACTGAAGCAACTATCTAATCCTATGTAACATGGCCGATTACCGTGCATATGTCCGCACTTAGTACACTTGACTGTGTTGGAAAGGTCGAGGACTTATAGTTATTGGCCTCTTGCCAATACCCTGTCATTTTCCTCTAACATTTCTGCCAGAGTTTTATGGCCCGTTCTTCCTTTTCCATAAGTTCCATCTTTATTTCTCATCCGCCACTACCCTCAAGCTCTTCTCCAAGAGTCTACATTTATTTATCAGAGGTACAAACTCTTTGATCTCCATAGCTACAACAGCATTCCTTATCTTCGGATTTAATCTCGCTTCAAACTTAATAGCCTTCCATGCTTCATCGGGGTTAAATCGTAGGTGAGAGGAGAACTTAGAAAACTCCTCAAACCTCGCAATGTAATGGTCTACGGTCATGCTGCCCTACCTAAGTTGAAGAAATTCAATCTCCTTCCCCGCCCTCACAGTACTTGGGAAGTACTTTTCCAAAAAGGTGTCTTTGAACACCTGTCAGGTGATCTACCTTCCCTGGTGAGCTAAAAGTTCCCTAGTTCCACCCCATCAGTATTCTGCTTTATCTTTCAGCATATATGCAGTGAAGATAACTTGCTGCTCCTCAATACAGCCCATCACTTCAAATATTTTCTCCAATTCCTTTATCGACCTTTCAGCTACAGTCGGGTCAAAGCCGCCTTGAAAACAAGGTGGTCTAGTCCTTACAAACTCGGATATGCCATTATCATTTCCTGCCATCTGGTTATTAGCACCATTCTCACCATTCGAGTTATTAGCATTTTAAAGGTATTGTAGAATTTTGTTGGTGGTCATGACTTGGTCTCAAATTGCCATGGCCAGGTTGTGCAGGGTTTCCTCCGCATTATTTGTCGAATTTCTCCTCGGTGATGCCATTTCCTACTGTGGCAAAAATAAAGGTATGCTGCTATTGAGGGGATCAAGCCCAATAGTTAGTTTCAAAAATATTTAACAATAGTCATAATACCACCTCAGCATATAGATAGAAAACACTAATAATTTCTTACCTATATAAAATCACCGATCCCCTACATAACACAACCACAACATACTCAAGACACTATAAGATCGACTCAAATAACCATCCACCCACTGGCCATCTAGGATCGACCTGTTCTGATACCAATTATATAACAACTCCATTTTTTTTACATATATACATATATATAAATTTTTTTAAAGTCCTATGAAGTCATTACCTTTATTTAACTCAAAATAACATTCAATTAATTTAACCAAGTATAATTAAGGTTTACACATCATTAATTAACAACATCCGAACATAAATCATACACATATATGTCTACATCTTATTCATCCATATTGACCAGTTCTAGAGATACAAGTGCGGGTGGTTTTACCTTCATTGAGATCTTAGCCAATTCGACCACAAACACCTTATTAATTTCTAGGATATGCCCAACATAGAGTAACTCGATCCAACGTGCACTAAGAACCAGAGTCAAAGAAAAATCTGTAAAACTAGTTTTCTAAACATGATATTGAATTATAGTGAGAATTAAATCCCAGTAGGTTCAACAATAAATCACAATTATCGTCAATATAGATCATCATATCATATTCATCTGTATAAGCTACAGCAAATATTTTAGGTCACATGATTGCACTTTATCTATACACATAAAAATCATACAGTAATGACATGTACGACATAAATAACTATTTTCAGATTACCATATGATGGCTAACTACTTATTTTCATATCAATCTACTCGGGTCAAGGTGAGTACTTTCTACTCTCCGGTACGGGCTTTTCTTGCTTCGTTTGACATGGCACACTTTCTCTTTCTTTTCTCATTAACATAACCATAGCCGTTGGTAGGGCGTCCCTTACTAGTGCACCACACGGGCTGTCATGTGACTGTGCTTATGTCTTTTCTTTTCTCATTAATAGCCAAAAATATGATTTCAATAACAAGTATCTTCTTTATACTCACATGCCATAATTTCTTTTTTTATCAAAATATAATCATTACCAAAAATCATTGGTAATCATGACATGAACATAATTATTTTAAATATCACTTTACAAAACATTTTCATACCAAAATTACACACTTAAAATGGTAAGGAATTCATACAATGCTAATGGCTATGGCATACACTAGTCATTTATTATTTTCATTTATAAGATTCTTCTTCTTTTTTAAATATTATTTTTATCTCTTCATTTTCTTTATGCTTGGCCTCTAGTCAATTTCCTCCTACTTATATCATTTTCAACACATGTTCTCACAAATTTAATACTGTAACAAATTTTTTTTTTATTATTATTATACAATATAGAGTTTACATACATGTCATTAATCAAAACATAAGTACAACATATCAAACACATAAAAATTTACATCTTATTTATTCTGGTTGACCAATTCCAGAGATACAGGTGCGGGTGGTTGCACCTTCACCGGGATCTAAGCCAACTCGACCACAAACATTTTATTTGCTTCTGGGATCTGCCCAACATAAAGTACTCGATCCAACGTGCACTAAAAGTCAGAGCCATAGAAAAATCTACATAACTAATTTTCTGAACATGATATGGAAATATAGTGAGAATTCAATCCCAGTAAGCTCAACAATAAATCATCATCAATATAGCTCATCACGTCATGTTCAACTGTATAAACTACAGCAAATATCTTTGATCACATGAATGCACTATATCTATGCACATGAGAATTGTACAATAATGACATGTATGACAGGATTAACAATTTCCAGAATATCATATGATGACTATCAATTTATTCTCATATCAAGATACCCCGGTCAAGGTGAGTATTTTCTACTCTCTGGTATGGGTTTTTCTCGCTCCGTCTGACATGGCCCACTTTCTCTTTCTTTTCTCATTAACATGATCATAACCGTTGGTAGGGCGTCCTTTACTGGTGCACCACACGGATTTGCCATGTAACCATGCTCATTTCTTTTCTTTTCACAATAATAGCCCAAAATATGCTTTCAATAATAAGAATGTTCATTAAAATATAATTATTACCAAAAATCATTGATAACCATACCATGAACATAACCATTTCAAATATCACTTTATAAAATAATTCAATGTCAAAATTTCACACTTAAGATGGTAAGAAGTTCATGCAATGGCAATGGCTATGGCATATACCAGTCATTTATTATTTTCATTTATAAGATTCTTCTTTTTTTAAAAAATATTAATTTTATTTCTTTATTTTCTTGATGCAGTTTTTCATCCTATTTGACCTTCTCTTACTAATCAAAGAATAACTCCCGTAATTTAACTCTGATTTAGGTGATCTTGATATCACTTTAAAGACAACACAATTATCTAAAACTCTTATGTTGAACAGTTGACGGAAAAATTAAGAAATCATGGTGATATTACTCCCTCAAAGAGCATGTTATTTCTTCTTGGGTAGGTTTTGACCTCTACCTACTAATCTGTCCATATCTCCCTTATAATAATTCCAAATTAAGTGATTCGAGTGGATAAAAATCCGTGACACATATAGCTATAATTCTTATGTTAACCATTTATTTTAATTTCCAACAAAATGTTCTCAGAAATTAAAACACAGAAGCTATCCTAACATATTCTTCCCTGATTAACCATTTTTTGACCATTTCTTACTAATCAGACCATATCTACCTCATATAGACTCTAAATTGAGTGATTCCAGTTGCTATAAATCCGTGACACATATAGCTATAATTCTTATGTTAACCATTTATTTTAATTCCATACAAAATGTTCCCAGAAATTAAAATATAGAAGCTATCCTAACATATTCTTCCCTGATTAACCATTTTTTGACCATTGCTTACTAATCCCAAAATTTTAAAATGCCATATCTTGCTTTAATAATTATATTTTATGAGAAATATTTATGTTTTTCCCTTAAAGATAAAAAGTTTATTTTCATTTTATTTTTATTCTAAAAATCTGGTTTACTAGAATTACTAATTTTTACCTATTTTGTTGCACTAAAATCCCAAGAATGCCCTCAAAAAAATCTGGTTTATGTAGAAAATGGCAAAACTACCCCTAGGTGTTTATTTTTCTCCTACCCATGTGAGAGTTTCCTAAAGCTTCTGCATATCAGTTTTTTTTTTCTTCCTTCTTCCTCCCTCCATCTTTTCCCTTCTTCCGTGCGCTTCATTTTTCAGCACCAAATCTTCTTTTCTTCCATCTCCTTCCTTCAATCCTCAACAACAAAGTATCAAGGCACCTTAATCAAGTAACATACATGAAGATTGGAAGAATTATGGCAGCAAAAACACATGGAAACTGTAGAAAATCGAAGCTACAGTACCTACGCCCAGCTTAGGTAAATTTCAAAAAAATCTTGTGATTTTTGGTGTTTTCTTGAAATACTAAGTTATGGGTTTTAATAAGGACATAGTGTAGTATATGTATGACAAATTTCATAGCAAGATAACATGATTTGGTGCCTAAATCATGCAAAATGTTCTTTGGTGAACAGTGTATGAACAGTACCCCGAATTGGTTAAATATGCAATCCGAAATTATCAAGTAGAAGAGCATGTTTTGGGAGTGTTGGTGACTGATTTTGCTTGGAGAAAAGGATATGTTAGATAAAGCTTCAAATTGGTAAGTAAATAGTAAAAATTATAATATAACGTTGAATTATATTTTGTATTTAAATTTTATACTATGTGTTGAGGTTATGTAATTTAAATTATTGGCCAATTCTTTTAGTTGGAAAATATCTACCTCATATGGACTCCAAATTGAGTGATTCCAGTGGTTAAAAATCCGTGACACATATAGCTATAATTCTTATGTTAACCATTTGTTTTAATTCCTTACTGATTCTTCCCACAATTTTAAAAACAGAAGCTTAAAATTTTTCCACCCATAGCTATACCTATGCAGAACTATCTACACCAGCCTAAGTATTCAAACATACATAATATGTAACATTATATAGCAACATCCATGACCAATCATCAAAGTTCTAAGATCAAAATCTCATATAAATATTATAAGTTTCAAAAGTTTTCTTCAAAAAAAAATATTGTTAAACTTACCTAGAGCACTTAGTCCTCTAGACTTTTCCTTCCTCTTTCTTCCTTTCTTCCTCTCCTTTCCTCACTCTACCTTGCTTCTATTTTTCTTCTCCCTCACTTGGACGAAAATTCTAATGTTGCAAGGGTGGATTTTTCTTAAATAGACCATCAAATAATTCACCTTTCATGATCATGGGTCTACCTTATCACAATTAGGATACACTTGGTTGAATTTTTGGAAAACAAACAACTTATGTTCTTGTCTTCCTCTTCCTTAGTCAAGATATGCATAGCAAAAGGAGATTTTTATTTTGAAAATTATGATAATATGTTTCTAAGATAAGGGACAAGGTCCCTTTGATTTAGGGATTCATTTCCTTTTTCTTTTGTCTTAATCAAGTATGATAGGTTTCCCTTTTTAGGTGGCAAATTTTTAGCCCTTGAATCTCTATTATTTGGTTGAAATTATTTGTGTGGGATAGGAATGTTTTATCCTAATGCCATGTATTATCATACCACTTGCTAAAATTATGAGTGTAGAATATAGATGTTTTGTCCTAAAGCCTTGTATTATCATACCACTTGCTAAAATTATGAATGTAGGATATCACACCACTTGCTAAATTTTTGTCTTAATGCCATGTCACCTAATCTTGATTACACCATTATTTCATCACTTTACTTTTATTTTTATTTTTATTTTTCCTCTTGGGTTTGGGCTCATTCTTGCCCATTTTCTTTACTTTGGTTAAAATTCTACCTTTTCATAATGGGCTTGGTCACATTTTCATGATTTTTGGGCTACCGGTCTAATTCCTATACCCTAGTCCAAGTTCATGTTTTATTTCTTCATTGGGCTATCCTATTGGCTTGCTAAAAATTCATGTGAAGTAGAAAAACTCTATATGATGTGTCCATAGGTGAAAGCCCAATTTATAGTTGGAGATACTAAACTTAGTAACTTTTGCTCTTAAATTAAGAAAAATTACCCTAATCCAATCTTCTTGAAATTTTAAGACCTTTACTTACTTCACAAAAATTTATCTTCCTTGCCTAAGAATTTCACCTTTCTTTAGCATGCTTATTTCTAATATTTCCTCTTAGGTTTTCTTTCTTTACCTATTCCATTAATATTAGAACATTTCTATGCATATACGTAAGGTGAAGAATTTCTAAGGATTATATTTCCTTAGATATCTAAAAATTGTCTAATAAATTTTATTTCCTTAATTAAATATTTATGTACCTTTAGCAATTAGGGATGTTACTTTGAATACTCTTGTACTTTTATTAATACATGAAACAAAATTAGGGATGTTACATTTCTCTCCCCCTAAAAGAAATTTTGTCCTCAAAATTTCAGAAATTACCTAATACGAACAATTTCGGATATTTCTTCCTCATGACTTCTTCTACTTCCCAAGTTGCTTCTTCCAGAGTCAAACCTTCCCATAACACCTTAACTAGGGGAATAGTTTTGTTCCGCAATTGCTTCACGTCAATGTCCAATATAGATGCTGGTACTAGCTGGTGTGTCATGTTCTCCTTTATTTGTATTGGTTCATCCCGTATTATATGTGAAGACTCTGGAAGATACTTTCGTAGCTGTGATCCATGGAAAACATTGTGGAGGTTGGACAAATTCTGTGGAACAGCAACTTAATATGCTGACGTTCCAACTTTCTTCAAAATCTGATAGGGTCCCAAAAATCGCGGACTTAGCTTTCTAGTTTTGAGAGACATACCAACTCCAGTAGTCGGGAAAAGTTTTAGAAATACATGGTCTCCTTCTCGAAACTCTAGAGGTCTATGTCTCTTACCATAGTAACTCTTTTGCCGACTTTGAGCTGTAAGTATTTTGTCTCGTATCATCCTGATTTGTTCATTGGTCTGTTGAATTAAATCAAGACCCAGCAAGTTCTTTTCTCCTACCTCAAACCAACATAGTGGAAATCGGCACTTCCAATCGTATAAAACTTTGTAGGGGGCCATATTAATACTGGAGTGATAACTATTATTATAAGAAAACTCTACTAAAGGTAGGTACTTATTCCATCCTTTACCTTGCTCTATCACACAGGCCCTTAACATATCTTCTAGAGTTTGAATGGTCCGTTCTGTCTGCCCGTCAGTCTAAGGATGATAGGCAATACTAAACCGCAACTGGGGTCCAAAAGCTTCTTGCAACACCTTTCAAAACCTCGACGTAAACCTAGGATCTCTATCAGAAATGATATTAAAGGAAATTCCATGAAGTCTAACTATTTCCTAGACGTACAACTGGGCCAATTTGTCCAGTGAATAGTTAATCTTTATGGGTAGAAAGTGAGCAGATTTGGTTAATCTATCAACTATTACCCAGATAGAGTCATGTCTCACTGAAGTCTTAGGTAATCCCACAACAAAGTCCATTGAGATACTGTCCCATTTCCATTTAGGGATCTCAAGAGGTTGTAGAAATTCTGCTGGCTTTTGATGCTCCACCTTCACCTTTTGACAAATGAGACATTTCGCCACAAACTTGACAATGTCCTTTTTCATCTCTGGCCACCAATACATCCTCTTTAAATCCTGGTACATTTTAGTGCATCCAAGATGGACTGTGTATTTACTCTGATGCACTTCCTATAGGATCTTAGTCCTCAACTCTCGTTCTTGAGGGACACAAATCCTTCCCTGATACATGATTGCTCCATCTTCCATGATAGAAAAATTACCTTGGTCTTTATGATCCTATAAGTATTGGTCGTGAGATTGAGCCTCTTTGATCTGGGCTCTAAGGTCATACCCTATACTTAAACCATTAACTACTAGCTTCTTTGGAGTAAGAGTAGTGGCTAGCTTCAAACTTCAAAACTCCTCTAGCATCTGCATCTCATACACCATCATCTGACCCATGTGCAAAGACTTTCGACTCAAGGTATCTGCTACAACATTCGCCTTTCCTGGATGATACTTTATCTCAAACTTGTGGTCATTAAGGAATTCTACCCATCTTCGTTGCCTCATATTTAACTCCTTCTGATCAAAGAGGTATTTAAGACCCTTATGATCACAATATACTTCAAAGATTGTCCTGTACAAATAGTGTCGCCAAATCTTTAAGGAAAACACCACTGCCGCCAATTCAAGATCATGGGTTGGATAGTTTCCTTCGTAGGGTCTCAGTTGCCTAGAGGCGTAAGCAACTACTCTCTTATCTTGCATCAGCACACATCCTAGCCCTTTCTTTGAAGCGTCACTATACACTTCAAAATGTCCTATAGGGTCTGGAATAATTAAAACAGGAGGAGTGGTCAGTCTTGTCTTAAGCTCCTGGAAACTAGCTTCACATTGATCAGTCCATTTGAAAGGACTTCCCTTCCTGGTCAATTTAGTCAATGGCAAGGCTATACGAGAGAAGTTTTGTATAAACCTCCTGTAGTATCCTGTCAAACCCAGGAAACTTCTAACTTCCGTAACCATCTTTGGTCTCTCCCACTGAATCACTGCTTCCGTCTTGCTAGGATCTACGGCTACCCCTCTATTAGAGATGACATGTCCGAGAAACTTTACCTCCGACAGCCAAAATTCACACTTCTCCAATTTGGCATATAACTTTTTCTCTTTCAGCACTTGCAGCACGATTCGGAGATGTTGTTCATGTTCTTTCTCACTCTTAGAATATATCAAGATGTCATCAATGAATACTACAACAAATTGATCTAGGTAGGGTCGAAAAATGTGATTCATGTAATCCATGAAAATTGCAAGTGCATTCGTCAACCCAAAGGGCATTATGAGAAACTCATAGTGCTCATACCTAGTCTTGATGGCAGTTTTTGGTACTTCCTCCTCCTTGATCCTAATCTAATGATATCCTGACCTCAAGTCAATTTTAGAAAAGATGGAGGCTCCCTTCAGTTGATCCAATAAGTCATTTATCCTAGGGAGAGGGTACTTGTTTTTGATAGTCAACTTATTCAACTGTTTGTAATCTATGCATAGTCTCAAGCTCTCGTCTTTCTTTTTAACAAACAATACAGGAGCTTCCCAAGGAGATACACTCGGTCTAATGAATTGCTTGTCTAATAGTTCCTCCAACTGTGTCTTGAGTTCCTGTAGTTCCTTCGAGGCCATTCTATATGGTGCAATAAAGATAGGCCCTGTCCCAGGTAGGAGATCAATAGAGAACTCTATCTCTCTCTCGGGAGGTAAGCTTAGAATATCTGAGGGAAATACTTCAGGAAACTCATTGGCTATTGGGATTTCATCAAGCTTCGATTCGATTTCTAGGTTTGATAAATACAAGAGAATGTATCTAAGTACTCCATTCTTCAACTCGTTATTAACTTGATTGGTATTAAGCATCAATAACTGCACCTCCTCTTTCAGAGTAGGAGGTAGAAATTCAACGGTCTTGTTACAATAATTCAGCAAGACTCAATTTCTAGACATCCAATCTAACCCTAGAATGACCTTAATACCTCTTAAAGGTAAACAGACGAGGTCTACAGAAAAAGTTTTCTCCTGGATGGTGACTTGACAGTCCTTACATATAGAGGAAGTTAATACGCTTTCCCCTGTGGGGGTTACTGCGGATAGCTTATAGGGAGTTTCAGAAATAGGAAATTGAAACTTCCTAATACATTCTTCTTATATAAATGAATGACTAGCACCAAAGTCAAATAACACCATAAGAGCAAATCCATAGATATAGCATATACCTTGAATCATTTCAAAAGATTAAGCTGCCTCTTGGCTGCTAAGGGAGAAAACCCTTCCTTTCACTTGAGGCCTCTGTTCTGGCTGCTTCTCCACATTTTGTGGGCAGTTTCTCGCAAAATGACCTTTCTATCTGCAGTTAAAGCAGACATCTTGTCCCATGTAGCATGGCCGATTACCGTGCATGCGTCCGCACTTAGCGCACTTGACTAGGGTGAGGTCTTGTTGGAAAGGTCTAGGACCCGCAATCAATGGCATCTTACCAACTCCATATCCACTTCTTCTCACATTCTTGCTAGGGTTGAGAAAATTTTTCTTCCTTTTTCATAGGTTTCGCCTTTGTTTTTCGTCCTCCACTGCCTTTAAACTTTTATCCAAGAGTCTGCATTTGTTGATTAGAGGCACAAACTCCCTAATCTCCATAGCTACAACAGCATTCTTTATGTCCAGGTTCAGTCCCGCTTCGAACTTAACAGGCTTCCATTCATCAGGGTTAAATCGCAGATAAGAGAAAAACTTAGACAATTCCTCGAACCTCGCGATGTATTGGTCTATAGTCATACTACCCTGCCTGAGTTGGAGAAATTCAATCTCTTTCTCCACCCGCACAGTACTTAGAAACTACTTTTCCAAAAAGGTGTCTATGAACACCTACCAAGGGATCTGCCTTCCCTAGTGAGCAAAAGGTTCTCTAGCTCCACGCCACCAGTATTCTGCTTCATATTTTAGCATATATGCAGCGAAGATTACTTGCTGCTCCTCAATACAGCCCATCACTTTAAAGATTTTCTCTAACTCCCTTATCTATCTTTCAGCTACAATCGGGTCAAAGCCGCCATGAAAACAAGGTGGCCTAGTCCTCAAGAATTCAAATATGTCGTTATCATTTCCAACCATCTGTTTGTTAACACCATTCACACCATTCGAGTTATTAGCATTCTGGAGGTATTGTAGAATTTGATTAGTGGTCATGACTTGGTCTCGAATTGCTGTGGCCAGGTTTTCCAGGGTTTCCTCCACATTATTTGCCGGATTCCTCCTTGGTGGTGCCATTTCCTACTGTGGCAAAAACAAAGTTATGCTGCTATTGAGGTGATCAAGCCCAATAGTTAGTTCAAAAATATTTAACAGCAGTCATAACACCACCTCGGCATGTAGGTAGGAAACACTAGTAATTTCTTACCTATATGAATTCACTGATTCCTACACAGCACAACCACAAACATACTCAAGACACTATAAGATCGATTCAGATAACCATCCACCCACTGGCCATCTAGGATCGACCTGCTCTGATACCAATTATGTAACAACTTTTTTATTATTATTATTATACAATATAGAGTTTACATACATGTCATTAATCAAAACATACGTACAACATATCAAACACATAAAAATCTACATCTTATTTATTTTGGTTGACCAATTCCAAAGATACAGGTGCGGGTGGTTACACCTTCACAGGGATCTAAGCCAACTCGACCACAAACATTTTATTTGCTTATGGGATCTGCCCAACATAAAGTACTCGATCCAACGTGCACTAAAAGCCAGAGCCATAGAAAAATCTGCATAACTAATTTTCTGAACATGATATAGAAATATAGTGAGAATTAAATCCCAGTAAGTTCAACAATAAATCATCATCAATATAGCTCATCACGTCATATTCAGCTGTATAACCTACAGCAAATATCTTTGGTCACATGAATGCACTATATCTATGCACATGAGAATTGTACAATGTTGCATTGTAAGTTTTACCAAATAACCGCAAGTGCACGGCATAGCTGTAGCTAGTCCGACGAGTACGGGTCGTATCCCACAGAGAACAATGTCAATTACTAGAATTATGCAAAAAGAGCTATCTAGATCGATGTAAAGCGATAGAGGATTTGTCACAGTTAAGCAAATGTAAATAACCAATTAAACAAAGTCTAGGGTTACGGTTCACCATACTTATGATATTCAACATCCAATTTATACCTCTAATTGCAATTGTCTAGGTTATTGGGGATGGTTTAGCCTTAATTAACTAGCAACCTCTTTCAAACGTTACTAATCGTACCAGGTTAATCCAATTGCCTACTTTCGTGGTTCTTAGTTCAACCTAGGTCCATTAAGTTCTATGCCAACCATGGAATACAATTAATCAGTTTTCTCGTGCCCACTAATTGATTCATTCCTAGAGAACCTTAAACTATTTTTGTGATTAAGATATCCCTAATTAACTATTAGGTTCCGGTATTAATCTTCACCTTTCAGTCCATCAATTAATATCCTATGACGTGATAAATACTGGCCAAACATTCATCAACTCATATAACCAATGTTTAATAGCTAGTCCTAATTAACCATGGATAACACAATTAGGGTTCCAATGGTTCAATGTGCAGAGTGTATCATCACACCATAAGTGGGTTTACCAAAACCCTGGATCAAAACTCTACTCAAACATAATAGAAATAGAAACTAAAACCAAATTCATTAAGCAAACCATAAGTGTTCAATACAAACCAAGAGAAAGAATTGAAATAGAGATGAGTGTAGAGATAGAAAGATAAAACCTGGATGGAGAATGAAATACAAGCAGATATTGTTGTCAAATCTAATCTAAGAACATGAATCAAACTCTAATCCTACTCTAAACCTAATCCTAAGGTGTTTCCTAACCCTAAAACTAAGTGGAGAAGGTCTGAAATGTGTTCTCCCCCTTTTGGCAGTGTAACCCCTTCAATATATAACACTTTGGACGGCCAAAACCCTAAAAAATACGGTGTTTGCAGACCCGCAGCACAGCCATGCTTCGGGCGGGTTTTTGGGATTTTCTGCAGTTTCTTGCACAGAGCACGGCCTGGTCATGTTGCATGCCACCAAGCACGGCCTGGTCGTGTTGCATGCTGCCATGCTCAGAATTTGCTGATTTTTTGTGGGCTTGCTCCTTGCTTCCTCCTCAACATATTCTATATCCATTTGGCACTTCTCATGACTGTTTGCCCTTGCTTCTTGGCCTCTTTTGCTCAGCTACAAGCATAAAAACAACCAAAGCAGTATCCAAAGCAAAGCATAACCAAAAGCAGGGAAATAACCACAAGTTTACTATGAATTAGAGGATAAAATATAGCCATTAAGTACTCAAAATACCCCTTTATCAACTCCCCCATGCTTAAACCTTTGCTTGTCCTCAAGCAAATAACATATCATATCAGGAAGGGGGAAAGATGTAATCAAATTCCAGAAGATAGAAAAATACAATATAGATAATTTGTCACTCGATATTTCTGCATACAATAGATATATGAATAGACATTTACAAGATAGTCTCTGTTCTTCTAAAAATAAACCAAAATTCTCCTATTATATATCTGCTTCTATTGGTACCATTGAATGTATGTATCTAATTGATTTTCCAACAAGTATGCTACCTCATCCTTTAGATCTCCCTATGTTGTCTTACCCTTAATTTAACTCCGATTTAGGTGATCTTGATATCAATTTAAAGACAAAACAATTATCTAAAACTCTTATGTTGAATAGTTGATGGAAAAATTAAGAAATCATGGTGATATTACTCCCTCAAAGAACATGTTATTTCTTCTCGGGTAGGTTCTGACCTCTACCTACTAATCTATCCATATCTCCCTTATAATAATTCCAAATTAAGTGATTCCAGTGGCTAAAAATCCGTGATACATATAGCTATAATTCTTATGTTAACCATTTATTTTAATTCCCTACAAAATGTTCCCAGAAAATTAAAGCACAGAAGCTATCCTAACATATTCTTCCCTTATAAACCATTTTCTGACCATTGCATAATAATCGGACCATATCTACCTCATATGGACTCTAAATTGAGTGATTCTAGTGGCTAAAAATCCGTGACACATATAGCTATAATTCGTATGTTAACCATTTATTTTAATTTCTTATAGAATGTTTCCAGAAATTAAAACACATATCCTAACATATTCTTCCCTGATTAACCATTTTTTGACCCTTGCTCACTAATCGGACCATATCTACCTCATATAGACTCCAAATTGAGTGATTCCAGTGGTTAAAAATCCGTAACACATATAGCTACAATTTTTATGTTAACCATTTGTTATATTCCTTACCGATTCTTCCCAGAATGTTAAAAATAGAAGCTTAAAATTTTGCCACCCATAGCCATACCTATGCAGAACTATCTACACCAGCCTAAGTATTCAAACATACATAATATGTAACATGATAAAGCAACATCCATGACCAATTATCAAAGTTCTAAGATCAAAATCTCATATAAATATTATAAGTTTCAAAAGTTTTCTTCAAAAAAAAAATATTGTTAAACTTACCTGGAGCACTTAGTCCTCTAGACTTCTCCTTCCTCTTTCTTCCTTTCTTCCTCTCCTTTCCTCACTCTACCTTGCTTCTATTTTTCCTCTCCCTCACTTGGACGAAAATTCTAATATTGTAAGGGTGGGTTTTGCTTAAATAGACCATCAAATAATTCACCTTTCATGATCATGAGTCTACCTTATCACAATTAGGATACACTTGGTTGAATTTTTGAAAAACAAACAACTTATGTTCTTGTCTTCCTCTTCATTAGTCAAGATATGCATAGCAAAAGGAGATTTTTATTTTAAAAATTATGATAATATTTTTCTAAGATAAGGGACAAGGTCCCTTTGATTTAGAAATTCATTTCCTTTTTCTTTTGTCTTAATCAAGTATGACAGGTTTTCCTTTTTAGGTGGCAAATTTCTAGCCCTTGAATCTCTATTATTTGGTTGAAATTATTTGTGTGGGATAGGAATGTTTTGTCCTAATGCCATGTATTATCATACCACTTGCTAAAATTATGAGTGTAAGATATAGATGTTTTGTCCTAAAGCCTTGTATTATCATACCACTTGCTAAAATTATGAATGTAGGATATCACACCACTTGCTAAATTTTTGTCTTAATGCCATGTCACCTAATCTTGATTACACCATTATTTTATCACTTTACTTTTATTTTTATTTTTATTATTCCTCTTGAGTTTGGGCTCATTTTTGCCCATTTTCTTTACTTTGGTTAAAATTCTACCTTTCATAATGGGCTTGGTCACATTTTCATGATTTTTGGGCTACCGGTCCAATTCCTATATCTTAGTCCAAGTTTATATTTTATTTCTTCATTGGGCTATCATATTGGCTTGCTAAAAATTCATGTGAAGTAGAAAAACTCTATATGAAGTGTCCATAGGTGAAAGCCCAATTTATAGGTGGAGATACTAAACTTAGTAACTTTTGCTCTTAAATTAAGAAAAATTACCATAATCCAATCTTCTTGAAATTTTAAGACCTTTACTTACTTTACAAAAATTTATCTTCCTTACCTAAGAATTTCACCTTTCTTTAGCATGCTTATTTCTAATATTTCCTCTTAGGTTTTCTTTCTTTACCTATTCCATTAATATTAGAACATTTCTATGCATACACGTAAGATGAAGAATTTCTAAGGATTATATTTCCTTAGATATCTAAAAATTGTCTAATAAACTTTATTTCCTTAATTAAATATTTATGTACCTTTATCAATTAGGGATGTTACTTTGAATAATCTTGTACTTTTATTATTACATTAAACAAAATTAGAGATGTTACAAATACATCATTCTTCTTCAATTTGGTTTCTATTAATATACTATAGTTAATGAGGTTCATTTAGGATAGAAAAATGTTAAAAATAAGCTATACTAGCTTCCAACACAGCCAAAGCATATCCTATAACACGACTTGGCCATTTCTTGTAAAACAACCATGCTTTAGGCTTCAAAATGCCCTTTCCAGCACAGAACACGGTCTAGCCATGCCTTGGAACACGGCCATGCTCTATGTTGTGTTATTCTCTAATGTACGTTTTCACCTTACCTGACCTTCTCTCACTAATCAGAGTATAATTCTCCCATTTTAACTTCGAATTAAATAATCTTGGTGTCCATTTAAAGATAAACCAATTATCTAAAACTATTATGTTGAACATTTTAGTGAAATCTTAAGGAATCTTAGTGATATTACTCTCTCAAGTTAAACGTTATTTCTTCTTAGGTAGGTTATGACCTTTACTTACTAATCTAACTATATCTTTCTCATATGAACTTCAAATTGAGTGATTCCAATGGCTAAATTTTTGTGAGACATATATCTATATTTTTTTATTTTAACTAGTTATTTTAATTCCCTACATAATTTTCTCAAAAATTCAAACAAAGAAGATTTTCTAATAGATTCTTCCCTCGTTAACCATTTTTTGACCACTGCAAACATTTTCTATGGTTTTAGTTCATCATTTTATTGTGTCCTCTTCAATTTTCTTCTTAATTTAAATCTAATCATATTTTATCAATTTTTTACCACATTTAAATATATAAAATAACAGCATAAAAATCTTAAAATTTTGTCACCCATAACCATACCTATGCAGAACTTTTCACACTAACCTAAGTATTCAAACATACATCACTTGCAAGATCAACATATAACATGATATAGCAACATCCATAGCCAATCATCTAGGTAATAAATATAGTAAATTTCATCAAAGTTCTAGGATCAAAATTCTATATAAATGTTTCTAATTTTAAAGATTTCTAAAAAAACAATATTGTTATAACATCCCGTAATTTTTAGATATTTTCCTTAGAAATTCTTCACCTTACATATATGCATAGAAATGTTCTAATATTAATGGAATAGGTAAAGAAAGAAAACCTAAGAGGAAATATTAGAAATAAACATGCTAAAGAAAGGTGAAATTCTTAGGTAAAGAAAGATAAATTTTTGTGAAGTAAGTAAAGGTCTTAAAATTTCAAGAAGATCGGATTAAGGTAATTTTTCTTAATTTAAGAGCAAAAGTTACTAAGTTTAGTATCTTCACCCGTAATTGGGCTTTTACCTATGGACACATCATGTAGAGTTCTTCCACTTCAAATAAGTTTCTAGCAAGCCCATTGGATAACCTAAGCAAGAAATAAAAACATAGACTTGGACTAGGATATAGTAATTGGACCAATAGCCCAAAAATTATGAAAATGTGACCAAGCCCTCCAAGAAAGATAGAATTTTATCCAAAGCAAAAAAAATGGGTAGGAATAAGCCCATAATAGGTAGGAATAAGCCCAAATCCAAGAGTAAAAATAAAATAAAATAAATTAGGTGATGATATAATAATGTAATAATAATAAAGATTAGGTTACATGGCATTAAGACAAAAATTTAGCAAGTGGTGTGATTCTACATTCATCATTTTGGCAAGTGGCATAATAATACAAGGCTTTAGGACAAAAACATCTATATCCTACACTCATAACTTTAGCAAGTGGTATGATAATACATGGTATTAGGAGAAAACATTCATATCTCACACAAATAATATCAACCAAATAATGGAGATTCAAGGGTTAGAAATTTACCACCTAAAAAGGCAAACCTTTCATAATTGTTTAAGAAAAAAGAAAATGGAAATGAATCCCTAAATCAAATGGACCTTGTCCCATATCTTAAGAATATATTATCATAATTTTCAAAATACAAATCTCCTTTTCCTATGCATATCTTGACTAAGGAAGAGGAAGACAAGAACATAAGTTGTTTGTTTTCCAAAAATTCAACAAAGTGTATCCTAATTGTGATAAGGTAGACCCATGATCATGAAAGGTGAATTATTTGGTGGTCTATATAAGGAAACCCACCCTTACAACATTAGAATTTCGTCCAAGTGAGGGAGAGGAAAAAAATAGAAGCAAGGTAGAGTGAGGAAAGGAGAGGAAGAAAGGAAGAAAGAGGAAGGAGAAGTCTAGGAGACTAAGTGCTCCAGGTAAGTTTAACAATATTTCTTTTTGAAGAAAACTTTTGAAACTTATAATATTTATATAAGATTTTGATCTTAGAACTTTTATGATTTGTCATGATGTTGCTATATCATGTTACATATTGATCTTGCATGTGATGTATATTTGAATACTTAGGTTGGTGTAGATAGTTCTGCATGGGTATGGCTATGGGTGGCAGAATTTTAAGTTTCGATGTTTTAATTTCTGGAAAATATCTATAAGGAATTAAAATAAATGGTTAACATAAGAATTATAGTTATATGTGTCATGGATTTTTAGCCACTGGATCATTCAATTTAGAGTCCATATGTGGTAGATATGGTCCGATTAGTAAGCAAAGGTCAGAAAATGGTTCATCAGGAAAGAATATGTTAGGATAGCTTCTGTGTTTTAATTTCTGGGAATTATTGGTAGGGAATTAAAATAAATGGTTAACATAATAATTAAATATATATGTGTCATGGATTTTAATCCACTGGAATCATTCAATTTGAAGTCCATATGAGGATGATATGAGCTGATTAGTAGTCAAAGGTCAGAAAATGGTTCATCAGGGAAGATTATGTTAGGACAGCTTCTGTATTTTAATTTTTGGAAATTATCTGTAGGGAATTAAAATAAATGGTCAACATAAGAATTACAGATATATGTGTCATGGATTTTAAGCCACTGAAATCATTCAATTTCGAGTCCATATGAGGAAGATATGAGCTGATTAGTAGTCAATGGTCAGAAAATGGTTCATCAGGGAAGATTATGTTATGACAGCTTCTGTATTTTAATTTCTGTGAATTATCTGTAAGGAATTAAAATAAATGGTTAACGTAAGAATTATAGCTATGTGTGTCATGGATTTTTAGCCACTGGAATCATTCAATTTGGAGTCCATATGAGGAAGATATGAGCTGATTAGTAGTCAAAGGTCAGAAAATGATTCATCAGAGAAGAATATATTAGGACAGCTTCTGTATTTTAATTTCTGGGAATTATATGTATGGTATTAAAATAAATGGTTAACATAAGAATTATAGATATTTGTGTCACGGATTTTTAGCCACTGGAATCAATCAAGTTGGAGTCCATATGAGGTAGATATGGTCTGATTAGTAGGTAAAGGTTAGAATCTATCCGAGAAGAAATAACCTATACATTTAGGGAGTAAGATCACCTTGATTTCTTAATATTTCGCTACAATGTTCAACATAATAGTTTTAGATAATTGTTTTATCTTGAAATTGACACCAAGATCACCTACATCATAGTTAAATTGAGGGAGTTATGCTCTGATTAGTAAAAGAAGGTTAGATAGGATGAAAACCTGCATCAAGAAAATAAAGAAATAAAATTAGTATTTAAAAAAGAAGATGAAACTTAATAAATGACTAGTATAGCCATTGACATTGCCATTGTATGAACTTCTTACCATCTTAAGTGTGAAATTTTGACATGAAAATATTTTATAAAGTGATATTTGAAATAGTTATGTTCATGGCATAATTACCAATGATTTTTGGTAATAATTATATTTTGATGAACATACTTGTTATTGAAAGAATATTTTTGGCTATCATTGTGAAAAGAAAAGAAATGAGCACGGTCACATGGCAATTCGTGTGGTGCACCAATAGGGGACGCCCTACCAATGGTTATGATCATGATAATGAGAAAAGAAAGAGAAAGTGGGCCATGTCGGACGGAGCGAGAAAAGCCCGTATCGGAGAGTAGAGGATACTCACCCTGACCGGGGTAGCTTGAAATGAGAATAAGTTGATGGGTATCATATGATATTTTGAAAATAGTTAATCATGTCATACATATCATTACAGTATGATTTTTATGTGTGTAGATATAATACATTCATGTGACCAAAGATATTTTCTGTAGTTTATACAGCTGAACATGACGTGATGAGCTTTATTGATGATGATTTATTGTTGAACTTACTGGGATTTAATTCTCACTATATTTCCATATCATGTTTAGAAAATTAGTTATGCAGATTTTCTATAGCTCTGGCTTTTAGTGCACGTTGGATCGAGTTATTCTATGATAGGCAGATCCTAAATAAAATGTTTGTGAGCGAGTTAGCACAGATCCCGGTGAAGGTGCAACCACCCGCACCTGTATCTCCGGAATTGGTCAACCAAAATAAACAAGATGTAAATATCTATGTCTTTGATATGTTTCATGTACGTTTTGATTAACGACGTGTATGTAAACTCAATATTGTATAATAATAAAAAAAAGGATGTTACATTAAACCTACCTAAAGATCTCCCTAACTCACTTAGTGAATTCTTTTTCTTGTTTCCTCTTAAAGAAAGTAGCAAGATTCCTCCCTTCCCTTATCTTTTTTAGTAGCTTAAATAAGAGGAGGGTAAGTTTTTGAACCCCAAGAATGAAGAAGAAAGATAGATTCAAGTGGAGATTAAACTAACTTACCTTGAGTACTTAGTTCTCTAGATTTCTCCTTCCTCTTTCTTCCTCTCTTTCTCTCATTTCCTCACTCTAGCTTGCTTATTCTTTTCCTCTCCCTCACTTGGACGAAATTATAATATTATAAGGTTAAGTTTTTTTTAAATAAACTATCATATGGTTCACCTTTCATAACCATAGGTCTACCTTATCTCAATTAGGATGCACTTGGTTGTTTTTTGGGGAAAAACAACTCATGTTCTTGTCTTCCTTTCCCTTAGTCAAGATATGCATAGCAAAAGGAGATTTGTATTTTAAAAATTATGTTAAAATGTTCTTAAGATAAGGGACAAGGTCCCTTTAATTTAGGGGTTCATTTCCTTTTTCTTTTGTTTTAATCAAGTACGATAGGTTTTCTTTTTTAGATGGAAAATTTCTAACCCTTGAATCTCTCATACTTGGCTAAAATTATTTGTATAGGATAAGGATGTTTTGTCATAATGCTATGTATTATTACCCACTTGTTAAAATTATGAATATAAGATATAGATGTTTTGTCCTAAAGCCATGTATTATTACCTACTTGTTGAAATTATAAATGTAGAATATAGATATTTTGTCTTAATGCCATATGACTTAATCTTGATTATTATTACACTAATATTTCATCACATGATTCTTTTTTTTCCTTCTTGGATTTGTGCTCATTCTTACCCGTTTCCTTTGCTTTGGTTGAAATCCTACCTTTCATGAAGGGTTCGATCACATTTTCATGATTTTTGGATTATCGGTCCAACTTTTATATTTTAGTCCAACTCTATGTTTTATTTCTTACTTGGACTATCCTATTGGCTTGCTAAAAATTCATGTGAAATGGAAAAACTCTATATGAAGTGTCCATAGGTAAAAGCCCAATTTATGGGTGAAGATGTTAAACTTAATAACTCTAACTCTTGAATTAGGAAAAATTACCCTAATCCAATCTTCTTGAAATTTTAAGACATTTATTTACTTCACAAAAATTTATCTTCCTTACCCAAGAATTTCGTCTCTCTTTAATATGTTATTTTTAATTTTTTCTATTAGATTTTCTCTCTTTATATATTCTCTTAATGTTAGAAATTTTTTCTGTGTATACACATAAGGTGAAAAATTACTAAAAATTATATTTCTTTGATATCTAAAAATTGTCTAATAAAATTTATTTTCTTAATTAATTATTTATATATCTTTATTAATAAAAGAAACGAAATTATAGATGTTACATTAAATATTTATGTATTTTTATTAATAAATGAAATAAAATTAGAGATGCTACATTTTTGTGGGAGTTCTTGCTATGGAGAAGAAAATAATAGAGGAATTTTAACTAAATTTTCAAACTCTTCACTCTTTTATGTTTTTAAGTCCTTCGATTATAAAGATTTCAAGTAAAAAAACATTTATTATTATTTAAAATATCAATGTAAGATAAATTTATCAAAATAATTATATGTAATTATTTTTATTTAAATTTTTAATTCATTTTTTTGCTAATTTTAAGCAATCAAATAAGGACATGATAAATCATCACTTATTTCTCCATTCTCTTCCTTTTGTTCTCTCGTTCTTAGTTTTATTATTATTATTATTACTTTCACATATTCTCCCAACTGTCAAGCATATTAAGTGGCCAATTTAAACTCGAAGGTAAATGAGCTTGCTGCTTTCAATGAATTTAAGTTCTAAACTTCTCTGGGTCCAAAAAAAAAAAAGTTCTAAACTTCTCTGGTTTGTTATAAAGAATAAAAACAAGAATAAAAGAATTTTAACTAACAGTCCAAATTGATTCATCTTTTCTTTGGTTACCAGGTTTTATTTGTCATACACATTATCTTATATATTTACTTATTATTTTATTTAGATATGTAAAAATATTGTGTATTTATAAAATTAATCATTCATATTTGTAACATAATTGCCATAGTGGCAATTTGGCAATCGTGTTTGAGTCTTGATAATACAATCACTAAGACTTTTATAAATAGCCCTCCTCGATCAAAAACATATTTTTTTTTATGTTTTATTATTTATTTTTAATTATTAAAAAGATCACAATCCCCAACACTTTCACCACCAATGTATATAAGTTTCTTTATATACATATGCTCACATCCGTAAAAAAAAATATAACAACTTGATGTTATTTAGGGGATTGAAATATTCTAAAGTTCTTAAAAAAATTTATACAATAAAATTGAAAAAAAAAAAAAAAAAGACCCAGTCTACTTATTAATTTGTATGTTTTTTCTCCAACTTTATTGCATAAAGCACTTTACAGAATTCAAATATGTCAACAGGATGCAATGTGACTCACCAATTTGATGTTATTTGGGCTTTTGTTGCTATATTTTCATCCATGGATTGGGAGTTTTCCGATATCCTTGACTTCACCCAATAAATCACACATCCATTTCACTAACAGATTAGTGTAGAAATAAAACTTTTAACTCTATTTGATCTATATAGATTTATTCTCAATTTATCATTGCACATAACATACTAAACAGTATAAACATAGGTACTAGTACACAAAAGCTGCAGCATAGCCAACCCCAAGCAAGAAGCATCAGCGGTTGTTGTTTTTACGAGCCAGCTCTCGTGCCATCTCCCTTAGCTCCTCAGGTGAAGGAGGCCTAGGTGCTTCTGGGGGATATACAATGTAAGACTTCTGCAACATCAAAAGAAGCAACTGTAAACATTTTAAAAGAATCATATCCTTCCTCATAATAAGAATTCCAAGCCATCTACTGCATGACTACCAATTTTTCCACAGTTCTGACAGTACATCTAATCCCTATGTTTGATATTTTTTGAAGTCAAGCAATAATGTTCCTAGCATTGATATGAATCTTGCAACACAGCAAAATAGACAGCATTTAAGTACAATTTAAAACATCATGTTGTATTTTGCTCTGTCTATACGAATGTCAAACATAGCACAACTCCATTTCTTAAGTACCACTGATCCATAGGTTTCCTGCTGTATAAAGTTTAATCTTGATGTTTCCATGAGAAGAAATACATTCCTTGCTAGAGAAATTTCAACTTATTCCTAACCAAGCTTTAAACTTCTTTACCATCTATGATGATATAACAAATAACTAATTGTTTCACTCGATCATCCACTGAAAATGTCAAATAATTCATAATCGCATACCACCTCCTTCCCCCCCCCCCCCCCCAAAAAAAAAATTGAAAAAAAAAAGCAAGTTATAAAATGCATATTTACAATACATGATGCTGATATATTGATAAAAGTATCCAATGATACTGCATCGGCTGAGCATTGATTTAAATTGTTTTAAAAGAAAAACAATTAAAAAAAAAAAAAGCTGCGAAAGTTCTTCTCTCAATCAACAGAATTTCCTGGGAACTCGATGGCACAGAAATTATGATAAACATTCACAATAGTTGAGAGAAAGGCAAGCAGTTAAATTCCAAGACCCACTTTACTGTCATAGCCAGCAAATCTCCAAAGAATAAAGAACAAAAAGAAACCTATGTGTTATAATTGAATAAATTCAGAATGTCTCAATCTTCTAAAATAAAAAATAAAAAAAGAGTAGATGCAGGTGTCAAATAAAGTATGAAGATCCCTCAGTAAAGGAAAGACCCATTCGTAACCAATCAAACATCATAATTAGCATCACTGACACTGTGATACTCCCAGAACCAAACCCAGCTCAATTACTCAAATAAAGCTCGTCTCCTCAGAAAAATGCACAACAAAGCCTCTCAAAAATACAATCCGTTCCTTTTCTTTACCCAGAAGATTTCAAGTGCTATTCCATTATGAGGGGTTTGGTTTACAAGACCAGTTTACTAAAAGCAATTGGCAACGCATTTCAGTGAATCAGTTATTATTTACCAGTTCTGGAAATCTAAGACGGACTAAAGTTTGGAAATCTAAATAGCATACAAACTTCTTCAATCTCAAAAGATCTAAAAACCAGTTTAATAATTTGCATATCAGTAGAAACATAAACAGTTAAAAATTCATAAGCTACGTATAAAATTCATTTAAAGGAACAAAAAAAAAAAGAGGAGAAGGAAATTACATTTCCCATGAATCTCTGGATGTTCTTTGTATTGTTGGCAAAAGAGTACATAAGAACTATGGGAACAGTCACATAGATCCCAAACTTTGCAATCTCTAGAACTCCCTTCGAAGTGCCCAGGGAAGACATTTTCGCAGAAAATCGAATATCAGGGAGAAAAATTGCAAAGAAAAAACGGGACCAATCCCTAGAAAATCTGCAGATGGCTGGAGACAGCAAAGAGGATGGGTTATCAGGAGGGGGATAACGGGTCGAGTTTGGGGAATTCTCAACCCAGTGTGCGAATCGGGTTTCTATCAAGAGCTAAGGCCGGTTTTGGTAGACTAGAAAGCAAAGGGCCATGAACACGTGCTGTAGTTGTTTCTTTTTCTATTTTTGGACAAGAACATGTACTGGAGTTTGGAGATGCCATGTGTGAGCAGATGAAGTGGGCCAGGCCATCTAAGCCATCTGGATCCAACCATTTTTTCACAAACAGGAAAACTTTTGATCAAAGAAGGTATACCGTCGTTTATGGGTAGGCTTCACAACAAAGTTTAGCCCATCTATATATATTGGGCTTCAGAACAAAGTTTGACCCATCTTAAAAAAATTAATTAACAATTTGACACAAAAATAAAAATTAGAGGTCCAAATAAATATTATATGTGTGTTTACAAGCCAAGAGATTCTTTTTTCATTTTTTTTTGGCTTTTTGCTAATGTCCAATAGATTTTCTTATAATGACTTCCAATTTGATGTGAATGAATGGTTTTAAGAAATTACCAAATTTGTCAAACCGGAAAAAATGTGGTAAATTAACAAACCGATGTGGGGCCTATTATCTCTACCGATTTATTTTTGTAAACAAAATTGTTGTGTAATTTTATGTTATTATTTCTTTGTGGCCTTGATGTCTTTTATGTTATTTTTTCATAAGCGCAACCTTGTTTAATTTGATTTGTTATAATACTTTACTGTATTTTTATTAATCTCTTAATTTGGAGCCAGATGGAATAATATTAAAAAAATCTCAAATGTTTGATTATTCAATTTTTTTTAAGTGAGATTGTTCATATTTCAATGCCCACCTTTTATATGTATTATTATAGAAATAAAATTCATATGTGATTTTTAAAGTTTTTTATAATATTTTTTTAATAAAAATATGACATCTGAATATTTTTTATATTTCAATGCTATATTATTTTTTTAAAAAAAAATTCACATATTATATTTTAAACTTGACTTATATTTTTTTATTCTGTGCTATGGGCAACTTTTGGTCCAAAAATGCACATCAACCTGAAATGTAGGCTCAATCTTCTTTGAGTTTGCTCTCTCTCTCTCTCTCTCTCTCTCTCTCTCTCTCTCTCTCTCTCTCTCTCTCTCTCTCTCTCTCTCTCTCTCTCTCTTCATATAACCTTAGTCTTTTATTTGCATTCATTTGGGCCATATTACCCAAAAACATTGTTACTATATGGATAAAAGCCCTTAAATGGCTAAATCCCATTGATGAATATAAAAGTTTATTCTCAAAATATCCTTTAAAAACATCGAATCTAAATATTCCTTTTAGTACTAATTTTTTCCATACTTCATCTTTATGATTTGATTGAAGAGAAGAACTTAAAAACAAAATTTGAAATGCTTCATGACTGAAAAAAGAAGAAGCAAAATTCATAAAGAAATTTGTGAAAAAAATAGTTCACGAATTGACTAGATAGTATTTGACGATGTAATTGATAGTGAGATGGCAGAAGAAGATTGTAAAAGCAACCACGATAAGCATTGCATTTCAATATAAATAATATTAAGCGTTTAGGGTTGTTGTCTACATGCAATGAACTTACTAAAAGAGATGAGACAAGCATAAACGAATAAGGAAGGATAGAGGATTTGGACCATTATGGCCTTTATTCTGGCTTTATATTGTATTTTAGGTAATTTACAATAATTTCAAGTGGGTTATTCCTTATTAGAGTTTTGGTCAATCAAGAAACCCTTTTTTTAATAAAAAATGGGAACTATTTTAGGAATAAAGCAGCAATAATCCTTTTTTATCTTTTTTTTTTCTTGTCATTTGCTCCTTTGTTTTTGCTTTTACATTAAGTTTTGGCTTCATGTTGTTCTTCCCTTGTCCTTTAAGTTATCTGCCCATTCATGCATTGATTCTATCTGTACTTTATTCCATTAAATTGTCATTTTATTTTAATATATATATATATATATATATATATATATATATATATATATATATATATATATAGAGAGAGAGAGAGAGAGAGAGAGAGAGAGAGAGAGAGAGAGGACGAATTTGATTTTTTTATATGAGATAATAATTATATTGATATGAGAAGACGAATAATATTTATTTAGTAATTTATAATATATTATTTAATTATAAAAAATAGTGAATAAATGTTTAATCTTTTATAACTTTTCATTATTTTTTTAACATTTTTAAAAAATATTATTTTAGTTATCAAGAAAATAAATTAACACATGTCAAATTATTAGTTTGTTGCTCTTGTCACTCACAAAAAAAAAATTAGTAGGGGACTTTTTTAAATAAAAAAAATATTATTACACGTCTTTCTTATATCTTTTTCTTTAATGTAATTCTTTACAAGTTTCCTTTTGTGATAGTATCACATGTCCCTTTCTTTAGTAGCATCAAATTGCATTTTGTTGAAGAGTAATTGGCTCAACATTTTCCATTGGCACATTATGTGTGATTGTGAATCTCTCTTTAGCTTGTAAGCCACTTTATCATAAAATTATGTAACATAATTTTTTTTTTGTTACTTTGTTTTGGTGGCCATTGGATTAATTTATGTGTAATTTTATTTATTTATTTTTTGATTTGATTAAAGACAAGTCATTTACCTCAAGATTAAAAATTTTAAATTAAAAAAATCTTACAATCTAGCCCTAAATAATTAACAAAAGTTAGTGATCCTTTATCTAATTACACATAACATAATGGCTTCCATAACTAAAATAATCCTTTAGAATTATTGGGCAATATAATATAAGTATCTCATTATTTTTTTTACAAGAGATTATGATAATATTTTGTTTTGTACACATGCAAATTTCTTTAATACTATTTTGTTTAAGCTGCAAGAGATTATGATCTCATATTAGGCACTACTACAAAGGCGAGGAATAGCAACGATGATTTAACAACGGTTTCATAACCGTCGTTAAAAGAAGCAATATAACGATAGTTTTTAATGAATCGTCGTTATATTATGACAGTTACTGTTTAACCGCCATTATACCACGATGGTTCATCCTAAACCGTCGTAAAACAGGCACTTATACCCATGAATGGTCCATTTTTCGTTGCAAATAATGATAACCGTCGTTTGTTGACGATGATTAAAGTAAACCGTCGTAAAATCCCACAGTAAATGGATCGTTTATAGGGATTAGGGCCTGATTTTACAACAATTTTTAATGAATTGTCGGTATACCACACACTATTTGAACGACGATTTTCGCAAAAATTGTCGTTAAATCCAGTTTTAGGGATGATTTTTTGAAGAACCCTCGTTATTATGGGATTTAACGACGATTTTTCAAAACTATTGTTAAACCATGATTTTTTTTTATAAATATGTGGTTCCTCTTTCATTTTCATTATGCAATTCAAAATTTTCTCTTCTCTTTGCAAAAAACACTTGTGCCTTTATTGATACTTTAGTCATTTACAGACATTTGTGGTTTAGAGTTGTTTATTCTCACATAAGGTATGTATTTTAATTATTTTTAATGTTATGAATTATTTTAATATACTTGTATGTTTAACTTAATTTATAATTTTAAATAAAAATATTTTATTATAAATTGAATGTTATGTTTTTAATAAATGTTGTATTATGATATGTAGTTTAAATATATGTTTTTAATTTAATCAAATTAACAGTAAGAATTATTTAATATTTACATTTATTATAATAATAGAATGATTATTAGTTATTATTTAAGAAGAATGACATAATTATTAAGTTATAATTTTATATTAATAATTATAAGGTGAAACAAATTAAATTAATTAAGAAATAAAAAATATAATTTAGTTACACAAGTAGTAAATTTTGTAATTGTTATTAAAAAAGAAGAACATAGTAATATATATATATATATATATATATATATATATATATATATATATATATAATTATATAAATTATAATTAATAGTATTAAAATTAAATTGGTGATAATAAATTTTTTTATTATATTAATAAATGTAATTAAATATTATACATAAACTATTAATAGAAAAATTGGTTAAGGATAATTATTTAAAGTAATATATATATATATATATATATATATATATATATATATATATATATATATATATATATATATATATATATATATATATATATATATATATATATCTATCTATCTATTATAAATAATAACTTAATTAAGAAATAAATATATTATTTTTATAATTATAAATTTAAAAATATTAAATTAATTAAAAAGTGAAAAATAAAGTCAATTTACATAAAAAAAATTTAACAATTGTTATAAAAAAAATATAAGCATAATAATATAGATTTACTGATTTATAAGAGTATGATAAATAATTTAGATATAATAAATTTTGTTGTTATATAATTAAATGTAATTAAATATTTGATTTAAATTATTAATAGAGGAATCGAAATCTTGGTTAAGGACAAGTATTTAAAGTGAAATTTATACATGTTTATTATTTAGAAACAATATAATATAATTAATAAATTAAACATATTATTTTTATGATTATTAAATTAATTAAAAAATAAAAAATAAAGTGAAGCAACAGAAAAAAAAAATTAACAATTGTTATAAAAAATAGAAGCATAATATTATAGATTTACTGATTTATAATAGTCTTATAAATAATTTAGATATAATAATTTTAGTAAGTATATAATTAAACGTAATTACATATTAGACTTAAATTATTAATAGATGAATCAAATCAATGGACATTATGTAATGATATTATATGAGAAAATGAAATATATTTTTTACATGAAGTATATGACAAACGAGCAAGAAATTTTTTTGAATAAAATAAAATTGTCAATGACGATAATTTGTCGCATTAAATGAATATTTTTTATAGTTAAATTTTATTACTTAGTTTAATTTAAACATAGTTAGTTAAGTTTAAGTATGAAAATTAGATAGGAGTGTTAAATTGTTAAATAGAATTGAAATTCATGAAATATTTTTTTGTTGTATATTATTTAATTCTCGAAGAGGGGTTAGATTATGAAATAATGCATTAAGAATGCATTTTTGAGCAAATTATTATTTAATTTTTTTTATTTCATAATGGTTTCAGACATGGATAAGTCTTGAATCCATAAATCTCGACACACCCGAGAGTATTTGGAAGGTCTAGAAGGTTTTTTAGATTTTGCAAATGCTAACTCAGGTATGGAAGGTAAAATAATTTGTCCAGGCTCAAAGTGCAGATTTAAAAAATGGCAAGTTACGAAGGTTGTGCGCCAACACTTGGTCGTCAAACATTTTTCACAAGGGTACGATTTCTGGAGTATGCACGAAGAAAGATCAACAGAAGATCCTGCTACAAGACATCAAATAATATGCCATGATGTTGTAGAACATCCCATCATTCGAAATGACCATGTGCAGGACATGGTTCGTGATATATTCGGAATTCATCGTGAACATGAAAGTGAGGATTCTGTGGACATGCCGGTTCCACTGTCAATTGAAAAGATGGACGGAGGCACGAAATATTTTTTTGAATTATTGAAGGATGAGTAACAACCATTGTATGAAGGGTGCGAGAAATATTCTAAAGTGTCATTTTTGGTGAATTTGTACCACATTAAGTGTTTGTGCAGGATATCTGACAAGGCTATATTAATGATACTGCAGCTATTGGTTGATGTCTTTTCAGATGCAAAAATTTCAACTTCATTTTACAAGACTAAAAAAATCATTAATAAGTTGGAGTTGAATTACAAAAAAATACATACATGTAAGAATGATTGTATGTTATTCTGGGGGAGGACAAAAATAAAGATGCTTGTAATAAGTGCGGTGCACTAAGGTGGAAATTGAGGAGAAAAGGGGAGAAGCGAAAGAAGGTGACTAATAAAATTCTCATATACTTTCCATTGAAGCTTCGGCTACAAAGATTGTTCATGTCGTTTAAGACTGCTGAATATATGAGATGGCATTCCACAGACAGAAATATTAATGGTATGATGAGGCATTCGAGGGACTCTGAGGCATGGAAGAGATTTGACATTTTGAATCCTCAATTTGCATCAGATCCTAGGAATGTGCATTTAGGCCTTGCTACCGATAGTTTCAATCTATTTGGAAATTTAAGTACAAGTTATAGCATATGGCTAGTCATACTGATTCCTTACAATCTTCCTCCTTGGATGTGTATGAAGCAGAGTTCTTTTATGCTGTCAATGATAATTCTTGGTAGAAAAGTATCGAGAAATGATATAGATGTATTTCTGCAACCGTTGATTGAAGAGTTAAAGGAGCTATGGTTTGACAGTGTGCAGACTTATGATTCATTTAGCAGTGACATGTTCAACATGCATGTTGCTTTCTTGTGAACAATCAGTGATTTTTCTGGCTTTAGATGTTTATTAGGTTGGAATACTCATACTGGATTAGCCTGTCCACACTATAATTTTGATTCAACTCCTGTGCGCCTTCCTCATGGTCGAAAGTGGTGTTCGCCTTCCTCATGGTCGAAAGTGGTGTTTTATGAGATACTGTCGCTTTCTAAACTCGGGTCATAAATTTTGGATGGTCCGTAATAGGTTTGATGGAACAGATGAGAGAAGAAATCCTCCACTACAGTTGAATAGTGTAGATATTTTGAGACAAATTAATGATATTAACGTTGTATTCGAAAAGAATGGAGAATATGAAGGTTAAGAACAGAAGTCCCGAGATCATAGAGGGGTTGAAGCTGGGACTCAACAATGGCGTAAAAAAAGTATATTCTTTGAACTTTCATATTAGGTGAACAATTTGTTGCGTCATAATCTTGATTTGATGCATATTGAAAAAAATATTTGTGACAATATCTTGTATACTTTGTTAAATGACACTGGCCGTTCAAAAGACCACATCAATGCACAAAGAGATTTATAGGAGTTAGGTTTGAGGTTAGAGTTTTGACCAGATGAGAATGGTAAATATCTGCTTGCCTTGTTCACGTTGACAAATGCAGGTAAAGATATATTTCTCAAAACACTGAAAAATATATCTGTGCCTGACGAATATTCTAGCAATATTTCTAGATGCATTGATTTAAAAAAACGTAAGATTGGGGGGTTGAAAAATGTAACATCCTTAATTTCATTTCTTTTATTAATAAAGATACATAAATATTTAATTAAGGAAATAAAATTTAATAGATAACTTTTAGATATTTAAGGAAATATAATCCTTAGAAATTCTTCACCTTACGTATATGCATAGAAATATTCTAACATTAATGGAATATGTAAAGAAAAAAAACCTAAGAGGAAATATTAGAAATAAACATGCTAAAGAAAGGTGAAATTCTTAGGTAAGGAAGACAAATTTTTGTGAAGTAAGTAAAGGTCTTAAAATTTCAAGAAGATTGGATTAGGGTAATTTTTCCTAATTTAAGAGTTAAAGTTAGTAAGTTTAGTATCTCTACCCATAAATTGAGTTTTCACCTATGGACACTTAATATAGAGTTTTTCTACTTCACATGAACTTTTAGCAAGCCAATAGGATAGCCCAATGAAGAAATAAAACATAGACTTGGATTAGGATATAAAAATTGGACCGGTAGCCCAAAAATCATGAAAATGTAATTAAACCCATTATGAAAGGTAGAATTTTAACCAAAGTAAAGAAAATGGGCAAGAATGAGCCCAAACCCAAGAGGAAAAATAAAAATAAAGTGATGAAATAATGGTGTAATCAAGATTAGGTAATATGGCATTAAGACAAAAATTTAGCAAGTGGTGTGATATCCTACATTCATAATTTTAGTAAGTGGTATGATAATACATGGCATTAGTGTAACATCTGGTAATTTTTGTTTTTAAATAATAATATTTTGTTATAAACAAATATATTTTTATTTGTTTAAAAATGATTATGTTCTGCTAAAAGTAAGTATATTTTTAATTAAAATAATTATTATTTTGCTTAAAATAATTATATTGGCCTTTAATAAATTTTGTTGTATTTTTAGAAATATTCTTTCTTTTATTATGTATAAAGATATTTATTTTATGATTTGTTTTATTAAAATTTTATCAAGAAAAATCATGATTTAAGAGTTTAACTAAATGTTTATGAGAATGGAAATTTTTAGAAATTTTTGAAATATTTTAAGATGAAAAACAGAATTTATATGAATATATATAAAAGAAAATCCTATTATTCAATTATTAAATTATTATTATTATTATTATAAAAAATAAAAAGGGGAAGGGGGAGACAAGGAGAGGGAGGCTAACAGAATTTCGAAAAAATTTGAAAACTGATGAATAATGAGAGTGAATAATATGAATAGTAACCTTCAATTTCTCTCTAGATCTGGAGTGTCTATTGGCTTTCGATCTCCAAACTGAGGATACCACTGGATTCAGGGTGGAGAATACTATGGTTTTGACCGATTAATTTTTCAAATCAGTTGTTGAATCGCCGTAGATCTAAAGTAGAAAATCTCAGAAAAAGGTAAACTTTGAAACTCTTACTTAGAGACCTCCAATTGAAAATCTGACACCGTAGATAGATTCAAGAGCTAGATAAACATTAGGATATGAAATTTTTCAGCTATCTGACAACTTTTTTATTCTTGGTGAATAGTATTTTCCAGCTATGAATAGTGATCAAGCTCTCGGAGTCATTTTCTAAGTCTTTGGACCCTCCGGATATGTTTTTGAGGTCTAATTGGGCAAGTTCGAATTGGAAAAGTACATTTTAGGGTTGTCCAACTAGGAACCCTACCCTATGAGTAGATAATTCTTTCTATGACTTACTCCATGCTCTTCATGAACTATAAATGTATAATTGTTTCTGTTTGTAAATTATTTATGCTATAATAAGTTTATTAAATGTGTTAAAATATCTGTTATACTTACAAACTAGCACATAGTTCAAGAAGAGTATAGTTTTAGAAATGTATTTTAGAACTCATTAAATATGTGGTTCTAAATGTATTTATCATTATTTGATAAAGTGAATATTATGTGCACGATGCATTGATTTATAAAGCTATATACTTGTGAAAATGATGCATGTCATATTATAAATGAGATTGAATGGCAAGCGTAAAGCTCATGGTGAGTTGCTTGATAATTTTACATTGTATTTGATGAATATGCATTAATATATATGTATTTATATGTATGGATGAATATCGACGGGTTGTATGGCTTGTGACGATACCGAATAGGGGACGCCCTATTAGTTTGAGTGAGCCGGGGGAGGGCTGCTTCAACTGGGTGACAGTGGTAATGTGAAGAGGCAGATGGATGATGAACTCACATTCTCTGATCACTATTGTGACTGTAGTCGATCGGTCACTATGCGTATAGCAAATAAGTGTATGGGTTGACCAAATCACCGAATGAGGCAGGTTATTTTAAAAGTTATAACTTTATCTCAAAAACTTATTATTTTACTATAGTTTATACAGCTGAGCATAACAACATTTGTTTAATGATCATATTGTATTGCATATGGTTTTGGATATATGAATATCCTTTGAATTGAGAATATTTGAAATACGGGTCCCATATGAATGTACTTCTGAACTGTATGATCTATGTGACAAATTTTAAAATATAAATATATCTATATGCTGATCTAAAAGATCATATGAGGAATTATTTGCTCACTGAGTTGTCAAATTCACTACACGATATTTTCACATTTTTCATATGAGAATACAGAGTCTGATCCTATAGATAGGTGATCAGTTAGGTGACATATTCTGTGGGTGAGTCTACGTTGCTTCCAAGGCTCACGGTTTTTGAATTATATTGTGTTTGTATTCTAGAGTGCTTTGAACGCTACAGGCAGGATTCCCGTTTTTGCTGTACTTTGATATTTATATACTTGGTCTGTATGTTGTGTATACATGAGAGAAATGACAAAAAATTGAATTGTGCATCTTTATGGAGATTATCTGATTGCGGGAAAAAAATGTTTATTTTACATAACATAAATTGGGGGCGTTACAAGTTGGTATCAGAGCAAAAGGTTTCCCTATGGCTATCAGAGCAAAGAATTCTGTAGTAGGACTTTGAGTATGGGTATGTAACCGCGGATATATTTATACTCACGGTGCTGCTATGGCATTCTATAAGGTGTTGTCCTCTTCTTCCTTTTGACTCTTTTCCTTAGATATACAATGTTTAAGAACCAATAAGTATGTCCTAGACAATGTTTCTTGAGTGTGGACTACCAATTCAGCTTTTGAACTTGTGTTGATGAACAATAATAAAGAGAACTCTCTTGGGTATAAAGAAAAAGAATTAGCTGAAAATAAGAAGATTTCGTCTAAACACAAAGGTAATGACGTGTTTGGATGTTAATAAGGTTTGAATTGATTGTTTGATTTGTTTATATGAAACAATATGACGAATGACTAATACAATTTTGATAGTGGGTTATAATGTGATCAAGGTTGTTAACTCTAAGATAATGATTTGAAATAAAGTTAGTGTTTTAAAAATAGATTTAAATCTCTTTTTGGATGGATGAGTTGGAATTTATATATATAAATAGATTTGGTAAGTTGTGGGTTGGATTGAATTTGAGAGTAGAGAATCTATGAAGATAATATTTTCAATGATATATTTTGTTGATATAAGGAATTCGAAGACAGTTTGGTTTTCAATAATATTATGTATAAGCATTATGATAAAAAAATGTTTACCTATAGAAATTTAAAATTTAAGGTATGCAAAATGGGTAATTCATGTGAAGGGCTCTTGGATAGACACAAGTTTTTCATGATCGATTGTTAAGACATTGCATAAGAATGTTAAAGAATAAAGTCAAGATGGATTGACCTTGTTTAAGTGTTTTGAAATGAGTTTTAGCTAATACAATATGAAGATATCATCAGTAGTATAAAAGGTTAGTAAAAAAAAATTGTAAGTAGTGAACAATTAGTGGAAGCATGTACCCAGTAATTTAATTTCAATTTTAGTAGTCCATAAGTTATTATAAAAAGGGGTGCCAAGTATATTTGGCAGTGGTGAGAGATGTTGATGTAAAGTATACTAATGTAGATTAGGTTTCAGTGTTTAGAAAATTTCTTGATGTGTTTTCAGAAGAATTGCCTAAATTACCCCCGAAATGAAAAAAATAGAATTTGATATTGATTTACTCCTTGGAACCCCACTAGTATCTATATCCCTATATAGAATGATATTGATTGAATTTTTTTTAAAAAATTAGTTATAAGATTTGTTAGACAAGGGATTTAAATGCCCTAGTACTTTTATTTAGAGTGCTCTAGTTTTATCTGTGAAAAAGAAAATGGATCACTATGACTATGCATATATTATAGACAGTTGAATAAGGTGACAGTGTGGAATAAATACTCATTACCTCGTATAAATGATCTGTTTGATCAGTTACAAGGTGCTTAATGATTTTCAAAAATTGATTTAAGCTATGAGTAACATTAATTGAGGATAAGAGAAGAGGATGTACGAAAATTTTCTTTTAGGACTCATTATGGGCATTATAAATCCTTGGTTATGTCATTTAGTTTGACAAATGTCCTAGCTGCATTCATAGATTTAATGAATAGTAATTAGGTCATCCTTGGATCAATTTGTTATTATATTTATTGATAATATACTAGAATATTTCAAGAGTTCAGAGGATCATAAGCAACATTCAAAGATAGTTTTATCAACTTTAAGAGAGTATGGTTGGTAAGGATAGTATCCAAGTAGATTTTAAGGAAATAGAAGCGGTATAGGAATGACCACATCTTACTATAACTACAGATGAAGATCCAAATCTAATTTGCGCTTCCTGCGGTTGTCTACCGTCCATTCTATTTGAGCCATAGTTAGATCAGGTACATGAACATATACTTGTAAAGCATCAATCAACTCCTCAGCATTTGAAGCCGAGACGAGAATTCGTCGTGCTGAGTGTGAGATGAACCTTTGTTCCACAGCATGATTAAGGAAAGACAACAGACTATCAAAGAAGTGGTTAACATTTAACAAACCTATCAGTTTATGATAATTGGTCATGAATGTTGCTATATCATGTTACATATTATGTATATTTAAATACTTAGGCTTGTGTAGATAGTTCTGTATTGGTATGGCTATGGGTGGTAAAATATTAAGTTTCTGTTTTTAAAATTCTGGGACAAATCGGTAAGGAATTAAAACAAATGGTTAACATGAAAAATGTATCTTACAGATTTTTAGCCACTAGAATCACTCAATTTGGAGTCTATATGAGGTAGATATGGTCTGATTAGTAAGCAGTGGTCAAAAAATGGTTAATCAGGGAAAGAATATGTTGGGATAGTTTCTGTGTTTTAATTTCTGGGAACATTATGTATAGAGTTAAAATAAATGGTTAACATAAGAATTATAGATATATGTGTCACGGATTTTTAACCACTGGAATCACTCAATTTGGAGTCCGTATGAGGTAGATATGGTCCGATTAGTATGCAGTGGTCAGAAATTGGTTAATCAGGAAAGAATATTTTAGAATAGCTTCTGTGTTTTAATTTCTGGGAACATTTTGTGGGGAATTAAAATAAATGATTAACATAAACATTATTGTTATATGTGTAACTGATGTTTATCCACTAGAATCACTTAATTTGGAATTCTTATGAGGGAGATATGGATAGATTAGTAGGTAGAGGTCAGAATCTAGCCGAGAAGAAATAATCTATACATTGAGGGAGTAATATCACCTTGATTTCTTAATATTTTGCTAAACTGTTCAACATAATAGTTTTAGATAATTGTTTTATCTTTAAAGTGACACCAATATCACCTGCATCAAAGTTAAATTAAGAGATTTATGCTATGATTAGTAAGAGAATGTCAGATATGATGAAAACCTGCTTCAAGAAAATAAAAAATAAAATTAATATTTAAAGAAAGAAGAAGAATCTTATAAATGACAATAATAAATGACTAGTATATGCCATAGCCATTGCCATTGTATGAACTTACTACCATCTTAAGTGTGAAATTTTGACATGAAAATATTTTATAAAGTGATATTTGAAATGGTTATGTTCATGGTATGATTATCAATTATTTTTTATAATAATTATATTTTGATGAACATACTTGTTATTGAAAGCATATTTTTTGCTATTATTGTGAAAAGAAAAGAAATGAACATGGTCACATGGAAATCTGTGTGGTGCACTAGTAGGGGACGCCCTACCAACGGTTATGACTATGTTAATGAGAAAAGAAAGAGAAAGTGTGCCATGTCGGACGGAGCGAGAAAAGCTCGTACCGAAGAGTAGAAAATACTCACCCTGACCGGGGTAACTTGATATGAGAATAAATTGATAGCCATCATATGATATTCTGAAAATAGTTAATCCTGTCATACATGTCATTACTATACAATTCTCATGTACATAGATAAAGTACATTCATGTGACCAAAGATATTTACTGTAGTTTATACAGATGAACATGACGTGATGAGCTATATTGATGATGATTTATTGTTAAACTTACTGAGATTTAATTCTCACTATATTTTCATGTCATGTTCAGAAAATTAGTTATGTATATTTTTCTATGGCTCTGGCTTTTAGTGCACGTTGTATCGAGTTACTCTATGATGAGTAGATCCCAGAAACAAATAAAATGTTTGTGGTCGAGTTGACTCATATCCTGGTGAATGTAAAACCACCCGCACCTGTATCTCTAGAATTGATCAATCAGAATAAATAAGATATAGATATTTATGTGTTTGATATGTTGTACGTACGTTTTGATTAATGACGTGTATGTGAACTCTATATTGTATAATAATAATAATAAAAAAAGTTGTTACAAAAAGTCATAATTGTCATATTCTTTTGGAACAGCTACTACCTTTAGCCATAAGGAAGCCACTTCCTGAGCAAGTGTCTACAGTTCTGGTCGAGTTTTGTTCGTTCTTTCGACATGTTTATTCCAGAGTTTTAAATGTAAGTGAAATTGACTAACTTCAAAATCGTATTGTTCTGACGCTGTGTCATATGGAGATGTTATTTACACCTTCCTTCTTCACAGTAATGGTGCACTTAACAGTTCACTTGGTACAAGAAGTTAAGTTAGGCGGACTAATTCAATATCGTTGGATGTATCCTATTAAAAGGTACAAAGCAAGAAATTCAGATTTATTTTATTTTGTTCCTTCTATTTTTATTTATCAATTTTCATTCGTTGAACGTATGTTGTACAGATACTTGGGTAAGTTTAAGTCATTCATCCAAAATAAAACAAGGCCAGAAGGCTCAATAGCCAAGTCATGTGTTGTAAGAGAAGTTTTAATATTTTGTTCAAGGTATTTGGAGGGTGTAGAGACGGTGTTCAATCATCCTATTCGGGTCGATGATTGACTTGATGTGAGGACGTCTGGGGGGGGTATGTTGTTTCCATAAATAGGAAGACTAGTTGGTAGGTTCGAGTACTTCACACTTTCTCTGCAAGAAAAATTGCAAGCCCATCATCATGACTTAACAAACTGTCAGGAAGTTGATCCTTACCTTCAGTGAGTACACCAAGACTTAGTGTTGCATTAATATTTATCCGATTGATATGAAGCATTAAGTTTACCTATCATTTTTTTATACAGGGAATTTAGAGATTTCGTAAGGCATAGATTACGGAGTAGAACCCGATCGTCTTTTGAAATAGATAAAAAAGTTCATAGGGAATTTGTTTCCTGGTTCACTTGTCGTGTAAGTATACAGTTTATCTAGTCAATTTGTATTTGCAGTCTATCATGAGCACAACTCACGACTCTATTTTTCTTTCCTAGATGGCAAATGATAGTAGTGTGACTTTCTCAACTGATCTAAAATTTATGGCAATTAGGCCCTTGGATAGAACACACCGATACAGTACATACAATGTAAATGGATTAAAATTCAGGACGTTAGGGCGAGACCAAGGGTTGACAACCCAAAATAGTAGAGTTCACGGTATTTTCGGGACAAGAAGTTATGCAAGTAGTAGTGACAGAAATATGCAATTCGGTAGAGTCCCGTATTATGGAAAATTATTGGATATTATAGAATTGAATTCTCATGGTCACTTTACAGTTACTTTATTCAAATGTATGTAGGCCAATACAACAATAGCGAGGGGCATTACCACGGATGGCTTTGGGTAACATCTATTGATTTTTTATGATTGATTTATACTAGTGAAAATGACGATGACGAGCCGTACATTCAAGCATCTGAAGCGCATCAAGTATACTATGTAGAAGATGCAATTGACAACAAATGGAGTATGGTTGTACATTTGAAACCTCGTGATTTATATGAGATGGGAGAGGACGATGATAATATTTTATATGAGAGTGATCCGTTGCACGTTAAAAATTTAGAAAGATTATTTCTAGAAGAAAAAAGAGAATCTATGTCTGTTACGGTATTAATTTGATACTGTAATTTCATGAATATATTTTGGTTTTGTTTATGAAAAATTTATGATTGTTATGTATTTTGATATATGTTCTTATTATTTTCAAATGAAAAATTTATGATTGTTACGTAATTTGATACTAATGTTATTAATTTTGTTCTGACAGGAATAATGAAGATGCAAAGTGGTAGATCTGTGTTCACAGACAGAGTAGGTGCGTTGAGCTCATATAGGCATGTTGCTCACCCGGTGAGTAGTGAGGGAGGACAGACCAGCGATGATGATACTATCTAGTCAGTGGCTGTCCCGTCCATGGTACCTCTTCCTGACTCTAGGGCGCCAGAGTCAGAGGCTGGACCGTCTACAATACCCCCTCTTGACTTTAAGGCACCGGAGTCAGAGCCCGTTCCATCTACATGTCCTTCTTTCAACGCCCAGGGACCAGATGATGATTTTGATATTGACATAGACGTCGATGATTTGTTGGCAGACGTTGAGGTGGAGCGTCAAATTGTTCAGTAGGAGCGTAGACACAGGATGAGCTGGACAGTTGACGTCATAGGTCAAATATAAAATATTTTTTGTATTTATAATAATTAACGCCTAAATATTGAGCTAACACATTCATTTTATATTTTGACATATGCGACCGGTCAAGTGATGCCCAGAAAGATGACTGTCCACGATGTTTAGGCGTTACCTCATGGGCACAAGGTGGTTGTCTAGTTCAACGACACCCACCAGTCCATCGGAGACGGCGATGGTCTCCTTGGTGTCTTCCTCGGCACCATTGGGGATAACTTCCGTTTCTTTCTGATCTCATACAAAGATTGGAGGAGCATTCCCAAAGATTACTAGACAGGAGTGTTCATAAACACGATACAAGTATGAATTGTTAATTCTTCTTAATTATACATTAATATTTTTAGTGTTTCACTGATATTTGTACTATTTTTTATAAACACATTTTAATGTGACGGGCCTCCACAAGAAGTTAATTTTACAGTCACTTGGAGCAAAGTGGAGAGCCGCACGTTATAATGTGTTTTGTCTTAAGTACGATGGGACGAAGTCTAGGTAGGAGTTGCTGACTAACGTCCTAACTGGCATCCCACATGACCAGTGGGCTACGTTTATTGACTATTGACTTAACGTGAAGACTAGGGTAATTATTATTTATATTTATTTTTTCATATATATATTTTTTCAAAGAGATTGATCAATTAATCTATTTATGCAATTATTTAGGATGTGGCTGCTCAAAATAGACGTAATAGAAGATGTATGACGATGCCACATACCACTAGATTCAAGAACCTTGCACGTAGAAAGGCTGAGCTTGTGAGTTTTCTTTGATATCTTATCTTATTTCATTTTAAATAAAATACAAATTCGTTCAAAAATTTTATTAATTATTAACATAATTAGGAGGCTGAGGTTGGGGGGCCACTGATTCGCGGCGATGTGTAGATGACGGCTCATAAAAGGGTTAACGGAACATGCATCAACGACGAGGCTCGAGTAGTTGCGGTACGTATAATTTTATTATTGTTTTGTTTATTTATTATTTTATTTGATTGTTTGTTAATTGTTATCAAAATTTATCGTTTGTTTTGTTATTTTGTAGGAAAAAGTTGTCACGATCCAGTAGGAGGATAGCTCTTCCCAAGTGCTCTCGACAAATGATTCACTTGCAAGAGCCTTGAAAACTGCGGAGCACTCGGGTTGCGTTCGAGGATTTGGGTTAGGTGTTTGCCTAACCTGAGTCTTTGGATGTGGCTTAGTTGGGTCGAGCTCTAGGTCTGTGCCTTCATACAAGAATTTACATACTGAGGTAGCTTGTCTGAAAGCCACCATATATGAGTAGGACGTCGAGCAGCAGCGACGAGAGGCAGAGCAAGAGGTACATGACGTTGTCATCATAGCCCGACAGAGACAGATGGAGGCAGCTATGGTGTTCTTGCTCCAGAACTTTCAAGGTTAAGTGCTGCCTAAAATTGCACTTGCTCACAGTGCAAATCTTAGGGTAATTTCTTAATCTTAAATTACGTAAATAATTGTTACTATTAATTTATTTAATTTTAAAATACTTACATAATAAATTAATTTTCAGGTCCCTAATGATAAAGGTAGTGGACATCAGCTAGATCAAACGACATAGGGTCCTCAAGGTCCGAGTTCATGATTATATTATATATTATTTTTTTGTAGTAAATTGTAAATTGTAATTTTAATTTTTAAGTGATTATTAATTTTATTTTCACAATTTATTTATGAATGTGATTTGCATTAAATTATTTTTTTATATTTAAATTATGAATATATATTGATATATGTCATTAAAAATTTAACATTATAAAATAATAATTTTCTAAAAAAAGTATATATTTTAAAAGATTAAATATGAGAATAATAATATAAAATTAAACTATAACGTAAATTAAGAAGAATAAATAATTTTAAAAAAAATTATAAGAAATAACGATGGTATCATAACCGTGGTTATAGATAATGACATAATGACGGTTTCAAAAATCGTCGTTAGTCCTTGACATGGCGACGGTTATGAAATTGTCGCTAAGACAAGTCATAATGACGGTTAATCCAACTGTCGTGAAATTGAAAAATTAGCGACGGTTGTTGAACCGTCGCTATACCTAGTCCTAACAACGCCATTCCTACGGTTGGCCTAAACTGTTGCAAGGACACTCATTCCACGACGGTTTTACCAACTGTCGTCATGGTTTTTAGCGATGATTAAAATCGTCGCTAAAGCCACTTAAAAACCGCCGCTAAATTCCGTTTTTGTTGTAGTAAGGTGTGCCAATCTTAAATTTGATTCCTCTGCGTAGTGATCTTTACTCTTAATTAATGAATTGATTAAAATAATAGTTCAATCCTTTAATTAATTTTTTTATTGAATTGTAATTTATATATGTTTTACATTTTTAATGCATGGGTACATAGATTTAAACATATAATTATTAAACTTCCAAACTAAAGATTTCTTTATTATGCTTCAAGAGATTCAAATAAATCTCACTAATTAATATAAATTATAGACTTATATTGAAGTCAAATGCTGCAAATAAATGTTCATAAATTAATTTTAATTTTTATGAGTAGTATATAATTAACGAGCATTTAAAAAAACACTATTAATTTTTCCAATTTCACTCCAATCAAGCATAAAGAAGCTTAAGAAAACAAAATTACTTTTGGAAAACATCAAAACAAAGTCGTAAAACACAAAATCTACGATGACAGAATAGATTGGGGGCATAATAATTAGAAAATAAACTTTCTAGAGAAGAAAAAGAATACCTAAGGCAACAAGGGCTAATTGTTTCTGATCATTGTGAGGATTGTGATTCACTAAAGTGTGAATTTAAGCCACTGTGTCACTTAGAGTGTGAAACCATTCAAACAGACACAAAATTTTTCTTTATTAAAGTTAAAATTATTGCACAAAGCCAAAAATAGTACCAAGAGCCCTTGAAGTTGAAGATAACTAGTCCTTGGGATGGAAAGCTGGATAGTGGTGGCTAGAAGCCTCGCAAGTGGCAAGCGTGGCATCGCTCACGGAGTTGCAATAGTGTACAATGGTGACTATGGCTCGAAGAGATGAAGTGGGGAGGTTTTTTTTTAACATTATCTTGTTAAGTAGCAAAAATCTTCACGTTCACATTTTAGGAGGTCAGGGCTTTTGGAAATTGAGTTTTTTTTTTTACTTTTAACACATTTAGACAATTCAATGCTAAATTTAGTATCGGCTTTAGGCTATTTCTAAATTTCATGCTAAATTCAACATGATATTAAAAATAGAAACGTATAAGAACTCCAATGTTAAATCCTGACTTTCTTGTCATGATAGAAGCATGCTACTAGAAACATATTAACATGACTATGTTCAATTAAGTCTATCGATTGGTGATTACACATAAATTTGTCTTGACATTTCCATACTGCATTTGAGTTTTTTTTATTGTTAGACCATGTGAGCCAGTTACCTTGGGAATGGATATTTATGAACCCCATATTATTTAGTAGTTCTATGAACTCCACTAAACTAGCCAAAGATTAGAACTTACTCAATTTTTCTCTGCTTTAAAATACTTGATTAAAATCTTCAAAATAAATCCAAAGATCATTTATGAATTCTATGGATTGTCTAAGAAAATTCCAAACTATTGATCTTTTGTGAGTTTAAGGCCACCCATACACTATAGTTAAGCAAAATGTTTTATTTTGAAAATATAGAACACTATGAATCTAGCACTTTGAGACATAACCCTCCTTTTTACTTTGAATAACAAAAGAAGATATATTATCAAAATCCCTTTATGAATTATAAAAGGGCGACCTAGCCCTCTAAACTAGCTAAGGATAAGATTTCGATGCCACTTATACATCACCATCACTGCACTATGTATTACCCATGGTCCATTATAGTAAATATATTCTTTATATGTTTCCTCCTAAAAGTATATGACAAATACATTCCTTTCTCTATCAACCACTAAATATGTTTCCTTTGTTAGATTGTTGTACTTAGGTAGGCCATAGACAAATATACAACAAACAACAACTAAACCTTTTCCTACTAGGTAGGGTCGGCCATATGGATCAAATAACGCCACAGTGGCCTATTATAAATGAGATTACTAGATAGATTATTAACTATTAAATCATTCTTAATAGTTTTACCTATTATTTTTTTTACCTCCCTCTATCTCTAATTATCAAACTATTCTCTATATGATTTACTCTTTTTAATAGGGCTTTGCAGGTCTTCTCCATACACGACCAAACCACCTTAAGAGAGATTTCACTATCTTCTCCACAATAGGCGCTACTTTAACTTTCTCTCTAACTCTAACTTTCTCTCTAATGCACTCATTTCTAATCATATCTCTTTTGGTGTGTCCACACATCCAACGTAACATTCTCGTCTCTACAACATTGAGTTTATGTTCATGCTGTTTTTTAACCACCCAACATTTAGTACCATACAATATAGCATGTCTTATAGTTGTATGATAGAATTTTCCTCTAACTTTGAGCGGCACTTTTCTATCATAAACAATACTCAAAACCTTCCTCTATTTCATCCATCTTACTTAAATCCTATGGTTTACGTCCTCCTTTACTTCGCCATCGTTTTGTATAATGGACTCAAGATATTTAAAGTTTGTAACTTTTTTAATATATGGTCTCCAAGGTTTACTTCTAAATTTGTATTTGTTTGTCTTTTACTAAAAATACATTCTATATATTCTGTTTTATTTCTACTTATATGAAAACCATGTGTTTCCAAAACTTGTCTCCATGACTCTAACTTCATATTTATTTCTTCTTTCGATTCACCAACTAAAACTATATCATATGTAAAAATCATACATTGAGGTCCCAAATCTTGTATATTCTTAGTAATTGCATTCGAAATCAACTTAAAAAGATATGGACTTAGAGCTAACCCTTGATGTAGTCCAATAGTTGTGAGAAAATTCTTTTGTGTCTCCATTTTGTGTTTTCACGCAAGTCGTGATCCTATCATACATATATTTAATTGCTCGAATATACGTAATACATACTTCTTTCTTGTCTAAAGTCTTCCATAAAACCTCTCTTAGCACTTTATCATATGCCTTTGCTATATCAATAGAAATCATATGCAAATATTTTTTTCTTCTTTGATAACTTTCCATCAATTTTTGCAGTAAATAAATTACTCCCATAGTTGACATTCCTAGCATGAAACCAAATTGATTCTTTGTGACTTGAGTCTCTTGTCTTAATCTTTACTTAATGATCTTCTCCTATAACTTCATAGTATAGTTCATAAACTTAATCTCCCTATAGTTGACACAGTTCTATATGTCCCAATTATTTTTATAGATATGGATTAAAGTACTTCTCTTCCATTTATCTGGCATTTTCTTATATCTCATTATCACATTAAACAACTTAGTGAGCCAACTTATGCCTTTCCTTCCTAGACTTTTCCACACCTCAATAGGTATATTATCGGGTCCTACTGCTTTGCCATTTTCCATTCTCTTCAAAGCCTTCTCTACTTCAAGCTCTTGAATTCTACGATAAAAAGTATAATTACGGTCTTCTTTTGCAACATTTAGTCTGTCGAAGTCATAGGTCAACTTATATCCTTCGTTTAAAAGCCCTTGAAAGTAACTCTTCCATTGTGCTTGGATATCTTGCTCCCTTATCAAAATATTACCCTCTTCATCTGTAATACATTTCATTTGATCTAGGTCTCTTGTCTTTCTTTCCCTACCCTTCGCAAGCCTGTAAAGTTTTATTTCCCCATCCTTAGTTCTTAAAGATTGATATAGCCCTTCAAAAGCTCTAGATCTCGCTTCCCTTGTAACATCTCTAATTTTATTTCTTTTTATTAATAAAGGTACATAAATATTTAATTAAGAAAATAAAATCTATTAAACAATTTTTAGATATCTAAGGAAATATAAGTCTTAGAAATTTTTCACCTTATGTGTATGCATAGAAAATGTTTCTAACATTAAGGGAATAAGTAAACAGAGAAAACTTAATTGAAAAAAATTAGAAATAACATATTAAAGAGTGGCGAAATTCTTGGGTAAGAAAGATAAATTTTTTGGAAGTAAATGAAGGTCTTAAAATTTGAAGAAGATTGAATTAGAGTAATTTTTCCTAATTTAAGAGTTAGAATTACTAAGTTTAACATCTCCACCCATACATTGGACTTTTACCTATGAACACTTTATATAGAGTTTTTCCACTTCACATGAGTTTCTAAAAAGCCAATTGGATACCCCAAGCAAGAAATAAAGCATAGACTTGGACTAGCATATAAAAGTTGGACCGATAGCTCAAAAATCATGAAAATATGATAAAACCTTCCATGAAAGGTAGAATTTTAGCCAAAGCAAAGGATATGGGCAAGAATGAGCCCAAATCCAAGAGAGAAAAATAAGAACCATGTGAGGAAATATTAGTGTAATAATAATAAAGATTAGGTCACATGGCATTAGGACAAAACATTTATATCCTACATTCATAAATTCAACAAGTAGGTAATAATACATGGCATTAGGATAAAACATCTATATCCTACATTCATAATTTCAACAAGTAGGTAATAATATATGGCATTAGGATAAAACATCTATATCTTACATTCATAATTTCAACAAGTAGGTAATAATACATGGCATTATGATAAAACATCCTTATCCTACACAAATAATTTTAGCCAAGTAAGGGAGATTCAAGGGCTAAAAATTTTCTACTTAGAAAGACAAACCAATCATGCTTGAGCGAGACAAAAGAAAAAGGAAATGACTCCCTAAATCAAAGGTACCTTGTCCCTTGTCTTAAGAACATTTATCATAATTTTGAAAATACAAATCTCCTTTTGCTTTGCATATGTTGACTAAGTGAGAGGAAGACAAGAACATGAGTTGTCTTTCTCCAAAAAGCAATTAAGTGCATCCTAATTGTGATAAGGTAGACCCATGATTATGAAAGGTGAACCACTTGATAGTTTATTTAGGCAAAACTTGTAACAACTCCATTTTTTATACATATATACTAATATGTGTATTTCTAAAATTCCATGAAGTTATTACCTTCTTACTTCTAACTATTTAACTCATAATAACATTCAATTAAATTAACAAAATATAAATAAGGTTTAAGAAATATCATTAACACTTATACAATTCGGGGTTTACGTACACATTATTAATCAAAACATATGTACAAAAAATCAAACACATATAAGTCTACATTTTATTCATCCATATTGACTAGTTCCGGAGATACGGGTGCGGGTGGTTGCACCTTCACTGGGATCTTAGCCAACTTGACTCAACGTATGCTAAAAGCCGGTCATAGAGAATATCTACATAACTTAATTTTTTGAACATGATATGGAAATATAGTGAGAAATAAATCCGAGTAGGTTTAGCAATAAATCATTATGAATAATGCTTGTCACGTCATGTTCATTTGTATAAGTTACAACAATTATCTTTAGGTCACATGAATGCACTTTATTTAAGCACATGAAAATCGTACAGTTATGAAATGTATGGCATGGATAACTATTTTCAGAATATCATATGATGGCTATCAACTTATTCTTATATCAAGCTACTCCGATCAGGGTGAGTACTTCCTACTCTCTGGAACAGGCTTTTTTTGCTCCATTTGAAATGACACACTTTCTCTTTCTTTTCTCATTAAGATAATCATAACTGTTGGTATGGCGTCCCCGACTGGTGCACCACACAGACTGCCATATGATCGTGCTCATTCCTTTTCTTTTCACATTAATAGCCATAAATATGATTTCAATAACAAGTATGTTCATTATACTCACATGCCATAATTTTCATCAAAATATAATCATTACCAAAAATCATTGGTAATAATGCCATAAACATAATCGTTTCAAATATCACTTTGTAAAATATTTCTATGTCAAAATTACGCACTTAAGATGGTAAGGAGTTCATGCAATGGCAATGGCTATGGCATATACTAGTAATTTATTATTTCCATTTATATGAATCTTTTTTTAAAAAAATATTATTATCCTCTCTTCACTAAAAAAAGCATAATACCCTCATTTTAAATCTGATTGAGGTGATCTTAGTGTTAATTAAAAGATAAGACAATTCTCTAAAACCCTTATGTTGAAATTTTTAGTGAAATCTTAAGTAATCATGGTGTTACTGCTTCCTCTATTTCAATGTTATTTCTTCTTGGGCAGGTTCAGACCTCTACTTACTAATCGGACCATATCTCCCTTATATAAACTCCAATTAAGGTGATTCCAAAGCCTATAAAATGCTAAGACAATTTTATACAACTTTCATGTTAATCCATTCTTCAGATACCTTACTAATTATTCCCAGAAAATCAAAAATAAAAACATTTACATTTACCACCCTAGATTCTAGACTGATTATAACATTTAATCATTAATCAGCCTTATCTTTCTTATATGCACTCCAAATTAAGTGATTTCAGAGCCTATAGATCCGTGATACATATATCTATATCTATTATGTTAATAATTTCCTTCAATACCCTAGATATGTTGCCAGAAATTCAAACACAGAAGCATATTTAAAAGATTCTTCCCTGATTAGCTAATTTTCAACTTTTGCTTACTAATCTGACCATATCTCCCTCATATTGATTCCAGTTTGAATAATTCCAATGGCTAAAATTCCGTGCTATATAGATCTACATTTTTATGTTAAAAATTTCTTTTAGTTCTCAACAGATTTATCCCAAAAATTCAAACACAGAAGCATACCTGACAGATTCTTTCCTAGTTAATCATTTTTTGAACACTGCTTACATATCGGGAAATATTTCCGTCATTTAGACTCAAAATTAATTGCTTCTAGTGGATAAAATTCCTTGAGATAGAGATCTATATTTTTTTATGTTAACCATTACTTTTAATTCCTAACTGATTCTTCCTAAAATATAAAAAACAAAAGCTTCCCTAGTTACCCCGAAATCCAATTTCCTATAGTTTTAGTTTATCATTATATTACATCCTCTTCCATTTTCTTTACATATAATCATATTCCATCAATTTTTCACCACATTCAAATATACAAAATAGTAGCATAAAAATCATAAATTTTTATCACCCATAGTCATACCCATGCAGAACTTTCCACACCAATCGTAATGTCTAAAACATCCATCATATGCAAAATAACATGTAACATCATATAGCAACATCCATGACCAATCATCAAAATAGCAAATAATGTGAATTTCATCAAAGTTCTAAGATCAAAATCTCACATGAATGTTACAAATTTCAAAGCTTTTCTTCAAAAAGAAATATTTTTAAACCTACCTAAAGATCTCCCTAGTTCACTTAGTGAATTCTTTGTCTTGTTTCCTCTTGAAGAAAGTAGCGAGATTCCTCCCGTCCCTTAGCTTTTCTAGCAGCTTAAATAAGAGAAGGAGGGTGAGTTTTTGAACCCCAAGGATGAAGAAGAAAGATGTATTCAAGTGGAGATTAAGCTAACTTACCTTGAGTATTTAGTACCATAGACTTCTCCTTCTTCTTCCTTCCTTTCTTCTCCTCTCTTTCTCTCCTTTCTTCACTCTACCTTGCTTCTATTTTTCCTCTCCCTCACTTGGACGAAATTATAATATTATAGGGGTGGGTTTTGCTTAAAAAAACTATCAAGTGGTTCACCTTTCATGATCATGGGTCTACCTTATCTAAATTAGGATGCACTTGGTTTTTTTTTTGGGAAAAACAACTCATGTTCTTGTCTTCCTCTTCCTTAGTCAAGATATGCATAGAAAAATGAGATTTGTATTTTTGAAATTTATGATAATATGTTCTTAAGAAAAGGGACAAGGTCCCTTTGATTTAGGGATTCATTTCCTTTTTCTTTTGTCTTAATCAAGTATGATAGATTTTCCTTTCTATGTGGCAAATTCTCAGCTATTGGATCTCCCTTGCTTGACTGAAATTATTTGTGGAGGATAAGGATATTTTTTCATAATGCTATGTATTATTATCCACTTGTTGAAATTATGAATATAGGATATAGATGTTTTGTCCTAACGCCATGTATTATTACCTACTTGTTGAAATTATGAATGTAGGATATAGATGCTTTGTCTTAATGCCATGTGACCTAATCTTGATTATTATTGCACTACTATTTCCTCACATGGTTATTATTTTTTTCCCTCTTGGATTTGGGCTCATTCTTACCCATTTCCTTTGCTTTGGTTAAAATTCTACTTTTCATGGAGGGTTTGGTCACATTTTCATAAGTTTTGGGCTATCGGTCCAACTTCTATATCCTAGTCCAAGTCTATGTTTTATTTCTTGCTTAGGCTATCTAATGGGCTTGCTAGAAACTTATGTGAAGTGGAAAAACTCTATTTGAAGTATCCATAGGTGAAAACCCAATTCATGGGTGGAGATGTTAAACTTAGAAATTTCTAACTCTTGAATTAGGAAAAATTACCATAATCCAATCTTCTTAAAATTTTAAAACCTTTACTTACTTCAAAAAAAATTTATCTTTATTGCCAAAGAATTTCGCCTCTCTTTAATTTGTTATTTCTAATTTTTCCTATTAGGTTTTCTCTCTTTACTTGTTCCCTTAATGTTAGAAACATTTTCTATGCATAGATATAAGGTGAAGAATTTCTAAGGATTATATTTCCTTAGATATCTAAAAATTGTCTAATAAATTTTATTTTCTTAATTAAATATTTATGTACCTTTATAAAAGAAATGAAATTAGGTATGTTACATTTCTTCTCCCCTAAAAGAAATTTTGTCCTCAAAATTTTAGAAATTACCTAATAAGAACAATTACGGATGTTTCTTCCTCATGACTTCTTCCATCTTTCAAGTTGCTTCTTCCGGAGTTAAACCTTCCCATAACACCTTAACCAGGTAAATAGTTTTATTTCTCAATTGCGTCACGTTGGTGTCCAATATGGATGCTAGTACTAGCAGGTATGTCATGTTTTTCTTTATTTTGATTGGTTCATCTTGTATTACATGTGAGAAATCTGGAAGATACTTTTGCAGTTGTGATACATGGAAAACATTATACAGGTTGGACAAATTAGGTGGGAGGGCAACTTGATATGCTAACATCCCCACTTTCTTCAAAATTTGGTAGGGTCCCAAAAATCGCAGACTTAACTTTCTAATTTTGAAAGACCCACCAACTCCAGTAGTCGAAAAAAGTTTCAGAAATACATGGTCTCCTTCCTCAAACTCCATAGGTCTATGTCTCTTATCATAGTAACTTTTTGCCGACTTTAAGCTGTAAGTATTTTGTCTCGTATCATCCTGATTTTTTCAGTGGTTTGTTGAATTAGATCAGGACCAAGTTCTTTTCTCCTACCTCAAACCAACATAGTGGAGATCGACACTTCCTAAAATATAACGCTTTGTAGGGGGCAATCTTAATACTAGAGTGATAGCTATTATTAGAAGTAAACTCCACTAAAGGTAGGTACTTTTCCTATCCTTTACCTTGCTCTATCACACAAGCCCTCAACATATCTTCTAGGGTTTGAATGGTCCGTTCTGTCTACCCATCAGTCTGAGGATGGTAGGTAGTACTAAACCGCAACTGGGTACCAAAAGCTTCCTACAACACTTTCCAAAACCTCGACGTGAACCTCAGATCTCTATTAGAAACAATATTTAAGGGAATTTCATGTAGTCTAACTATTTCCTGGACATACAATTGGGCTAATTTGTCCAGTGAATAGTTAATTTTAATGGATAAAAAGTGAGCAGATTTGGTTAATCTGTCAACTATTACCCAGCTAGAGTCATGTCTAACTGAAGTCTTAGGTAAGCCCACCACAAAGTCCATTGAAATACTGTTCCATTTCCACATAGGAATCTCAAGAGGTTGTAGAAATCCTGCTAACTTTTGATGCTCTACCTTCACCTTCTGACAAATTAAACATTTCGCCACAAACTCAATAATGCCTTTTTTCATCCCTGGCCACCAGTACATCTTCTTTAAGTCTTGATACATTTTAGTGGATTCAGGATGGACTGTGTACTTACTCTGATGTGCTTCCTGCAGGATCTTAGTCCTCAACTCTTGTTCTTGAGGGACACAAATCCTTCCCTAATACATGATTGCTCCATCTTCCAAGACAAAAAAATTATCTTGATCTTTATGATCCTATAAGTATTGGTCGTGAGCTTGAACTTCTTTGATCTGGGCTCTAAGGTCATAATCTATACTCAAACCATTAATGATTAGCTTCTTTGGAGTAAGAGTAGTGGTCAACTTCAAATTTCGAAACTCCTCTAGCATTTGCATCTCATACACCATAATCTGACTTATGTGTAGATATTTTTGACTCAAGGCATTAGCTACAACATTCGCCTTTCATGGATGATACTTTATCTCAAACTTGTAGTCATTGAGAAATTCTACCCATCTTCGTTGCCTCATATTTAACTCCTTCTGATAAAAAAGGTACTTAAGATTCTTATGATCATAGTATACTTCAAATGTTACACCATACAAATAGTGTCACCGAATCTTTAAGGCAAACACCACTGCCGCCAATTCAAGATCATGGGTTGGATAATTTACTTCATGGGGTCTTAGTTGCCTAGAGGCGTAAGCAACTACAATCTTGTCTTGCATTAGCACACACTCTAGCCCTTTCTTTGAAGTGTCACTATACACTTCAAAATGTCTTATAGGGTCTGGAATAATTAAAATAAAAGGAGTGGTCAATCTTGTCTTAAGCTCCTGGAAACTAGCTTCACATTGATAAGTCCATTTGAAAGGACTTCTTTTCCTGGTCAATTTAGTTAATGGCAAGGCTATACGAGAGAAGTTTTGTATAAACCTTCTGTAGTATCTTGCCAAACCCAAGAAACTTCTAACTTTTGTAACCGTCTTTGGTCTTTCCCACTAAATCACTGCTTCTGTCTTGCTAGGGTCTACGGCTACCCCTTTATTGGAAATGACATGTCCGAGAAATTTTACCTCTGATAGCCAAAATCCACACTTCTCTAATTTGACATACAACTTTTTCTCTTTCAGCACTTGCAACACGATTCAGAGATATTGTTCATGTTCTTTCTCACTCTTAGAATATATCAAGATGTCATCAATGAATACTACCACAAATTAATCTAGGTATGGTCAAAAAATGCAATTCATGTAATCCATGAAAATTACAGGTGCATTTGTCAAACTGAAGGGCATTACGAGAAATTCATAGTGCCCATACCAAGTCCTGAAGGCTGTTTTTGGTACATCCTTCTCCTTGATCCTAATATGATTGTATCTCAATCTCAGGTCAATTTGAGAAAAAATGGAGGCTCTCTTCAGTTGATCTAATAAATCATCTATCCTAGGAAGAGAATACTTATTTTTGATAGTCACCTTATTCAGTTGTTTGTAATCTATGCATAGTCTCAAGCTCCAGTCTTTCTTCTTAAAAAATACTATAGGAGCTCCCTAAGGTGATACACTTGATCTAATGAATTGCTTATCTAACAATTCCTCCAACTGTTTCTTAAGTTCCTGTAGTACCTTTAAGGCTATTCTATAAGGTGCAATAGAGATAGGCCCTGTCTCAGGTAGGAGATTAATAGAGAACTCTATCTCTCTCTTGGGAGGTAAGCTTGAAATATCTGATGGAAATACTTCAGGAAACTCATTGGCTATTAGGATTTCATCAAGCTTCACTTTGACTTCTAGATTTGATAAGTGCAAGAGAATGTATCCAAGTACTCCATTCTTTAACTCCCTATTGACTTGATTGGTATTAAGCATCAATAACTGGATCTCCTCTTCTGAAGTAGGAGGTAGAAATTCAACGCTCTTGTTGTAACAATTCAGCAAGACCCAATTTCTAGACATCCAGTCTAACCCTAGAATGACATCAATACCTTTTAAAGGTAGACATAAGAGGTCTACAGAAATTTTTTTCTCCTAAATGGTGACTTGATAGTCTTTACATACTGAGGAAGTTAAGACCCTTTCCCTCGTGGAGGTTACTACAGATAGTTCATAGGGGGTTTCAGATATAGGATACTGAAGCTCCTTAATACATTCTTCCAATATAAATGAATGACTAGCACTAGAGTCAAATAACACCATAAGAGCAAATCCATAGATGTAGCATGTACCTTGAATCATTTTAGAGGATCAATGTGCCTCTTAGCCACTCAGGTTGAAAACCTTTCCTTTTACCTGAGGTCTTGGTTTCGGCTGCTTCTCCATATTCTGTGGCTAGTTCTTTGCAAAATGACCTTTCTGTCCGCATTTGAAGCAAACATCTGATCCCATGTAGCAAGGCCGGTTACCATGTATACGCCCACACTTAGTACACTTGACTGTGGAAAAGTTTTGTTGGAAGGGTCGGGGACTTGCAGTCATTGGCCTCTTGCCAGTACCTTATCTTTTTCTTCTGACATTTCTGCCAGAGTTTTGTGGCCCGTTCTTCCTTTTCCAGAAGTTTCGTCTTTATTTCTCATCTTCCACTGCCTTCAAGATTTTCTCCAGGAGTCTACATTTATTTATCAGAGGTACAAATTTCCTGATCTCCATAACTACAACAGCATTCCTTTTCTCCGAGTTCAATCCCACTTCAAATTTAACAGCCTTCCATGCTTCATCAGGGTTAAATCGTAGGTAAGAGGAGAACTTAGACAACTCCTTGAATCTCGCGATGTATTGGTCTATGGTCATGCTGCCCTACCTGAGTTGGAGAAATTCAATCTTCTTCTTTACTCGCACAGTACTTAGGAAGTACTTTTCTAAAAAGGTGTCTTTGAACACCTGCCAGGTAATCTGCCTACGCCGGTAAGCTAAAAGTTCTTTAGCTCCACGTCTCCAGTATTCTGCTTCATCTTTCAGCATATATGCAACGAAGATAACTTGTTGCTCCTTAGTATAACCCATCACTTCAAAGATTTTCTCCAATTCCCTTATCTATGTTTCAGCTACAATTAGGTCAAAACCGCCTTAAAAACAAGGTGGTCTAGTCCTTAGGAACTCAGATATGTCGTTATCATTCCCTGCCATCCGATTATTAACACCATTCTCACCATTCGGGTTATTAGCATTCTGGAGGTATTGTAGAATTTTGTTGGTGGTCGTGATTGATGAGTGAGTTTTATACTCAAATTAAATATTTTCTTCTTATCTTTTTGCCATAAATAAGCATATATCTCCGTTACTTGGCTTTAGTTTTGTATATTTCTTACAGATGGAGAGAAGAATAGAAAATGCACTCAATTGGAGAAATCAGAGCTAAATTGTGATTCTTTGGGAATAATGTCTATAAATCAAGCAGATAAAACAAATTCATTAAAAATGGCTGAATAAGGAGCATTATCATATTGACTCCTGAGACGAATTCTAATGGATATATGCACAAATTTATTCTTGATTTATGATCACATTCCCAAAAGAACTAAAACATAAAGATTCAAGGCAAAGCACCCAATGTTGAGAATATGTTTGCTGTTTGTAGTCCAACCCAACCATGCTGCAGTACTTGAGCCATATCTTAGAAAATACATATCTAATATGTATGAAATTTGGTAAGTGGGTAACTGACATAATTGGATACAACTTTCATTTTCAAGTAGTTAGAAAATTCGGACATTAAAAGGGCCAAAAGTGGGCTAGAAAAGAATATGTTTACTGTTTCAGTCCAGCCCGACTTTTCTCTAGTATTTGGACCATAAGGCACAAATTATGTATCCAATTTGTCCAAATTTTGTCTTGACGGAAGGATAATGAAATTTTATACAACTTTTATGTTGATAGAGTTAGAAAATTCTGCTGATGTCAAGAGGATATTCAAGGCTCAATTTCGGTGCACATGATGGAATCCAAATTGTCAACTTTGTACAACTTCCTACCTAATAATTTTGACAATTACCACACCTACCACATCTAATTGTATATATAAATAGAGGGCTTGAGGAGTAAGTTAGAGAGCTTTAGGAGAGGGCTTGGGAAAGCTTTGTTGGAATTCTAAGTACTTGTAATGTTCTTTTCTCTTTAGACATTTTGTATTTTCATTTTCTTTCATAATATTATCATGTTTCTTCATCTTTCATATTTCTTTCTTGCCTTGATTATGGAGAACTAATCTCCTAATGCTAAGGTGAAAGGGTGAAACTCTTGGTGTGAGAATAATAATTCATTTAACTCTTAATTTTAATGTTTATATTTGATGTTGTATTTACCTCCTCGTTTTCTTATGTTATGTTTCAATGGTTGGCTGTGCCACCTACTTCTTTTTCTTGTTGTTTAATAGATGGCTTTGCCGCCTATTTCTTATTTTTATTGTTCATGGTTGGCATTGCCACCTACTTCTTATTTTTATTTTTTAATAGTTGGCTTTGCCACCTATTTTATTTCATTTTATTTTGTTATGTTAATTAGTTTTCTACCTTTCTCATTTTCTGCATAATTTTATCTTGTAAGATGTGAATTTTGATATATTGTAGACAATTTTTGGCATAATAAATACTTGAATCAATCTTGATTTATTGTAGACAAGATGATGATTGGCACAATGTACACTTGAATCTATTTTACAAGAATGTTTTATATATTAGTAATACAATAAAAAAAGAGGTAAAATATAACTCATGTATAAACAAATGTGAGCTTAAATTAACATATCTTCCAATTGGAACCTTATTCATGTAAGGATTCTAATTGAGTAATAAAAGAGTAACATTTATTTTTATTTTATATTCCAAGAGTGGATCCCCTAACCTTAGCATGCTTCTTTACTTTGGATACATCTTCATTTAATTTCAGTATATTAGTTCTTTGTATATTTTGTTCAATATTCCTCTCACAAAACAAGACATTGGCAACTAGGTTAGAATTATTTATTTTGGATCTAAATTAGAATTTTTTCTCAATTGGCAATCCCTGTGAGATCGACCTTACATACCACTAAATTTATACTTCAATAGATTTGTGCACTTGCGAGTTTTAATTAAAACAACAACAATGACCTGGTCTCGAATTGCCGTGGCAAGGTTGTGTAAGGTTTCCTCTACATTGTTTACCGGATTCCTCCTTGGAGGTGCCATTTCCTATTGTGGTAAAAAATAAAGTTATGCTGCTATTGAGGTGATCAAGCCCAATAGTTAGTTTTAAAAACATTTAACAACAGTCATAACACCTCCTCAGCATATAGATAGGAAACACTAGTAATTTCTTACCTATATGAAATCACATATCCCTTACACAGCACAACCAAAACATACTCAAGACACTATAAGATCGATTCAGATAACCATCAATCCACTAGCCATCTAGGATTAACCTGCTCTGATACCAATAATGTAACAACTCCATTTTTTTATACATATATACTAATATGTGTATTTCTAAAATTCCATGAAGTCATTACCTTCTTACTTCTAACTATTTAACTCATAATAACATTCAACTAAATTAACCAAACATAAATAAGTTTTAAAAAAATACCATTAACACTTATACAATTCAGGGTTCACGTACACATTATTAATCAAAACATATGTACAAAAAATCAAACACATATAATTCTACATTTTATTCATCCATATTGACAAGTTCCAGAGATACGGGTGCGGGTGGTTGCACCTTCACCGGGATCTTAGCCAACTCCACCCAACGCATGCTAAAAGCCGGTCATACAAAATATCTGCATAACTTAGTTTTCTGAACATGATATGGAAATATAGTGAGAAATAAATCCGAGTAAGTTCAACAATAAATCATTATCAATAATGCTTGCCACGTTATGTTCATTTGTATAAGCTACAACAATTATCTTTACGTCACATAAATGCACTTTATCTATGCACATGAAAATCGTAAAGTTATGACATGTATGACATGAATAACTATTTTCAGAATATCATATGATGGTTATCGACTTATTCTTATATCAAGCTACCCGGCTAGGGTGAGTACTTCCTAGTCTTCGGTACAGGCTTTTCTCTCTCCGTCCGACATGACACACTCTCTTTCTTTTCCCATTAAGATAATCATAATCGTTAGTAGGGCATCTCCTACCGGTGCACCACACAAACCGCCATGTGACCATGCCCATTTCTTTTCTTTTCTTTTCTTTTCACATTAATAGCCATAAATATGATTTCAATAACAAGTATGTTCATTATACTCACATGCCATAAACATAATCATTTCAAATATCACTTTATAAACTATTTCTATGTGAAAATTATGCACTTCAGATGGTAAGGAGTTCATGCAATGGCGATGACTATGGCATACACTAGTCATTTATTATTTTTATTTATAAGATTCTTCTTCTTTTTTAAATATTATTATCCTCTCTTCACTAAACAAAGCATAATACCCTCATTTTAAATTTGATTGAGGTGCTCTTGGTGTCAATTGAAAGATAAGATAATCCTCTAAAACCCTTATGTTGAAAATTTTAGTGAAATCTTAAGTAATCATGGTGTTACTACTCCCTCAATTTCAAAGTTATTTTTTCTCGAGCAGGTTCAGACCTCTACTTACTAATCGGACCATATCTCCTTTATATAAACTCCAATTAAGGTGATTCCAAAACCTATAAAACGCTAAGACAATTTTATACAAATTTCATTTTTATCATTTCTTCAGATGCCTTACTAATTATTCCTAGAAAATCGAAAATAAAAACACTTACATTTACCACCCTGGATTCTAGACTGATTCTAACCTTTAATCATTAATCAGCCATATCTCTCTCATATAGACTTCAAATTAAGTGATTTTAGAGCCTATAGATTCATGATACATATATCTATATTTATTATGTTAATAATTTCCTTTAATTTCCTAGATATATTGCCCATAAATTCAAACACAAAAGCATACTTAAAAGATTCTTCCTTGGTTAGCTAGTTTTCGACCTTTGCTTATTAATCTAACCATATCTCCCTCATATTGATTTCAATTTGAATAATTCCAGTGGATAAATTATGTGCTACATAGATCTACATTTTTTATGTTATGAATTGATTTTAGTTCCCAACAGATTTATCCCAGAAATTCAAAGACAAAAGCATACCTGATAGATTCTTTTTTGATTAACCATTTTCTGATCACTACTTACATATCGAGCAATATCTCCATCATCTGGAACCAAAATTAAGTGATTTCAGTGGCTAAAATTCATTGAGACATAGATCTACATTTTTTATGTTAACCATTGCTTTTAATTCCTAACCAATTCTTCCTAAAATATAAAAAATAGAAGCTTCTCTTGTTACCCTGAAATCCAGTTTCCTATGGTTTTAGTTCATCATTATATTACATCCTCTTCCATTTTCTTTACATATAATCATATTCCATCATTTTTTCACCACATTCAAATATACAAAATAGTAGCATAAAAATCATAAAATATTTACCACCCATAGCCATACTTATGCAGAACTTTCCACACCAACCGTAATGTCCAAAACATCCATCATATGCAAAATAACAAGTAACATCATATAGCAACATCCATGACCAATCATCAAAGTAGCAAATAATGTAAAGTTCATCAAAGTTCTAAGATCAAAATTTCACATGAATGTTTCAAATTTCAAAGCTTTTCTTCAAAAAGAAATATTTTTAAACCTACCTAAAGATCTCCCGAGTTCACTTAATGAATTCTTTTTCTTGTTTCCTCTTAAAGGAAGTAGCGAGATTCCTCCCTTCCCTTAGCTTTTCTAGCAGCTTAAATAAGAGAAGGAGGGTAAGTTTTTGAACCCCAAGGATGAAGAAGAAAGTTGGATTCAAGTGGAGATTAAGTTAACTTACCTTGAGTACTTAGTACTATAGACTTCTCCTTCGTCCTTCCTTCTTTTCTTCTCCTCTCTTTCTCTCCTTTCCTCACTCTACCTTGCTTCTATTTTTCCTCTCCCTCACTTGGACGAAATTATAATGTTATAGGGGTGGGTTTTGCTTAAAAAACTATCAAGTAGTTCACCTTTCATGAACATGGTTCTACCTTATCACAATTAGGATGCACTTGGTTGTTTTTCTGGGGAAAAACAACTCATGTTCTTGTCTTCCTCTTCCTTAGTCAAGATATGCATAGCAAAAGGAGATTTGTATTTTGAAAATTATGATAATATGATCTTAAGAAAAGGTACAAGGTCCCTTTGATTTAGGGATTCATTTCCTTTTTCTTTTGTCTTAATCAAATATGATAGGTTTGCCTTTCGAAGTGGCACATTTTCAGCCATGGGATCTCCCTTGCTTGGCTAAAATTATTTGTGTAGGATAAGGATGTTTTGTTATAATGCTATGTATTATTATCCATTTGTTGAAATTATGAATGTAGGATATAGATGTTTTGTCCTAATGCTATGTATTATTACCTACTTGTTGAAATTATGAATGTAGGATATAGATGTTTTGTCTTAATTTCATGTGGCCTAATCTTGATTATTATTGCACAACTATTTTCTCACAAGGTTATTATTATTTTTCCTCTTGGATTTGGGCTCATTCTTACCCATTTCCTTTGCTTTGGCTAAAATTTTACCTTTCATGGAGGGCTTGGTCACATTTTCATAAGTTTTGGGCTATCGGTCTAACTTCTATATCCTAGTCCAAGTCTATGTTTTATTTTTTGTTTAGGCTATCCAATGGGCTTGCTAGAAACTTATATGAAGTGGAAAAACTCTATATGAAGTGTCCATAGGTGAAATCCCAATTTATGGGTGGAGATGTTAAACTTAAAAATTTCTAACTCTTGAATTAGGAAAAATTACCCTAATCCAATCTTCTTAAAATTTTAAGACCTTTACTTTCTTCACAAAAAAATTTATCTTCCTTATCAAAGAATTTCGCCTCTCTTTAGTATGTTATTTCTAATTTTTTCTATTAAGTTTTCTCTCTTTACTTGTTCCCTTAATGTTAGAAACATTTTATATGCATACACATAAGGTGAACAATTTCTAATGATTATATTTCCTTTGATATCTAAAAATTGTCTAATAAATTTTATTTCCTTAATAAAATATTTATGTATCTTTATTAATAAAAGAAACGAAATTAGGGATGTTACATTTTATATTTATGTACCTTTATAAAAGAAACAAAATTAGGGATGTTACAAAACTCACCCTTATAACCTTATAATTTTGTCTAGGTGAGGGAGAGGAAAAATAGAAGCAAGGTAGAGTGAGGAAAGGAGAGAAAGAGAGGAGAAGAAAGGATGGAAGAAGAAGGAGAAGTCTTGAGGACTTAGTACTCAAGGTAAGTTAGCTTAATCTCCACTTGAATCTATCTTTTCGCTTCATCCTTGGGGTTCAAAACTCACCCTCCTTCTCTTATTTAAGCTACTGGAAAAGCTACGGGAAGGGAGGAATCTTATCACTCCCTTCAAAGGGAAATAAAAAAATGAATTCACTAAGTGAGCTAGGGAGATCTTTAGGTAGGTTTAACAATATCTCTTTTTGAAGAAAAGCTTTGAAATTTGTAACATTAATATAGGATTTTGATCTAAGAACTTTGATGAAATTTACAATGTTTGCTACTTTGATGATTGGCCATGATTGTTGCTATATCATGATACATGTTGATCTTGCATGTGATGGATTTTTTGAATACTTTGGTTGGTATAGAAAGTTCTACATAGATATGGCTATGGGTGGCAAAAATTTAGGGCTTTTATGATACTGTTATGTATATTTGAATATGGTAAAAGTAGATCGTGTAAGAGCCAAGTTTTTTTTTGTTCATATGCTTTCAGAGAGTGAGAGGTAGAAGGCATAAATGAGTGAAACTAAATTAGGAGAAAAACAATGTGTGTTTAAAGATGAATGAGAATAACGTGGAATAAGGGGAATAAGCACATGTGTTTGGGGAACAAAGCTGACATAAGAGGGTAAAGATGGAGGAATAATAAAGGAGTAAGATCGAAAGGGAAAATTAGTTTCATTAAAGATTACATGCCTAGAGATATAAACTCTACCAGCAGAATTTAAACATTTGAAACGTTTATGATTAGGAGCATAGCCAAGAAAATAACACTTTGATGACTTAAAATTGAATTTATGCTATTAATAAGGTCTTAATAGGAGAAAGCAAGTGCATCCAAACATCTTAAGTGATAAATCAAGTGTGGAATGAAATAGTGCCTCATAAGGGGAAATAGTAAAGAGAATTGGGGTTGGGAGTCTATTAATGATGTAGGTTGCTATTCTAGATGCATCATCCTAGAATCTCAAAGGTGTAGATGTTGTGACTAGGAGTGAGAGTCCTTATTCAATAATATGCTTATGCTTCCTTTCAGCATTACCATTCTATTTTAAGGTGTGAGGACATGATAACCAATGGATTATGTCATACAGAGTTAGATAAGGAGTAAGAACTTTAAAGTCACCTCCACCATCAGATTATGGGGTTTTGATTTTACAATCAAACTATAATTCCACCATTTGTTTGAAGTTAACAAAAGTAGTAGTAACATCTAACTTTTGTTTCAAAAAATAGATCCATTTGAAATTAGATAAAGCATTTACAAACACCATATAATATTTAAACCCATTTGAAGACACTGTAGATAAGGGACCCTAAACATTAATGAAAATCAACTCCAAAGACTTATAATATATTGTACTTTAGGAAGAACAAGGCAGCTTTTGGGCTTTTCCTAAACAACAATTTAAAAAAAACAATGGCAATTTTATTTATTGAAGGTAGATTACATTTATGAAGAACTTGGTTTACAAAGGGTAAAGAGCAGTGGTCAAGCCTATTGTGCCAAATTACAAAAGAGTCATTCACAAAAAGTAATGCGTTCACAAAATTTTGAGGGTTTGATAGTAGGTACAAATTGTCAAGAGCGTACAACACATTTACTTTAACTGCTCCTTTTAACAAAAATTAATGTATAGCCTGTGATTTTACAAAGCATTTGTAAGGATCAAACTTAAAGTAGACACCATTATCTCTAGCAAAATGAAATGCATTAATAAGATTCTTGGTTATGTTAGGCACATATTGTAAATCATTTAAGGCTAAAATAGAATAATTATAGGGAAATTCTAATGAGAGATGAACCAATTTTCTTGATAGATGAACCTAAACCATTCCCCATGTACAACTACTCTTAGCCCAAAAAAGCATCACTAATTTTCAATTTGTCAAAATTAGACGTCACATGAGCAATGACACTAGAATTAGGATACCAATGGTGATCAACTAAAGTATCTATAGTTGCTACTGGCATAGCAGAATAAGAGTCCCTAAAAAACAAAAGAAGCCATAAGCAACATTTACAAAATGGCCATTAAAATTCCCAACATGACTCCTATGAAAGTGACATGCAGATTCAAATAAGGAGATATTCCTATTATACTAAAAAACATTGCAAAGCTACATAGCCTAATTCACCATAAATTTAACACTATGGTTTATTAGAATGCCTACCAAACTAACCTTTACCCCTTGAAGAAAATTATCTTCTACCCTAAAAATTTCCATTCCATGTACCTTTACAAAAACCAAAATTACATATACCAAAACTACCATTTGAAAAAGGCCCTTTACAATTCCAATTTCCTCTACCATTAAACTAACCTTGACGACTACCCTTTGTTTAAGCAAGAATAATTTGAGACATAGCAAAATTAATTCCTTTTCAGCTTTTTCTAACCCTTATTCTTAATCCATAAGTAAACAATCTATATTGCTAACAATGTAAGGATCAAATTTACTTGTTATAGAGGTTACAAAACCATCATATTCACTACTTAGTGCTTTAAAAATGGCTTCAATCTGCTCTCACTCACTCATTAGTAAACTTACTACTTTTAAAGAATCAAAGATTTTCCTTATTTGAATCATAAACTCACTAATGGACATGTTACCTTTCTTGATAGACCTCAAATGGAATTAGAGTTGTTTGATTTGTGCTCAAATTTGGGTTAAGAATAAAGTCTCGAGTTTGTCCCATGTTGAAAAGAACTATTATTTCCTACCATTCTTGTAAGAATCCCTTCTAATATCGAAGACAACAACCAAGACAACAGAAGTCTATCTTGCCTTATCTAATCAATGAGTTTTAAATTAACATTTTCCATAACTACATCTTTATTTGACTTAAACTTTAGTGGTACACTCCTTTGATCTTTAAGAAAATTCTCAAGACGATAACCAAAGACTGTTGGCTACTTCCATACTAGAAAATTAGACTCATTTAGCTTTATGGAAAAAGAATGATTGAAGGTTACTAGATCACGGATAAGTTACTTTATGATGGTGGGATCTCCATTAAAGAAAGTTCTAATTCCAAGTTAGATTGTTGTGCTCAGGCCATAGACAAAGATAAGAACAAAAGAAGTAAGGAAGGAAGAGTAAAAGGTAAAGAGAAGAAGATGACTTGAATTAAATTGAACTTTTGATCATACAACTACTATAGTTTTATATACAAGCTTTCTAAACTAAAATTATCTAACTTATCATATAACAACTATAACTGATGATTAACTTTGTTACTCTTAACTTCACTTCTATATATCCTTTGACTTCCTAATAAGCATTAATATACTATTGTACCATTTCCAATATGAATAAATTTTTGTCTATTATAGTTGCAATTAAGTAGTTGCTCCAAAAGATATGATTATCTTCTATCACTTTTTGGTTGGTGATCACTATAGGACTAAACCTACTTCAATAATTTTTAAAAATCATCTCTATTTAATGATATTTTTGAAAATAGTCACTAAATAACGATGATCTTGCCATTCACTCGACTAGTGAAGCACATGCATGACCCTATTGGTGATGGGTGCAGTGCGTGTCCTAGAGCCTTGTTTCTTTGACCAGCATTGACCGAGCTCTTAGAGGTCAAATTTTATGATTCTAAAGTCATTTCCGAGGTTTTTGGATCCTCTAGACTCAATTTTGAGGTATATTTTGTCAAATTCTACTTGGAAACATGAATTTTGGGGTAGATAATACTTGCTATGATTTATTTTAATGTCTCTTTGAACTTTATGTGTGAATTTGATTTAGCATATGATTCCTTTTAATTATTTTTAGATCTTGGGAAAGATTAAATTACCATAATTGCTTACTAGTTGTTATGTTTTTTAAGTATGACAAAGTTTTGAATATAATGAGATTTCCATGTTTAAACCTAGTTGAATTTAGAACCCTTGGGTACACATTTGTATATAAATCTCTCACCATATTTGTGAAGGCAGATTTAGATATATTTGGATTGAAATATAATATTCAAATAACTTAGAATTGGTGTGTGTGTGTGTGGGAGAAAGTGTTTGTTACAATGTAATTATGATTTGTTTGTTGTGAGTTAGAAACTTTGAACTTTATAGGTTGAGAGGAGACTTTCTTTTGATGGAACTTGTGGAATCCTGTACTTATTGATTAAAGTATGGGTTTTTGTGAATAAAAATTGATATGTAGAATTTTTACCTTTCGAAAGACATGTGAATTTGTGTTAAGTTTTGATTAAAGTTTGTTTGGTAAATGAATTGATCTGAAAAAGGTATTTCTTGCTTTTAATTGGTAACTGACTTTTCGTACACTATTACTTGGGAGGAATCCTAATAAAAAATACTCTTTGCTAGCAACATGATATGCTAACGTTGGTGCACCTTGAAACCTTAACTAGCAGGGGTGTTGCTAGTCTCATGTATCGGCTAACGCACGGGATGTGTTTTTGTAAAGGAGTAGCAAAATGCCTCCTATTATTGTTAAATGGAATACCAGCTAACTATCTAACTTGTTATTGGTGTAATTACCAATTTTTTTATTACGACATAGATAACAAAATAGATAAATAGAAAATCAAAAGCATATGCTTCTTATATATATATATACATGTCCACATTACATCAGGGATTAGCTTGTATGTACACATGTAACCCTAGGTACTAAGCATTATACTCAAAAGACAAATTACTGTGTGGTTACACCAAAAAAATGGGTTAGCCCATTAACTAGACATATATTACTTTACTGTATAACTGCTCCTACGGCCATCACCCTTGGGGAACAACTGGTGGAGGAGGTGGTCCAAGTGTAGGTACTTTCACCATGTTGATCACAAAAAGACTAGCAATAAAAGTGAATTATCCCAGATAAGGGACCTCCACTATCTAGAGCTCTAAAAGAAGTGTCAGAATGATGAACGACATGGTAATGATTTGTATATGAACATAACACCATAAGAAACATGATTAGATAATATATTCCGATAAGATCAACATCCAGAAAATAACTACATACCAAAAAAAATTACGTGTTATGTTTAGCTGTATAAGCTACAAAAAACATTTTCTCTTGCATATAATAAGACAACAAGAATTTATACATAGTACTTAGATGATCAATAAACAGGTTATGCATCAATATCAAGCATTCATAAAGAATAGATTACTTATTAGTAGAATGCATGCACATTAATTCCATAGTGGCTTATCATTTGAATTTTTCTTTCCAATTTTCTAACCTTAGGGTGGTGTAAGGCCTCTTCCTCCCACTACTCGCACACCACTGGGTTCCTGGTTAAAGTAGCCCTTCACACATTAGCCATTCTAGGTTATTAGGAAATCCCCTATCCTGGTACTGTATCCAAGCCACAACCCCTCAATCACCTTACCTCCACAAGGTGCTGTATGTCGCCAGGTCACCTTGGTTGGGTAAGGGTCATCCTGGATATTCGTCAACCCTCTTAATACAGCAAGATGCTACCTGTTACCAGGCCACCCAACTTCAGAGAGGGTCCTCCTAACATTTCATATATCTCTTTAGCATATTTTACAGCCACTTTCCTTAACAAATTATACATATCAATGTCATCATGTGCGTGGTCAACCATTTCTCTCATGTATACATCATACATTTCAACACATAGGATAAGATGAAGCAATTATGTATTCATACCTTCATATGGCATATATATATATATATATATATATATATATATCATTTACCCATTTTCTTCCATGCATATATGATTAAATTAAGAGAAGTATAGTATAAACAAAGCAAACCATGTTATATTACCACAATTTGTGGCTCATGAAACTCTTATTTAAGTCCTATAATTGTTGGAATCCCTAATTATTGGGATCACCAATCTCGGTATCAAATTTTTTGATATATGCTTATTGGGATAGGAAATATGAGTTATCCTATTTGCCAAGATTCTTGGAGGCAATGAGGATAAGGTTTATCAATTGTATCTGGGTAGTTATTATCTTCCTTTTTTATTGTATGTTATCTTGAAAATTATGGGATTTATTCATCTAGGTTAGATGTATAAATTTCGGCACATTCCTATGTTTGAATAATAAGAAAAATAATATTTTCCTATAGTGTTTTCTGTTTCTCTCCTCAAGTTCTCCCTTTTTGGCGTGGTATTAGAGCTGGGATACCATTGAGGAGAGAAAATGGCCAGCTTCTAGCGGGATTTAATTGGCTTAAGCAAGGATGGGCAAGGGGAGCAATCTGTCGAGAACTTCGCCACCTACAGCCTTACAATTAACCCCACTGCATCAAATCACCCCATCTCAACCTCCTTCGATAACTCAACACTCCAAATCACGCCTTATAAGCTTAATGGGCGAAATTTTCTCCAGTGGTCAAGGTCCGTCCAAATGGTTATACGGGGAAGAGGAAAAATTGATTTTTTGGATGGCACAACAGCAAAACCAGAACCAGCTGATCCTATGTACCCAACTTGGGATATTTAGAATGCTCTTATGATGTCTTGGCTCATCAATTCTATGGAAGAACACATTGGGTCTTTGTATCTTATCCACAACACTGGCAAAGATATTTGGGATAAGGTAAAAAATGCATATTCTAATCTTGAAAATTCAACACAATTATGTGAATTAAGAGATAAAGCTAGAGATCTTAAACAATGACTTATGACAGTCACCGAGTACTACACTACTCTTACAAAAATTTGTTAAGAGCTTGATTTATTTGAACCTAATGATTGGTGTGACAAGTGCCAGAAAAAATACTTAAAGTTAATAGAAAAGACTCGCACCTATGACTTTCTTGTAGGGTTGAACAAGGTTAGATGATGTTCGTGGGAGGATGATTAGCCTATGCCCAATCCCACAGATAGAAGAAGTTTTTGTAGAAGTCTGGAGGGAAGAAAGTAGGAGGAAGATTATGTTGAATGATGGAAGAAACACTTAATCAGAAGTTACAGCTTTGTACACCTCAAGGAAGGATGAGCAGAATCGAAATAGCTCTAATAAGCAAAGGCGCACTAAAAAGGGGAATCTATGGTGCTATTTTTGTTAGAAAACTAACTGACATGCTTTAAATTAAGCATGTATTTAGCATATTTTATGTTTCTTTTTATTTTATTTAAATGATAAATAGATAGGTTTTAATTAAATTGTGTGTTTTATGTTTTTAGGAATAATAAAGAAGAAAAGAAGAGAAAAATAGAAGAAAATCATGAAAAATGCTGATTTCTGACCTTTCGTCACTAATGGAAGCATATCTCACTCATTTGAGCTCCGATTGAGCCGTTTCCAGCGGCTACGGAAAGAAGAAACATAGAGCTACAACTTTTGTGTTCGGCACTTTGGCAAAATCTGGCGTTTTCTAGGCGCCATGGTGCTCACAATACAGCGCCGCCGCGGCCCGTCATGGATGTCTCGTAGCGCCGCGGCGCTGGTTATTGGCGCCGCGGCGTCCTTGCCCCAGAACCACGAGCGCCGTGGCGCTGCATGGGTGCGCCGCGGCACCCCGTGGATGAAGCTTCGCAGCGCCACGGCGCCGCCGCTCCGGAAGTCGCGATTTTAGAGTTTTTTTGCCTGATTTGAAGCCTAATTGATGGAGATTTGACCTAAAAAACTTTCCTACTTCGACTAGGAGGGTTTAATCTATAAAAAGGGAGGAAAGTAAGCAGAGAAGGGATCGATTCATTCAGCAAAGAATTCATTCAAGTTCTCAACTCTTTTCTTTACTTCTAGTTTAGTTTTCTATGGCCCTGCGCGGCTAATTTTCTTTAGTTGGTTGAGGGAGATTGAAACCTCAAGGGATTTGATGTCATTGTGAGATACGGATTTGATTTCATTGCATTCAATCTTAACCGGGTATTGTTTATTCATCTGTTCTTATTTTCTTAATATTATGCATGTGATTGCTAGGAGGCCTACTAGTATATTGTATGTGTAGCTGCTGAATTAGGTTTTGAACAAAGCTTTTATTACTTGATTCGTGAAGCAAATAGGATTAAGGATTTTGGATTATAAATCGTTAACCCTATGATGAATATCAACTAAATTGAATATAACCGATGTGCTTGTATTCGTTTAACTCTATTAGTTTCTCTTGTTCTTCATGCGGTTAATAAGTTATGCTTTACCGATGTGCTAAAGGATTGCTCGTTAATTAGAGTATAATTAGTGCGATTGTCATTAATTTACTAGGCTTAAGGAGGAATTGGGATAGAATCCCAATGATAGATATTTGGTTTAAGATTGATAATTTTGTCAATGATCAATGCAATCCCTTGATGGTGAATATCGACCGAAACCAACGCTTTTCTCATTAATCACTTTCTCTCAATTATTTTTGCTATTGTTTACTTAATTTTAATTGCGACTCTCAATCCCCCCTTTCTGAATCACATAAGGTAATTCCAGTCTCTGTGAGATCGACCCTTACTCCCACTACTACAGGTTAGTGTTGAGGTAAGGTTTTAATTTGGGCGTGCCTGCGACAGTGCGCACCAAATTTTGGCGCCGTTGCCGGGGACTGCGTCATTACTTTTGTGATTTTTTTTATTTTATGCCTGTGACTCGTTCTGCTAATTGTCAAGATTTACAGTTCAATCCAGATATTGGAAAATCTGTATACAGGCACAGAAGAGGAATTAAAGAAGACGTTGATCAGGATAAGGAGGAAGTGATTATGGCCAGACACCCCACTTTGAAGGAGCTTGCAGCTCCAGATTTGCATCAACAACCCTTATGCATTACTTTCCCTAATCTTGATGATAATGTGAATTTTGAATTAAAATCTGGATTAATTCATCTCTTACCTAGTTTTCATGGTCTTGCAGGTGAGGACCCGCATAAACATCTAAAGGAGTTCCATGTGGTTTGTACCAGTATGAAGCCCCCTGGAGTAACTGAGGAACAAATTAAACTTAGGGCTTTTCCTTTTTCTTTAAAAGATTCAGCCAAGGATTGGTTGTATTATTTACCCTCTGGTACTATTACTACTTGGAATGAGATGAAAAGAATGTTTTTAGAACGTTATTTTCCTGCATCTAGAGCCGCCACTATTAGGAAAGAAATATGCGGCATTAGGCAATTGCATGGTGAAACCCTTTATGAATATTGGGAGAGGTTTAAGAAACTTTGTGCAAGCTGCCCACATCATCAGATTAGTGAGCAGCTACTAATCCAATATTTCTATGAAGGCCTTTTGCAGGGAGACAGGAGCATGATAGATGCAGCTAGTGGAGGAGCACTAGTAGATAAAACTCCTGAGGCAGCCAGAATTCTCATATCAAATATGGCTGCCAATTCACAACAATTTGGCGTTAGGCATGATCCTCCTGTTAGACATGCCCATGAGGTAAGTACAACTTCTCTTCAGAATCAAATATCTGAACTTACTTCTCTTGTGCGCCAAATGGCTATAGGTACACTCCAACAAGTCAAAGTCTGTGGGATATGTTCAGCAACAGGGCACCCTACTGATACGTGCCCTACACTTCAAGAGGAAGCCACAGAACAAGCTAATGCTGTAGGAGGTTTTCCTGGCCAACCAAAGAGGTATGATCCATATGCTAATACATACAATCCTGGATGGAAGGATCATCCCAATTTCAGATATGGGAATGCACAAAATAGGCCTGCAGGACAGAATTTTCAACAAAACCAACAGGCCTATTATCCTAAACAAAATGCATCCCAGGAGCATCAGGTAAGTAATCCATTGGAAGATATTGTGAAGACTCTTGTGCATAGCTCTCATCAATTTCAGCAAGAGACAAGAGCTAGCATTCAGAACCTGACAACTCAAATGGGTCAGTTAGCAACCACAGTGAGTCGACTGGATGCTCAAAACTCAGGTAAGTTACCTTCACAAACTGTGGTGAATCCTAGAGAAAATGTCAGTTCAATTATTTCAATAAATGGTGAGGAAATTGAAAGTTCACCATCTGTTTCTTCTCCTAAAAAGCAAGAAAAATCAATTAAGGAGAATGAAGCAACTACAGGTAAGTCTCTTTCTAATTTAAAGTATGAAGTAGTGCCTCCTTTTCCAGAAGCTCTTAAAGAGAATAGGCTAAATGAGAAAACCTCTGAATTGTATGACATCTTTAGAAAATGTGAAGTTAATCTTCCCCTTCTAGATACCATTAAACAGGTGCCAAGATATGCAAAGTTCTTGAAAGAACTATGTACTCAAAAAGAAGGGCAAAAATTAAAAGATTTTGAAAAGATTCATATGAGTCAGAATGTATCTGCTATGATACAGACAAAACTCCCCACTAAATGCAAGGATCCAGGTATGTTTACTATTCCATGCAAAATTGGGGGAAATCGCATTGAAAAGGCTATGTTAGATTTAGGAGCTTCCATCAATGTTATGCCATATTCTGTATATACATCTTTGAATTTGGGACCATTGAAATCTGTAAATTTGATAATTCAACTAGCAGATAGGTCCACTACATATCCTAAGGGAATAATTGAGGATGTCTTGGTGCAGGTAGATGATTTGGTGTTCCCTGCAGATTTTTATGTGCTTGACATGGACAATGGGGATTTTACTTCTCCAATATTATTAGGGAGACCATTTTTGAAAACCTCCAAAACCAAGATAGATGTTCACAATGGCACACTCACTATGGAATTTGACGGTGAAGTAATAAAATTCAATATGTATGAAGCCATAAAATACCCAGGTGATGATACTCCTGTCTATTCCATTGATGTGCTTGATTCATTAGCATACGATGTGTTTGAATTAGATGAAAAGGATAAAATGGAGGAAAGTGTGAACAAATCTATAGCAGCAGATGATGGTGAGATAAACTTAGATGAAAAAACAAAGGAGAAACTGGCTGCACTCAATGATTCTTCGAAAGAACCACCAAAGGGTAAGATTTCTTATATGGAATTATCAAATTTTGATACCATTCTTGCACCTTCTGTTTTGCAGGACCGTGGATCAATTTTGTCATCTCTGCCTAATCACCTGAAATACTTGGAAATAGGAGATGCATCACCTATTATAGTTGCAAAAAGTTTAGGTGTTAAAAAAGAAGAGGAATTGATGCATATTTTTCAAGAAAAAAGAAATGCCATTATAAGAACAATTGCAAACCTTAAAGGCATAGACCCGACTATAAAATTGCATCAAGTTCTAGAAATGAAAGGGGTTGAACCCTTTAAAGGTAAGAAATCGCTCCCTTGGTTAGGTCCACTTGTTATTACTGATGTGCCTTCTGGTTATGCAGTTGAATTTCAAAGATTGAATCAGTCCCAGAAATTTAAAGTGAACCTCAAAGAGCCTCCATGAACAAAGATAGGGAGCTGAGTCGAGCCAACGACGTAAAACAAAGGCGCTGGTTGGGAGGCAACCCAACATCTATTCTTCTTCTTCTTATTTTTCTTTTTCATAATTTTAATTTTGTTTATTCAAAAAAAAAAAAAAGAGAAGAAGCTGTGGACGCACACAAGCGCCGCGGCGCTTCACAATAGTGCCGCGGCGCCCATCGCCCAGGCTGGGCGAGCGCCGTGGCTCTCAAGAACAGTGCCGCGGCGCCCCTACCCAGATTGGGTCAGCGCCGCGGCGCCTGAAGATAGCGCTGCGGCGCTCCGCGTTTCAGCAGAGAGCGCTGCGGCGCTCTCTATAAGAGGGTCGCGCCCCTCTTCTCCTACCCGCGGTTTTTGTTCTCTCTCACCCCCAAATCCCTTTTCTTGCCTCCAATCACCCATACTCACCTCCCATTCGATTATATTGCTTGCATAACTTGATTTTTCATCTACTTTTGCAGGATTATACACCTCATATCAGCAATTGAGTCGAATTCAAAGACACTTGATCAGGGAAGTTTCCCTGGACCCCTCCTTATTTTATTACTTGTCTCTATTGTGTTTTTTTTCTTTGATATTCTTACATTGGGGACAATGTATGTTTTTAAGTGTGGGGGGGTCACTTTATGATTCAGCTGGATGACTGTATAATAACTCATACACTTGTGCACTTTTCTACTTTGATGCATTACTATAATTCTATGATGTGTGCACTTTTATTCCTATCATGAGGTGAGCATGTGAACAAAATTTCAATTTATGGGTTTGTGTTAGTGAAACCAATAGCCAATGATATAAATGTTTAAATTGCTAATAGCTCCTAAGAAACGTAGGAAAATCATAATTATGTGTAATTTTAATTTTAATTTTTTTTTTTGCAATTTATTATCCATTTTCTAGAATCCTGAATCTATTTTGCACAACAACTTTGAGTATTTAATTTATCTTTTATTTAAAGAAAGTTTATACAACTTAAAGAAATTTTTTATGATCTCAGTAAGGATTCTAGAACTTATTTGAATGATGCTTGAGGCGAAATCCTAGGTTGATACTATTAATTAGGAGATGATTTAGGCATTATTTGATAGATTGAGCCTTTCAAGCCTAACCTAAGTAATAAAATAACACTAGTTCCTTTATTTTGAGCTTAATGAACTTTTCCTTCTGAAAACCATAACTGAGCCATAAGCCAAAGTTTGTATATCCTTATTTTTTTCTTTACCCTATTCACTCACTCCATGATTATTTTGATGAATATTTGTATTGTATTGCTTTATTTACAAAAAGGGTGGAAGGGTGGAGCAAGGAAAAGAAAAGAAATTTTCTTAAAAAAAAAAAAAAAAAGAAAAAAAATTATATATATATATAAGAACAAATGTTGTGGGTGAAAGAAAAAGAGGACAATGATGGATTGAAGCAGGAAAAGTAGTGTGGGGAGAAAATCTTCCCAAAATTATTGGAGGAAAGCAAAGAGCTCAAGAGATCAATTTTAATCATGTGGTGCTGGGTGACTGATCCTACATTGATATCCTTTGTCCCACCCTTCACCTTGGCCACATTACAAGCTAAATAAAGTCCTTTTGATCTTAAAAGTAGTTTTGACCTACATTAGTGGAGAGCAGCAGGAAAAATAAGCTTATGAAAATCCTACGAAGAGATCCATACTTGATTTCTTGAGATATATAAACTCATTTGAATGAAAGATGATTGAACTGCTCAAAACACACACTCACTCAGGGCTCTAGAAAAATGAATTCTGAATTGCATTTAAATTGAATATTGCATATAGTCATTAAATTTTCTGAAATTTCTTTAAGAGCATTCAATTTTCACTATGAGGCAATATATTGGTAAGACTTTCACTTACCTTATTTATTGAATATTGTTCACATGGTTTAATTTGCTTGAGGACAAGCAAAAGAGCAAGTGTGGGGGTATTTGACATGCTTTAAATTAAGCATGTATTTAGCATATTTTATGTTTCTTTTTATTTTTTTTAAATGATAAATAGATAGGTTTTAATTAAATTGTGTGTTTTATGTTTTTAGGAATAATAAAGAAGAAAAGAAGAGAAAAATAGAAGAAAATCATGAAAAATGCTGATTTCTGACCTTTCGTCACTAATGGAAGCATATCTCACTCATTTTAGCTCCGATTGAGCCGTTTCCAGCGGCTACGGAAAGAAGAAACATAGAGCTACAACTTTCGTGTTCGGCACTTTGGCAAAATCCGGCGTTTTCTAGGCGCCGCGGCGCTCACAATACAGCACCGCGGCGTCCTTGCCCCAGAACCACGAGCGCCGCGGCGCTGCATGGGTGTGCCGCGGCACCCCGTGGATGAAGCTTCGCAGCGCCGCGGCGCCGCCGCTCCGGAAGTCGCAATTTTAGAGTTTTTTCGCCTGATTTGAAGCCTAATTGATGGAGATTTGACCTAAAAAACTTTCCTACTTCGACTGGGAGGGTTTAATCTATAAAAAGGGAGGAAAGTAAGCAGAGAAGGGATCGATTCATTCAGCAAAGAATTCATTCAAGTTCTCAACTCTTTTCTTTACTTCTAGTTTAGTTTTCTATGGCCCTGCGCGGCTAATTTTCTTTAGTTGGTTGAGGGAGATTGAAACCTCAAGGGATTTGATGTCATTGTGAGATACGGATTTGATTTCATTGCATTCAATCTTAACCGGGTATTGTTTATTCATCTGTTCTTATTTTCTTAATATTATGCATGTGATTGCTAGGAGGCCTACTAGTATATTGTATGTGTAGCTGCTGAATTAGGTTTTGAACAAAGCTTTTATTACTTGATTCGTGAAGCAAATAGGATTAAGGATTTTGGATTATAAATCGTTAACCCTATGATGAATATCAACTAAATTGAATATAACCGATGTGCTTGTATTCGTTTAACTCTATTAGTTTCTCTTGTTCTTCATGCGGTTAATAAGTTATGCTTTACCGATGTGCTAAAGGATTGCTCGTTAATTAGAGTATAATTAGTGCGATTGTCATTAATTTACTAGGCTTAAGGAGGAACTGGGATAGAATCCCAATGATAGATATTTGGTTTAAGATTGATAATTTTGTCAATGATCAATGCAATCCCTTGATGGTGAATATCGACCGAAACCAACGCTTTTCTCATTAATCACTTTCTCTCAATTATTTTTGCTATTGTTTACTTAATTTTAATTGCGACTCTCAATCCCCTCTTTCTGAATCACATAAGGTAATTCCAGTCTCTGTGGGATCGACCCTTACTCCCACTACTACAGGTTAGTGTTGAGGTAAGGTTTTAATTTGGGCGTGCCTGCGACAGTGCGCACCACTAACCATACAAGGGAAACCTATTGGAAGCTACATAAGGAACCTGCTAACCAGCAAAGCTGAGAGCTATAGAGATATTTTGGGCATTACCAGAAGAAATACCGTGCATACCAGGCCACCCCTGAGCACCCTGACCAAAAAAAAGGGACTCTATAGGCAATCTCAATCTTAATAGGGAACAAGTAGAGCAACTTTATAAATTACTCAACCCAGAAAAACCCATTAGTACAGCTTTAATAGCACAGTAAGGTAATTTCTACTCTGCCTTAAATTGTAACAAGGAGGAAAAACACTTATGGATTATAGATTCTAGAGCCTTAGATCATATGACAGGTTGCATCTAACTTTTTTCCTCATATACTCATAATTATAGTCAAACTAAAGTAAAAATAGCTGATAGATCTCTATCTCATATTACTGGAAGTAGAACTATTAAGATTAACTCAACTCTGGAACTTAAATTTGTATTGCATGTTCCAAACCTATCTTGCAACCTGACCTTTATAAGTAAAATTGCTAAGGATTGTAATTGTAGAGTGATTTTCTCACAAAAAGAATGTGAATTTTAAGACCTAGACTTAAGGAGCAAGATTGGCAATGCTAAGGAACATAAAGGACTATATTACTTTGATGAAGAAATGGAAGAGGCAGAACAAACTCATACTACAGTTTGTTGGGAACCTACTACAAGACAAAATAAAATTATGTTATGGCACTATAGGTTAGGTCATCCAAGTTTTAATTACTTGAAACATTTATATCCTTCTTTGTTCAAGAATAATGACATTTTTCAATATGAAGTATGTCAATTGGAAAAACATCAAAGGGCTATTTTTAAACCAATACCCTAAAAAGCTATTAAACCTTTTGCCATAATTCATAGTGATATTTGGGGTCCCTCATGATCTCGCAACCTCTATTCCAAAAGATGGTTAATAACCTTTATTGATGATCATACTAGGGTGTGCTGGGTTTATTTACTCAAAGAAAAATCCAATGCTGAACAAGTCTTTATTAACTTCCACAAAATGGTCCAAAACCTATAACACAAATATACCAATCCTACATACAAACGATGGGAGAGAATACTTCACACATATATTAGGCAATTACCTCAACAAACATGGCATTGTCCATCAAAGTTTATGTCCCAATACACCCCAACAAAATGGAATTGTTGAGAGAAAAAACAAACACTTCTTGAAAATTATAGGGCCCTTTTGTTTACTACTAATATGTCAAAATTCTTTTGAGGGGATGCTGTCCTCACCTCTTGCTACCTCATTAATAGAATGCCTACCCAAACTCTCCAATATCAAACTCCCATTAACACCTTCAACAATATTTCCCAGACCACAAAACAATAAGCAACCTTCCCCTCAAAGTCTTTGGATGTACTTTGTTTTCCCACAATCATGAACCAAATCAGAACAAGCTTGATCCTAAAGCTTTTAAGTGCATATTTATCGGGTATGCAACAACCCAAAAAGGGTATAAGTGCTATTTTCCTAAAAAAAGAAATTAATCATAACCATGGACCTTACCTTTCATGAAACTACTCCCTTCTACATAAAAAAAATTCCTTTCAGGTGGAGAACAATGATGAAGATTTTTTTTTTACCTTTCCTCTCTTTATCCACGGACAATTCTCTCTTAGGAACTCCAGAACTTACACCTCAAACACATCCTCAAATTAACCCTTCAAATACCAGTAGCCTTACCCTAAAAAATACTGAAACTGAAACTGAAACTGAAACCATCAATAAAGGATAAGGAGACGACCTGAGGAATGAAGAAAGACAAAAAAAAACTTAGACCTAATTAAGCAAGCAGACCAAAATCTAGAATGCATATACCAGGAACAAAAAATGTAGGTCTACACTAGAAGAAGAAGACAGCAAGGTAATATAGCACCTCTTGTTCTGAAAACAAGCCAGGAATTTGACCCAATCCCATGTAATTTTCCTTCTAAAAATGCCTTTGATTTCTTTTCTATTGCATGGAGAAAAGGTGTCCGGTCATGTACCCAAACCCCTATAGCCAAATTTATTCAATATGATCATCTATCTCCTGCAATGAAGGCTCTTGCTACTAATCTTGAAGAAGTAACCATCCCACAAAATATTGAGGAAGATGTTAAGGTAACAGAATGGAGAAACACTGTGGAAGAAGAAATGCAGTCCCTAAAAAAGAATTATACTTGGGAATTAGTGGGAAAACTAAGAAATGTTGTACCAGTGAGATGAAAATGGGTATTTACAGTAAAATATAAGTCAAATGGGGCTATTGAGAGATATAAAGCTCACTTAATGGATAAAGGATTTACATAAACATATGGGATAGATTATCAAGAAACCTTTGTCCCGGTGGCCAAGCTTAATACTATCTGTATTCTCTTATCTATTATAGCTAATCTTGATTGGCCATTTCATCAATTAGACATTAAAAATGCCTTTCTGCATGCGGATTTATTAGAAGAGGTTTTCATAGAGCTACCACCTAGTTTTAAAAGTCCTACTCACACAGGATAAGTTTGTAGATTAAAGAAATCCCTCTATGGATTGAAACAATCACCTAGAGCATGGTTTGAAATGTTCACTAAGGCCATTCTCCATTAGGGCTATAATCAGGCTCATTGTGATCATACCTTATTTTACAAACATGAAGAAGGGAAGACTACCGTTCTTATTGTTTATGTTGATGACATCATTGTTACTGGAGATAATATAGAAGAAATAAATTCTCTAAAGGGAAAACTTGCAAATGAATTTGAAGTAAAAGATCTAGGTATGTTAAGATATTTCTCGGGAATGGAAATTGTTAGAAATAAAACTGGCATATCCATATCCCAAAGGAAGTATACACTATATCTCTTAAAAGAAATTGGACTACTTGGTTGTAAACTAGTGGATACTCTAGTTTCCAACTATTAAACTTAGAGAGCAGAATACTGATGCACCAGTTGAGAGGAATAGGTACCAAAGACTAGTTGGTAAGCTCATCTATTTATCTCATAGAAGACTTGATATAACTTATGTTGTGAGTTTGGTTAGTTAATTTATTCATAACCCCTATGAAGAACATTTGAATGTAGTCATTCGCATTGTGAAATATCTTAAAGGCAACCTAGGGAGATGACTCTTCTTTAAAACGGAAGAGTCACGAGAAGTTGAAAGCTACACTGATGCTAATTAGGTTGGTTTCATCACAAATAGAAGATCCACATTAGGGTACTGCTTATTTGTTTGGGAAAACTTAGTAACTTAGAGGAGCAAAAAGCAAAATGTTGTAACCAAAAGCAATGCAGAGGCTAAACTTAGATCTCTATCAAATGGGGTCAATGAATTAATCCGGATTAAACTCTTACTTGAAGAACTTCGAGTTACAAATAAATATCCTATGAAGTTATATTGTGATAATAAAGCAGCCATCAGTATAGTCACTACAAGAAATATGAATTTTAATGACCAATTTTTTGTGACGACTTCAAAAGTTATCACTAAAAAGTACTTTCAGTGGCCCCCTACAGAGGTCGTCACTGAAAGAGCAAGTTTCAATAATTTTTAGTGACAACTTTCAGAGGTAGTCATAAAAACATACATTTTTAGTGACAATTTTAGTGTAGTCGTCACAAAAAGTGTAGTTTTAGTGACGACCTTTTTGGTGGTCACTAAAAAGTAAGTTTCAGTGACAACTTGGTCGTCATTGAAAGTTAAAAGGAGAAAAAAAGGGGAAGCCTGATAAAGTGAAAAAAAGAAGCCCGCTTAATTTTTTACTTCTCTCTTTTACTTATGAAAAACCCTTCTCCTTGTGGAAAGCCCTCTTCTTTATGCTGTTGCCTGTGAAATTTCTTGTGCTACAAAAGAAGAAGCTCGTAATTTCCTTCTCTCTACCCTATTGTCACTTTAATTGCTAGTGAAAACCCCAACACCAACCAATTCGGCATAGCATCATCAAAGAGCTTGTATTTGAGGTTCTCCTATCTATTTCCTTTTATTTTGTTGTTTTCTATTGATTGGGTTTGAAAATTATGCTTTTAAGGGTTTTTTTGGAAATGAGGTGATTTTATAAGTTTTTCTGTTTTCTTTTGTTTTGAAATTAAAGATAAAATCAAATGTATGATGATTGAGAGGTTTTTTGGTTGTGTTCGGGTAACTTCTGTGCTGGGTGAAAATTGAGGGTTTTTCTCTATTTTTGTGTTTCAGCTGGAAGCTTATGTGCTGGGATGCAATTCATCAAGGACTGTGGCATTTGAGAATGCTCTTCGCTTGTTCTCACCTAACCTTGCAATTGTTGATGAACTTCTTACTCGACACCTACCTAGGCAATGGCTAACATCTTTAGCAATTGAGGTATGGATTATTTATGAATCGGTTTTTTGTATTCTTATGTTTTTCAAAATTTCATATGCCATCTGTAACTATAATTTATGTAATTTTTTAGAACCAGATTAATATTTTATTGTGTCGCTCACTTCAGAGGCACTTGTCTGGGTTTGAAATTGAATCGATTCTGACTATGTGCTTTTGCCATAATCACATTTAAGGAGGGAAAAAAACAAATTTGGATGTTCTCCTGTTAGAAGGAGCTCCAAATACTGACTCTTATAAATGGTAAAAATAGATTTAGTTGCCATATAAAGGAAATATTTTAGTTGCTAGACAAACACTAGAAGAATCCTAAAAAGCTTTTTAAAAAATTTTGAGCTATGTAGTGGGACTGCTAAATAGGGAGAGTTAAGAATCTCTTACTGACGGAGACCTAGATCTCCATGTTGGGCCTCTGTTTCTATCACCCAATAGGTGCCCTTTTCTTCCATGACTACCTTGCAGCCCATAATAGTAAAAGTTCCATCACTTACTTTGTGAAGTAGGATGAGATTAGTTGGCTGTGGCTTATTGATGTGTAGCTGCTAGATTTAAAATCTAGTTGTCCTAGAATTTTCCTAATATTTATACTAAACCCATCTTTGTCTTATGTTGTGACTAATTCAAATGTCAAAGTTCCAGAAACAAGGAGAACTATCAGTAAGATATAGTCTTACTAATTTACTTCCTTTGACAGAATGAAAGAGCTTATAAATGGTTTAACGTCATAAAAATATAGCCTTGCAAATTTTAAACAATTTAATTCATAGGTTACTAATGCTAACTTCTTTTTTTGATAGAAACAAGTTGCTAATGTTAATGATTAGCTTGGTCATATCATGTCTTGCAATTTCTTTCCATTTATCTTGTATGTGAAATTACAAGTACCATGTTTGGGTGAATGAGATATTTGGTATTAATTTTCCCAACTGCTGGGAAAATGTCAGCATACATTTCCAATTAATCTTTTCCTGAGGAGAATCTTTAAGTATTTGTTGCTATATTCTTATTTTTGTAAAAACCAACACTTCATCCACAAGAAATTTGCTTCTTTTTAAATTTTCTCAACCAGTGCTTTCTTTTGACTATGTTGGGCATGTGTATATGATGAGTGAGTTTTATACTCATAAATTAAATATTTTCATCTTATCTTTTGCCATAATTAAGCATAAATCTCCCTTACTTGCCTTTAGTTTTTTGTCTTTCTTACAGATTGAGAGAAGAGTAGAAAATGGACTTAATTGGAGGAATCAGAGCTAAATTGTGGTTCTTTGGGAATGATGTCTATAAATCAAGCAGATAAAACAAATTCATTAAGGATGGCTGAGTAAGGAGCATTATCATATTGTCTCTTGAGACGCATCCTAATGGATATATGGACAAATTTATTCTTGATTTATGATCACATTTCCAAAAGAACTAAAATATAAAGATTCAAGGCAAAGCACCCAATGTTGAGAATATGTTTGCTGGTTGCAGTCCAGCCCAACCTTACTGTAGTACTTGGGCCATATCTCCGCAAATACATATCCAATATGTATGAAATTTGGTAGGTGTGTAGCTGCCACAATTGGGTACATCTTTCATGTTCAAGTGGTCAGACAATTCAGACACTAGAAGGGCCAAAAATGGGCTAGAAACGGATTTTTCTACTGCTGCAGTCCAGCCCGACCTTGCTCTAGTATTTTGACCATAAGTCACAACTTACGTATCCAATTTGTCCATGATTTGTCTTGACGGAAAGCTAACAAAATTTTCTACAACTTTCATGTTGAGGGAGTCAGCAAATTCGGCGGATTTCAAGACGATATTCAAGGCTCAATTTTGGTGCACATGATGGAATCTAAATTGTCAATTTTGTACAACTTTCTACCTAACAACTTTGACAATTACCACACCTACCACACTTAATTGTATCTATAAATAGAGGGCTTGAGGGGTGAGTTGGGGAGTTTTGAGTTTTTGGAGAGCTTTGGATAGAGCTTGGGAAAGCTTTGTTGGAATTCTACGAACTTGTAATGTTATTCTCTCTTTAGACATCTTGTATTTTTCATTTTCTTTCGTAATATTATCATGTTTCTTCATCTTTCATTTCACTTTCTTGCCTTGATTATGGAGAACTAATCTCCTAATGCTAAGGTGAAAGGGTGAAACTCTTGGTATGAGAATAATAATTTATCTAACTCTTAATCTTAATGTTTATCTTTGATATTGTATTTACCTTCCTATTTCTTTTCTCATAATTATTTCTTAATGGCTGGTTTTATCATACCGCCGATTTCTTGTTATGTTATTGGCTGGTTTTATTAGACCGCCTATCTCTTATTATTTTCATGGTTGGCTTTGCCACCTACTTTATTTTATTTTACTATTGGTTGGCTTTGCCACCTATTCTATTTCATTTTATTTTGTTATGTTAATTAATTTTCTACCTTTCATTTTTTGCATAAGTTAATCTTGTAAAATGTGAATTTTGATATATTGTAGACAATATAATGATTGGCACAATTTATGCTTGAATCCATTTACAAGTCATCTTTTGCATCTTTGTATTTTTAATCTTGTGAAGTGTGAACCTTGATACATTGTAGACAATTTTTGGCACAATAAATACTTGAATCACTCTTGATTTATTGTAGACAATATGTTGATTGGCACAATGTACGCTTGAATCTATTTTACAAGAATGTTTCAATTATTAGAAAGGAGGTAAATATAATTCATGTATAAACAAAGTTGAGCTTAAATTAACATATCATCCGATTAGAACTTTATTCGTGTAAAGATTCTAATTGAGTAATAAAAGAGTTAAATTTATTTTTATTCGATATACCAAGAGTGGATCCCCTAACCTTAGCATGCTTCTTTACCTTGAATACATCTTCATTTAATTTCAGTATATTAGTTCTTTGCATATTTTGTTCAATATTCCTCTCACAAAACGAGACATCGGGAACTAGGTTAGAAGTATTTATTTCGGATCTATATTAGAATTTTCTCTCAATTGGCAATCTCTGTGGGATCGACCTTGCATACCACTAAATCTATACTCCAATAGATTCGTGCACTTGCGAGTTTTAATTAAAACAACAACAAGTTTTTGGCGCCGTTGCCGGGGATTGCGACGGAAAAGCTATTTGGATCCAGGTAAGTACTTTTCTTCCACTAGTTATAGTTAGAACATTTGTTTATTCTGTGTATAGAAATTTTTCTTTAGAATTGTTTCCTGAAAATTGGTGTAGTAATTTGGGTGTATAAAATTGGTTGATTCTGTCAACAAGGCTAAAAGCGCCTAAGGAGTATGGGTTTTAAGAGAAACCATTGTGATTCCTCCATATTTTCCTGGGAGTCTACCGATTAAATACTACCCATTATTACTAACACTTTGAAAAAAAAGAGTTTGTATAATTTTGTGATTTTTATTTTGTGGTATTTGCATTTTGTAGTTAGATACTTTTTCATAATTAGGAAGCAATTTTTTTTTAGTTTATGCGTGCTTGGAAACGTGATAAAGATAAGCGGTTGGTTAGGAAAAGTTTAGGGTCAACCATTGAGTGTACAATAGAGACATTAGATTCTGCTGGATCACCATTAAAAATGGAAGAACAAGTTGTGCATAATAAAACTCTTATGGAGTACTTCTCACCTGTCATAGCCAATACTCCATCTTGCATAGTTTTACCCCAAACTACTGCAACTCATTTTGAACTCAAACCGGCCATACTCCAACTTTTACCATCATTTTATGGTATGGAAAGAGAAGATCCATACATGCACATTAAAGAGTTTCTTGAAATTTGCTCGACCTTTCGCTTCCAGAATTTCAATGATGAATCAATCAGACTTAGAATGTTTCCATTTTCATTGAAAGATAAAGCTAAAGCCTGGTTGAACTCCCTTCCTACAGGAACTATAACTAGTTGGAACCAATTAGTAAATAAGTTTCTGGCAAAATTTTTCCCTATGTCTAAAACTGATGCCCTTCGGAGAGAAATTTCTGATTTTTGTCAAAAAGAGGGTGAACAATTTTTTGAATGTTGGGAAAGATTTAATGATCTTCTTCTAAAATGTCCTCATCATGGTTTTGAAACTTGGAGATTAGTGAAATATTTCTATGATGGCTTAACTTCATCAAACCGTCAAATGATCCAAAGCATGCATGGTAGGAGATTTTTACAATTGAATGAGGGGGAAGCTTGGGAATCCTTAGGATCTTTATCTGAAAATTCTCAGCATTGGAACTGCATAGATCCCAGGGATAAAAAGTCTCAAACACAAAAAAAGGGAGGACTTTATGAAGTGAGTGATGATACAGATGTGAGAATTGCCTTAGCTAGCCTGACTAGAAAGGTAGAAGCTTTAACTTTAAGCCACACTTTAAACCCTTCTACCAATACTAGGATAGAGGCATGTGCCTTATGTTCTAGTACATCTCACATTGCACAATCTTGTCCATCTATACCCGCTTACCAAGAGGCATTCTCTGAGCAAGCTAATTCTCTTCAATCTTATGGGAAGTCATCAGATAGCCCATTTGCACCCACATATAATCCAAATTGGAGGAATCATCCAAATTTCTCATGGAGGCAAAATCAACCTGCAATGAATCAAAGTGGGCAACAATTTGCCCCTTCTAATTCATACCCTCAAGTTCCTCATCATGCTCCTCCTTTCGGAGTATCTCAACAAAGAAAACCTTCTTTGGAAGATACTCTACAGCAATTCATGCAATCAACCCAACAAGTTTTACAATCTCACACTCAGTCTATTTCAAAGATTGAAACACAATTGGGTCAATTAGCCAATGCTGTAGGAGAGAGAGAAAAAGGAAAATTCCCCAGTCAACCTATTCCTAATCCTAAGGGTCAATATGAAGTAGGATCATCAGCAAATCCTAAGGAAGAAGTAAAGTCTGTGACAACCCTTAGATCTGGAAAGGTCATTGATAATCATGTTCACATGCCAGAAAATGAGGAACAGAGTCAACATGAATCCCAAACTAATGACTCAAGTGAAAAGAAAAGTGAACAGACTTCTTATGCCCCCAAAGCTCCTTTCCCACAAAGACTTGCATCTATTAAGAAAGGTACTCAGTATAGTGACATTTTAGAGGTGTTTAAGCAAGTAAGCATTAACATCCCTTTTTTGGATGCTATCAAACAAGTACCCGCTTACTCAAAATTTCTGAAAGATCTTTGTACAATGAAAAGGAAAACTAATGTTCCAAAAAAGGCATTTTTGACTGAACAAGTGAGTTCTATAATTCAGCAAAAGACTCATGTCAAGTACAAAGATCCAGGTTGTCCTACAATTTCTTGTATTATAGGTGACCATGTGATTAACAGAGCCTTACTTGATCTAGGAGCAAGTGTCAATCTGCTGCCGTATTCTGTGTATGAGAAACTTGGGTTAGGAAAGCTGAAACCTACATCAGTGACCCTTCAGTTAGCTGATAGGTCCACCAAAATCCCTAGAGGTGTCATAGAAGATGTGCTCATTAAGGTTGATAAATTCTACTTTCCAGTAGATTTCATTGTTCTTGACACTGAACTTGTTGAGAATACAGAGACACAAATTCCAGTCATTTTGGGTAGACCATTTCTGGCAACATCCAATGCAATTATTAATTGTCGAAATGGAATTTTGAATTTATCTTTTGGAAATATGACTGTGGAATTAAATGTTTTTAATGTCTCTCATCAACCTGTGGACATGGATGATGTGCGTGAGGTCAGCATGATTGAGAGTATAATCTATGACTCATTTGTAAGTTCTTGTGATGATGACCCTTTGGAAAAATGTTTGGCCCACTTTAACATGGATTTGGATGAGGACTGTTTGATCAGTGAAGTAAATTCCCTGTTAGAGACCACTCCATTAATGGATACCAATAAATGGAAAGGTAAAACAGAGATACTTACACCTTCTGAGTCTATTTTATTGCCATCCATAGAGAAACCTCCCCAGGTAGAGTTAAAACCTTTACCAGATTCTCTGAAATATGTGTTTCTAGGACCTTCTGAAACCTTGCCTGTCATTGTAGCATCTGATTTAGATAAAGAACAGGAAGTTGAACTCATAAAAGTCCTCAGTGAACATAGTGAAGCCATAGGTTGGACAATAGCAGAAATTAAAGGTATTAGTCCATCAATTTGCATGCACAGGATACATTTGGAGGATAATGCCAAAACCTCAAGAGATCCACAAAGACGTCTGAATCCAAACATGAAAGAAGTTGTGAGAGCCGAAGTGATTAAACTTCTTGATGTGGGTGTCATTTACCCAATTTCTGATAGTGCATGGGTTAGTCCTGTTCAGGTAGTTCCTAAGAAATCTAGCATTACTGTAGTCAAGAATGAGAATAATGAATTGATTCCCACTAGAGTACAAACTGGGTGGCGTGTTTGCATTGACTACCGTAAGTTGAATGCTGTTACAAGGAAAGACCATTTTCCACTTCCTTTTATAGATCAAATGCTAGAAAGGTTAGCTAGACATGCATATTACTGCTTTCTTGATGGATATTCTGGTTATAACCAAATTCCTATTGCACCTGAGGATCAAGAGAAAACTACATTCACTTGTCCTTTCGGAACCTTTGCCTATCGTCGAATGCCATTTGGATTGTGCAATGCACCTGCTACATTTCAGCGTTGCATGATAAGTATATTTTCTGACATGGTAAAGCGATTTCTGGAAGTATTCATGGATGATTTTTCTGTGCATGGGTCTAGTTTTGAGGAATGTCTACACCATTTAAGATTAGTCTTAATTAGGTGTAAAGAAAAGAACCTTGTTTTGAACTGGGAAAAATGCCATTTTATGGTTAAAAAGGGAATTGTTTTGGGGCATGTTGTGTCACATCAAGGTATTGAGGTAGATAGAGCCAAAATTGAACTGATTTCCAGTCTTCCACCTCCTCGGACAGTAAAAGAGGTACGTTCTTTCTTAGGCCATGCAGGGTTTTATCGCAGATTCATCAAAGATTTTAGCAAAATCTCTAGGCCTTTGTGTAATTTACTTACCAAAGATGCCTCTTTTATCTTTGATGAAGAGTGCTGTCAAGCTTTTGAAAAGCTCAAATTCTTACTCACCTCTGCACCTATCATTAGACCACCTGATTGGAATCTTCCCTTTGAAATCATGTGTGATGCTTCTGATTATGCAATTGGAGCTGTTTTGGGACAGCGTCTTGATAAGTTTCCATATGTGATATACTATGCTAGTAAAACTCTTAATGATGCTCAATTGAATTATTCTACAACAGAAAAAGAGTTACTAGCTGTGGTATTTGCTTTAGACAAGTTTAGATCTTATTTATTAGGATCTAAGGTTGTAATTTTTACAGATCATGCTGCACTTAAGTATCTTCTTTCTAAGAAAGATGCTAAAGCCCGATTGATAAGATGGATACTGCTGTTACAAGAATTTGATTTAGAAATTCGGGATAAGAAAGGATCTGAAAATGTTGTGGCTGATCACTTGTCTAGGCTGATAGTTGAATCGGGTGAAAATAACTTGCCTATCAAAGACTCATTTCCAGATGAGCAACTCATGTCCGTTTCTCAGCTACCTTGGTTTGCTGACATTGCTAATTACCTTGTCACAGGTCAAATACCTACACATTGGAATAAGCAAGATCGGATAAAATTTTTAGCTGAAGTAAAAAAATTCTTTTGGGAAGATCCATACTTGTTTAAGTATTGTCCTGATCAAATCATTAGGAGATGTGTTCCGGAGAGTGAGCAATCTAGTGTTATTCATTTTTGTCATGATCATGCTTGTGGAGGTCATTTTAGTGCTAAAAAAACTGCTGCAAAGGTTTTGCAATGTGGCTTTTATTGGCCATCATTGTTCAAAGATTGCCATTTGTACTGTAGTTCTTGTGAGCGTTGTCAAAAATTGGGTAGTATCTCACGCAGGAACATGATGCCTCTGACTCCCATTCTTATTGTTGAGATATTCGATGTTTGGGGAGTTGATTTCATGGGTCCTTTTCCTAATTCTTTTGGCAATTTATACATCCTTGTTGCTGTGGATTATGTGTCAAAATGGGTCGAGGCTGTTGCATGTAAAGCAAATGATCACAAGATTGTGGTGAAATTCTTGAAAGAAAACATTTTCTCAAGGTTTGGCACACCACGAGCAATCATTAGTGATGGGGGGAAACATTTTTGTAATAGGAATTTTGATCATTTGATGAAGAAATATGGCATCACGCACAAAGTGGCAACCCCATACCACCCACAAACTAGTGGGCAAGTTGAGATTTCAAATAGGGAAATTAAAAACATTTTGGAAAAAACGATTAACCCAAATAGAAAAGATTGGTCTTTGAAACTTTCTGATGCTTTATGGGCTTATCGTACTGCTTTTAAAACCCCTATTGGAATGTCTCCTTACCGGCTTGTGTATGGCAAGGCCTGTCATTTACCTGTTGAAATAGAGCATAAAGCTTATTGGGCCATCAAACAGTTTAACTTTGCTCTTGACAAAGCAGGTTCTCACAGGAAGCTTCAACTCAATGAATTGGAAGAAATACGGAATGATGCATATGAAAGTGCAAAGTTGTATAAGGATCGAATGAAAGTTTTTCATGACAAACATATTTTAAGAAAATCATTTAATGTAGGTCAAAAGGTCCTTCTATATAACTCTCGTTTGCACTTATTTCCAGGGAAACTACGTTCTCGGTGGACAGGCCCATTCATTGTTCGTACTGTTTATCCACATGGTGCAGTAGAGATCGAAAATCCCAAGAACGGTGATGTGTTTAAAGTAAATGGTCAAAGATTGAAAGCATTTTTTGAATTACATAACCCAGAGATAGAGGAGACACATTTGCGTGATCCTATCTACCAGGATTGATTCGCCTCTGTTATTAAAGGTTGTCGTGCAAGCTATCTAGGTAAGATCTTTCTTTATTTAACTTGCATTAATTGGTTTTCTCATTGTAATCTTCTTTTGAATTTCTATTGTTTCCTTGCTCTTGTTGTTTTTTCCCTCTCTTTCACAAAAAAAAAAAAAAAAAAAAAATTGAGTCGATAATGGAGGACGTTCTCGCACAATTGAAAAATCATTTTCCTTCTCTTCCACCCAATGCATTGACAAAAATTTACAAAGCACGGGTTGAAAGATTGAGGTTAATGATGATAATGGGAATACCTGCTGATATTCGTTGGCTAATTGAAGCTAAGGTACGGTTATCAGGTGAATCTGCAAATGATTTCATCTCTTACATGCCTGGTTTAGGAAAAAGTAGTTTTGCTAAAAAGCGCAGAGCTAAACGAATGGGTGTTTGTTACAAATGTGGACGTGAAACTTGTAACAAACGTTGCCGTTCTTTGGGTTGGGTGTCTGTAAATCGGGAAGACAAAATTAAGTTCATTAAGGATGGCTTGAGTAAGGAGTCATTGGATGATGACTTTCATCCAACGTCTCTTGAGACACATCCTAGTGGATCTGTGCATATCGGTATTGTCGGTCTATGGACCCATTTCAAAAAAGAACATAAACGGTACAGTCTTGGGAATCTGACGTTAAAAGACCCTGTTTGCCAATTTATAAGAAAATTGGATGGGAAGCATATCCTCGACCCATAGAGGGCGTTTAAGCCGTTACTGGACGTAAAACCAGAGGAAGATGTGAGCCACAATCACAACTACTGTATATATGCATGCGTGCCGTCATTTTTGAATTTTTCACCTTTAATTTAGCTGACATTTTTCGGCCTACTCTTATAGCTATTGAAATTATGCCCACGGCCTATGCACATAGCTATTACAAGTATGCCCTTATTTGAGTCTTATAAATGCGCACCTCATGATCTTCATCTTCATAATCAAAGTCAAGGTGAGTGCAGATATGGAAGGAATCGCAGTTCGTCACTTTCGAAATATTTGTGTCTTTTGTGGTTCTAGTCCTGGGAAAAATGGAGAGTATGTAAAAGCAGCACAAACTTTGGGTATAGTACTAGCCAAGAGAAAGATTCATTTAGTGTATGGTGGAGGTTGTCGAGGGTTGATGGGGAGTGTGTCTGGATCTGCATATCTAGGAGGATGCCAAGTTCTTGGTATTATTCCTACAGCTCTAGCAGCATCAAACATAGTAGGAAAAACAATTGGGGAAGAATGTAGGGTATCCTCCATGCACGAGCGAATTGCTAAAATGATGTGCAGCGCTGACGCCTTCATTGCCTTACCTGGTGGTTTTGGTACTTTAGAGGAAATTTTTCAAGTCGTCTCTTGGGCACAACTAAACATGCACCATAAACCCATAGGTTTGTTGAATGTTAACAATTTCTTTGATGGTTTGTTGTCTTTTCTTGATCATGCTGTAGAACAAAGGTTTATCTCGCACTCAGCACGTCGGATTCTCATCTCGGCCTCAAATGCTGACGAGCTGATTGATGCGTTACAAGCATTTGTTCATGTACCTGATCCAGTTATAGCTCAAATAGATTGGACAACAGAACACCGTAGAAAGCGCAAACTGGACTTGGATCTTCATTTGTAACACATTTTATTTGCTTAAATAAATTTTTTATTTTCTGTTTAGTTTGTTGCAGGTTCATCTTTTCTTAGATCTCCTTTCAGGTAATATCTCTTTTAATCTTTATTGTTTATTTTGTGTTTTTTTCATCTTTTAAAAAAAATATATATATATATATATATATATATATAAAAAAAAAAAAAAAAAATTTTGAGTGATGTCTTGGGATTAGGCAAAGCTAGCACCAATGATGAAAATGGTTTAAAATGCTTGTGACCTTTGAAAAATTGATGAGTTCTGAGTATTATGTGTGAACTTGAACTCTAATGTAACTTGTGTTTTATTTGAGAATCCTAATATCTTGTGCACTTAATCTTTTACATTTGACTTATTGTTTATTCAGAAAAGATTTGTGTGATTCAGATATGTCAATTGATCTCATAAGACTCTAGAACTTATTTGACTGTCACTTGAGGCGAAATCCTAGACTACTCTCCATTTAAGAAATGAATTAGGCATTGTTGGAATCGTTTGAGCCTTTCAAACCAACCTATACATTTTGTTATCCGTAGCAACCTATTTTGTGCCTATATTTATCTTTTCTTGAACACCTATATTTTTATCTAGCCTTTAAATAAAAATATGTCTAACTCTTACCCTTCACTCACAGGAATGATCATTTGAAAAGTTATGATTCAAGGGTGGATGGTAGAAGTTTAAAAAAAAAAAAAAAAGAGAAAAGAAAAAAAAAAGAAAAAAAAAGAAGAAAGAAAGTTAATACTCCCTAAATAAATAAGTTTGGGGGTATTTATATTCAAAAAAAAAAATAGTATAAGCAAATAAATGTAAGGATGATGAAAAGGTTGGAGATAGAATTCAAAGTATAATATCCAAAGTATTTGGGAGGTTTTAAATGATCATGTACGTTGAAGAGTGAATTGAGCTTTCATTCATATCATTTTATCCACCTTTAACCTGTGCCATACATTACAAGCCTAATGAAAGTCCTAATGATCTTAAATGTTGTGCTCAGTCTACATTAGTGGAGAGTGACATGAAAAATAAGCTTATGGAGTCTCAAATGCATATATCTAGAGATCTGTTTTAAATATTTGATTACATAAATTTATTTGAATGCAAAAAGTCCAATGTCATAAGACTATTACACACACACACTTGGGATTCAAGGGTAAACCACATGTTGTATTTGAATAAAAGTTCTACATAACCTTAGGATTCTGATATCTTTCTTGGTTGCACATTTTAAATCCTTGAGGAATGCTTAGTAAGTCAAAAACCATTCATCACTCACTCATAATTTGAATTTTGAAGTTTGTGTGTTTTACTTGAGGACAAGCAAAAGATTAAGTCTGGGGGTATTTGATGAGTGAGTTTTATACTCATAAATTAAATATTTTCATCTTATCTTTTGCCATAATTAAGCATAAATCTCCCTTACTTGCCTTTAGTTTTTTGTCTTTCTTACAGATTGAGAGAAGAGTAGAAAATGGACTTAATTGGAGGAATCAGAGCTAAATTGTGGTTCTTTGGGAATGATGTCTATAAATCAAGCAGATAAAACAAATTCATTAAGGATGGCTGAGTAAGGAGCATTATCATATTGTCTCTTGAGACGCATCCTAATGGATATATGGACAAATTTATTCTTGATTTATGATCACATTTCCAAAAGAACTAAAATATAAAGATTCAAGGCAAAGCACCCAATGTTGAGAATATGTTTGCTGGTTGCAGTCCAGCCCAACCTTACTGTAGTACTTGGGCCATATCTCCGCAAATACATATCCAATATGTATGAAATTTGGTAGGTGTGTAGCTGCCACAATTGGGTACATCTTTCATGTTCAAGTGGTCAGACAATTCAGACACTAGAAGGGCCAAAAATGGGCTAGAAACGGATTTTTCTACTGCTGCAGTCCAGCCCGACCTTGCTCTAGTATTTTGACCATAAGTCACAACTTACGTATCCAATTTGTCCATGATTTGTCTTGACGGAAAGCTAACAAAATTTTCTACAACTTTCATGTTGAGGGAGTCAGCAAATTCGGCGGATTTCAAGACGATATTCAAGGCTCAATTTTGGTGCACATGATGGAATCTAAATTGTCAATTTTGTACAACTTTCTACCTAACAACTTTGACAATTACCACACCTACCACACTTAATTGTATCTATAAATAGAGGGCTTGAGGGGTGAGTTGGGGAGTTTTGAGTTTTTGGAGAGCTTTGGATAGAGCTTGGGAAAGCTTTGTTGGAATTCTACGAACTTGTAATGTTATTCTCTCTTTAGACATCTTGTATTTTTCATTTTCTTTCGTAATATTATCATGTTTCTTCATCTTTCATTTCACTTTCTTGCCTTGATTATGGAGAACTAATCTCCTAATGCTAAGGTGAAAGGGTGAAACTCTTGGTATGAGAATAATAATTTATCTAACTCTTAATCTTAATGTTTATCTTTGATATTGTATTTACCTTCCTATTTCTTTTCTCATAATTATTTCTTAATGGCTGGTTTTATCATACCGCCGATTTCTTGTTATGTTATTGGCTGGTTTTATTAGACCGCCTATCTCTTATTATTTTCATGGTTGGCTTTGCCACCTACTTTATTTTATTTTACTATTGGTTGGCTTTGCCACCTATTCTATTTCATTTTATTTTGTTATGTTAATTAATTTTCTACCTTTCATTTTTTGCATAAGTTAATCTTGTAAAATGTGAATTTTGATATATTGTAGACAATATAATGATTGGCACAATTTATGCTTGAATCCATTTACAAGTCATCTTTTGCATCTTTGTATTTTTAATCTTGTGAAGTGTGAACCTTGATACATTGTAGACAATTTTTGGCACAATAAATACTTGAATCACTCTTGATTTATTGTAGACAATATGTTGATTGGCACAATGTACGCTTGAATCTATTTTACAAGAATGTTTCAATTATTAGAAAGGAGGTAAATATAATTCATGTATAAACAAAGTTGAGCTTAAATTAACATATCATCCGATTAGAACTTTATTCGTGTAAAGATTCTAATTGAGTAATAAAAGAGTTAAATTTATTTTTATTCGATATACCAAGAGTGGATCCCCTAACCTTAGCATGCTTCTTTACCTTGAATACATCTTCATTTAATTTCAGTATATTAGTTCTTTGCATATTTTGTTCAATATTCCTCTCACAAAACGAGACATCGGGAACTAGGTTAGAAGTATTTATTTCGGATCTATATTAGAATTTTCTCTCAATTGGCAATCTCTGTGGGATCGACCTTGCATACCACTAAATCTATACTCCAATAGATTCGTGCACTTGCGAGTTTTAATTAAAACAACAACAGTATATATAGTCCAACTGTGTTTATGCAAATGCATTCCAGTTTGCAAACAACTCGAGAAATTTAATTCTCCTTTATGCAAAAAGAGAAGCAAATTGTGCTTTCTCTTATGATTATGCTATACTTTTATGTCTTTGATTAATTGGTGTTTTTTTCTTTAATGTAAAAACAAAAATAAGAATGACATAGCAAAATCAAAGTTGGTGTTTATAAGTCGTATATGAATTTTTCTAGAGTAAATTATATTCAAATTTTTTAAAATTTTTAAAGTCTACACACAATTCAATTTATGAATAAAATATCTTTGAAATTTATAAAATTTACCTTTCTTTCTCTGTTATTTTTACAAGAATTCTGCATTGCACAAATTGAATTTGGATAAACAACAACTTAAGTCTCACATGAAGGTAACATCAAAGAGAAAATTCTATGATTTGGATATATATGGATTGACATTAGCATGCTGCATGCCCAAGACTTTCCTTATGTAGATTTGATAAATTTTTATTTGGTTGATCTTTGAAAAATAGCTCCAAGCTCATGGGTGAACATAATAGAAAGATAAATGAATTCCAATTTCCAATTTCCAAGCTCATGGGTGAGCATACAACTCAGACTTGCTTATCAGTAAGTCATTTTGCATTAAAACTTGAACCTTTGTATGTGAAAGTCTACCAAAATTCAAGGAATTTATTCTCATTTAAACTCAGACTAAGATTGCTTACCTAATCTTGTAATTCACGCAATAAATCCAAAGTAATAGGGAAAGACCAAAAATCTGTTAGATAGATCATTTGGTCAAGTAGCTAACTCAAACAACTTTGATTTGTCTCCTATATAAGCATCACCGACCCTTCATTTCTAAGCTTATTTCTTAACAACCGCAAATATTTGTTTCTCATAATAGTGGATCGGTGATTGATTTGCACAGATTTGTTTCTCATAACACTGGTATATAATTTATTTGCAATATGTAGTGAAAGAAACAAATGACAAATGGATCTCTTAGAAAAGAGAGGGAGTTGGATTTGGTATATAATTTAGGTGTGGATTGGTGATTGATGTGAGAGTATGTAGGAACCCTAATCACGAGAACATGCGTTAACTATGCCTTGTGATTTTGTCCACTTAGGAACCTTGATAGGATAAATTTAGCTACGAGTCCATTTATTGCAACCCTTTACTTTTAGTTTCTATATATATTTATAACTTTCAAAAAATTATTTGCTAGTTTAAATTTATTACTTTTTCTTGTTGTCTATCAAAGGTTGTATATAATTCCCATAATTGCATCTTACTCATTGTTTCTCAATCTATATTTTCTTGTGTAGCATTAATAGATTATTGTTCTGGCTCATACCAATTATACATTTTGTCTTGTACCAATTATATCAATCATACATTTTGGGTTGAAAAGGGCATTTGAACCTATTACGTGGTCCTGGTTCCCAAAAGGGCATTGCTGATTGTTGAAAATAAAAAGAAAACTTAAACTGCTCTAAACGTAGGAATGGAAGAATGGTTTTTGTAATAAGGAGAATGCTTTCTAGCTAGACCAGACATGCTTTCTAGCTGGGCTGAAAAGGGCATTTGAACCTATTACGTCTCTTAACTTTCCATGAAGTTTCACTTTCATTTCTCAACTTATAGTTTTGCAAACTTTATATTGTTTTTTTCTATGATTGTTTCATAATTCCTTTATCTTTTCTAGATCTTCAATTTTTAATTAGTTGTAAAGGGATCGTTACTAGACTTGTCATTTTAACTTCATATTTAGATTCTTTGTTCATTATGATGCCTCGGGAGAGAAGTACTGTATCACCTTAGATTCTCTTAAGGGTGCATTAAGTTTGTGACTTTATTTTTGGTTTTTATTAAATTATTTGCAATAAAATTGTTAATTTATGTTTGAAAATTTTCTTGTTAATTGTTAGGACTAATTAGTGATTGAGGTGAGGAAGAAATGTTGACAATGTAGGGTTGTTTACATAAATTGTAGAATTTGAATGAGTACATAGAGAGATGAAAATTGATGGGTCAATAATAGGTGACCCATATTGTATGGTATCATCAGTGTGTGGCCATCCTTGGAAGAGATCATGTGCATGAGAAAGTTGAAGAGAGAGGTGTGAAAAATGAAAGATGGACTCAACAAAATTCACAGGGAAATGAATATATATATTTCAAAATTAGACCACTCTCTATGAAACTAAAGGCAATATAACGTCTTTTTCTGCAGACATTCTTTTGAAGGTCTCAAACTATTTTTTATCAAGTCTACCAATACTGAACATGATAAGAACATGAGACTTTCTTTCCTATATGTTTTAAAATGTCACATCATAATATTAAAATGCATACTCTTGACTATCCTTCTTTATGTTTTTAAATTCCTTTTTGCATGTATGTAATGTTTACTATTTTTTTATCTTATCTTGATAGTTCTATAGAAAGCATAAATGGATTAAATAATGAATGTATATTTATTTGATAAAAATTAGTATGAATTTTTGCTGAAATTGTTATGAATGCCTTGGTATGTTCGTGGATGACAACAGGTTTATCTGAGCTTTTCTAATTTTTATATAAAATAGTGGTAAAAAGCAACTTTTGACTACCAATTACATCACTTAATTATTACCATATATTAGTTTTGAAATTATTGCATGCTCTTTTTCTTTTTTCATGTTCACTGTAATTTCTATTATATCATCAGTTTAACGCGTAAATTTATTATATAGTTAACATTATCAATCTTATAGCAGTATATGAGTATACTTCAAAGACAACCACCATTAGTGCTTTATTTAATTTAATTTTGAATGTTTGAAATAATTGAACTGCATATATATATATATATATATATATATATATATATATATATATATATATATATATATATATATATATTGTTCCTATTTAATTCACTTTAATTTTGTTACTTTCGAGTATTAATTTTCTATTTTGTGTTATAAACAGGGGCAAATTCTAATAGCTCCAACGGGTAGTGCTATACCAAGTTCTACAACTAATGTAGCACCAGTATCTCTAAATGAACCACCGAATTGATTGTAGCACCAGTATTTAATAGCTCTCTTGTCATGTGTGATATTTTTAATTAATTGACATTTTGTAATTGTTTACAACAATGTTATCGTTGAAATTATTCTATATATATTTTTATTATTTCCTTTGATTCTTTTTTCATTATTTTTCATTTTTTCAATTGTAAATGAAATAATAAATGCAAAAAAAAATTAACAGAGAGGATTCAGTGATGACTTTTAGTTGTCACTGAATCTTCACTGCTCGACATTTTCAGTGCGACTATATTCATCACTAAAACCAACTATATATTATAGATTTAGTGACGACCCCAATAAGTCGTTACTAAAAGTAGTCACTAAAAAAATTGATTTAAGACACTTTTTGTGACAACAATAGTCGTCACTAAAACATTATTTTTAGTGATGACCTCAACATGTCGTCACTAAAAAAACTACATTTAGTGATGACCAAAGTGGTAACTGAAATCCATAATATTAACTCAATGAACCCTTTTGTGATGACTTTAAAGTTTTTTGTGACAATTTTAAAAGCTTTCAGTAACGACTTTGGTGGTCACTGATAGTAAACTTTCAGTGACAACTAAAAAAGTCGTCACCAAAAACCTTTTGCAATGACTGTTTTTACAACAAGGTTGTGATGACTAAAAGTCATCACAAAATGTCTTTCATGATGACTTTTTGACTTTTTGTGGCGAATTTAGTCGTCACAAAATCTTGATTTTCTTGTAGTGAGTTCACAATTATGTTCATCATGATCGGACTAAACATGTGGAAGTAGACTGCCACTTCATCAAGGAAAAATTAGAAGGGATCATTTGTATTCCACATATATCCTCAATAGAACAAATTGTAGATGTGATTTCTAATCTAGGATTGTTTAATGTATACAATCTAGCTTGAGGGGGAGTGTTGGAATCCCTAATTATTGGGATCACCAATCTCAGCATCAAATATGTCGAGATATGCTTGCTGGGATAGGAAATCTGAGTTATCCTATTTGCTGAGATTCTTGGAGGCAATTAAGATAAGGTTTATCAATTGTATCCGAGTAGTTATTAACTTTCTTTTTTATTGTATGTAATCCCGAATATTATGGGATTTATTCTTCTAGGTTGGATGTATAAATTCTGATACATTCCTATGTTTTAATAATAAGAAAAACAATATTTTCTTGCATTTTTTTCTATATTTCTCCTCTCGGTTCTTTCTTTTTGACAATAATCATTTATTCATAACAAAGGCAACCACCAACACCATGAACACCTCATCAATGCACACAACTACCATACATTTATGCCTTCATTAATGCATACACACACACACACTACCATTTAGTCAAGAGTCAAGAGAGTAGATGTTGATCTTACTTTATTCCACCAATTAAGCTCTTTCTCTTCTTAACTTGACTTGGTTTTCTCACTCTTCTTCCAACCATAAAGCTACAAATTTTTCCCACCATTAGAGCTCCAAGAAGTTTCTTTATCAACAAACAAGATTAGAGATGTTTAGAGGGTTCAAACTTACCTTTTTCTTCCTCCATTTACTTTCTCTCTCTTTTCTTCTCCCTATATTTCTTCTTCCTTTTTCTTTCTTTTTCTTTTATCTTCTCCCTTTGTCGTGAATCTCCTCCTTCTCCTTGCTTGGTCGACTTTCCTCCCCTTTGGTCAACAAAATACAATAAAATATTAAAGCTTCTCCAAGAAGCTTTCCTCAATCTAACAAAGGCCCTTGCTTTCTCCAATTATTACATTTTTTCCATTCCATTACATTGTGACCATGTCATTAGCTAAGGGCTTGTTTGATTGAGTTAAAATTAACCAAGTGTTTAATCTCCTCTTGAGGCATGTGCCAATGAGTTTTTGTGCCACACTTTCTATAGTTTCTCATTCCACCTCTTGCTGGCTAGTCCCAACCCTAAAAGCCAAGAAATTACAATTTCTTCCTATAACACTTTTCTCCAAAAATGAGAATTCTCTTGTCTAATATTCATAATTATATTTATAGAGGTGATCCATTTAATTCATTTTTACCTTTCCTAACACATTATTTCATAAAAAGAATAGAAATTTTGGGGCATTACAATTGGCCTCCCTTGCTGTGTGTTTGGGATTAAAGAATGGTTCTGTTTGGGACTCCTCCTAAACGTTAATTTATTTATTGAAATATATATGATTTTTCCTTGATTGTATATAAAAACATCTGTTTTATTTTCATATTGAAATATTTCTCTTTTGACTTCATCATACACCTAATTTAATTATACTAGTACAATGATCATTTATAGGTTTACTTATGATTCTTCCTCGTTCTTACAAAAGTTTATTCATATGTTAGTTTTGCATAGTTATAGTAAGTTTTATTTGCTCACTAGGTTAACAAACTCACTATTCATTAATTCTATGTTTTTCAAACAAAGATACAGAGTCTAGTACCTCTACTGCAAAGTAGACAACTTGACTGCATTTCTACTGGGTGAGCCTAAACTTTATTGAAAATATGATTTGACTGAAATGGAAAACTCTACACATGTTGGCAAGAAATATTATTTTGTTCAATAGATTTGTACATGGTATGGCCTATGGATTGATGTTCAGTGAACTATTATGGACGTAGTATAAGTCTTATTGATAGAAAGACTGATAAACAAGAATTTATTTGTTTTTATTGAAATGTAAATTTAATTTTCATATACTATTTTCTATTGGGAGGAGTCTTATTCAAAAACATTATTAGTTAGCTGGTGTAGATGTTAGTCTTCGTGCACCTTAGAACTTTAGTTAGTAAGGGTGGTGCTAGTACCATATGTCAGCCATCACACATGGGCATTTTATTCAAGCAGAATTCTTATTAGTTATTTGTGTATATTTCCTATTATATTCAAGTGAAATGCCAATCAATTTGGTGATTATTCTATCGGACTGTATGCTTGTAGTTAGATTATGGTTATGATATAGAATCCTTTTGATTATATTTATTTAAATTATTTTATTTTATTTTATTTTCACTGTGATTAAAATTTATTAGAAATTTTTTGAATTTACAAATAAACATTTTGCTAGGTTTATTAAAAATTGTGAGTTATTGATTTATTTAATTTCTTCTAGCTTGTTTTTGTTAATAATTATATTTTTTATTGCAATTATTTTTTATTTATAATTTTATTATAAAAAAACTCATGCCCTTAGCTTGTTTTGTTGTTGTTATAATATGTATTATTTGCTCATTAGGTTGCAAACTCACTTCTGTATTGCTCATATTTTTCATATAAGAATATAAAGTCTGATTTGACTTTAGTGGTGAAGTAAGCTATTAATTTATCCTTTGGTGAGGTCAACTTTGTTCCAGTGGGCTTCATTTTGTTGTTTGTCTGTGCTACTAAGTTTATGCTTTGGAAGTGCTTCATATACCATAGGCAAGATCCATGTTTTTGTTTATATAATGGTTATATTTGATTTTATGATATTTGGATTTGTATGGTATAAATTGTGGATCTCTCCAATGTATATGTGTATATGAATTTGAGTACATGATATGTTATCATAATACATTAGATATTCAAATTATGTTTGTATTAGATCAAAGACTTAAGGAATGGGATTATTCTTAATACCCATGCTGGTTACGTACTCTTGTTTTGGGGTTGTGACAATTTCCTAAGTTTTCATACCTCCCAAATCCATTTTTACATTCATTTTGGGATAAATCTACTTTAAAAGTTGTTATACGAAGCTGGGCAACTTTGAACTAATTGTTTTGTGAGTATATAATGTTTGTTATGACATGTTTTACTACCTTTCTAATTTTCACAACATATTTTTACATATTTTAGTTATTTATGATTGTTTGGCATCTTCACATCCTTAGTATTTATTTAAATATTGTATTTTGTTCTAAGAAATTTACATTGTTTAAATATGATTCATTTTAGTGCTCTTAGGTATTCCGAGACAAGTCCCATTATTTATATTCTCTATCACATTGTGAAAAGCATAAACTAAATTAGTATTGAGATTTTGAACATGTTATGGAAATAGCATTTTGATGTTGGTTATTGGAGGCCAAATTTTGGATTTGAAGTATTCTTATGCAACTGGTCGTCTATTATTGGTTATTTGATGTCAGAGTTTATTGCAAATGTTATTGAGATGTTATAAGCTTATGATTTTGATGAATTGTATTTGGATTTTGAAACTAAACCATGATGCCTAATAGATATATGGGTGGAGCGCCTAGTAAATATACGGGTGTGATGCTTAATGGTTTACGGGCTATTTGCCTGATGGATTGGTGATTACTCTCTTGGATTGTGTGCTCAGGGAAAGATTATGGTTCTGATATAGAATCTTCTTAACTACTTTTAGTTTAAATTAATTTATTTTATTCTCACAGTGACAAATTTCTTAAAAATTTGTTAAATTTTTTTCATATGACCATTAAGTTATTTTTAATATAAAAAAATTATAAATTCTTAATTTCTATTAGATTATTATTGACAATATTATATCTTCTAAATGTAAATCTTTATCAGGGCTTATAATTTTATTATGAAAGCCTCGTGCTCTTGGCTTGTCCCATTTCATTATAGTATGTGTAATCTACTCACTGAATTATAAAAACTTAGTCCTTTATTACTCATGTTTTCAGATAAGGATATAGAGTTTGATCCATCTTTAATGACAAAGTAAGATGTTAAGGTATCCGTTAGTGACTTCAATTTTGTTCCAGTGGGCTTCATTTTTTTGTCTATTTGTATTACTGAACTTGTACTCTATAAGTTCTCCATATATCACAGTTAGAATCTTTACTTTTATTTGTATATAATGATTATGTTTGTTTTTATGATGTTTGCTTCAGTACAACTTTGAGAGCAAGGCTCTCATATGTGTGTGTGTGTGTATCTACACACACACACCATGTTATTATGTTACATCATATATTCATATTACGTTTATATTATATCAAAGATTTATGGTAAGGGATTATTTTCAATACCCGTGTTGGTTACAGACTCTTTATTTGGGGTAGTGACATCTGCTCTGTTTTGGAGAGAATTTGAAAGCTATATTGTACAACTTAAACTGTTTGGGTGTTAACCTCTTTGTAACACTTTTATGTGACTTCTTTTGTAGCTTTCTTGTGGGTTGAAGTGTAGGAAATAGAGCATTTTCTAATGAGCATGGTAAAACTAGTTTGTATAACTTGGCAAGTGTGGGAAAACCATAATGTTCATGGTGACCATGAGAAAATCATTCACTTCTTATAATAAAGTGAAAATAATTTTTGATAGTAAAGAAAGTCCCTTGGGAGTAAAGGAGACTGTAGTAGGCCCATTTTTGGTTGAAGTAGGATAAATATCTATGTTGTGTTCTTCTCCTTAAGCTCTTTATTTTTTCCATTTTTAAGTGCTATTTTGTGTGAGCTCAAGGTTTGTTATTTATTTCTAATTTTTCCTTATGTTTTGGAAAAAGAGTTTATTTGTTTAAATCCCAATTCACCCCCTCTTATGTTTTACTTTCAACTTGACATTTAAAAGACATAACTTGACCTCATTCCCCAAGGTTGATTTCTTCATGGAAACTAAGTTCAACCTTCAGAAAATGGAAGTTTTGAGAAGGAAAAGTGGATATGATGATAACATATAATGGTGGAACCGGGAGTACTACAGGTGGTGTAACAACTTTATTTTAAAAAAATATATATTTGTAAAGTCCCATAAAGTTATTACTTCTTTACTTCTAATTACTTAACTCATAATAACATTCAATTAATTTAACCAAACATAATCAAGGTTTAAGGTCTACCATTAATACTGATATAATTATGAGTTCACATACACTTTATAATCAAAAAATCTATACAAAAATCAAACACATAAATATCTACATTTTATTCATCCATGTTGACCAATTCTAGAGATACGGGTGTGGGTGGTAGCACCTTCACCGGGATCTTAGCTAACTTGACCACAAACACCTTATAAATTTTTGGCATCTACTCAAAATAAAATAACTCGATCCAACATGCACTAAAGCCAGAGTCATCGAAAAATTCGCATAAATAGTTTATTGAACATTATATGGAAATATAGTGAGAATTAAATCCCAGTAAGTTCAACAATAAATCATAATTATCATCAATATTACTTATCATGTCATGTTCATTTGTAAAAGCTACAACAAATATCTTAGGTGACATGAATGCACTTTATCTATGCACATGAAAATCGTGCAGTAATGACATGTATGGTATAAAGAACTATTTTCAGAATATCATATGATAGCAATCAACTTATTTTTATATCAAACTATCCCGATCATGGTGAGTACTTTCTAGTCTCTAATACGGGGTTTTCTTGTTACGTCCGACATAGCACATTTTCTCTTTCTTTTCTTAATAACATAATCATAGTCGTGAGTAGGGCGTCCCCTACTGGTCCACCACACAGACTGCCGTGTGACCATGCTCGTCTCTTTTTTTTCACATTAATAGCCAAAAATATGATTTCAATAACAAGTATGTTCATTATACTCAGATGCCATAATTTATCATCAAAGTATAATCATTACCAAAAATTATTGGTAAAATACAATCATGCTATGAACATAATCATTTTCAAATATCACTTTATAAAATATTTTCATGTCAAAATTACACACTTAAGATGGTAAAGAGTTCATGCAATAGCAATGGCAAGGGTATATACTAGTAATTTATTATTTTCATTTATAAGATTCTTCTTCTTTCTTAAATATTATTTTAATCTCTCACTAATTAGAGCATAACTTCCTCATTTTAACTCTGATTTAGGTGATCTTAGTGTCCATTTAACGTTAAGACAATCTTCTAAAACTCTTATGTTGAACATTTTAGTGAAATCGTAAGGAATCTTGTGTTATTACTCCCTCAAATTCAATGTTATTTCTTCTCAGGTAGGTTCTGACCTCTACTTACTAATATGACCATATCTCTCTTCTACGGACTCTAAATAGAGTAATTCTGTAACAACTTTTTTTTTATTATTATTATACAATATAGAGTTTACATACATGTCATTAATCAAAACATACGTACAACATATCAAACACATAAAAATCTACATCTTATTTATTCTGGTTGACCAATTCTGGAGATACAGGTGCGGGTGGTTGCACCTTCACCGGAATCTAAGCCAACTAGACCACAAACATTTTATTTGCTTCTGGGATCTGCCCAACATAAAGTACTCGATCCAACGTGCACTAAAAGCCAGAGCCATAGAAAAATCTACATAACTAATTTTCTGAACATGATATGAAAATATAGTGAGAATTAAATCCCAGTAAGTTTAACAATAAATCATCATCAATATAGCTGATCACGTCATGTTCAGCTGTATAAACTACAGCAAATATCTTTGGTCACATGAATGCACTATATCTATGTACATGAGAATCGTACAATAATGACATGTATGACAGGATTAACTATTTTCAAAATATCATATGATGACTATTAATTTATTCTCATATCAAGCTAGCCCAGTTAGGGTGAGTATTATCTACTCTCCAGTACGGGCTTTTTTCGCTCCATTCGACTTGGCCCACTTTCTCTTTCTTTTCTCATTAACATGATCATAACTGTTGGTAGGGCGTCCCCTACTGGTGCACCACACAGATTGCCATGTGATCGTGCTCATTTCTTTTCTTTTCATAATGATAGCCAAAAATATGCTTTCAATAACAAATATGTTCAACAAAATATAACTATTACCAAAAATCATTGGTAATCATGCCATGAACAAAACTATTTCAAATATCACTTTATAAAATATTTCCATGTCAAAATTTCACACTTAAGATGGTAAGAAGTTCATACAATGACAATGGCTATGTCATATACTAGTCATTAATTATTTTCATTTATAAGATTCTTCTTCTTTTTTAAATATTAATTTTATTTCTTTATTTTCTTGATGCAGGTTTTCATCCTATCTAACCTTCTCTTACTAATCATAGCATAACTCTCTCAATTTAACTCCGATGTAGGTGCTCTTGGTGTCAATTTCAAGATAAAACCATTATCTAAAACTATTATGCTGAACAGTTTAGTGAAATATTAAGAAATCAATGTGATATTACTCCATCAATGTACAGGTTATTTCTTCTCGGATTGGTTCTGACCTCTGCCTACTAATCGGTCCATATCTCCCTCATAAAAATTCCAAATTAAGTGATTCCAGTGGCTACAAATCCATGACACATATATCTATAATTCGTATGTTAACTATTTATTTTAATTCCCTACATAATGTTCCCAACAATTAAAACACAAAAGTTATCCTAACATATTCTTCCCTGATTAACCATTTTCTGACCACTGCTTACTAATCAGACCATATCTACCTGAGATGGACTCCAAATTGAGTGACTCTAGTGGCTAAAATTCCGTGACACATATATATATAATTCTTATGTTAATCGTTTATTTTAATTCCCTACAAAAAGTTACCAAAAATTAAAACACAGAAGCTATCCTAAAATATTCTTCCCTGATTAACTAATTTCTGACCACTACATACAAATCGAACCATATCTACGTCATACGGACTCCAAATTGAGTGATTCTAGCAGCTAAAACTCCGTGAGACATAGATCTACATTTTTCATGTTAACCATTTCTTTAAATTCCTTTCGGATTCTTCCCAGAAATTTAAATATAGAAGCTAAAAATTTTGCCACCCATAGCCATACCTATGCAGAACTATCTACACTAGCCTAAGTATTCAAACATACATAATATGTAACATGATATAGCAACATCCATGACCAATCATTAAAGTTCTAAGATAAAAATCCCATATAAATATTACAAGTTTCAAAACTTTTCTTCAAAAAGAAATACTGTTAAACTTACCTTGAGCACTTAGTCCTCTAGACTTCTCCTTCCTCTTTCTTCCTTTCTTCCTCTCCTTTCCTCACTCTACCTTGCTTCTATTTTTCCTCTCCCTCACTTGGACAAAAATTCTAATGTTGTAAGGGTGGGTTTTGCTTAAATAGACCATCAAATAATTCACCTTTCATGATCATGGGTCTACCTTATCACAATTAGGATACACTTAGTTGAATTTTTGGAAAACAAACAACTTATGTTCTTGTCTTCCTCTTCCTTAGTCAAGATATGCATAGCAAAAGGAGATTTGTATTTTGAAAATTATGATAATATGTTTCTAAGATAAGGGACAATGTCCCTTTAATTTAGAGTTTCATTTCCTTTTTCTTTTGTCCTAATCAAGTATGATAGGTTTGCCTTTTTAGGTGGCAAATTTCTAGCCCTTGAATCTCCATTATTTAGTTGAAATTATTTGTGTGGGATAAGAATGTTTTATCCTAATGCCTTCTATTATCATACAACTTGCTAAAATTATGAGTGTAGGATATAAATGTTTTGTCCTAAAGCCTTGTATTATCATACCACTTGCTAAAATTATGAATGTAGTATATCACGCCACTTGCTAAATTTTTGTCTTAATGCCATGTCACCTAATCTTGATTACACCATTATTTCATCACTTTACTTTTATTTTTATTTTTATTTTTCCTCTTGGGTTTGGGCTCATTCTTGCCCATTTTCTTTACTTTGGTTAAAATTCTACCTTTCATAATGGGCTTGGTCACATTTTCATGATTTTTGGGCTACCGATCCAATTTTTATATCCTAATCCAAGTCTATGTTTTATTTCTTCATTGGGCTATCCTATTGGCTTGTTAAAAATTTATGTGAAGTAGAAAAACTCTATATGAAGTGTCCATAGGTGAAAGCCCAATTTATGGGTGGAGATACTAAACTTAGTAACTTTTACTCTTAAATTAGGAAAAATTACCCTAATCCAATCTTCTTGAAATTTTAAGACCTTTACTTACTTCACAAAAATTTATCTTCCTTACCTAAAAATTTTACCTTTCTTTAGCATGATTATTTCTAATATTTCCTCTTAGGTTTTCTTTCTTTACCTATTCCATTAATATTAGAACATTTCTATACATACACGTAAGGTGAAGAATTTCTAAAGATTATATTTCCTTAGATATCTAAAAATTTTCTAATAAATTTTATTTCCTTAATTAAATATTTATGTACCTTTATCAATAAAAGAAATGAAATTATGGATGTTACTTTGAATACTTTTGTATTTTTATTAATACATGAAACGAAATTAGGGATGTTACAAATTCCAATGGCTAAAAATTCATGAGTCATATATCTATATTTTTTATGCTGCCCATTCCTTTTAAATCCCTACAAATTGTTTCCAGAAATTCAAACACAGAAACTTACCCAACAGATTCTTCCCTAGTTAACTAGTTTCTAACTATTACTTACTAATCTGACCATATTTTGCTCATATGGATTCCAATTTGAATGATTTTAGTGGCTACAACTTCGTGAGACATATATCTATATTTTCATGTTAACCATTTCTTTTAAATCCCTACATATTTTTTTCAAAAATTCAAACACAGAAGCATACCTAACAAATTCTTCCTTGGTTAACCATTTTCTAACCACTAATCAGACTATATCTCCCTCATTTGAACTCAAAATTAGGTGATTCTAGTGGCTTCAAATTTGTGAGAAATATATCTATATTTTTTATTTTAATCATTTCTTTTAATTCCTAACTGATTCTTCCTAGAATTTCAAAAACAGAAGCTTCCTTAGTTACTCCGAAATTCAATTTTCTAACCAAAACCCTTCTTAAGGTTCTAGTTCATCCTTTTATTAAATCCTCTTCCATTTTCTTCCTAATTTCCATCTAACCATAAGATTACTAATTTCAAAATTTTAATTAGAATCCTTACACTTAATTTAACATATTCCATCATCCTCTTCTTAAGAAAACAGAAAATCAAATAATGCATTATTAAAGGTGTTCCCAACAGAAATTTCTCATAGTCTTCTTCTAGGTGTTTAAGGCCATATTCATTTTATCAATCTAACCATATCCCATCAATTTTTCACCACATTTAAATAAACATAACAGCAGTATAAAATCTTAAAATTTTGTCACCCATAGCCATACCTATGCAGAACCTTCCACACCAACCTAAGTATTCAAACATACATCACATGCAAGATCAACATGTAACACGATATAGCAACATCTATGGCCAATCATCAAAGTAGCAAATATTATAAATTTTATCAAAGTTCTAGGATCAAAATTCCATATAAATGTTATAAATTTCAAAACTTTTCTTCAAAAAGAGATATTGTTAAACTTACCAAAAGATCTCCCTAACTCACTTAGTGAATTCTTTTTTTTTGTTTCCTCTTAAAGGAAGTGGCAAGATTCCTCCCTTTCCTTAGCTTTTCTAGCAGCTTAAATAAGAGGAGGGTGAGTTTTAAACTCCAAAGATGAATAGAAAAGATGGATTCAAGTGGAGATTAAACTAACTTACATTGAGTACTTAGTCCTCTAGACTTTTCTTTTTTCTTCCTTCCTCTCTTCTCCTCCTTTCCTCACTCTACCTTGCTTTTGTTTTTTTCTCTCCCTCACTTGGATGAAATTCTAATGTTATAAGAGTAGTTTTTGCTTAAATAAATTATCAAGTGGTCCTCCTTTCATAATCATGGGTCTACCTTATTATAATTAGGATGCACTTAGTTGCTTTTTAGGGGAAGACAAATCATGTTCTTGTCTTCCTTTCCCTTAGTCAAGATATGCATAGAAAAAATAGGATTTGTTATTTGAAAAATATGATAAAATGTTCTCAAGATAAGGGGCAAAGTCCCTTTGATGTAGGGATTCATTTCTTTTTTGTTTTGTCTCACTCATGTATGATAAGTTTGCCTTTCTAAGTGGCAAATTTTTAGTCTTTGTGTCTCCCTTGCTTATCTAAAATTATTTGTGTAGGATAGGGATGTTTTGTCATAATGCCATGTATTATTGCCTACTATAACATCATATGGCTTGCTGAAATTATGAGTGTAGGATATAGATATTTTGTCCTAATGACATGTATTATTACCTACTATATCATCAGATGGTTTGCTGAAATTATAAGTGTAGGATATAGATATTTTGTCCTAATGCCATGTGACCTAATCTTGATTATTATTACACTACTATTTCATCACATGATTCTTAGTTTTTTCTCTTGGATTTAGGCTCATTCTTGCCCATTTCCTTTGCTTTAGCTAAAATTTCTACCTTTGCTTGAGGGCTTGGCCACACTTTCATAATATTTAGGCTATTGGTCCAACCTCTATATCCTAGTCCATGTTATATCTCTTGTTTAGGCTATCTATTTGGCTTACTAAAAACTCATGTGAAGTGAAAAAACTCTATATGAAGTGTCCATAGGTGAAAGCCTAAATATATGGGTGGAGATGTTAAACTTAGGAACTCTACCTCTTGAAGTAGAAAAAATTACTCTAATATAATCTTCTTGAAATTTTAAGACCTTTACTTACTTTCAAAAATTTATCTTCCTTACTCAAGAATTTCACCCCTCTTTAGGACGTTATTTCTAATTTTTCCTATTAGGTTTTCTCTCTTTACCTATTCCATTTTCTATGCATACACATAAGGTGAAAATTTTCTAAGACGTATATTTTCTTAGATATCTAAAAATTGTTTAATAAATTTTATTTTTTTTAATTAAATATTTATGTACCTTTATTAATAAAAGAAACGAAAGTAGGAATGTTACAGGTGGTTTAGCATTGCTTTGAAGATATACATGTTAATTTCAAATTGAACATTCTGGTGACTTTTTCATCCATAATGTGGGTAAAGATGACGATGAAGGAAGGAAATGGCATTTTATAGGGGTTCACAAGCATTATGCAACTTACATGACAGAGGGCCAGTATAGCAAGCCACAAAGTTTAGTCTTAACACAAAATTATACCTTGATTGTAGGGCGAGACTCCAACAAATCTCTAAGATCATCTAAAGGGTTGGGTGATCCCCCTTTATTCCTAATTTAGACAAAGGCTTATACTAGGTTTTCTAAGATAGTGATTTTTAAGAATTCCATTTTACTGGTCATCTTTTAACTTGAACAACAAATGGGATGGGGTTGTTAATATTAAAAATTCTTGGATAAATTTATTGCAAATATAGTCTAGATGGAATGTCATGATGCCTTAGTTGTCTCCTGCTTGGAAAAATTAAGTTCTGACTAAGGGTGTGCATTGGGTGAGGTTAATTAATGAACTTGCTTAACTCAATCCAACCCACACATAATATACGTTGGTTAGGATTGGTGGGTTAGGCTGCGTTCAAATTTTTTTCAACCTACCACTTGTAGATTGAAAATTTTCAATTTGCTAGAATCTAACCCAAATTACCAATTCACGGACTCAACTTTTTTTAATATATATTTTACACCAAATGGTTAGGCTTGTTAAGTTAGGTTTTTTCCTTCCCATCTTCTTTTTCATGGATCCACATTAACTTCTACCCTTACCCACCATATTCTTTCCACAGTAGTCTGAATAATAGCCATAGTAGATCAGGAAGCACAAGGCACCACCCTAGTTTGGCAGCTTCACAAATCATGCACTATAGTAGGCTAGACAATAGTTGCAGTTTGCTAATGGAACCATCAGATCTTCACCATGCACACATTAGTTTGGAAGATTCTTTAGCCCTAAAACACACTAGTAAATAGCAATTATTTTTCTATAAGTTGAGAGGCTTTAGTACGAGGTTTAGTTACATGAGCTTCTTTTATATATTTATTCATTTCTTTGATTGAGGTTTATTAGATTTCTTTAGGACCCAAGTATAGGCAAATGGATTATTTCTTATTGATTCTTTGTTAAGGAGGTTTTAAAAAGTCTTTTTCTTTAATATTTCCCTTTGAAATGGATAATAACTTGAGCTAGAATTTGAATCACTATAACTTCCTTGGTTTATTGGTGGGCTAAAAATTTGCCAATGTTCGGTATCATGAACAATGGGATTATGAATTAGCTAAATCACATTTTCAAGAGTATTGAGGTAAATGTATATTTCAAGGTCATATCAATAGTGCCTAGATTATAGCTTACATTTCTCAATTAGTGAAATTCTGAGTTTGCTTTGTTTAAACGCTAATAGGCAAGTTGCTTTGTCTAAACATGTAACATCCCTAATTTCGTTTCATTTATTAATAAATCGACATAAATATTTAATGTAACATCTTTAATTTTGTTTCTTTTATTAATAAAGATACATAAATATTTAATTAAGGAAATAAAATTTATTAGACAATTTTTAGATATCTAAGGAAATATAATCCTTAGAAATTCTTCACCTTATGTGTATTAATAGAAAATGTTTTTAACATTAAGGGAACAAGTAAAGAGAGAAAATCTAATAGGAAAAATTAGAAATAACATACTAAGAGAGGAAAAATTCTTTGGTAAGAAAGATAATTTTTTTTGAAGTAAGTAAAGGTCTTAAAATTTTAAGAACATTGGATTAGGGTAATATTTCTAATTCAAGAGCTAGAAATTTATAAGTTTAACATCTCCACCCATAAATTGGGCTTTCACCTATGGACACTTCATATAGAGTTTTTCCACTTCACATAAGTTTCTAGCAAGCCCATTGAATAACCCAAGCAAGAAATAAAACATAGACTTGGACTAGGATATAGAAGTTGGATCGATAGTCCAAAAATTATGAAAATGTGGCCAAGCCCACCATGAAAGGTAGAATTTTAGCCAAAGCAAAAGAAATGGGTAAGAATGAGCCCAAATCCAAGAGGAAAAAAAAATCATGTGAGGAAATAGTAGTGTAATAATAATCAAGATTAGATTATATGGCATTAGGACAAAACATCTATATCCTACATTCATAATTTCAACAAGTAGGTAATAATACATGGCATTAGGACAAAACACCTATATCCTACACTCATAATTTTAGCAAGTGGGTATTAATACATAGCATTATGACAAAACATCCTAATCCTACACAAATAATTTCAGCTAAGTAAAGAAGATTCAAGGGCTGAAAATTTGCCACTAAGAAAGGCAAACCTATCATACTTGATTAAGACAAAAGAAAAAGGAAATGAATCCCTAAATCAAAGGGACCTTGTCCTTTATCTTAAGAACATATTATCATAATTTTCAAAATATAAATCTCCTTTTGCTATGCATATCTTAACTAAGGAAGAGGAAGACAAGAACATGAGTTGTTTTTCCCTAAAAAATAACCAAGTGCATCCTAATTGTGATAAGGTAGACCCATGATCATGAAAAGTGAACCACTTGATAGTTTATTTAAGCAAAACCCACTTTTATAACATTATAATTTCGTCCAAGTGAGGGAGAGAAAAAATAGAAGCAAGGTAAAGTGAGGAAATAAGAGAAAGAGAGGAGAAGAAAGGAAGGAAGAAGAAGAAGTCTAGAAGACTAAGTACTCAAGGTAAGTTAGCTTCATCTTCACTTGAATCCATCTTTTCTCTTCATTCTTGGGGTTCAAAAACTCACCTCCTTATCTTATTTAAGCTGCTAGAAAAGCTAAGGGAAGGGAAGAATCTTGCTACTTCCTTTAAGAGGAAACAAGAAAGAGAATTCACTAAGTGAGTTAGGAAGATCTTTAGGTAGGTTTAACAATATTTTTTTTAAGAAAAGCTTTGAAATTAGAAATATTTATGTAGGATTTTGATCCTAGAACTTTGATGAAATTTACAATATTTGTTACTTTGATGATTGGCCATGGATGTTGCTATATCATGTTACATGTTGATCTTGCATGTGATGTATGTTTGAATACTTAGGTTGGTGTGGAAAGTTTTGCATAGGTATGGCTATGGGTGGCAAAATTTTAAGACTTTTATGTTGTTATTTTGTATATTTAAATGTGGTAAAAAATTGATAGAAGATTATTAGATGTAAATTAGGAAGAAAATGGAAGAGGACATAATAAAATGATGAACTAAAACCTTAGAAAAGGTTTGGTTAGGAAACTAGATTTTGGAGTAACCAGGAAAGTTTCTATTTTTAAAATTCTGGGAAGAATTGGTTAGGAGTTAAAAGAAATGATTAATATGAAAAATATAGATATATGTTTCATGGATTTTTAGTCACTAGAATCACATAATTTAGAGTCCATATGAGATAGATATGGTCAGACTAGTACGCAGTGGTCAGAAAATGGTTAACCAGGGAAGAATCTGTTAGGAAAGCTTCTGTGTCTAATTTTTTTTGAAAATTTATGTAGGGAATTAAAATAACTTTTTAACATAATATATATATATATATATATATATATATATATATATATATATATATATATATATATATATATATATATATATATATATATATATGTCTCACAGAAATTTAGCCACTAGAATCACTCAATTTGGAGTTTATATGAGGGAGATATGGTCAGATTAGTAAGTAAAGGTCAGAACCCACCCAAGAAGAAATAATATTTAACTTGAGGGAGTAATATCACAAAGATTCCTTAAAATTTTACTAAAATGTTCAACATAATAATTTTAGATAATTGTTTTATCTTTAAATAGACACCAAGATCACCTAAGTCAGAGTTAAAATAAGGGAGTTATGCTCTGATTTGTGAGAGAATGTCAGGTAGGATGAAAATTTGCATCAGGGAATAACACAACATAGAGCATGGCTGGGTTCCAAGGCATGGCCAGGCCATATTCTGTGCTGAAAAGGGCGTTTTAAAGCCTAAAGCATGGTTGTTTTATAAGAAATGGCCAAGTTGTGTTATAGGATATGTTTAAGTCATGTTAGAAGCTGGTAAAGCTTATTTTCAACATTTTTCTACCTTAAATGACCTCATTAACTATAGGAAATTAGTAGAAATCAAATTGAAGAAAAATGCCATATTAAATTTGTGAGAACATGTGTTGGAAATGATATAAATAGGAGGAAAGTAACTAGAGGCCAAGCATAAAGAAAATGAAGAGATAAAAATAATATTTAAAAAAGAAGAAAAATTTTATAAATAAAAATAATAAATGACTAATGTATGCCATAGCCATTGTCATTGCATGAACTCCTTACCATCTTAAGTGTGTAATTTTGACATGAAAATATTTTATAAAGTGATATTTGAAATGATTATGTTCATGTCATGATTACCAATGATTTTTGATAATGATTATATTTTGATAAAAATTATGGCATGTGAGTATAACGAACATAATTGTTATTGAAATCATATTTTTAGCTATTAATGAGAAAAAAAAAAGAAATAAGCACTGTCACATGATAGTCTATGTGGTGCACCAGTAGGGGATGTCTTACCAACAGCTATGGTTATGTTAATGAGAAAGAAAGAGAAAGTGTACCATGTCAGACGGAGTGAGAAAAGTCCGTATCGGAGAGTAGAAAGTACTCACCCTGATCGAGGTAACTTGATATGAAAATAAGTTGATAGCCATCATATGATATTTTGAAAATAATTATTCATGCCATACATGTCATAACTGTACGATTTTCATGTGCATAGATAAAGTGCATTCATGTGGCCTAAAGATAATTGTTGTAACTTATACAGATGAACATGACGTGACAAGCATTATTAATAATAATTTATTATTGAACCTATTCGAATTTATTTCTCACAATATTTCCATATCATGTTCAGAAAACTAAGTTATGCAGATATTCTCTATGACCGGCTTTTAGCGTACGTTGGGTCAAGTTAACTAAGATCCCGGTGAAGGTGCAACCACCCACACCCATATCTCCAGAACTGGTCAATATGGATGAATAAAATGTAGACTTACATGTGTTTGATTTTTTGTACATATGTTTTGATTAATAATGTGTATGTGAACCCAAAATTGTATAAGTGTTAATGGTATTTCATAAACCTTATTTATGTTTGGTTAATTTAATTGAATGTTATTATGAGTTAAATAGTTAGAAGTAAGAAGGTAATGACTTCATGGAATTTTAGAAATATACATATATGTATATATGTAAAAAAAATAAAAATGGATTTGTTTCAAAACATACAATATTTTACATATCATTCTCATTTTGAATAAATCTAACTTGATTATTATTATAATTATTATTATTTTAAAATCTAGGAATGATCGATGAGCAAATTAAGAATCAATATATTGATATAATATAAAAGTGGCACACAAGTTGGAGGTGCTCTAGCTCCCCTTAGTAGCATGATGTGCTATAATGATCAAGATAAAACAACGACAATGGGAACAACAACAAGAACAACAAATAGTGTTGAACCTAAAAAAGAGCAAGTAGCTAAAGAAAATATTATTACCCTAAAAAAGAAACCTTCCATATCTTCTTCACATGCTTGAAAGCATTTTACTGAGAATTCTATTGGGAATAAATGTACTTGCAACCATTGTGAAGAATCTTATGTACATAGCAAGAAGAGTCATGGTATTAGTAACTTGACCAGACACTTGTTGGATTGCACTAAGAACTCATATAGACAAGTTGATAAGAAACAAAGAAAACTTATGAAAAGAAATATGAGGATGCTGCTAAAATGATAATCATTAATGAATTTCTATTTAAATTTGTTGAAAATATAGTTTCAAATATTTTGTGCACAATATGCAATCACAATTTCAAGTTCCTACTCGCACCACTGTTGCTAGAGATTGCTTGCAATTGTTCTTACATGATAAAGCAAGGTTGAAATCCATATTGTCATTGAATTCTCAAATGATATCCATTACTATTAACACTTGGACTTCAATTCAAAATTTGAACTATGTGTGTGGGACTGCTCATTATGTTGATGATGGTTGGAAATTAAAGAAGAAGATCTTGGTTTGTTTTCCTATTTGTTTACGGCAAGGATGAAATTATAGTCTATAGGGAAGGCATTAAAAAAATGTATGAAGAATATAATTGAGGGATTGAAAAAAAATTCATTGTAATTGTTGATAATGCTAGCTCATATAATGTAGCTATGTCTTAGCTTGTGAGAAGATTAGGTGATTGGAATTGCACTACCATCTTGAAAGGAGAGTTCATGCATTTGAGGTGTTGTGCTTATATTCTTAATTTAATTTTGAATGATGGATTGAAAGAGATAGATCCTTCCATTGTCAGGATTAGAAGTCATTTCCTGCAAGATTGGCAACCTTCAAGAGGTGTGTGGATGATACTAAAATAGATAATAAGCAAATGTTGACATTTGATGTTCCTACTAGGTGGAATTCTACTTATGTGATGTTGAACATTGCTGATAATTTTGAAAAGGAATTTGATAGTCATGAGTATCATAATTCTTCTTACTCGAGTGAGTGAGAGAAGACCTCCCATATTAGATTATTGGAGTCGTGCTCGTATTTTTATGAAGTTTTTGAAGAATTTTTTTTTACAAGACAACTCTTTCTTTTTCTGGATCTTTGCATGTTACTTCCAACATTTCTTTCAATAAATTGTGTGATATCAATAAACTCATTGAAGAGATACACTGAATTCAATGATGTGATGTTGAGTAACATGACTCTTTTTTTGGACAGATTGAGTAACATGACCAAGAGCATGAAGTCTATGCTTTAAAAATATTGGGATGGTGATGATAATATAATATAATTAAAGTTTGTGGCAGTTTTTCTTGATCCATGTTACAAAATGTGTAATGTTGAGTTTTTCTTTTTCTGGTTAAAATTTGTGCCTTTAAAAAAAGTAAGTTGATGTTGGCGAAGTTGAATGATCTTATTCGAATTTTTTATTATTATTGTCAAACATTGCATCCAATCCCCCCAGATAGTGTGGATTTTAGTTGCTTGTCTTCAAATACTACTTCACGTAGTGGTGGTAATGATTGGGAGTTAGTCATCTAAGTTTATATTGCACATTAAGAAAAAACAATGTGAGGAGAAACGTAATGAGTTAGATAGATAAATGGAGGATGATATTTGGATATGGTTTTTTCGGATTTGATATTTTGTGATGGAGGAAAGGAAAGATTGTGAAATACCAAGTTCTTTCTTATTTTGTTAGAGAACTATTGGCCATTACAGTTTCCACAATTTCATCAGAGTCTGCATTTAGCATTAGAGGCCAAGTTTTCGACCCATATCATAGTTCTTTACAGCCCATTACTGTAGAGGCTTTAATTTATATGCAAAATTGGTTAAGGATCTCTAAAAAGACATTAATCTAAGGAGCCATATTGATGAAATTGAAAAGATTGAATAATGAATATTTTTAATGTTAATATTTGTTTATTCGATTTCCTTCATTATAAAATAATCTAAATAAAATACTAATGTTTATTATATTTTTTTAATGCATTTGAGATGTTAGGTTCTAGAGTTGAAGTTAGATCTTGAAGATGGAAGCACGGAGAAGGATCATTTCACTTGTTGATATTGATATATTAGAGTTTTCGTGTCTTCTATATATAGTGTACTTATTTGTACTATCTTGCTTTGGAAAAGGATAATTTTAATGTGAAAGCTTGTATTGTTATTTGGATAATTTAATTTGATAGATTGTATTTTGTTATTATGGATAATTTTGAATTGTGATGTTTTAGTGTTAGTTGAGATCATTTTACTTTCAAAATTTTATTGAACAATTTTAAGTAGCTTAGCTTTCCAAAAAAAAACAAAAAGCAACCAACTGATCAAGGGGAAATCTGAATGTTTAATAGTAATATTTTATCCTCTAATTAGCAGTAAACTTGTGATTATTTCCTTGTATTTTGCTATGCTTTGCTCTGGATACTACTTTGGTTTGTTTTATGTTTGTAGGAGAGCAAAAGAGGCCAAGAAGCAAAGGAAAACACCAATGAGAAGAGCCATATGGACTTGAAATATGCTAAGGAGGAAGCAAGGAGGCAATACACCAAAAATTGGCAAAAAAGGAGCATGGCAGTCCACAACACGGCCAGGCTGTGCTTGGTGTGCATGAAGCATGGCCAGGTCGTGCTCTGTTCGAAAGATACAAAAAATTCCCAGAATCTAGCACGAAACACGGCCAGGCCGTGTCATGAAGCACGGTCGTGCTTCGTGTTCGTACAACACGTGTTTTCTTAGGGTTTTGGGCAGCCAAGTGGTACATATGCATTAGGAAACGCAGAGAAACACATCTAGACGCATTCAGACCTTCTTTTACTCAGTTTTAGGCTTAAGAAACACTATTAGATTAGGTTTAGAGTAGGATTAATGTTTAATTCATGTTCTTAGAGTAGAATTTACAGCAATTCAAGTTTTTATTTCATCATTACATTCTTCATTCAGGTTCTATATTTCTATCTCTACAATCATCTCTACTTCTACTCTTTCTCTTAGTTTGTATTTAATAGATTTACTTAATGAATTGGATTATGCTTTTGATTTATCTTTCTATCATGCTTGAGTAGATTTGATCTAGGGTTTTGGTAAACCCACTTATGATGTGATGATACATTGCGCTAATTGAATTGTTGGAACCCTAATTGTGTTATCCATGGTTGATTAGGATTCACTATTATGCATTGATTATATGAGTTGATGAATGTTTGGCCAATGTTTTATCACGTCTTAGGATATTACTTAATGAACTGAAAGGTGAAGATTAATACTGGAACCTAATAGTTAATTAAGGATATCTTAATCACAAAAGTAGTTTAAGGTTCTCTAGGAATGAATCAATTAGTGGGTACGAGAAAACCAATTAATTGTATTCCATGGTTGGCATAGAACGTAATAGACTTAGGTTGAACTAAGAACCACGAAAGTAGGTAATTGGATTAACCTAGGTATGATTAGTAATGCTTGAAAGAGGTTGCTAGTTAATTAAGGCTAAACCGTCCCCAATTACCTAGATAATTGCAATTAGAGGTACAAGTTGAATGTTGAATATCATAAGTGTGGTGAACCCTAACCCTAGGCTTTTGTTAATTGAATTCTTAATTTACTTAATTGTGACAAACTCTTTATCGAATCACATCGATTTAGATAGCATACTTCGTATAATTCTAGTAATTGACATTGTTCTCTGTGGGATACGACCTGTACTCCCTGGACTAGCTACAGCTACGCCGTGCGCTTACGGTTAATTATAAAACAGACACAACAAGTTTTTGGTGCCGTTGCTGGGGAGCAATCATCAATATTAGATATCCGCGAAATAACTAGATTAGATCACTTTCTTTTAAATTTTCTGCATAATTTTATCTTGCTGATTTTTGCTTCTTTTCTTCGATTATAGGTGTGTTTCTCTTTTATGCGAAGAGAACGTGAGTTCATTACTAAGTTTGATCTGGAAATTGAACGCACACTACGAAGGATAAGAAGAAGACAACAGTAAGAAAATTCTGCACCTACCAAGGCGGAGGGAGATAACCGTTCTCTTAAGGATTTTACCGCCCCGAGTACTCATGGTCTGAATCCCAACATTGTCAGACTAGTTGTTGAGGCCAACAACTTTGAGCTGAAGCCTTCTCTTTTGCAAATGGTTCAGCAGAATCAGTTTGGAGGGTCACCTACTGAAGACCCTAATCTCCACTTATCAGTATTTTTAGAATATTGTGACACCTTGAAGCTGAATAGAGTATCTTCTGATGCCATCAGACTAAGATTGTTCCCTTTCTCTCTGAGGGACAAGGCCTGTGCATGGTTGCATTCTCTTCCATCAAGGTCGATCACCATATGGCAACAGCTTTCTCAAGCTTTCCTGGCTAAATACTTCCTACCGAGTAAGACGTTAGGAATCAGATCACTACCTTTGCTCAGAAAGATGGTGAGTCTTTATATGAGACTTGGGAGAGATTTAAAGAACTCCTCAGAATATCCCCACACCATGGGTTGGAGAAGTGGCTTATAGTCCATACATTCTACAATGGACTAATCTACAGCACTCGTATGTCTATGGATGCTGCAGCTGGAGGAGCCATTATGAACAAAACAGTTGATGAGGCATATGAGATAATTGAAGATATGGCTCAAAATCACTACTCCTAGTCTAGTGAGAGGCAGCCAAGAAAACCAGCAGGTATGTATAAAGTAGATGCTTTTAATCATCTCACTTCTAAAATTGATGCATTATTTCAAAAGTTGGATAAATTGAGCATTAATGTTGTTGGTTCTTTTTCATCTTCTACATGTGAGATCTGTGGGTGTGTTGACCATGTCGCCAGTGATTGTCAACTTGGAAATTCTGCACCTCAGGATTGTGAACAAGTGAACTTTGTGAACAATAATCAGAAAAAAAAATCCCTACAGCAACACCTACAATCCAAGTTAGAGGAACCACCCGAATCTTTCATACAAGCTTAATGTGAATCAGCCTCAGAGTAATTTTAGGCAATCTCCTGGGTTCCAAAATCAGAGGCCATTCAATCCTCCACCTCAGCCTAAGTCAAATTTGGAGGTTCTAATGGAAAATTTCATCACCACACAGAGTAAACAGAATAATGAATTTAGAGCCCAGAACTATTCTTTGAATGAAGCTATAAAAGATTTAGCCTCCAAGGTAGACTCACTTGCTACTCATAGCAAAATGCTGGAAACTCAGATAGCACAGGAAGCAAGCCTATCTAACAGGAATTTTAGTAGACTTTTAAGCCAGACTGAGAATCCTAGAGAGCACTGTAATGTCATTACCCTGAGAAGTGGTAAATAATTGGTTGATTCAGAGAGAAGAGGAGAGATAAAACAAGATGAACCTTAGGCTGCATCTGAGAAGAAAAGAGAAGAGGAACCAGAAGAAGAGGAAAAGAAGGAAGAAGAGCCCAAATATGTGACTCCTGAACCATACAAGCCATCGATCCCTTTTCCTCAAAGATTGGTTAAGGCTAAATTAAAGAAGCAATTTGGGAGATTTCTGGATGTTTTGAAGAAGTTGAATATTAACATTCCATTCCTAGAAGCCATCTCCCATATGTCATCCTATGCGAAGTTCCTGAAAGAGATCCTCTCAAACAAGAGGAAAATTGAAGAGCATGTTGTGGTGGCACTGACAGAGGGATCCAATGCTTTAATTCAGAATAAACTACCTCAAAAGCTTAAGGATCCCGAAAGCTTTTCCATACCTTTTTCCATTGGAGAAATGAAGATTGATAGAGCTCTATGTGACCTTGGAGCAAGTGTAAGTCTAATGCCTCTTTCGATTTACAAAAAGCTTCAAATGGTTGACTTGAAGCCTACCACCCTTTCTATTTATTTGGCTTATCGATCCATCAAGCATCTGGTAGGTATATTAGAGGATGTTCCTTTAAAGGTAGGTAAATTTTTCATACCGGTTGATTTTTTTATTTTAGAGATGGAGGAAGATGATAAAATTTCCATCATTCTTAGAAGGCCTCTCCTAGCTACGGCTGGTGCCAATATAAATGTGAGAGATGGAAAGCTTTCTTTGAATGTAGGGGATGAAAAAGTAGAATTTAATTTGAATGATACAATGAACCCCCCTTCTCTAAATGAATCTTATTGTATGATTGGTTTACTTAAACCAAATATGGATGATTATATCATGAATTTTCCTCCTTCTAACCCACTTGAGTTATACTCTGTAGAAAGTTCTTTTGTTTATGATAAACAGGGGAAAGAAAAGCATGCTATTGAGGAGGCAATCCAAGCTCCAAAAGTAGAACCTAAGCCACCTCCTCTCAACCTCAATGGAGCTAAGGAGGAAAAGAATGAGCCAAAAGGATCTTTGAAGGGCATTAGGCAAAGCCTTAAGCACCATACTAAGAGGCAATGGATTAAAAAGAGAGTTATTCAAACTCTCTTAAAGCCTCCTTGAGTGGAAAGCATGAAAAGGGAGTCGAGCTAAAGACTTTAAACAAGCACTTTGTGGGAGGCAACCTACATTTTAATTTTTAAGTTTCTTTTTGTTTTGTTTTCTAACTTTTAGTTTAGTTTTTATCATTAATTTTAGTTGATTTCTTAGGTTATAGTTTAATAAGTGTTTCCATATGATTTATAGGTCCATTCCCATGTGCCCAAAGTTGAATTAAAGAATGAAAATCAAGGGAAATTGAAAAGGGTTGAAAACTGCAGCAATTTTCGAAGAATTGGAGGATCCAGCATCAAACATGGGCAGGCCATGTCACAGGACACAGTCGTGCCTCAAGTCCAGCCCAAGCACTCCTCACCCGTGTTGGTTAACACAGGCCAAATCTTAGAATTTTGGAATTCCAATGCCAAGCACGAGTAAGCTGTGCTTTGAAGCACGACCGTGTTCCAGGTAAAAGAGAGAGAGAGAGAAAGAGAAAAGAGTTATCTGCTATTGTCATCACCATTATAGCTTCCCTCCAGGTCTAATTTTAACCTTTGCTTTATGCTTAATTTTTTTTATTATCTGGATTGAATTTCCTTGATGGTTGGACTGGATTACTCCTCTGGATTGATTGAGTGCTAAATTTTTCTAATTTTTGCATTGCCTTGTTGTTGGACAAAGTATTTCTCTTATTAGTGCATTGCCCTTAGAATGCTTTGATTCTGACCTGCACTCTATTGGCTAATATATAATTTACATTAATTTTGGTTGTGGCTTATCTGCTTTAATTTATGATTAGCTGGTTAAATCTCATTGAGAGTAGACACTTATCACCTGAGTTAGAACCCTCAACCTCCTCCTTCAAAAAACCAATAAGCAAGTCAGTTAATTCCCCTTTTACCTCTACTTTCATTGATATTGACATTGAGGACAATGTCAAGTTTAAGCATTGGGGAGTAGACTTTAGGTTTGTGGTTTTATTATTGGCTGAATATCTCATGTTGCACTGTAAAATCACATAGTTTACTATTTCAGAGATAGATTGATGTAATATAGGTTGATTTTAGCTCATGAACATGTGATGCACAATAGGATATGAAATAGGTAGTTTAAATTTTAGTCTCTCTTTTTAAGGATTAAACCTCTAATTTTTTGAAAAATATCTCTCTTATTGTGCTTTGAATTGTATGTCTTTACTGATTTTTAACACTATAAGAGTGTGAAGGCTGGGAGAGGTGAAAAATGAGGAAATGTGGATCCTAAAAAGTTTTCACTCTGAGTACCCCTTCAAGGCATCAAAAAGGCCCTAGTATGAGTACTTAGCTACCTTTACCTTAGTGAGATGGAGCATAAAATGCACTCACGACACATTTCTATAAAAGAAAAAAAATGATGATGAATGAAATCGACAAAAGAAAAAAATGATGAGGATGAGAATTAAAAGAAATTGAGTGAGAAAAATAGAAATAAGGGTAAGGCAACATAGGGAGATCTAAAGGATGAGGTGGCCTACTTGAGTGCTGGAAAATCAATTAGATGCATTCATTCAACGGTATCAATAGAAGCAGATATATAATAGGAAAATTTTGGTTTAGTTTTAGAAGAACAAATACTATCTGATAAATGTCTATTCATATCTATTGTGTGCACATTGATTGAGTGAATAATTTCTTGTATTGCATTTATCTATTATATGAAATTTGTATGCATCATCTCTCTTCCTTTTGATTTGACATATTATTTGCTTGAGGACAAGCAAAGGTTTAAGCATGGGGGAGTTGATAAAGGGAAAATTTAAGTGTTTAATGGTTATATTTTATCCCCTAATTAGTAGTAAACTTGTGATTATTTCTCTGCATTTGGTTATGCTTTGCTCTGGATACTGCTTTGGTTTGTTTTATGTTTGTAGGAGAGCAAAAGAGTCCAAGAATCAAGGGAAAACACCAATTAGAAGAGCCATATGGACTTAGAATATGCTAAGGAGGAAGCAAGGAGGCAATATACCAAAAATTGGCAAGTAAGGAGCATGGCAGCCCCCAACACGGCCAGGCCATGCTTGGTATACATGAAGCACGGCTAGGCCATGCTCTGTGCGAAAGATGCAAAAAATTTTCAGAGTCCAGCATGAAGCACAGCCAGGCCGTGTCATGAAGTACGACCGTTCTTCATGTTTATACATCACGTGTTTTCTTAGGGTTTTAGGTAGCCAAGTGATACATATACATTGGGAAACACATAGAAACACATCCAAACGCATTCAAACCTTTTTTTACTCAGTTTTAGACTTAGGAAATACCATTAGATTAGGTTTAGATTAGGATTAATGTTTAATTCATGTTCTTAGAGTAGAATTCACATCAAATCCAAGTTTGTATTTTATCATTACATTCTTCATCCAGGTTCTGTCTTTCTATCTCTACACTCATCTCTACTTCTACTCTTTCTCTTGGTTTGTATTTAATATATTTACTTAATGAATTAGATTATGCTTTTGATTTATCTTTCTATCATGCTTGAGTAGATTTGATCTAGGGTTTCGGTAAACCCACTTATGATGTGATGATACATTGTGCTAATTGAATTGTTGAAACCCTAATTGTGTTATCCATGGTTGATTAGGATTAGCTATTATGCATTGATTATATGATTTGATGAATATCTGGCCAACGTTATATCACGTCTTAGGATATTAATTGATGAACTGAAAGGTGAAGATTAATACTGGAACCTAATAGTTAATTAGAGATATCTTAATCACGAAAGTAGTTTAAGGTTCTCTAAGAATGAATCAATTAGTGAGCACGAGAAAACCGATTAATTGTATTCCATGGTTGGCATAGAACGTAATGGACCTAGGTTGAATTAAGAACCACGAAAGTGGGCAATTGGATTAACCTATGTACGATTAATAACGCTTGAAAGAGTTTGCTAGTTAATTAAGGCTAAACCATCTCTAATTACCTAGAAAATTGCAATTAGAGGTACAAGTTGAATGTTGAATATCATAAGTGTGGTGAACCCTAACCCTAGGTTTTTGTTAATTGAATTTTTAATTTACTTAATTGTGACAAACTCTTTATCGAATCACCAACCCAACTTGCCTATTTGCACACAGGCAGGTTGTGTTAGTTTTCGACGGATTGGGTTGAAAAAAAAGTCTCAACTCAACTCGAATTGATCGATTGAACTGATCTATGTGCACCTCTAGTTTTGACCATTTCTTTTATTCAAAAAGCTGGTCAAGAATCTATATTAAAGAAAAAAAAATTAATTTGATGCAATATGGAAGGAAAATAAGAGGGTCAAAAGCATTATTCAAGCCACATGGAACATTGAGTTAATAGATGCTAAGATTTATATTGTTTTTGCCAAACTAGAAGCTTGCAAACATGCTAAAGTGGAGTGGCGCAAAGGGAATAATTAAAATTGAACAATGAAAATCTGATCCATTAAAAGAGAATTGGCTTCAAAAAACTAATCTTAACCCCTTGATAGACATCAAAATAAAAAAAGCTGAATTAGAGACAACATGCAGAAAAGAAGAATTATATTGGAAATTAAAATCCAGGAAAAAATGGTTGTCAAAAGGAAATAATAATAAGAATTTTTTTTCGCTCACAGACTGTAAAGAAAGATCTAGGAATTCTATTAAAAAAAGCACGAGGGGAATGGCTACAAGGAAGAGAGGTAGCTTCTAAAGTGGCTATTGATTACTTTGGTTTGTAATATCACGGGAAGGAAAAAAGAAAAATTGAAAGGTATATAAAGGTGAGTCAAATTATCATTTAAGATAAATAAAAGTATTAGTGCGTGTATATGTGTGTGTATATAATGACTTGGGATTTGGGCCCAAGTAAGTAAAGTTTTCTAATTTTATCTAGTTTTTAGCAATTATTGAAACAGTTAATTAGATATATTTGTTCAAAATAATTGTTATTTGAAATTTGAATTGATTGAGTGAAGCTATCAAGTAACCTTTTAGCATAATCTTCATATGGACAATTGTTAAACACCAAGTGCGAGAAGAAATTTTGTGAAGGTTTATCGTATCTCGTAGAGACTTGTCTAATCCCCCATCAATAAAACTTTCTTTTCTTTGCTTCTTTTATATATTCTCTGTTTCTAACAAGATATTTGTTACACTCGTTTAAAAGTCAAGTGTGGCATTGGTGCCACAACTTTTTAATTGCGGCATTATAAGATGCTCTGCAATATATTCCTCTCTTCCATGGTGTCACTGAAACCATCAAAATCTTTGCATTTGAGCCATGTAACAAAACAATTTAAAGCTACTAAAAAACATATTATGGTTCTTGGATATTTTTAAAATTTTACAAATTCATGTGGCTCAAAAATATAATTATTCTCGGATAACCTACTTAGAATGTTATTATCAACATTTATCGACCATTAGATTTTTTTCAGTTACTAACTTAGTGTCCCTTGGATGTGACATTGGTGCCATAAGTGGCACCCTAGAATCATCCTACATTAAAATATAAAGTTATGCAAGTAATATGGTCTAAACTAATAGTGTGTGGAGTATGATCCAGTAAGTTAAGACTTTTAATTTAAATTAATGAGCCTACATTAAAATATAAAGTTATGCAACTAATATGGTCTAAACTAATAGTGTGTGGAGTTTGATCCAGTAAGTTAAGACTTTTAATTTAAATTAATGAGCCTACAAATAAAAGATCATTAGATAATTTTTTAAGGAATGCTATTGAGATGTATACTTGCCTGTGGGCTTAACTAGAAATGTCTAAACTCGTCTCTCTCTCTCTCTCTCTCTATATATATATATATATATATATATATATATATATATATAATTTTAGGGACTACAACTGTGTGATGGTTTATCACATTCAAATACTTCACGTAATCAATTTATAGAATTTAAAGCTAAAGATAATTATATAATTAAATTAACTAAAAATTTAAAAATAAATAAGAAGTAGAAAAAAATGATAATCAGGAGCAGACTAAGAACTTTCTCCTTGAACTCTTGAGAGGTAGTAGGGAAGAAGAAGTTTCTTCTCCTTAGGTTGTGAATGAAGATGGAAAGGCCACCCTTCTTTTTTTTCAATAGGGTGTATTATTAGAAATGCTCATGGTGCTTTTATAGCAGATATTGTAATAAGAGTTCATAATGTGGTTGATTCTACTAGACCAGAAGCTACTACAGCTAGATATGGTGCTTTGTTTGCAAGAGAGCTTTGCTGTCTCAGGAGGTGCCCAGTTTTTGGGAGAAGAGACTCAGAACTTCCTAAATCTTTCTGTGGGTCTTGCTGCTAGAAGACTTCGATCTAGAATGCAAAATGCTGCGAAGGGGTAATCTCTTCATTTTTGAGAAGTGCTAATCACGTTGCCCACTCCCTTGCCAAGTTAATTATGACTTCTTATGCTTGTTATCAGCTCGAGGAGCCTCCTCATGTTTTCTTTGATTCCCTTAGTACGTTTTCTCTTTCCTGGTTAATGTGAATCTATTTTTTCACGATGAACAAATATAATTAATTAGATAATTAAAACATAAATTTTAATGCTTTATGAGAAAGTTACAAAAAAAAAATTTGTCTCCCCAAAGTGTAAGTGGATAATGATTGATGAGAAAATCAAGGGAGTAGCTTTGAGGTTGCTTGAATGATGCAATATTGAATGTTATAAAATAAATAAAGAGACTTGAAACATCCACCTAGATGCATATGATTTCTCCCTCAAATATAGAGTTATCAACATGGGCCAGGCCTTAAAAATAGGCACATTCATCTTTATTGAAAATATAAGGTCGGACTAGTAAATTAGTAGCTCATTTTTTAAAAAGTGCTTTCTAGCCTGGCCTTATTTAACTTTAGTAGCTCATTTTTCAAAAAGTGCATTCTAGCCTAGTCTTATTTGGCTTTAGGGTTGAATCAAGCCAACCCTAACAATTGAACAAAAAATAAAAAAGTAATTATTATCATTTTATATTATTATTTAAATTTTGGACAAGAATAACTAAGATTTATTAACTGTTATTTCTATTACAAACTTACATATTATTAAGGCTAACCCTCAGGGCTAGAGCTATATGGCCCGTCTTTATGGTCAGGGATATAGGTCTAACTTGCAGTCCTTAGAATGCTAAATAGATATTTTCTTAGTCAATAGGACTCAACAATATCCTAAAATACTTAGGATCAAGTGAGACTGAACTAACGGTAATTGAGAGTTCTATTCAAAAATGTAATTGCCATTTCTAAACCCAAATAGGTTAAAACTGTAATATTTTTAATTTTATTTCTTTTATTGATAAAGGTACATAAATATTTAATGTAACATTCCTAATTTTTTTTTAAAGATATATAAATATTTAATTAAAGAAATAAAATTTATTAGACAATTTTTAGATATTTAAGGAAATATAATACTTAAAAATTCTTCACCTTATGTGTATGTATAGAAAATATTTCTAACATTAAGGGAACAAGTAAAGAGAGAAAACCTAATAAGACAAATTAGAAATAACATACTAAAGATAGGCGAAATTCTTTGGTAAGAAAGATAAATTTTTCTAAAGTAAGTAAAAGTATTAAAATTTTAAGAAGATTAGATTAGGGTAATTTTTCCTAATTCAAGAGTTAGAAATTTTTAAGTTTAACATCTCCACCCATAAATTGGACTTTTACCTATGGACACTTTATATAGAATTTTTCTACTTCACATAAGTTTCTAGCAAGCCCATTGAAAAACTTAAGTAAGAAATAAAACATAGATTTGGACTAAGATATAGAATTTGGACCGGTAGCCCAAAAATTATAAAAATGTGACCAAACCCTCCAAGAAAGGTAAAATTTTATCAAAAGCAAAGGAAATGGTTAGGAATGAGCCCAAATCGAAGAGGAAAAATAAAATAAAATAAATCATGTGATGAAATAATAATGTAATAATAATAAAGATTAGGTTAAATGGCATTAAGACAAAAATTCAGCAAGAAGTATGATAATACATGGCATTAGGACAAAACATATATATCCTACACTCATAATTTTAGCAAGTAGGTAATAATACATAGCATTATGACGAAACATCCTTATCTTACACAAATAATTTCAACTAAGCAAGAAAGATTCAAGGGCTAAAAATTTGCCACTTAGAAAGGCAAACCTATCATACTTGATTAAGACAAAAGAAAAAAGAAATGAATCCCTTAATCAAAAGGACCTTGTCCCTTGTCTTAAGAACATATTATCATAATTTTCAAAATACAAATCTCCTTTTCCTATGCATATCATGACTAAGGAATAGGAAGACAAGAACATGAGTTGTTGGTTTTCCAAAAATTAACCAAGTGCATCCTAATTGTGATAAGGTAGACCCATGATCATGAAAGGTGAATTATTTGATAGTATATTTAAGCAAAACCCACCCTTATAACATTAGAATTTCGTCCAAGTGAGGGAGAGGAAAAATATAAGAAAGGTAGAATGAGGAAAGGAGAGGAATAGAGGAAGAAAGTGGAAGGAAAAGTCTAGAGGACTAAGTGCTCAAGGTAGGTTTAACAATATTTCTTTTTGAAAAGTTTTCAAATTTATAACATTTATATGGGATTTTGATCTTATAACTTTGAAGATTGGTCATGGATGTTGCTATATCATGTTACATATTAATCTTGCATGTGATGTATATTTGAATACTTAGGCTGGTGTAGATAGTTCTGCATAGGAATGGCTATGGGTGGCAAAATTGTACGCTTTTTTTTAAATTATGGGAAGAATATATAAGGAATTAAAACAAATGGTTAACATGAAAATGTAGATTTATGTCTCACGGATTTTTAGCCACTAGAATCACTTAATTTGGAGTCCGTATAACGTAGATATGGTCAAATTAGTAAGCAGTGGTCAGAAAATGATTAATCAGGGAAGAATCTATTAGGAAAGCTTCTGTGTTTGAATTTCTGGAAACATTCTGTAGGGAATTAAAATAACTGGTTAACATAAAAATTATAGATATATGTGTCACGGAATACTAGAATCACTCAATTTAGAATTCTTATGAGAGAGATATGGATAGATTAGTAAATAGAGGTCAGAACCTACCCGAAAAGGAATAACCTATCACTTGAGGGAGTAATATCACCAAGATTCCTTAATATTTAGCTAAATTGTTAAACATAATAGTTTTAGATAATTGTTTTATTTTTAAATTGACACTAAGATAACCTAAATTGGAGTTACAATGAGGAAGTTATGCTCCAATTAATGAGAGAAGGTCAGACAAGATGAAAACCTGCATCGGGGAATAACTCGACATAAAACATGGTTGTGTTTCAAGGCACGGCCAGGCCATGTTTCAAGGCACGGCCAGGCGTGTTCTGTATTGAAAATGGAATTTTGATGCCTAAAGCATGGTTGTTTTATAGTAAATGGCAAAGTAGTGTTATAGGATATGTTTAGGACAATTTGGAAGATGGTAAAACTTATTTTCAATATTTTATCTACCCTAAATGAACCTAATTAACTATTGGATATTAGCAGAAACCAAATTGATGAAGAATGCTGTATTAAATTTGTGAGAACATGTGTTGGAAATGATATAAGTAGGAGAAAAGTGACTAGAGGTCATGCATAAAGAAAATGAAGAGATAAAAATAATATTTAAAAAAGAAGAAGAAAAATGAATAGTATATGTCATAGCCATTTTCATTGCATAAACTCCTTACCATCTTAAGTGTGTAATTTTGACATGGAAATATTGTGATGAAACAATATGACATGTGAGTATAATGAACATACTTGTTATTGAAATCATATTTTTGGTTATTAATGTGAAAAGAAAAGAAATAAGCACGGTCAAATGGCGATCGTGCACCAGTAGAGGACGCCCTACCAACAGTTTTGATTATGATAATGAGAAAAGAAAGAAAAAGTGTGACATGTCGAATGGAGCGAGAAAAGCCCGTACCAGAGAGTAGAATATACTCACCCTAACCGGAGTAACTTGATATAAGAATAAATTGATAGTCATCATATGATATTCGAAAAATAGTTATTCATGTCATCCATGTCATTACTGTATGTTTTTCTTGTGCATAGATAAAGCTTATTCATGTGACCTAAGGTAATTACTGTAGCTTATACAGATGAACATGACATGATGATCTATATTAATGATAATTGTGATTTATTGTTGAACCTATTGGGATTTAATTCTCACTATATTTCTATATCATGTTCAGAAAACTAGTTTTACAGATTTTTTTAACTCTGGCTCTTAATGTACATTGGATCGAGTTACTCTATTTTGGATATAACATCTTAAGTCTTTAATAATGTTAGATAAATCTAAGAAAAAGTAAAAGATATATATGACCAAAAATCAAATTACTTAGTTATGGAACAATAAGGTATTTAAAAAAAATATAGGTGACATATAATTAATAATGAATCATACAAATAAAATTCTTAGGATCATAATGGATGGGTGAAGCATACAAATACATTTTTAGGACATCGCTAATCTAGGATTAGTAGTAAATTAAGACAATATAAAACAACTAAGGAGCTGCCAAGTAGCACCACCAAAGGATGCTACCTTGTAGCCACCATGCACCTTGCTCATTTTGTTTCTACAAACCACGACAAGAGAGAGAGAAACCATGAACCTTCCTCATTTTGTTTTTACAAACCATGACAAGAAGGAGAGAAACAATGCACCTTCCTAATTTTGTTTTTACAAACTATGACAAGAGGGAAAGAAACCATGCATGCACCTTCCTCATTTTGTTTCTACAAACCATGACAAGAGGGAGAGAAACTATAACAACTCCATTTATGTAAATGTAACCAATTTTTTTTTATATATTTGTAAAATACCATGAAGTTATTACTACTTTAATTCTAACCACTTAACTCGTAATAATAATCACTTTAACCAAGCATAATTGTTATTAACAGTGATACAATACTGAGTTTCCATACACACCATTATTTTACAAACTACACACCATTATTTTACAAACATTTGTACAAAGATACATATTAGCTCCAATCATCTATGTCGACTACTTCCGGGGACACTGGTGCGGGTGGCACCTCCACCAGAATCTCAGTCACATCTACTACAGATACATCTGATATAACTGGTAGTTGCCCAAGGTAAGGCACCTCGATCCAACGTACGAAAATAATAAGTGTCATTGAGAAAATCTGCATAATTATTATTCTGAACATGATATGGAAATATAGTGAGAATTAAATCCCAGTAGGTTCAACAATAAATCATAATTTACCATTAATATAGTTCATCATGTCATGTTCAGCTGTATAAACTACAGAAAATATCTTTGGTCACATGAACGCATTATATCTATGCACATAAGAATCATACAGTAATGATATGTATGACAAGATTAACTATTTTCAGAATATCCTATGATGGCCATCAATTTATTCTCATTTCAAGCTACCTCGGTCAGGGTGAGTATCCTCTACTCTCCGGTACGGGCTTTTCTCGCTCCGTCCGACATGGCACACTTTCTCTTTCTTTTCTCATAATCATAATCATAACCGTTGGTAGGACGTCCCCTACTGGTGCACCACACGGATTTCTATATGACCGTGCTCATTTCTTTTCTTTTCACAATGATAGTCAAAAATATGATTTCAATAACAAGTATGTTCATCAAAATATAACTATTACCATAAATCATTGGTAATCATCCATGAACATAACCATTTCAAATATTACTTTATAAAATATTTCCATGTCAGAATTTTATACTTAAGATGATAAGAAGTTCATACAATGGCAATGGCTATGGCATATACTAGTCATTTATAAGATTCGTCTTCTTTTTTAAATATTAATTTTATTTCTTTATTTTCTTGATGCAGGTTTTCATCATATCTAACCTTCTCTTACTAATCAGAGCATAACTCCCTCAATTAAACTCCGATGTAGGTGATCTTGGTGTCAATTTCAAGATAACACAATTATCTAAAACTATTATGTTGAACAATTTAGCGAAAAATTAAGAAATCAAGGTGATATTACTCCCTCAAAGTACAGATTATTTCCTCTCGGATAGGTTCTGACCTTTACCTACTAATCTGTCCATATCACCCTCATATGAATTCCAAATTAAGTTATTCCAAATTAAGTTATTCCAATGGCTAAACATCTGTGACACATATAGCAATAATCTTTATGTTAACTATTTATTTTAATTCTCTACATAATGTTCCCAAAAATTCAAACACAAAAGTTATCCTAACATATTCTTACTTGATTAACTATTTTCTTACCTTTGCTAACTAATCGGACCATATCTACCTCATATGGACTCCAAATTGAGTGATTCCAGTTGCTAAAAATCCGTAAGACATATATCTATAATTGTTATGTTAACAAGTTATTTTAATGCCTTACAGAATGGTCTCAGAAATTCAAAAATAGAAGCTTTCCTAACAGATTCTTCCCTGATTAATCATTTTCTGAACACTACTTACTAATCAGACCATATCTACCTCATATGGACTCCAAATCGAGTGATTCCAGTTGATAAAAATCTGTAAGACATATATCTATAATTGTTATGTTAACAAGTTATTTTAATTCCATACCCTAGAAATTCAAAAATAGAAACTGTCCTAACAGATTCTTCCCTGATTAATCATTTTCTGACATTTGCTTACTAATCGGACCATATCTACCTCATATGGACTCCAAATTGAATGATTCCAGTGGCTTAAAATCCGTGACACATATATCTTTAATGCTTATGTTAACCATTTATTTTAATTCCCCACAGATAATTCCCAGAAATTAAAACACAGAAGCTATCCTAACATATTCTTCCCTGATGAACCATTTTCTGATCTTTGTTACTAATTGGACCATATCTACCTCATATGGACTCCAAATTGAATAATTCTAGTGGGTAAAAATCCATGACACATATATCTTGAATTCTTATGTTAACCATTTATTTTAATTCCCTACAGATAATTGCTAGAAATTAAAACACAGAAACTTAAAATTTTGCCAACCATAGCCATACCTATGCAGAACTTTCTATACCAGTCTAAGTATTCAAACATACATCACATGCAAGATAAATATGTAACATGATATAGCAACATCCATGACCAATAATCAAAGTTCTAATATCAAAATCTCATATAAATATTATAAGTTTCAAAAGTTTTCTTCAAAAAGAAATATTATTAAACTTACCTAAGAATCTCCCTAGCTCACTTAGTGAATTGGTTTTCTTGTTTCCTTTTGAAAGAAGTAGCAAGATTCCTCCTTTCCCTTAGCTTTTCTAGCAGCTTAGGTAAGAGAAGGAGGGTGAGTTTTTGAACCTCAAGGATGAAGAAGAAAAATGGATTCAAGTGGAGATTAAGGTAACTTACCTTGAGTACTTAGCCTTCTAAACTTCTCCTTCTTCTTCCTTCCTTTCTTCTCCTCTCTTTCTCTCCTTCCCTCACTCTACCTTGCTTCTATTTCTCTCTCTTCCTCACTTGGACGAAATTAAAATGTTGTAGGGGTGAGTTTTGCTTAAATAGACCACCAAATAATACACCTTTCATGATCATGGGTCTACCTTATCACAATTAGGATACATTTTGTTGAATTTTTGGAAAACAAACAACTTATGTTCTTGTCTTCCTTTTCCTTAGTCAAGATATACATAGGAAAAGGAGATTTTTATTTTGAAAATTATGATGATACGTTCTTAAGATAAGGGACAAGGTCCCTTTGATTTAGGGATTCATTTCCATTTTCTTTTGTCTTAAACAAGTATGATAGGTTTGCCTTTTTAGGTGGCAAATTTCTAGCCCTTGAATCTCCATTATTTGGTTAATATTATTTGTGTGGGATAGGAATGTTTTGTCCTAATGCCATGTATTATCATACCACTTGCTAAAATTATGAGTGTAGGATATAGATGTTTTTGTCCTAAAGCCTTGTATTATCAAGCCACTTGCCAAAATTATGAATGTAGAATCACACCGCTTGCTAACTTTTTGTCTTAATGCCATGTAACCTAATCTGTATTATTATTACATTATTATATCATCACCTAATTTATTTTATTTTATTTTTCCTCTTGGATTTGGGCTTATTCCTACCCATTTTCTTTGCTTTGGATAAAATTCTACCTTTCTTGGAGGGCTTGGTCACATTTTCATAATTTTTTGGGCTATCGGTCCAATTACTATATCATAGTCCAAGTCTATGTTTTATTTCTTGCTTAGGTTATCCAATGGGCTAGCTAGAAACTTATGTGAAGTGGAAAAACTCTATATGAAGTGTCCATAGGTAAAAGCCCAATATATGGGTAAAGATGTTAAACTTAGTAACTCTAGTTCTTGAATTAGGAAAAATTACCCTAATCCAATGTTCTTGAAATTTTAAGACCTTTACTTGTTTCTAAAAATTTATCTTCCTTATCCAAGAATTTTGCATCTCTTTAGTATGTTATTTCTAATTTTTTTTCCTTTTAGGTGTTCCCTCTTTATTTGTTCTCTTAATATTAGAAACATTTTCTATGCATATACATAAGGTGAAGAATTTATAAGGATTATTTTTCCTTAGATATCTAAAATATTGTCTAATAAATTTTATTTCCTTAATTAAATATTTATGTACTTTTATCAATAAAAGAAACGAAATTAGGGATGTTACAGAAACCATGCACCTTCCCCATTTTGTTTTAATCAATTGTTTCTTTGCTCTATAAATACCATTGACAAGAGGGAGTCTAAGACAGAAAGAAAGGAAGAGAGAAAGAGGGAGAGAGAGAGAGAATAACCAAAAATTTGAGAGAGAAAATGCCTAGAAATTGAGAGTTCGTTTTTCCTTTCTTCACCTTGTGGCAGTGAGAATGAGAGTTTGAGTGTTGAAAAATTAAAACTTTACCCACCATTTTCCTTATAAGAACAGATTTGGGTGTGCAAGGGAAGCCAATAAAAGAAGCTAGCTGAAAATTTGGTGCAATAGAAGTGTTTTGCACAAGGTAAGTTTGCCTTCTTGTAAAAATCTGGTTTAGAGTTTATTATGCTAACTTTAAGTTTTACATGGATGAATTTTTGGATAATAATTATATAAAATAAAAATATGTTCAGAAGAGAAGTTGTAGCCCTATGTCTTAGCTTTCTATAGTCTTTAGAATCATATCAATCGAATTTAATATGATAGCGTTATTCCCCAGTGAGTGATGAGAGGTCAGAATCGGGTATGAAATTTAGAATAGTGATAATAGCTTCGGTTTTTGAATTTCTGGGACTAATTTATAAGGAATATGAAGAAATGGTTAACTTACAAAATGTATATATATGTCTCACGGTTAAATAACCACTAAAAACGCCCAATTTGAAGTCCATATGAGTGAGTTATGGTCTGATTAGTGAGTAAAGGTCATAGAGCACAGAAGGGTTAGGTTTGAGAACACAGAACCTTTTTTGCATCTGAAAACTTGGCTTGGTAACTTGGTAAATTGAGTAAATGGCCTTTAAATTTTCTAATTTTTGGTGAGAAAAGTCTTGAAATATTGATAATCAATTATAAAAATTTTTATGATTTTTGAGAACCTAAAAATATGACATTTGCAATCAAAACACTGTAGAGGAAAAATCTGTTGGACAGCTTAGGCTGTTGATGGAAATATTAAACATTGAAGGGGTTAGATTTTTAATTGTCATATGAAAATTTTATTACATGTTACTAAAATACTAACTAAGGTCCCCACCAAATTTGAGAAAATTCTGGGCAGTTTAAGGTATATAACAACATATAGAAGTTATGTGGGACAGGAAGTGAGTCAGAACATATCAGAACTGGGGGCAGCTATAACAATTAGGTTTTTTGAGGGATCAATGAATTATAATTTACTTGAAATTTTTATGGTGATTATATAACATATCTAGGATATTATATATAAAATATCACGAATTCTAAAGAAGTTTTACCCATCTAAAGGAATGGAAAATAGAATAGAAATGGAACCAAAACCAATATGCACTGTTCTAGGTTAAGGAAGTACTTCTTAAGGTGAATGGAAGATTTCAGGGTTGAGAGATCTACAAAATCAAATAGACATGTAAAGGAACTTCCATGCAAAATTTTAGAATTTTTATTATATTTAATAATAATTCTAAAACTGAATAGAATCACAGGTCTTTTAGGGGAACAGGAACTCTTAAACTAGAGACTTATGATTTTAGGTTCTCATATGCATGCATTAACCAAAGGCTTTTATATGTTTTAGTTTGAGTAGCTGGCTGTAACCTTGGTAGCCTTGGAAAGGAAGTGATTGTGTTAGAATTGAGGTAGTTAGCTTTTCCGTAAAACACTCTTTATGTTTATAATCTTGAATTTATCAATTTCACTGGTTGCCTAACTTTTATGCTATGATGAATAATGGTCTAAAGATATGTTATGTACGCATTCTCGGGAATTAAGGGGTGCCTAAAGTGTGCCAAGTAAGCCTCATTCCTCCACATATTGGTCAATAATAGGAGATACATAACATTTTGTAGGTATGTGACTACATTGAGTAAGTAGACCAAAATGTTATGAGTGCTTATGTTTCAGTGAAATAAATTGAGATGTTTTAAGGAATGGAATGTATATTGTTTTATAAAATTTTTGCTAACTACTTAGATTGTCATCTCATCTTTTTATGTTCATATAATCACATTCCAGGTACTCCAACAAGAAGTGAGCAACATGATTCCCAAGGTTGACCCATTTGATTATAGATATCGATTATATATTTCTGAGGATGTAATATATGTAGGATGGCTTGAATGCTAAGTCCCTTTTTAATAGCACATAGTTTGATGAAAATTAAGTGATGAACTGTACACTTTTTTTTATTTGTTAGCGTGAGAGCCTTTGTGTGTAAGTAATACGTATCATGCTAGTTAGTTTGATTTCCCTATCTTTAAGGGAATAAAATTTGAATATGTTTGGAATAGCTTGAAACTCATGTATGCTCATAAAAAAATATTATATATAATAGAAATAAAGATAAGTTTATGAGTAAATTTATGGACTAGGTAGATATTTTCAAGAATTTATAGACAATAAGGAATATTCTAAGACATAGATATATGAAAAAGGACGTTAGTCAGTAGCTGTTACATTGGACAGATCCTAAAAATTTATAAGGTGTTTGTGGCCGAGTTGGCTAAGATCCCGGCGAAGCTGCAACCATCCACACCCGTATTCTCGAAACTGGTCAACATGGATGAATAAAATGTAGACATATATGTGTGTGATTGGTGTACAGATGTTGTTAAATAATGATGTGTAAACCTTAATTATGCTTGGTTAAATTAATTGAATGTTATTATGAGTTAAATAAAGGTAATGACTTTATGGGATTTTAATATATGTATTTATGTAAAAAAATGGAGTTGTTACATAATTGGTATCAGAGTAGGTCGATCCTAGATGGCCAGTGGGTAGATGGTTATCTGAATCGATCTTATAGTTTCTTGAGTATGTTGTGGTTGTGATGTGTAGGAGATCAGTGATTTCTTATAAGTAGAAAATTACTAGTGTTTCCTATCTATATGCCGAGGTGGTGTCATGACTGATGTTAAATATTTTTGAAACTAACTATTGGGCTTGATCACCTCAATAGCAGCATAACTTTGTTTTTGCCATAGTAGGAAATGGCACCACTAAGGAGGAATCACGCAAACAATGCAGAGGAAACCCTGCACAACCTTGCCACGGTAATTCGAGACCAGGTCACGACCACTAATCAAATTCTACAATACCTCCAGAATGCTAATAACCCGAATGGTGAGAATGGTATTAATAACCGGATGGTAGGGAATGATAACGACATATCTAAGTTCTTAAGGACTAGACCACCATGTTTTCAAGGCAGCTTTGACCCAATTGTAGCGTAAAGGTGGATAAGGGAACTAGAGAAAATCTTTGAAGTGATGGGTTGTACTGAGGAGCAACAATTTATCTTCGCTGCATATATGCTGAAAGATGAAGCAGAATACTGGTGGCGTGGAATTAGAGAACTTTTAGCTCACCAGGGAAGGCAGATCACCTGTCAGGTGTTCAAAGACACCTTTTTGGAAAAGTACTTCCCAAGTACTGTGTGAGCGGAGAAGGACATTGAATTTCTCCAACTTAGGCAGGGCAGCATGACCGTAGACTAGTACATTGCGAAGTTTGAGGAGTTGTCTAAGTTCTCCTCTTACCTACGATTTAACCCCGATGAAGGATGGAAGGCTGTTAAGTTCGAAGCGGGATTGAATCCAGAGATAAGGAATGTTGTTGTAACTATAGAGATCAGGGAGTTTATACCTCTGATAAATAAATACAGACTCCTGAAGAAGAGCTTGAGGGTAGTGGCAGATGAGAAACAAAGATGAAATTTCTGGAAAAGGAAGAACGGTCCACAAAACTCTGGCAGAAATGTTAAAGGAAAGGATAGGGTACCGGTAAGAGGCCAATGATTGTCAGTCCCCGAGCCTTCCAACAGAACTTTTCCATAGTCAAGTGTAATAAGTGAAGACGTATGCATGGTAATTAGCCATGCTACATAGGACCAGATGTTTGTGGTCATTTTGTAAAGAACTACCCACAAAATTTGGGGAAGCCGCCAGAATAGAAGCCTTAGGTGAAAGGAAGGGTTTTCACCCTGAGTAGCCAAGAGGCAACTCAATCCCCCAAAATGATCCAAAGTACATGCTATATCTATGGATTTTCTCTTATGGTGTTGTTTGACTCTGATGCTAGTTATTCATTTATATCAGAAGAATGTATTAGGGAGCTTCAATATCCTATTTTTGAAACCCCCTATGAGCTATCTATAGTAACTCCCACGGGAGAAAGGGTCTTAACTTCCTCTGTATGTAAAGACTATCAAGTCACTATTCAGGAGAAAACTTTTTTTGTAGACCTCGTCTGTCTACCTTTAAAAGGTATTGATGTTATTCTAGAATTAGACTGGATGTCTAGAAATCGAGTCTTGCTGAATTGTTGCAACAAGACCATTGAATTTCTACCTCTGACATGCTATAAAATAAGCATTTCTTTGACATGTTTTAAGTTGCTTTTTATTTAATTTTAGTAGAAAATAGATATGAATTAATTGAGTTTTGTGTTTTAGGAATAATAAAGAAGAAAAGAAGAGGAAAATAGAGAGAAAATCATAGAAAAATGCTGATTTATGACCTTTTGTCACTAATTGAGGTATATCTCACTCATTTGGACTCCGATTAAGATGATTTCAGCGGCTATGGAAAGAAGAGACATAGAGGTACAACTTTCATGTTTGGCACTTTGGCAAAATCTAGAAGATTTTGGGCGCCATGGTGCTTACAAAAGAGCGTCGTAACACCACGTGAAGGCAAATCTGGAGCGCCGCGGTGCTTAGCGAGCCGCGGCGCGGAGCTACCTAGGTGGGAGCATCGCGACACTTAACCTAGCGCTCCGCGGTGCCTGAGCATCTTTGACCCAGACCACCACAGCACCGCTGTTACACCAGCTCGTGAAATTCGCTATTTTTAGGGTTTTTTTGACTCCAATTGAAACCCGATGGGCTGAGATTTGACCTAGATACACTCTTACTTTGATTAGGAGGAGTTAATCTATAAAAAGAGAGGAAATCAAGCAGATAATTCATTCAATCATTCATCTAAATTCTTAGTTACATTCTTCAATTCTTTAGATTTTCTTATGGCCCTGCGTGGCTAGTTCTTTTTAGTTGGTTGAGGTAGGTTGAAACCTCAAGGGATCTTCATGCATTGTGAGATGTGGATTTGATTTTATTATTTCAATTTGAATTGAGTATTGATTATTCATCTGCTCTTCTTCTCCATGATTATTCATATGATTGCTAGGAGGCCTACTAGTATATTGTCTGTTTTAATCTACCACTGAATTATGTTTTGAACAAAGTTTTCAATTCTGTGATTCATGAGGCAAATAGGTTTAAGGATTTTGGATTATAAATCATTGAATCTATGATGATTAATTAACTAAATTAGATATAACCGATGTGTTTATATTTGTTTAGCTCTGTCAGTTTCTCTAGTTCTTCATGCGGTTAATACGTTATGCTTTACCGATGTTCTAAAGGATTACGTGTTAATTATGGTTTAATTAGTGCGATTGTCATTAATTAACTAGACTTAAGGAGGAACAGGGTTAGAAACCCAATGATAGATATTCAATTAGAGTTTGATTATGTTGTCAATGATCAATGCAATCCCTTAACGGTGGATATCCACCGAAACCAACGTCTTTATCATTAATCACTTTCTCTTAATTACTTTTGTTATTGTTTACTTGATTTTAGTTGTAACTATCAATCTCCCATTTTTCTAATCACATAAGGTAATACCAGTCTCTGTGGGATTGACCCTTACGCCCACTACTACAGGTTAGTTTTAAGGTAAGGTATTAATTTGGGTGTACCTACGACAGTACGCACCAACCTCTTACTTTAGAAGAGGAGATGTAGTTATTGATGCTTAATGCCAATCAAGTCAATAAGGAGTTGAAGAATGGAGTACTTGGATACATTTTCTTGCACTTGTCAAATCTAGAAGTTGAACCAAAGCTTGATGAAATCCTAATAGTCAACGAGTTTCCTGAAGTATTTCCATCAGATATTCCAGGCTTACCTCCCAAGAAAGAGATAGAGTTCTCTATTGATCTTCTACCTAGGACAGGGCCTATTTCTATTGCACTTTATAGAATGACCTTGAAGGAACCACAAGAAGTTAAGAAATAATTAGAGGAACTGTTAGACAAGCAATTCATTAGACCTAGTATATCACCTTGGGGAGCTCCTGTGTTGTTTTTTAAGAAGAAATATGGGAGTTTGAGACTATGCATAGATTACAAATAGTTGAATAAGGTGACTATAAAAAACAAGTACCCTTTTCCTAGGATAGATGACTTATTGGATCAACTGAAGGGAGCCTCAATCTTTTCAAAAATTGACTTGAGGTCGGGATATCATCATATTAGGATTAAGGAGGAGGATGTACCAAAAATAGCTTTCAGGACAAGGTATGGCATTATGAGTTTCTCGTAATGCCCTTTAGGTTGACAAATGCACCTGCAATTTTCTTAAATTACATGAATCGCATTTTTCGACCCTACCTAGATCAATTTGTGGTAGTGTTCATTGATGACATCTTGATATACTCTAAGAGTGATAAAGAACATGAACAACATCTCCAAATCGTGCTACAAGTACTGGAAGAGAAAAAGTTGTATGCTAAATTGGAGAAGTGTGGATTTTGGTTGACAGAGGTAAAGTTTCTCAGACATGTCATCTCTAATAGAGGGGTAACTGTAGACCCTAGCAAGGCAAAAGCAGTGATTCAGTGGGAAAGACCAAAGACAGTTATAGAAGTCAGAAGTTTCTTGGGTTTGGCAGAATACTACAGAAGGTTTATTCAAAACTTCTCTCGTATAACATTGCCATTGACTAAATTGACCAGGAAGGGAAGTCCATTCAAATGGATTGATCAATGTAAAGCTAGTTTCCAGGAGCTTAAGACAAGATAGACCACTCCTCCTATTTTAATTATTCCAGACTCCACAGGACATTTTGAAGTGTATAGTGATGCTTCAAAGAAAGGGTTAGGGTGTGTGTTGATGCAAGACAAGAGAGCAGTTGCTTACACCTCTAGAAAACTAAGACCCCACGAAGGAAACTATCTAACCCATGATCTTGAATTGGCAGTGGTAGTGTTTGCCTTAATGATTTTGCGACACTATTTGTATGATGCAACATTTAAAGTATACTGTGATCATAAGAGTCTTAAGTAACTTTTTGATCAGAAAGAGTTAAATATGAGACAGCGAAGATGGGTAGAATTTCTCAATGACTACAAGTTTGAGATAAAGTATCATGCAGGAAAGGCGAATGTTGTAGCTAATGCCTTGAGTCGAAAATCTCTACATATGGGTCATATGATGGTGTATGAGATGCAGATACTAGAGGAGTTTCGAAATTTGAAGCTGGACACTACTCTTATTCCAAAGAAGCTAATCATTAATGGGTTAAGTATAAGGTGTGAACTTAAAGCCCAGATTAAAGAGGCTCAAGTTCACAACCAATACTTATTGGATCATAATGATCATAATGATTTTTTTATTTTAGAAGATGGAGTAATCATTTATAAAGGAAGCGTCTGTGTTCCTCAAGAACGAGAGTTAAGGACTAAGATCCTGTAGGAAGTGCATCAGAGTAAATACACAGTCCATCCTAGATGCACGAAAATGTACTAGGATTTAAAGAAGATGTATTGGTTGCCAGAGATGAAAAAGGGCATCGCCGAGTTTGTGGCGAAATGTCTCATTTGTCAAAAGGTAAAGGTAGAGCATCCAAAGCCAGTAGGATTTTTACAACCTCTTGAGATCCCTAAATGGAATGGGACAGTATTTCGATGAACTTTGTCGTGGGCTTACCCAAGACTTCAGTTAGACATGACTCTATCTGAGTAATAGTTGACAGATTAACCAAATCTGCTCATTTTCTTCCCATAAAGATTAACTATTCACTAGACAAATTGGCTCAGTTGTATGTCCAGGAAATAGTTAAACTGCATGGGATTCCCTTAAATATCATTTTTGATAGAGATTTAAGGTTCACGTCGAGGTTTTGGAAGGCGTTACAGGAAGATTTTAGAATCCAGTTGCAGTTTAGTACTGCCTACCATCCTCAGACTGACGGGCAGACAGAACAGACCATTCAAACCCTAAAAGATATGTTGAGGGCCTGTGTGATAGAGCAAGGTAAAGGATGGGATAAGTACCTACCTTTAGTGGAGTTTACTTATAATATTAGCTATTACTCTAGTATTAAGATGGCCCCCTATGAAGCTTTATATAGTAAGAAGTGCCGATTTCCACTATGTTGGTTTGAGGTAGGAGAAAAGAACTTGCTGGGTCCTGATCTAGTTCAACAAACCACTAAACAAATCAGGATGATACAAGACAAAATACTTACAGCTCAGAGTCGGCAAAAGAGTTACTATGATAAGAGACATAGACCTCTAGAGTTTGAGAAAGGAGACCATGTATTTCTGAAACTTTTCCCGACTACTGGAGTTGGTAGGTCTCTTAAAACTAGAAAGCTAAGTCCGCGATTTTTGGGACCCTACCAAATTTTGAAGAAAGTGGGGACGTCAGCATATCAAGTTGTCCTCCCACCAAATTTGTCCAAGCTGCATAATGTTTTCCATGTATCACAGTTATGGAAGTATCTTCCAGATTCCTCACATATAATACGGGATGAACCAATCCAAATAAAGGAGAACATGACATACCAACTAATACCTGCATCCATATTGGACACCGATGTGAAGCAACTGAGAACTAAAATCATTCCCTTGGTTAAGGTGTTATGGGAAGGTTTGACTTCGGAAGAAGCAACTTGGGAGCTAGAAGAAGTCAAGAGGAAGAAATAGCTGCAATTGTTCTTATTAGGTAATTTCTGAAATTTTGAGGACAAATTTTCTTTTAGGGGGAGAGAAACATAAAATCCTTAATTTCATTTCTTTTATTAATAAAGGTACATAAATATTTAATGTAACATCCCTAATCTTGTTTCTTTAAAGATACATAAATATTTAATTAAGGAAATAAAATTTATTAGACAATTTTTAGATATCTAAGGAAATATAATCCTTAGAAATTCTTCACCTTATGTGTATGCATAGAAAATATTTCTAACATTCAGGGAACAAGTAAAGAGAGAAAACATAATAGAAAAAAATTAGAAATAACATACTAAAGATAGGCGAAATTCTTTGGTAAGAAAGATAAATTTTTGTAAAGTAAAGATCTTAAAATTTTAAGAAGATTGGATTAGGGTAATTTTTCCTAATTCAAGAGTTATAAATTTCTAAGTTTAACATCTCCACCCATAAATTGGGCTTTCACCTATGGACACTTCATATAGAGTTTTTCCACATCACATAAGTTTCTAGCAAACCCATTGGATAACCTAAGCAAGAAATAAAACATAGACTTGGACTAGGATATAGAAGTGGTAGCCCAAAAATTATGAAAATGTGACCAAGCCCTCCAAGAAAGGTAGAATTTTAACTAAAGAAAAGGAAATGGGTAGGAATGAGCCCAAATCTAAGAGGAAAAATAAAATAAGCAAGGAAGATTCAAGGGCTGAAAATTTGCCACATTCATAATTTTAGCAAGTGGTATGATAATACATGGCATTAGGACAAAACATCTATATCCTACACTCATAATTTTAGCAAGTGGGTAATAATACATAGTATTATGACAAAATATTCTTATCTTACACAAATAATTTCAACTAAGCAAGGAAGATTCAAGGGCTGAAAATTTGCCACTTAGAAAGGCAAACCTATCATACTTGATTAAGACAAAAGAAAAAGGAAATGAATCCCTTAATCAAAAGGACCTTGTCCCTTGTCTTAAGAACATATTATCATAATTTTCAAAATACAAATCTCCTTTTCCTATGCATATCTTGACTAAGGAAGAGGAAGACAAGAACATGAGTTGTTTGTTTTCCAAAAATCAACCAAGTGCATCCTAATTGTGATAAGGTAGACCCATAATCATGAAAGGTGAATTATTTGATAGTATATTTAAGCAAAACTCACCCTTATAACATTAGAATTTTGTCCAAGTGAAGGAGAGAAAAAATATAAGCAAGGTAGAGTGAGGAAAGGAGAGGAAGAGAGGAAGAAAATAGAAGGAAAAGTCTAGAGGACTAAGTGCTCAAGGTAGGTTTAACAATATTACTTTTTGAAAGTTTTCAAATTTGTAACATTTATATGGGACTTTTATCTTAGAACTTTGATGATTGGTCATGGATGTTGCTATATCATGTTACATATTAATCTTGCATGTGATGTATGCTTGAATACTTAGGCTGGTGTAGATAGTTCTGCATAGGAATGGCTATGGGTGGCAAAATTTTATGCTTTCGTTTTTAAACTTATGGGAAGAATATGTAAGGAATTAAAAAAAATGGTTAATAGGAAAAATGTAGATCTATGTCTCACGGATTTGTAGCTACTTGAATCACATAATTTGGAGTCCGTATGAGGTAGATATGGTCCGATTAGTAATCAGTGTTCAGAAAATGATTAATCATGGAAGAATCTGTTAGGAAAGTTTCTGTGTTTGAATTTTTGGGAACATTATATAGGGAATTAAAATAACTGGTTAATATAAAAATTATAGATATATGTGTCTCGAAATTTCAGCCACTTGAATCACTCAATTTGGAATTCTTATGAGAGAGATATTGACATATTAATAAGTAGATATCAGAACTTACCCGAGAAGGAATAACTTGTCAATTGTTGGAGTAATATCACCAAGATTCCTTAATATTTAGCTAAAATTTTAAACATAATAGTTTTAGATAATTGTTTTATCTTTAAATTGACTCCCAGATCACCTAAATCAAAGTTAAAATGAGGGAGTTATGCTCCAATTAGTGATAGAAGGTCAGATAGGATGAAAATCTGCATCGGGGAATAACTCAACAGAAAGCATGGCCGTGTTTCAAGACACGGCTAGGCCCTGTTCTATGCTGAAAATGGTATTTTGAAGCCTAAAGCATGGCTGTTTTATAGTAAATGGTCAAGCCGTATTATAGAATACGTTTAGGACGTTTTGGAAGCTAGTAAAACTTATTTTCAACATTTTGTCTACTTTAAATGAACCTAATTAACTACTGGATATTAGTAGAAACCAAATTGATGAAGAATGATGTATTAAATTTGTGAGAACATGTGTTGGAAATGATATAAGTAGGAGAAAAGTGACTAGAGGCCATGCATAAATAAGATGAAGAGATAAAAATAATATTTAAAAAAGAAGAAGAATCTTATAAATGACTAGTATATGCCACAGGCATTGCCATTGCATGAACTCCTTACCATCTTAAGTGTGTAATTTTGACATGGAAATATTTTGATGAAACATTATGGCATGTGAGTATAATGAACATATTTGTTATTGAAATCATATTTTTTGCTATTAATGTGAAAAGAAAAGAAATAAACACGGTCACATGGCGATTCGTGTGGTGCACCAGTAGGGGACCCCCTACCAATGGTTATGATTATGATAATGAGAAAAGAAAGAGAAAGTGTGCCATGTCAGACAGAGCGAGAAAAGCCCGTACCAGAGAGTAGAATATACTCACCCTAACCAAGGTAGCTTGATATGAGAATAAATTGATAGTCATCATATGATATTCGAAAAATAGTTATTCATGACATCCATGTCATTACTGTATGATTTTTATGTGCATAGATAAAGCGCATTCATGTGACCTAAGGTAATTGCTGTACCTTATACATCTGAACATGACATGATGATCTATATTGATGATAATTGTGATTTATTGCTGAACCTACTGAGATTTAATTCTCACTATATTTTCATATCATGTTCAGAAAACTAATTTTGTAGATTTTCTTTGACTCTAACTCTTAGTGTACGTTAAATCGAATTACTCTATATTGGACAGATCTCAGAAATTTATAAGGTGTTTGTGGTCGAGTTGACAAAGATCTCAGTGAAGGTGTAACCACCCGCACCAGTATTTCCAAAACTAGTCAACATGGATGGATAAGATGTAGACATATATGTGTGTGATTTGTGTACAGATGTTGTTAATTATTGATGTGTAAACCTTAATTATGCTTGGTTAAATTAATTGAATGTTATTATGAGTTAAATAAAGGTAATGACTTCATGGGATTTTAATATATGTATTTATGTAGAAAAAAATGGAGTTGTTACAAAAACAACATACCAAAACGTTAACAGTAAATAAAGTTTGATTTTTTTTAAATTTTAATCACACTTAAATATAGAAAAAGTATACACTTTTTTATGATATGACTTAAAAATATTAACATGTTGTAAAATAAACAAGAAAACAAGTAAAAAACAAAATTAATAAGCAACAATGAGACAATGAGAATATAGAGCAATGGAGGGAAGATTCCTCTTCTTTCTTGTGTCAACTCATATTAATTGCATGTCTATTTAGAGGCTTATGGCCACCTATAGTTACAAAAAAATAAGAGTTCAAATTAAAGGGAATTGATAAATGTAGTTTCACCAATAAAAGGGGTTTAAAAGGGGATTGATTTCATCGGGAGTTTTGGTGTCTCTTGAGTATTCATGTACAATATGTTCATAAAACTCCTCATTGTATGCCTATTAGAAATATACCTCATTAAAACCTTATTAAGAATAATTCAGTGGAAAAAATATTAGTGAAGGAAAAAGAGTGTATTCTTCCTTAAGTGGAAACTCCTAATTAAAAATCTATAAAAAGAAAATACTTGTTGGATAAAACCTTGATCAAGAAAAAAAGAGTACTATATATGTAACATCTCTAATTTTCATTTACTATTAAGACATGTAAATTATTAAATTAAGAGGAATAAATAATCAAAACTTACTAAGAAATTTTAGATAAATATTTAATAGAAGATATACCTTAGAAATTTTTAATTCTTATGTGTGGACATAAGAAATTCCTATAACAGTAGGGAAAAAGAGAAAGAACCTAAGAGGCAAATATTAGATATAACACCCTAGAAAGGGGCGAAGTTCTTAGGCAAGGAAAAGTTAAATTTCCTAAACTTGACACCTTACCTTACATTATTTGGCCACCTAAAATGCCACCCCACAGACATTCTCATCCGAGATTTTTCCACCTCACATGAGTTGTTAGCAAGCCACATGGATGGCCCATTTTAGAGACACCTCGTGGAGTTGGGCTAGGACAAAGGGAGTAGGCCAAAACCCAAGTCACATGCAAACCTCCCATTCTTAGGGAATAATTCGGCCAAGGCATGAAGGGGGAAGGGGGAGTCCAAATCCAATGGAGAAAGTGGAGTCACATGATGCAACTATTGAGCCACAATGATTAGTAATGATTGCCTCTTATTGAGTGAACATTAAGCAAGCCTTTAGAGAGTCCAACAAGTTAGGGAAATTAAAGTTTGAGTACTCCAAAAGTAAAGCAATTTGTTACATGGATTTTTAGGGCAAATATCCACCCCTTAAATATGCACTTCAGCCAAGCTAGAGAGGGAACAAGGCAAGAAAATTTTGACCAAGAATAGTGCCATTCTAGGAGAATTAATCATACCCCATTGAATGAACCAAAAGTAAAGCAATTGGATCACAAGATTTAAGGAGATTTTTCCACTTGTCTCAAGTCTATTTCATCACAAAATTTTAAGCATTTTATTCCCATTTAAGAAGTGCATTTCGGCTAGAGCAAGGAGGAAGAGGAAACTTAAGCAAGTCATCCACAAGAAATCATGATAATGTACTAAAAGAGTGTCCCATAAGAAAAGAAAATGTTGTCATGCTTGGAGAGACTTTGACACTAAAATTGATAAAGCATTTGGCCACTCCAAAGAAGAATATTTCGACCAAAAGAGAGAGCAACAAAGAGGTAAAAGCAAAAGAGAGAAAAAGGATGAGAAGAAAGGAGGGAAGAAGAGAAGGAAGTCTAGGAGAACTAAAGGCTCAAGGTAAATAGTATGATCACCACCATAATTTCTTCTTTCTCTTCATCCCTAGGGTTTAGAATTTACTCTTTTCTTCTCATATTTACTATTGGAATAGAAAGAAGAAAGGGGGAATCTCACCACACGGAAGAGGAAAACAAGAAGGAAGAGCTAAGTAAGTAAGACTAGGAAGAGTTGTAGGTTGTAACATCCCTAATTTCGTTTCTTTTATTGATAAAAGTACATAAATATTTAATTAAGGAAATAAAATTTATTAGACAATATTTTAGATATCTAAGGAAATATAATCCTTAGAAATTCTTCACCTTATGTATATGCATAGAAAATGTTTCTAACATTAAGAGAACAAATAAAGAGGGAAAACCTAATAGGAAAAAAAATTAGAAATAACATACTAAAGAGATGCAAAATTCTTGGATAAGGAAGGTAAATTTTTAGAAACAAGTAAAGGTCTTAAAATTTCAAGAATATTGGATTAGGGTAATTTTTCCTAATTCAAGAACTAGAGTTACTAAGTTTAAAATCTTTACCCATACATTGGGCTTTTACCTATGGACACTTCATATAGAGTTTTTCCACTTCACATAAGTTTCTAGCAAGCCCATTGGATAACCTAAGCAAGAAATAAAACATAGACTTGGACTAGGATATAGTAATTGGACCAATAGCCCAAAAATTATGAAAATGTGACCAAGACCTCCAAGAAAGGTAGAATTTTATCCAAAGCAAAGAAAATGGGTAGGAATAAGCCCATAATGGGTAGGAATAAGCCCAAATCCAAGAGGAAAAATAAAATAAAATAAATTAGGTGATGATATAATAATGTAATAATAATAAAGATTAGGTTACATGGCATTAAGACAAAAATTTAGCAAGTGGTGTGATTCTACATTCATAATTTTGGCAAGTGGCATGATAATACAAGGCTTTAGGACAAAAACATCTATATCCTACACTCATAATTTTAGCAAGTGGTATGATAATACATGGCATTAGAACAAAACATTCATATCCCACACAAATAATATCAACCAAATAATGGAGATTCAAAGGCTAGAAATTTGCCACCTAAAAAGGCAAACCTATCATACTTGTTTAAGACAAAAGAAAATGGAAATGAATCCCTAAATCAAAGGGACCTTGTCCCTTATCTTAAGAACATATCATCATAATTTTCAAAATACAAATCTCCTTTTTCTATGCATATATTGACTAAGGAAGAGGAAGACAAGAACATAAGTTGTTTGTTTTCCAAAAATTCAACAAAGTGTATCCTAATTGTGATAAGGTAGACCCATGATCATGAAAGGTGTATTATTTGGTGGTCTATTTAAGCAAAACCCACCCCTACAACATTTTAATTTCGTCCAAGTGAGGAAGAGAGAGAAATAGAAGCAAGGTAGAGTAAGGAAAGGAGAGAAAGAGAGGAGAAGAAAGGAAGGAAGAAGAAGGAGAAGTTTAGAAGGCTAAGTACTCAAGGTAAGTTACCTTAATCTTCACTTGAATCCATTTTTCTTCTTCATCCTTGAGGTTCAAAAATTCACCCTCCTTCTCTTACCTAAGCTGCTAGAAAAGAAAGGGAGAAATCTTGCTACTTCTTTCAAGAGGAAACAAGAAAACCAATTCACTAAGTAAGTTAGGGAGATTCTTAGGTAAGTTTAACAATATTTCTTTTTGAAAAAAACTTTTGAAACTTATAATATTTATATGAGATTTTGATCTTAGAACTTTGGATGATTAGTCATAGATGTTACTATATCATGTTACATATTGATCTTGCATGTGATGTATGTTTGAATACTTAGGTTGGTGTAGATAGTTCTGCATGGGTATGGCTATGGGTGGCAGAATTTTAAGCTTCTGTGTTTTAATTTCTGGGAACCATCTATAAGGAATTAAAATAAATGGTTAACATATGAATTATAGATATATGTGTCATAGATTTTTAGCCACTGGAATCATTCAATTTAGAGTTCATATGAGGTAGATATGGTTCAATTAGTAAACAAAGGTCAGAAAATGGTTAATTAGGGAAGAATATGTTAGGATAGGTTCGGTGTTTTAATTTCTTGGAACAATCTATAAGGAATTAAAATCAATGGTTAACATATGAATTATAGATATATGTGTCACAGATTTTTAACCACTGGAATCATTCAATTTAGAGTTCATATGAGGTAGATATGTTCCGATTAGTAAACAAAGGTCAGAAAATGGTTAATCAGGGAAGAATATGTTAGGATAGCTTCGGTGTTTTAATTTCTGGGAAACTTCTATGAGGAATTAAAATAAATGGTTAACATATGAATTATATATCTATGTGTCACGGATGTTTAGCCACTGGAATCACTTAATTTGGAATTCTTATGTGGGAGATATAGTCAGATTAGTAAGTAAAGGTTAGAACCTACCCGAGAAGAAATAATATTGAATTTAAGGGAGTTATAACACCAATATTTATTACTATTTTGTTGATATTATTAACATAATAGTTTTTGATAATTGTCTTAGCTTTCCATAGACACCAAGATCACCTCAATCAAAGTTAAAATGAGGGATTTATCCTCTGATTAGTGAACAAAGGTCACAAAACACGGCCATGCCGTGTTCTGAGTGCTTCAAGCATGGGTTAACCGTGTTCGGGGCTATTTTTTGAGTACATTTGAAGTATTTTTAAAGCATGGCCGTGTCCTGGAACATGGCCAAACCATGTTGGAAGCTGGTGAAGCCTATTTTCAACATTTTTCTACCCTAGATGAACCTCTTTAACTATAGGGTAATAGTAGAAATCAAATTGGAGAAAAATACTCTATAAATTTGTAAGAACATGTGTTGGAAATCATATAAATAATAAGAAATTGACTAAAGGCCAAGCATAAAGAAAATGAAGAGATGAAATTAATATTTAAAAAAAGAAGACGAATCTTATAAATGAAAATAATAAATGACTAGTATATGCCATAGCTATTGCCATTGTATGAACTTCTTACCATCTTAAGTGTGAAATTCTGACATGGAAATATTTTATAAAGTGATATTTGAAATGGTTATATTCATGGCATGATTACCAATGATTTATGGTAATAGTTATATTTTGATGAACATACTTGTTATTGAAAGCATATTTTTGGCTATCATTGTGAAAAGAAAAGAAATGAGCACGGTCACATAGTAATCCGTGTGGTGCACCAGTAGGGGACGCCCTACCAACGATTATGATCATGTTAATGAGAAAAGAAAGAAAAAGTGGGCCATGTCGAACGGAGCGAGAAAAGCCCGTACCGGAGAGTAGAAAATACTCACCCTGACCGGGGTAGCTTGATATGAGAATAAATTGATAGTTATCATATGATATTCTGAAAATAGTTAATCCTGTCATACATATCATTACTGTATGATTCTTATGTGCATAGATATAATGCATTCATGTGACCAAAGATATTTTCTGTAGTTTATACAACTGAACATGACATGATGAACTATATTGATGGTAAATTATGATTTATTGTTGAACCTACTGGGATTTAATTCTCACTATATGTCCATATCATGTTCAGAAAAATAATTATGCAGATTTTCTCTATGACACTTATTATTCCGTACGTTGGATCGAGGTGCCCTACCTTGGGCAACTACCAGTTATATCATATGTATCTGTCGTAGATGTGACTGAGATTCTGGTAAAAGTGCCACCCGCACTAGTGTCCCCGGAAGTAGTCGACATAGATGATTAGAGCTAATATGTATCTTTGTACAAATGTTTGTAAAATAATGGTGTGTAGTTTGTAAAATAATGATGTCTATGGAAACTCAGTATTGTATAACTGTTAATAACAATTATGCTTGGTTAAAGTGATTATTATTACGAGTTAAGTGGTTATAATTAAAGTAGTAATAACTTCATGGAATTTTACAAATATAAAAAAAAAATTTGTTACATTTACATAAATGGAGTTGTTACATAGGTAGGTTTAACAATACTTCATTTTGAAAGAACTTAAAAAATTTTGTAACATTTAAATGAGACTTTGATCCTAAGACTTTGATGAGAGTTATAATATTTTCCCTACTCTTGATGTTGGCATGAATGTTTCTATATTTTGCTATATGTGGATCTTGCATGTAATGATGTTGTGTAATTGCTTAGGTTGGTATGGAAATTTTTACATGGTTTTGGCTATAGGTGGAGAAATTCTTAGGGCTATTATAATGCCTATTTAATTGATTTGGTTGTGTTCTATATAATGGGAGAAGAATAGGTTGATAAAATAAGTGTAGCCTTGAAGTCTAAGGGTGATATTGGGAAGTTTCGGTTTTGGAGCATTCTTGATGATTGCTTGATTAATTTCTGGTTTTGGAAGAAGTGGATGATGGAATGTGTTATGCTAAATGAATAAAATATGATTTGAAGTATTAGAATGAATTGAAATATTAAAACCTAGGTTGGGCAAAAATTTTAAGGGAATGAACATATAAGAATCAATAAATGTGGAAAACTAGTAATGATCTAAAAGAAATTTCTAGTTTCTAGGCTTACATATGCTTGCTGGAAAATTTATTAAGGGTGATTACAAGATGATTAAGTAGGCCATAATAAGTCAATATAAGTTATCAAAGACATCAGAGATAGCTAAAATATCAAGACTTGGCTTAGGGAATAACTTAATGTGACAAGAGGGGATTAATTAAAAAAAAGGGTTGGAACCTAGGACAATGAAGATAAGCTTTTGTTTTTGAATTTCTAAGAAAAACCAATAAGGACTTTAAAGAAATCGTTAACATGAAAAATGTAAAATTGTGTCTCTTGGTTTTATGGCCATTGGAATCACTCAATTTGGAGTCCATATGTAGGAGATATGGCCTAATTAGTAAGTAAAAATCAAAACCCACTTGAGGAGAAATAATAATAACTTAGAGGGTGTTATAATACCCATATCTCAGGCTTTTGCCATATTTTTTAACAAAATAGTTGTAGGATTCTGTTTTAAATTTCCATAGGCTTTAGAATCATCTAAATTGGAGCCCAAATGAAAAAAATATGGTCTAAACAATAACTGAAGGTTTGGACCCCTGAAATCCAGAATATCTTTTGGTCCTTAGTACTTGAATAGTTTGAAATTTCTAATAAAAAGGAGTACCAAAAATTTGAGGAACTAATGGATAAAAGGCATATGAAGGGATATATAAGATTTTAAGTAAAAAGGTGTCAAAAGAAATTTTAGAGATGAGAATTTAAGAGCATATGTTGAAAAATATTTAAGAAAAAAAATGGACTAGAGGCCAAGAATAGAAGAAAACAAAGAAATAAAATAATATTAAGAAAGAATAAGAATCTCTATAAGTTAAAAATGATAGAGGCTTTGGATAAATCTTAATTTAAACCCTAGCTTTTCCTTTCCATGAATTCTTTACCATCCTAAGTGTTTGATTTTGGCATGGTTATGTTTGATGAATGATATTTGAAATGATTATGCTTTGATAAGAAATTGTGGCATGTGGGCATATTGGACATATTTTGTTGAAAATCATATCTTGACTATTAATGTGAAAAGAAAAGAAAATGGCACAGTCACATAGCTTTTGTGTGTGGTGCACCAGATAAGAGATGCCCTATTCCACAATTATGATGATGATTATGAGAAAAGAAAGAGAATGGAGCAAGAGAAGCTCGTGCCGAATAAGTAGAAAGTACTTGTCCTAACTAGGGTAGCCATGCTTAATATGAGTATTTAATAGATATTATATGATCAAGTTGTGATTTTGACATGCCATGACTTTTTAATAGTTAATCTTGCCCTTGATATTTGAATGATTATTTATGCCCATGATATTTTAAAAGTAATTATTCATGCTATATATGTCATTACTATATGATATTCATGAGCATAAATACAATACATTCATGTGGCCTGATAATTTTGTTGTACTTTATACAGCTAAAACATAACATGATAATTAAATAATGATTATTATTATTATTTATTATTGAACCTACTGGGATATAATTCTCACTATGTTTCCATGTTATGTTCAAAAAAGTAATTATGCAAATCTTCTCCATAACCCTTATTTTTAGTGTACGCTGGATCAAGTTGCCCTATTTGGGGCAAATTTTGATAATAAATTATGTGTTTTTTTATTGATGTAACCGAGATCTCAGTAAAGGTATCGCCACCCGCACTAACGTCCCCGAACATGGTCGATGTGGATGATTAGGGTATAGATATGTATATATTTGGTTTTTGTATGGGTATTTTTGACTAACCACACCCAGATGTTGACTATATTTTTTTGGCATAGTGTTCGGTTGTTCTCCTACTTTTGGAATACGTCAAGTAACACCGGGACATTGTGAAATGTGTATATGAACTTACAACACCATTAATATTAATGGTAGATTGTAATCCTTCAATCTTAATCATGTTTGTTTAAACTAAGTCGGTATTATGAGATAAAAGGTTAGAAGTAATAGAGGTGATGACTTCATATAAAAAAATATGGAGTCATTACAATATATCTACCCCTATTGGAAGCAACACTTAGATCTCTAAATTGACATATTCTAATTTTCTCCACTAACTTCTCAAATGTGATAGTAGGTAATGTCTTGATAAACAAATCTTCTAAATTATTACTAGAAAGAATTTGTTGAATATCAATTTCACTTTGCTTTTGAAGACAATGTATGAAAAAAGGTAAATCACAACATGATAATATATTTTTGAACAATCTTTATATGGATCATAAATGTTACACACCTAAGTTTAAATGGTTATATTTTATCTTACTATATGGTTTCTTTAGAGAAAAGATGTGATTAAAATTTATTTTTAGAGAGTAAATGTAATTTAAAAGAAGTATGGAGGCCACAACACATCACTTATCCAAAGAGGCCTGTATCGTGACGCCAAAATGAAAAAACATAGACCCTAGAATCCAAAGAGTTCAATGTCATGATGCTAACCCACAAAGTATAAAAGAATAAATAAAAAAACAAAATTGCCCCCTACACATTTAATCTTCACCTAGTGAAACTTTTTCAAAAACTTCACTATTCGTCTTCTACAATATTATTCACTTCCTCTCCCTATACCTTATCTCTAGAAATTCAAGCATTTTCGAACCTTTACTTGTTACACCACTTATACAATTGGATTCAAGATAGAGAGTACCATAACTTTAATTGAACAATTTTTCTAAATAAGTCAAAAAAATCATTAAAAATTGGAAGGAGAAAACCTTAAAAAGGGTTATTTTCAAAAACCTTGTTTAGAGTGCTCAAAACTAAAATATAACACCTTATATGGATTCAAGAAGTGGAAAAATTATAGGAGATGAAATTTCATTCACATACAACACCTTTTGTTTGGCATGAATAGTAACTCCGACTAGTGTAAATAGTACCATTTTTATTGACCAACCTCCAGGAGTTGTTTGCTAGATTTTTGGACCTCTTGAATACAATTTTGGGGGTTTTGGGTGTAAATTGGCTTCAAAAGTTGTTGTAGGCAGTCAACCAACTTTGAACCAGTCATCTAGTGAGTAAATAACGTCTGTTATAACTTGTTTTACTACTTTTAAAATTTTCGTATCAAGTTTCTATTTTTTTCCAAATATTCATAGTTAACAGAAATTTTTTTAAGTATTTATATTTATTTAAATGTTTTATTTTGCATTAAAAAATTTACAATAGTTAATTCATCACGTTAGAGCTGATTAAGAATATAGGACAAGTGTCATAAATTTAAACTCTCTATCAAAAGTATGAAAAAAAAACAAAATTTGGACTAAAATTGAAATTTTGAAATATGTTATGAAATTAATATATTATTATTGTTTATTTGGAAAAAAAATTAGACAAATTATAGGTTATGATTTATTTGATATGAATTAGAAACTCTATGAAAAACATGAAATATTTTACCTATTGGCCAGAATTTGACTTGGATCAATGAATTTGGCACGTGATGTAGCCTATGGAAAAATGTTTAGTAAATTATGCTATAGAATTTATATAAGTTTGTTGAAGGAAGGATTGATTCAAAGGAACTTTTCATATTCTTATTTGAATATAAAATTACTTTTCATGTTATGTTTTCTTTGGGAAGAGATTGATTCATAAACACTTTTAGTTAGGCCCAGTTTGGGTAAATAGCTTATTTAAACGATTATAGAATAAGGCTTTATGTAAAAAGCTTTTATACTATAAACTCCTTTAAAATTAAGTTATTTAGTGTTTGAATACATACTTGAAAAAGTGATTTTCAAATTTATAAACTCTTTTTAAAATATTTGGATATAGTTTTGATGAAAGGAGAGAGGTGAAGGGTATAGTTTTGATGAAATTTTAACTTACAAAATTGCAAAATAGCTTCCTAGTCATGTGAATTTGAGCTTTTGTAGAAACTTTTTCCAATAAGCTTAAAAATTGACTTATGAAATAAGTTAAAATTAGCTTATTAAGGATTGATAAGTTACTTATTTAAACTTATTCAAACACTTTTTTTAATATAAAAGCACTTATACTGATAGAGAAGCTCTAATAAGCTATAAGTTTGTAATATCTCAAAATTAGATAATATTTTATTATAAACAAGTATGATTTTTTTTTAAATGACTATGCATGTTTTGCTGGAAGTAAATATATTTTTGTTTAAAATAATTATATTGACCTCTAATGAATTTTTGTTGTATTTTTAGAAATATTCTTTCTTTTATTATGTATAAAGATAATTATTTTGTGATTTGTTTTATTAAGATTTTTATCAAGAAAAATCATGATTTAAGAGTTTAATTAAAGGTTATGAGAATGTAAATTCTTAGAAATTTTTGGGATATTTTAGGATAAAAAAATGGAATTTATATGAATTTATATAAAAGAAAATACTATTATTCAATTATTAAATAATTATTATTATTAAAAAAACAATAAAAGGGGAATGAGGAATCGGAGAAGGAAGACAGAGAAAAATATGAGAAGAGTGAATAGTTAGTGAATAGTAACCTTCAACTTTTTTTCTAGATCTGGAGTGCCTATTGGCTTCCGATCTCAAAATTGAAGGTGTTACTAGATTCAGGACGAAGAATACTACGGTTTTGACCGATCAATTTTTCAAATCAGCCGTTGAATCGCCATAGATCTGAAGTAGAAAATCTAAAAAAAAAAAAGGTAAATTCTAAAACTTTTACTTAGAGACCTCCAATTGAAATTCTGACACTGTAGATTGATTCAGGACCTATATAAATCTTAGGATATGAATATTTTCAATCATCTGACAACTTTTTGTTCGTCGTGAATAGTATTTTTCGACGAGTGAATAGTATTTTTGTTTTGATTAATACGGAATATATGAGATTATGATTTTATGAAGGAATCCTATTGGAAACACTGTTTGCTAACAACAGGTGATGTTAGCCCTGGTGTGCACCTTGACTGCCTCAGCTAGCAGGGGGTGTTGCTAGCCTCGTATGAGAGCCAACACACGGGAGATGATATGTGAAGGAGAGCGGAATGCCTCCTATATATAGGCGAGATGCCAATTATATGAGATGTAATTTGCCTTCCCTTACTGTGTGCTTGGGAAATACCCATATAGAGTCCCTTCGCGTGTCCTCTTGAATGGTAGTAGGGCAAATCTCAGCGGGATGCTGAGTTTAGGCAAATCCTATACCACCAAAGTACGGAAGGGATTAAACTCTGATATGGTGGTTCTGATATGGGATCCTCCAAATGTTTTCATGTGAAAGGTTTTGATGAATTACAGTATTTGAATAATGATCATACCATATTGCATATGATTTTGAATATCTGAATTTGATATGAAATGAGAATTTTTGAAATGCATGTCCCATATGAATGTACTTCTGAATTGTCATTTTCAATGTGATAAATTTTAAAATATGAGTACATCCATATGTTGACCTAAGAGGTTATAGGAAGTATTATCTGCTCACTGAGTAATAAAACTCACTACACGTTGTGGATATGTTTTTCAGATAAAGACATAGAGTTTGGTCCTGCAGATATATGATCAACTATGTGTCATATTCTCTGGTGAGCCTATTTTGCTTCCAAGACTCATGAATTTTGATTTATATTGTACTTGTACTTTAGAGTTTGCTCTATATGCCACAGGCAGGATCCCTGCTTCTGCTGTTACTCTGTTGTTTATAGACTTGTTCTGTATATGGTATATGTATGGGAGAACCTATATGTATCTGTTTCCATGATAAAGGATTGGAATATTCTTGTTTATGGAAAATATATGTTCATGGTATATGTGTTTCACGTGCCCTAAAATTAGGGGCGTGACAATGTTATGCTATCCAAACGAGGCCTTAGTAGCAGTAGATGCTAGTCTTTGTACATCTTGAAACCTTAGCTAGTAAGGGTGTTTCCAGTCCTGTATAACAGCCAACACATATGGATGTGCAAATGGAATATCTTTTGTTATTAAGGTGAAATGCTTTTTGAATTGTGATTACCTACCCTTGCTATGTGTTTAGGTTTAAATTATGTTTCTGATGTAGAATCCTCTTCACTACCATTAGATTGAAATAATTTATTTGTTCTCACTGTGAAAACATTTTCTTAAGAACTTGTTATATTTTCTAAAGTAAGTATTTATCTATTTTCAAATAAAGTTTTTTAATATTTTATTCTTATTAAATTGTTATATTTATATTCTTATTTGAATATAAAATTACTTTTCATGTTATGTTTTCTTTGGGAAGAGACTAATTCATAAACACTGTTAGATAGTAGTAGTAGATGCTAGTCTGGGTACATGTTGAAACCTTAACTAGTAAGGGTGTTGCCAGTCCCATATAACGGCCAACACATATGGATGTGCAAGCGGAATGTCTTTTGTTATTAAGGTGAAATGCTTTTTGATTTGTGATTACCCACCCTTGCTATGTGTTTAGGTTTAAATTAGGTTTCTAATGTAGAATCCTCTTCACTACCTTTAGATTGAAATAATTTATTTGTTCCCACTATGAAAAAGTTTTCTTAAGAACTTGTTATATTTTCTAAATAAGTATTTATCTATTTTTAAATAAATTTTGTTAATATTTGATTCCTGCTAAATTGTTATTGATAGTTTTTATACTTTTGAATATAAGGTTTAGCCAGGATTATAATAATATTGCAAAAAACTCATGCTCTTGGCTTGTCTTATTTCGTTCTAATATATATATTTTGCTCACTAAGTTGTTAAACTCACTTCTTCATTTTTCATATTTCTTTTAGAAAAGAATATAGAGTTTGAATTGTTTCCATTAGTAAAGTAAGCTATAAGTCAATATGTGGTTAGCCCAATCTTGTTCCCATAAGCTCCATTTGACATTTATTTGTTCTGTTAAATTTGTGCTCTACAAATGCTCCATGTACCACAAGTAGGATCTTTGCTTTCGTCCACATATTAGTTATGTATATGTTTATAAAAATTTGTTTGCATGATATGTTAATATGATATTGGATATCAAGATCATGTTTGCATTAGTTTAAAGGCTTACAGGATAAGATTATTCTAATACTCTTGTTGATTACATACTCCTAATTTTGGGGTTGTGACAAAGTTGGTATAAGAATTTTAGGTTTTCCTATGGTTTAAATGTAGATAAGTGTTTTGGAATGTATTTTTTTTAATAGTATCAAGATGCCACCAAGAACAAGAGCAAATGTTAAAGAAGCTGCTAATCATGAGTTAATTGCTAAGGCATCTACATAATCTGCAATTCCAACTCTAAGAGGTCATGGTAGAGGCTAACCTAGCAAAAGAGTTAGGAGACATGGTCTCTAACATCCCTAATTTCGTTTCATGTATTAATAAAAGTACAAAAGTATTCAAAGTAACATCCATAATTTCAGTTCTTTTATTGATAAAAGTATATAAATATTTAATTAAAAAAATAAAATTTATTAGACAATTTTTAGATATCTAAGGAAATATAATCCTTGGAAATTTTTCACCTTACGTGTTTGTATAGAAATGTTCTAATATGAATGGAATAAGTAAAGAAAGAAAACCTAAGAGGAAATATTAGAAATAAACATGCTAAAGAAAGGTGAAATTCTTAGGTAAGGAAGATACATTTTTGTGAAGTAAGTAAAGGTCTTAAAATTTCAAGAAGATCGGATTAGGGTAATTTTTCTTAATTTAAGAGCAAAAATTACTAAGTTTAGTATCTCCACCCATAAATTGGGCTTTCACCTATGGACACTTCATATAGAGTTTTTCTACTTCGCATAAATTTTTAGCAAGCCAATAGGATAGCCCAATGAAGAAATAAAACCTAGACTTGGACTAGGATATAGAAATTGGACCGGTAGCCCAAAAATCATGAAAATGTAACCAACCCCATTATGAAAGGTAGAATTTTAACCAAAGTAAAGAAAATGGGCAAGAATGAGCACAAACCCAAGAGAAAAAATAAAAATAAAAATAAAATTAAAGTGATAAAATAATGGTGTAATCAAGATTAGGTGACATGGCATTAAGACAAAAATTTAGCAAATGGTATGATAATACAAGACTTTAGGACAAAACATCTATATGCTACACTCATAATTTTAGCAAGTGGTATGATAATACATAGCATTAGGACAAAAAATTTCTATCCCACACAAATAATTTCAACTAAATAATGGAGATTTAAGGGCTAGAAATTTGCCACTTAAAAAGGCAAACCTATCATAATTGATTAAGATAAAAGAAAAAGTAAATGAATCCCTAAATCAAAAGGACCTTGTCCCATATCTTAAGAACATATTATCATAATTTTCAAAATAATCTCATTTTCCTATGCATATCTCGACTAAGAAAGAGGAAGACAAGAACATAAGTTGTTTGTTTTCCAAAACTTCAACCAAGTGGAACCTAATTGTGATAAGGTAGACCCATGATCATGAAAGGTGAATTATTTGGTGGTCTATATAAGAAAACCCACTCTTACAACATTAGAATTTTCGTCCAAGTGAGGGAGAGGAAAAATAGAAGCAAGGTAGAGTGAGGAAAGGAGAGGAAGAAAGGAAAAAAGAGGAAGGAGAAGTCTAGGAGACTAAGTGCTCCAGGTAAGTTTAACAATATTTCTTTTTGAAGAAAAGTTTTGAAAATTGTAATATTTATATGAGATTTTGATCTTATAACTTTGATGATTGGTCATGGATGTTGCTATATCATGTTACATATTATGTATGTTTGAATACTTAGGTTGGTATAGATAGTTTTGCATGGATATGGCTATGGGTGGCAGAATTTTAAGCTTCTGTGTTTTAATTTATGGGAACATTATTTAGGGAATCTAAAAATATGGTTAACATAAATGTAGATTTATGTCTCACGGATTTTTAGCCACTGGAATCATTCAATTTAGAGTTCATATGAGGTAGATATAGTCCGATTAGTAAACAAAGGTCAGAAAATGGTTAATTAGGGAAGAATATGTTAGGATAGCTTCGGTGTTTTAATTTTTGGGAATATTCTATAAGGAATTAAAATAAATGGTTAACATATGAATTATAGATATATGTGACAAGGAATTTTAGCCACTGGAATCATTCCATTTAGAGTTCATATGAGATAGATATATTCCAATTAGTAAACAAAGGTCAGAAAATGGTTAATCAGGGAAGAATATGTTAGGATAGTTTCGGTGTTTTAATTTTTGGGAACATTATATAAGGAATTAAAATAAATGGTTAACATATGAATTATAGATATATGTGTCACGGATTTGTAGCCACTGGAATCATTTAATTTGGAATTCTTATGAGGGAGATATGGACAGATTAGTAGGTACAGGTCAAAATCTATCCGAGAAGAAATAACCTGTACATTGAGGAAGTAATATCACCTTGAGTTATTAATATTTCACTACAATGTTCAACATAATTGTTTTATATAATTGTTTTATCTTGAAACTAACACCAAGATCACCTACATCAGAGTTAAATTGAGGGAGTTATGCTCTGATTAGTAAAAGAAGGTTAGATAGGATGAAAACCTGCATCAAGAAAATAAAGAAATAAAATTAATATTTAAAAAAGAAGATGAATCTTATAAATGAAAATAATAAATGACTAGTATATCCATAGCCATTGCCATTGTATGAACTTCTTACCATCTTTAGTGTGAAATTTTGACTTGGAAATATTTTATAAAGTGATATTTGAACTGGTTATGTTCATGGCATGATTACCAATGATTTATGGTAATAGTTATATTTTGATGAACATACTTGTTATTGAAAGGATATTTTTTTACTATCATTGTGAAAAGAAAAGAAATGAGCACAGTCACATGGCAATTCGTGTGGTGCATCAGTAGGGGACGCTCTACCAACGGTTATGATCATGTTAATGAGAAAAGAAAGAGAAAGTGGGCCATGTCGGACGGAGCGAGAAAAGCCCGTACTGGAGAGTAGAAAATACTCACCCTGACCGGGGTAGCTTGATATGAGAATAAATTGATAGTCATCGTATGATATTCTGAAAATAGTTAACCATGTCATACATGTTATTATTAAACGATTCTCATGTGCATAGATATAGTGCATTCATGTGACCCAAGTTATTTGCTGTAGTTTATACAGCTGAACATGACGTGATGAGCTATATTGATGATGATTTATTGTTGAACTTATTGGGATTTAATTGTCACTATATTTCCATATCATGTTCAGAAAATTAGTTATGCAGATTTTTCTATGGCTTTGTCTTTTAGTGCACTGTGGATCGAGTACTTTATGTTGTGCAGATCCCCGAAGCAAATAAAATGTTTGTGGTCGAGTTGGTTTAGATCCCGGTGAAGGTGCAACCACCCGCACCTGTATCTCCGGAATTGGTCAACCAGAATAAATAAGATGTAGATTTTGATGTGTTTGATATGTTGTACATATGTTTTGATTAATGACATGTATGTAAACTCTGTATTGTATAAATTAAATAAATGTTATTTTGAGTTAAGTTGTAACGAGGTAATAACTTCGTGGTATTTTAAAAAAAAAAGTTGTTACATGGTCGAGGTGTAAGGGCTACTAGAGTCCCTAAATAGAATATGTAAGGCAATGTTTATGACGAAGCCCCTAAGGAAAAAGTAACACCTTTCTCCCCAAGAAATAATTATGGCTAAATTGGTTACAAGTATATTGGGATTGTAAAGAACCATGGAAGCCATTGTAAGACTGATAATAAAATAGGGAAGGAAAGATTGCCAGTTGTTACACCTTAAGTGATCAAATTCTCTAATATCGGCCAAAATTTTAAAGAAAAACCCTAAGAAAGGAGAATCCAGAAAACCCTACTTAGAAACTTCAAATGAAAAACTAGTACTATAGATAGATGTAGGAATTGTCAGAACTCTGGGGTCCAAAGTTTCACGGCCATACGACTCATTTTTGTCCTATGTATATAATAACTCCAACCGATGTGAATAATACCTATGCAGTTGTGAACAATAGATTTAGGAGTTGTTTTCTAGGTTTTTAGATCTCTAGAGTTTGATTTTGAATTTTTTTTTCCTATATCAGCTTCGAATTTGGTATAAAAAGTCTACCAACATTAAACCAATTATTTTGTGAATAGATAATGTCTGATATGAAATGCTTTGTTGCTAATAAAATTTCCTTATAGTGTTCTCATATTATTTTCCAAATGTTTATGACTGCTAGGAAAGTTTTATATCCTTAACATTTACTTTAAATATCTTATTTTTAATTGATAAATTATAGTAATTGAATAGTCTTCATCTTAAAGCCTCTTAGGCATATAGGAAAAGCATCACATATTTTAAATTCGTGAAGATTGAATCTAAACCATGATTGAAATTTTAAAACACTTTATGAAACTGATAAATCATCATTGGTTATCTAGAAAATGTTTTGACACATTATGGTTTATTATATAATAATGTGAATTAGAAATTTTATGAAGAATGTGATTTGAGTAGTGTAACAACTCTTTTTTTTTTTTACATATATACATATATATATTTTTTAAAATCCCATAAAGTTATTACTTCTTTACTTCTAACTATTTAACTCATAATAACATTCAATTAAATTAATCAAACATAATTAGGGTTTATGGTATACCAATAACACTGATACAATTCTAGATTCACTTACACATCATTAATTAAAAACATCCATACAAAAATCAAACACACATACACACACATATATATATATATATCCACATCTTATTCATCCATATTGACTAGTTCTGGAAAAATGGGTACGGGTGGTTGCACTTTCAACGGGATCATAGCTAACTCGACCCAACATACGCTAAAAACTGATCATAGAGAATATCTGTATATTTAGTCTTCTAAACATGATATGGAAATATAGTGAGAATTAAATTCCAGTAGGTTCAATAATAAATCATAATTATCATCAATATAGCTCATCATGTTATGTTCATCTGTATAAGCTACAGCAAATACGTTAGGTGATATGAATACACTTTATCTATGTACATAAAAATCGTACAATAATGACATGTATTATATGAATAACTATTTTCAAAATATCATATGATAGCTTTCAACTTATTTTCATATCAAGGTTCTCCGGTTAGGGTAAGTACTTTCTACTCTCCGGTACGGGCTTTTCTTGCTCCGTCTTTTCTCATTAGCATAATCATAGCCGTGAGTAGGGCATTCCCTACTGGTGCACCACACGGACCATCATGTGACCGTGTTCGTCTCTTTTTTTTTTCTTTTCTTTTCACAATAATAGCCAAAAATATGATTTCAATAACAAGTATGTTCATTATACTCACATGCCATAATTTATCATCAAAGCATAATCACTACCAAAAATCAATGGTAAAATGCAATCATGTCAAGATCATAACCATTTTCGAATATAACTTTATAAAATATTTTCATGTCAAAATTACACACTTAAGATGGTAAAGAGTTCATGCAATGACAATGGCTAGGGCATATACTAGTAACTTATTATTTCCATTTATAAGATTCTTCTTCTTTATTAAATATTATTTATATCTTTTTATTTTCTTTATGCTTGGCCTCTAGTGACTTTTTTCCTACTTATATCATTTTAAACACATGTTCTCGCTAATTTTATAGGGCATCCTTCTCCAATTTGATTTCTATTATTACCCTACAATTAATGAGATTCATTTAAGGTAGAAAAATGTTGAAAATAAGTTTTACCAGCTCCCAACACAGCTTGGCCATGTTTTAGGACATGGCCATGCTTGAAAAATACTTCAAACATACTCAAAAACAGCCCAAAACACGGCCTATCCTTGTTGAAACAACCCAAAACACGGCTTGCCCGTGTTTTGTGACATTTTCTCACTTATACAACCATATCTCCTTCATACGAATGTCAATTGAGGTAATTTCAAAGCATATAAAAAGCTAAGATGTTTATCTACAACTTTAATGTTTATCATTTCTTCAGATATCTTATGAATTATTCCTAAAAAATCTAAAATTAAAATGCTTTTATTTACCACCCTGAATTCTAGACTGATTCTAACCTCTACTCATTAATCAGTAATATCTTCCACATATGAAGTCCCAATTAAGTAATTTTAGAGCCTATAGATCCATGAGACATATATCTATATTTATTAGGTTAACAATTTCCTTTAATTTCCTATAGATTGTGTCCAGAAATTCAAACACAGAAGCATACTTAATAGATTCTTCCCTGATTAGCTAGTTTCTGACCATTACTTACTAATCTGACCATATCTCCCTCATATGGAATCCAAATTGAGTGATTTTAGTGCCGAAAAATCTGTGAGACATATATCTACTTTTTTTACGTTAACCATTTCTTTCAATTCCTAATCATTCTTCCTAGAATTCCAAAAATATAAGCTTCCCTAGTTACTCCGAAATCCAATTTTCTTAGCCTACCCTTTCCTAAATTTCTAGTTCATCCCTTCCATTTAATTATATTTCTTACTTAATTTAACATATTCCATCATCTACTTTAAAAGAAAAACATAATAAAATCATGCATCACTAAGGGCGTTTCTCAACAAAAAAATTTCATGGTCTTCCCCTAGGTATCTAAGGCCATACTTAATTTACCAACCTAACCATCTTCCATCTATTTTTACCACATCCCAATATGCATCACAACAATACAAAAATCCTTAAAATTTTGCCACCCATAGACATGCCTAAGCAAAAAAATTTCATACAAACATATGCATTCAAACATCCATCACATGCAAGATCAACATGTAATATGATATAGCAAAATCCATGGCCAATTATCAAAGTAGAAAATATTATAAATTTCATCAAAGTTCTAAGATCAAAATCCCATATAAATGTTACAAATCTCATAGCTTTTCTTCAAAAAGAGATAGTGTTAAACCTACCAAATGAGCTCCCTAACTCTCTTAGTGAATTCATTTTCTTGTTTCATCTTGAAGGAAATGGCAAGATTCCTTCCTTTCCTTAGATTTTTCCAGCATCTTAAATAAGAGAGCAAGGGTGAGTTTTGAACCCTAAGGATAAAAAGAAGAGATGGATTTAAGTGGAGATTAAGCTAACTTATCTTGTGTACTTAGTCCTCCAAACTTTTTCTTCTTCTTTCTTCCTCTCTTCTCTTCCTTTCCTCACTCTATCTTGCTTCTATTTTTCATTCTCCTTCACTTGGATGAAATTTTAATGTTATAATAATAGTTTTTGCTTAAACAAATTATCAAGTCATCCTCCTCTCATAATTATGGGTCTACCTTATCACAATTAGAAAGCACTTGGTTGCTTTTTGGGAAAGATAACTCATGTTCTTGTCTTCCTCTCCCTTAGTTAAGATATGCATAGCAAAAGGAGATTTGTATTTGAAAATTATGATAAAATTTTCTTAAGATAAGGGACAAGGTCCCTTTAATTTAGGGATTCATTTCTTTTTTCTTTTGTCTCACTCAAGTATGATAGGTTTTCCTTTCTAGGTGGCAAATTTCCAGCCCTTGAGTCTCATTTGCTTAGCTAAAATTATTTGTGTAAGATAAGGATATTTTGTCAATAATGCCATGTATTATTATATCATCACATGACTTGCTAAAAGTTTAGTATAAGATTTAGATGTTTTATCCTAATGCTATGTATTATTACCCACTATATCATCACATGGCTTGCTGAAATTATTAGTGTAAGATATAGATATTTTTTCCTAATGCCATGTGACCTAATCTTGATTATTATTACACTACTATTTCATCACATGGTTCTTATTTTTTGCCTCTTGTATTTGGGCTCATTCTTGCCCATTTCCTTTGCTTTGGCTAAAATTCTACATCTCATGGAGGACTTGGTCACATTTTAATATTTTTGGGCTATCGGTCCAATTTCTATATCCTAGTCTAATTCTATGTTAAATCTCTAACTTGGGCTATCCAATTGGCTTGCTAGAAACTCATGTGAAGTGAAAAAATAAACTCTATGAAGTGTCCATAGGTGAAGACCCAATGTATGGGTGGAGATGTTAAACTTAGTAACTCAAGCTCTTAAATTAAGAAAAATTACCATAATCCAATCTTCTTAAAATTTTAAGACATTTACTTACTTCCAAAAATTTATCTTCCTTACCCAAGAATTTTGTCTCTCTTTAAGATGTTATTTCTAATTTTTCATATTAGGTTTTCTCTCTTTATCTATTCTCTTAATGTTAAAAACATTTTCTATGCATACACATAAGGTGAAGAATTTCTATGGCTTATATTTTTTCTTAGATATCAAAATTTTTTTTAATAAATTTTATTTTCTTAATTAAATATTTATGTACCTTTATTAATAAAAGAAACAAAATTAGGGATGTTACAAGTAGAGTCTGAAACACTGGCCTATTGGCAAGAATGTCATTCTAGATCACTAAATTTGGCATATGAAGCAGCCTATGGTACAATGTTTTAGTAAATTATGTTACAACCTGATATAAGTTTGTTGGATCGGAACGTTGACTACAGTGCATATAATGTTTTATTAGGAGGAATCTTTTTCAGAAACACTATTAGCTGGCAGTAGTATTTGCTAGCTCTGGTACACCTTGGAATCTCAACAAGTAGAGGTTTTGTTAGCTCCGTGTAATGGTTACAACATGTGGATATGTAGGCTGAATGCCTTCAATAGTTAGGTGGAATGCCTTTCGTGTGTGTGTATTTGTGTGTATGTGATGTGATCTTAATTAAGCATGATTTTAATAGCTTTATGCTTACCTTTTGTTTGATTTAAGTAAAATATAATTAGGAATTAGCTTAGTTTTCTGTTTTGTGTTGTAGGAACAAAGGAAGAAGAAAAGGGAAGAAAAAGATAAGAAATTCATGGAAAAATGCTACACTGCAGCGATTCCAGACCTTTCAGTAATGTTTTGAGCATATCGCCCTCTTATGAACTCCAATCAAAGTGATTCAAGTGGCTGTGAAAAGATAACACAATACGCTACAACCTTTATGGTGAACACAGGGTTAATTTCTGGAGATTTTATAGCCTTATAGAGCTCGCAAATCAGAATCACAGTGCAGCAAGATGAATTCTGACATTTGGTCACTAATTTTATCATATCTCCTTCAATTTAGATCCGATTGAGGTGATTCCAGCGGCTATGGAAAGAAGAGACATAGAGCTACAACTTTTATGTTTGGCACTTTGGTACATTCGGGAAATTTCTGGGCATCGCGGCGCTTGTAAGTGAGGGTCGTGGCGCTCTACATGGGCGCCGTGGCGCCCCATCCATGTCTCTCCGAAGCGCCGTGGCGCCCGCCGTCACACCAGAACGATTATTTTCGCGATTTTAGGTCTTTTTCACTCAAATTGAAGTCGGATGAACTGGGATTTGACCTAAATACATTCCTACTTCGATTAGGAGGAGTTAATCTATAAAAAGATAGGAAAGCAAGCAGAGAAAGCATCCAATTCTTCATCCAAGTTCTTCAATTCTTCTTTAGATTTTCTTATGGCCCTGCGTGGCTAGTTCTTTTTAGTTGATTGAGGTAGATTGAAACCTCAAGGGACCCTTATGCATTGTGAGATTTGGAATTGTTTTCAATAGTTCAATCTTAACTAGGTATTGTTTATTCATCTACTTTTCTTTTCTAAATGATTTTTCATGTGATTGCTAGGAGGCCTACTAGTATATTGTATGTCTAAATCTACTACTGAATTAGGTTTTGAACAAAGTTTTCATTACTTGATTCATGAAGCAAATAGGATTAAGGATTTTGGATTATAAATCACTAACCCTATGATGAATGATTAACTAAATTAAATATAATCGATTTGCTTATATTCATTTAACTCTATCAGTTTTTCTCGTTCTGAATGCAGTTGATAAGTTAGACTTTGCCGATGTGTTAAAGGATTTTTTATCAATTAGAGTTTAATTGGTACGATTGTTATCTATTCACTAGGCTTAAGGAGGAACTGGGATAGAGTCCCAATGATAGATATTTGGTTTAAGATTGATAATTTTGTCAATGATCGATGCAATCCCTTGATGGTGAATATCGACCGAAACCAACGCTTTTCTCATTAATTACTCTTTTCACTATTTTCATTATTGTTTAATTTACTTTATTCACAATTATCAAAACCCCCCTTTCTTAATCACATAAGGTAATTACAGTCTCTGTGGAATCAACCCTTACTCCCACTACTACAGGTTAGTTTTGAGGTAAGGTATTAATTTGGGTGTACTTGTGACAGTTCGCACCAAATTTTGGCGCCGTTGCTAGGGACTGTGTGTATTTACCTTTTGTGATTTTTTTTCCTTTTCTTTTTGTTCATAACTTTGAATATGGCAGCCAATTTTCAACAATTTGGCACTAGGCTAGGGTCTCCATTAAGACATGCTGGTGAGGTATGTAGTTCTTCCCTTGAACAGCAACTTGCAAATTTAACCTCTCTTGTTCGTCAACGTGTAGAAGATATGCAAAGAGAAAATTTCTATGGAAATCATTCTATCAAGGAGCATCCGTCTATTGGGTACCCAACTTTCTATGATGAGCCATTTGAGCAGGTAAATATGGTTAATGGTTTCCATGAACCACAACAAGTGAGGTATGATTCCTATTCAAACATGTACAATCCTGGATGGAAAGATCATCTCAACTTCAGGTATGAGAATGCACAAAATAGTCTTGCAGAACAAAATTTTGCAAATTCTCACCATACCCAACAGGCCTATTCTCCTAGACAGAATACATCTCAGAATTTTCAGGTAAGTACTCCTTTAGAAGATATTGTTAAATCTCTTACACAAAATACTCATCAATTTCTACAAGAGGTAAGGGACAGCATTCAAAGCTTAACAAATCAAATTGGGCAATTAGCAACAACAGTCAGCAGGCTAGAGGCTCAAAATTCAGAAATTGAAAGACTAGCCTCAGCATCGTTAATGTAAAAGGAAGAAAATTCTGCACTGAATGAAAAAGATGACTTGGAAATTGACACTCGTAAGCCTACTAAGAAAGAGGTTATGGAATGTACCCTAAACGCCAAATTTGAAGAGAATATTTCAGCAGGAAAGGAAGCACCAGAAGTGCAGCAAACAGGTAAGGATCTTTCTATGTTGTTACCAATTTCTAATAAGATGCTTATACCTTCTATTGTGCAGTATTTTGACCTAGGCTAAAAGAGCCTCCCTAGCCATTTAAAGGGCATATACAGTGGAGAACCACCCGCAGTTATAACCTCAAATAAATATGTCCTACTCAAAGATAGAGGAAAGTTACCGCTTGCTTTGGTAGAATCTCAAAAGGATGAAATTAAATTGGATGCCAAAAGCTACTCAAGATATCAATTATTTCCAGGTAAGTTGAGTTCTCATTTAATTAAATCTTTGACTAATGCTAACTTCCCTCTTCATAATGTAGCTGAACCTCAGAATTCTACACATTCAAAGGCAAGCCAATTCAAAGTTGACATCAAGGATCCTCCTTGAATGACATAAGGAGCCTTGAGTCGAGCCAACGACATTAAACAAAGGCGCTTATTGGGAGGCAACCCAACATAAAAAGAAAAAGAAAAAGAAAAGTGGGAATAAAAAATATTCATGGTCCAGTAATGCAACATGCGCATTCCACTCCAAACAAATTCAGGGAAGTTCACTTAACTCATATGTTTTTCTATATCTTTCCATAATTCTTATCTTTCTTTCACATTGAGGACAATGTAAAGTTTAAGTGTGGGGGTGAAAGTTTATTTGTCTGAATCATTGTGACCCTATTATGAGCATCAATTTTCTGATTTTCACTATTAATGCATTTTTATTGCGTTTAGCAAGTTGAGCGATTGTGTGAGTGTTTCAATTTATGTTTTGGGATGTTAGGCACAACCAACAGCCAATGATATGACTATCCAATTTTTTTTTAGCTCTTGAAAATGTAGAAACTTCATGGTTGTATGCAATTTTATCCCTTTTGCAATTTATTACATTTGACTTTAGAATCCTAAAATATTTTCCACAATAAATTTGGGCATTCGATTTATCTTTTACTTAGAGAAGGTTTATATAATTCAAAAATATTTCATGATCTCAACAGGATTCTAGAACTTATTTGAATGCTACTTGAGGCAAAATCCTAGGTTAATACTATTATTTAGGAGATGATTTAGGCATTATTGGATAGATTGAGCTTTTCAAGCCTAATCTAAGTAATGAAATATCCCTAGTTCCTCTATTTTGAGCTTAACGAACTTTTCATTCTAAAAACCACAAATGAGCCTAAAGCCAAAATTTGTATGAATATCCTTATTTTTCTTTACCTATTCACTCACTCCATGATTATTTTGCTGAATATTTGTTTTGTAGAGCTTAAATTGACAAAAGGGTGGAAGGGTGGAGCAAGGAAAAGAAAAGAATTATGCAAAAAAAAAATTATGCAAAAGGAAGAAAATAAAATTCCAAAGAGCATAAAAGCATATGTTGTGGATGAAACAAAAATAAACTTTTTGAGAATCGAAGAAAAGGATGGATCAAATTCAATTGAAACAAGAAAATGAGTGTGGGGGGAAAATCTCCCCAAATTTATAAAAGCTCAAGAGATCATATTTAATCATGTGGTGCTGGGTGATTAAGCCTAAATTTGTATCCTTTATCCCACCTTATACCCTGGCCACATTACAAGCTAAATAAAGTCCTATTGATCCTAGGGTAGTTTTGGCCTACATTAGTGGAGAGTGGCATGAAGAATAAGCATATGGAAATCCTAAACTACTTAGAGATCTACAACCAAAATTTTGGGATATATAAAGTCATCCGGGTAAAAGAAAATTTAATGGCTCAAAACACACACACACTTGGGATTCAAGAGGATAAAATAATGAATTACATTTGGGTTAATCTTGTGTATGATTATGATCTTTCAAAATTTTTCTTGAACATATTTTTATGATATGAGGCAGAAAGTTTGGTAAGCCTAACACTTACTACATATATTGATTTTTGTTTTTGTCTTTAGGGATTATTTTGCTTGAGGACAAGCAAAAGGTTGAGTGTGGGGGTATTTGATGTGATCTTAATTAAGCATGATTTTAATACCTTTATGCTTACCTTTTGTTTGATTTAAGTAAAATATAATTAGGAATTAGTTTAGTTTTGTGTTTTGTGTTGTAGGAACAAAGGAAGAAGAAAAGGGAAGAAAAAGATAAGAAATTCATGGAAAAATGCTACACTGCAGCGATTCCAGACCTTTCAGTATTGAGCATATCGCCCTCTTATGAACTCCAATCAAAGTGATTCAAGTGGTTGTGAAAAGATAACACAATAAGCTACAACCTTTATGTTGAACACTGGGTCAATTTCTGGAGATATCATAGCCTTACAGAGCTCGCAAATCAGAATCACAGTATAGCAAGATGAATTCTGACCTTTGGTAACTAATTTTATCATATCTCCTTCAATTTAGATCCAATTGAGGTGATACCAGCGGCTATGGAAAGAAGAGACATAGAGCTACAACTTTTTTGTTCCGCACTTTGGTACATTCGGGAAATTTCTGGGCGCCGCGGCGCTTGTAAGTGAGAGCCGTGGTGCCCCATCCATGTCTCTCCGCAGCGCCGCGGCGCTCTACTTGAGCGCCACAGAGCCCGCCGTCGCACCAGAACGATGATTTTCACGATTTTAGGTCTTTTCACTCAAATTGAAGCCAGATGGACTGGGATTTGACCTAAATACATTCCTACTTCGATTAGGAGGAGTTAATCTATAAAAAGAGAGGAAAGAAAGCAGAGAAAGCATCCAATTCTTCATCCAAGTTCTTCAATTCTTCTTTAGATTTTCTTATGGCCCTGCGTGGCTAGTTCTTTTTAGTTGGTTGAGGTAGATTGAAACCTCAAGGGACCCTTATGCATTGTGAGATTTGGAATTGTTTTCAATAGTTCAATCTTAACTAGGTATTGTTTATTCATCTACTTTTCTTTTCTAAATGATTTTTCATGTGATTGCTAGGAGGCCTACTAGTATATTGTATGTCTAAATCTACTGCTGAATTAGGTTTTGAACAAAGTTTTCATTACTTGATTCATGAAACAAATAGGATTAAGGATTTTGGATTATAAATCACTAACCCTATGATGAATGATCAACTAAATTAAATATAATTGATTTGCTTATATTCATTTAGCTCTATCAGTTTCTCTCGTTCTGAATGCAGTTGATAAGTTAGACTTTGCCGATGTGTTAAAGGATTTTTTATCAATTAGAGTTTAATTGGTACGATTGTTATCAATTCACTAGGATTAAGGAGGAACTGGGATAGAGTCCTAATGATAGATATTTGGTTTAAGATTGATAATTTTATCAATGATCGATGCAATCCCTTGATGGTGAATATCGACCGAAACCAACGCTTTTCTCATTAATTACTCTTTTCACTATTTCCATTATTGTTTAATTTACTTTATTCACAATTATCAAACCCCCCTTTCTTAATCACATAAGGTAATTACAGGCTCTGTGGGATCAACCATTACTCCCACTACTATAGGTTAGTTTTGAGGTAAGGTATTAATTTGGGTGTACCTGCGACAGTTCGCACCAGTGTGTATGTGTGATTACACTTTCTTGTTGTGTGTGTGTGTGTGATTGAATTATAGTTTTGATGAATAATTATCTTGACTACTTCAATTCAAATGATTTATTTTAATTGCACTGTGTTGGAATTCTTTAAAATTGCTACATTTTTTATATGATCTTTTATTTGCTTTTAGTGAAAATTTGTGAAACTTTAACTTCTTTTAAATTATTATTAATGGATTTTATATTTTTGAGTATAAAACTTTACTGGAAGTGCAAAATTATAAATCATGCTTTTAGCTTGTCCTATTCCATTATAGTATGTATTATCTGCTCACTGAATTATAAAATTGACTCATTTCTTGTTCTCATTTTAGATAGGAATATGGAGTTTGATATACCTTTATCAGTGAAGTGATCTAGAGCTATTTTATGGTGAGCCCAATCTTATTCTAGTGGTATCTATTTGTTGTTTGATTGTCTTGATTATTTTAGAGTGATCCATTTACCACAAGATCTTTACTTTTGACTGTATTTTAACTTATATAGTATAAAGTTTGATTTTATTTGGTGTAGAGATAGGAGCTCTCTATGTATTTATCTATAAAGAAATTTATTTGCATGAAATATTATGAGATTGGATATCTAGAATATTTTGCATTAGGTTAGAGTCTTACGGGGTAGGATTATTCCTACATCCATGCCAATTACTTACTCCTAGTTTTGGGGGTCATGAAAAAGTTGGTATTATAACTTTAGGTTTTCATGTGTATTAATAGAGCAATGGATTCTTTACTATGACTTTGAATACGTATATAAGCTGGACATATTTAGAAACAAGTTGCTTCTATTTCCTTCTATTCAAATTCAGTTTCATTTTATATGTTATAAGATAAATGTTGATAAGAATTTTGGAATTTGTTTTGTTTTGAATAGTAAGAGGATGTCGCCAAGAACAAGAGCCATTATTAAAAGAAACTGTAGATTGTGAGCTATTTACAAGGCATATGCACAATTTGCAATTTCAATTTCAAAAGGCTACGGTAGAGGCTGACCTAGTAGTAAAGCCATTAAAATCCCTAGACAAAATATACAGGGTAATGTTCATGAAGAAGCCCTTGAGGAAAAAGCAACACCTTTCACTCCCCAAGAAAGAATTATGGTTGAAATGGTTACAAGCATACAAGGGTTACAAATAACCATAGAAGCTATTGCAAGACTAATAGTTAAGCAAAGGAGGAAAAATCACCAATATCTAGAGATTGTTGTTATGTCATAAGGCCAAACTAGGTTGGCTAAACTAGAGAACAAACCTTAAGTAGTTGGTATTGAGGTTACACTGTCACACTTTCTGTAATTGAGGATACCAACTTTTATAGGGTTAGACAATAGTAAAGACCTATAATAGTTTATTGAGGCGGTAGAAAAGATTTATAGAGCTCTTGGACGTTTTAATAGGATATCTGTAGAGTAAGCATCTTTTTAACTTTTAAATGTGGCCTAGGTTTAGTTTAATACTTTAATTTAGGGAAGAACAATTGTTGTACCACCAATGAAGTGGGAGGAATTTAGAGAAGCATTTATGGAATGCTTCCTGCTAGTGTGCCTACTTCCAATATAGATAAATGGGGTAATGGGACAAGCAGGCAATGTTAGTGCATGGAGAGGATCAGGATGCAAAGGGCAAGTTCAATCAAGGGAAATGTAAGCAAGAGTCTTTACACTAACTTGACAAGATATTCATGCCTCAAATGTTGTGTTGATAGATATAATTTCATATTGTTCCCATGGAGCACATGTATTATTTGATCTTAGATTTATACATTTATATGTATATCTATATTTTTCTAAACAAGTAAGTAAAGATCCAGTCAAGTTGGATTACCCCTTCATTATTGCTACTCTTCTTGGTGAATCTTTGCTGATAGAAAATGTCTATAAGTTATGCAAAATTTTAGTATTAGATAGAGAAAATTTTGTTGATTTAATTATGCTAGACGTGATAGATTTTGATGTAATATTTGGTATAGATTGGTTAACTTCATGTTATGCCACCTTAGATTGTCATATTAAGGTGATTAAATTTAAAATCCCAAGTGAATCCTTTTTTCTAATTCAATGTAATAGTAATGAGGCATCGAGTAACTAGATTTCATCTTTAAGAGCTCGAAGATTACTACTAAAGGGATTACAAGGATATTTGGCCATAGTTAGATATGTTGAAAAACAATTCACCAATGTAGATTAAGTTCCAATAGTTAACAAAATTTCTTATGTATTTCCAAAATAATTATTTGGATTTCCTCCAGAATATGAAATTGAATTTAGTATTGACTTACTTCTTGAAACTCAACTAGTGTCTATACCACTATATAGAATCACACTTATAGAGCTCAAGGAGATGAAAAATCAATTACAAGACTTGCTAGATAAAGGTTTTTTCTGACCTAGCACTTCTCCTTTAGGTGCTTCAGTTCTTTTTGTGAAAAGAAAAAAGGGTCATTATATTTATGTATAGTTTATAGATAGTTGAATAAGGTGACCATGCATAACAAGCACCCATTACCTCATATAGATTATCTTTTTGACTAACTACAAGGTGCCCAATTTTTTTCAAAGATTAATTTAAGATCAAGTTATCATTAGTTAACGATAAAGAAGGAGGACATTCCTAAAAAAGCTTTCAAAACTTAGTATGAGCATTAAAAGTTCTTAGTAATGTCGTTTGGCTTGATAAATGCACCAACTACATTCACGAAACTAATAAGAAGAGTTTTCAAACCTTTCTTCGATCAAATTTTTATTGTATTTATAGATGACATCTTAATATACTCAAAGAGTCTAGAAGAGCACAAGAAACATCTAAGAATGGTTTGAAAAAATTTGATAAATAATCAGTTATATGTCAAATTTTCAAAATGTGAGTTATGGCTTAGTAGTGTCACTTTCCTTGGACGTGTAGTTACCAATGATGGCATTCAAGTTAATCCTAAGAAAGTAGAGGTAGTACAACAATGGCTTCGCCCTACTACGGTTATAAAGATTTGCAATTTCCTTGGGTTAGCAGGCAATTATCAAAGGTTTATCAACCAAGTTGTCAAGAAAATGAGTAAAATGTAATTGATTAGATACATATGAAGAAAGTTTTCAAGAGATAAAAAAGTTTTTTACCATAGCACTAATTTTGACTATCCATCAGGTACTAGAGGATATATAGTGTACTGTGATGTATTCATATAGGATTAGGCTACGTGTTAATGCAACATAGTTGAGTTATTGCATATGCATCTAGGCTACTCAAGAAGCATAAACAGAGTTACCCAACTTATGAATTGGAAATAGTAGTCATAGTGTTTGCTTTCAAGATTTGGAAGCATTATTTGTATGGTGAAACATGTGAGGTTTACACAGACCATAAAATTTTTAAGTACATCTTCCACCAAAGAGATCTTAATCCGAGGAAAAGAATGTGGATGGAATTGCTTAAAGATTATAACTACACTATATTATATCATCCTAGTAAAGCTAATGTTGTAGGCAATGCTTTGTGTAGAAAATCAATGGGTAGTTTAGCCCATATAGCAAAACTAAAAAGACATTTATTGAAGGAGATTCATGAGTTATAAGGTAATGGAATAAAATTTAAGGAGAAAGATTTTAGAAGAAGCGTATCAGTCTACATATACTATCATGCTTCTTCAACTTTCATTTTTCTTTCTTACCTTGATTATAGAGAACTAACCTCATAATGCTAAGGTGAAAGGGTAAAACTCTTGGTATGAAAATAATAATTTATTTAACTCTTAATTTCAATGTTTATATTTGATGTTGTATTTATCTTCTTATTTATTTTCTTATGTTAATTCTTTCTTAGAGGATGGTTTTGTTGCCCCTCTGTTGTTATTTTTTTGTTATTTTCCTTCTAAGGGGATGACTATGCCACATTTCTATTATTATTTTCTTTCTTAAGGGATGGCTTTGTCGTCCATCTGTTGTTATTTTCTCTATTATTATTTTCTTGTTATTTTCTTTCTTAGAGAATGGCTTTGTTTCCCCTCTGTTGTTATTTTCTTTCTGAGCGAACGACTATACCGCCTCTCTGTTATCATTTCCTTGTTATTTTTTTCTTAGAGGATGGCTTTGTCACCCCTCTATTGTTATTTTTTATGTTATTATTTTCTTGTTATTTTCTTTTTTAGAGAATAACTTTGTTGGCCCTCTGTTGTTATTTTCATGTTATTTTCCTTCCGAAGGGACGGCTATGCCGCCTCTCCATTATTATTGTTTTGCTATTTTATTTCTTAAATGATGGATTTGTCGCCCCTCTATTGTTATTTTTTCTATTATTATTTTCTTGTTATTTTCTTTTTGAGAGGACAGCTTTGTTGCCCTTCTATTGTTATTCTCTCTATTATTATTTTATTGTTATTTTTTTAAAGGATAGCTTTGTCGCCTCTCTATTATTATTTTCTTATTATTTTGTTTTTTTTGTGTTTGGTTTTACCGCCTACTTTATATTATTATTATTATTGACTCTATCACCTATCTATTGTTATGTTTTTCTTTCTTTTACATCTTTTTATTTTTTATTTTGTAAAGTGTGAATCTTGATATATTGTAAAAAAAATTTGGCACAATAAATGCTTGAATCATTCTTGATTTATTATAGACAATATAATGATTAGAACGGTATATACTTGAATCCATTTTACAAGTGTAACATCCCTAATTTCTTTTCTTTTCTTAACAAAGACACATAAATATTTAATTAAGAAAATAAATTTTATTAAATAATTTTTAGATATTTAAGAGAATATAAGCTTAAGAAATTCTTCACCTTATGTGTATGTATAGAAAATGTTTCTAACATTAAGGGAATAGATAAAGAGAGAAAATCTAAGAGGAAAAAAAATTAGAAATAACATCCTAATGAAGGGTGAAATTTTTGGGTAAGGAAGATAAATTTTTGGAATAAAATAAATGTCTTGAAAATTTAAGAAGATTGGATTAGGATAATTTTTCCTAATTCTAGAGTTAGAGTTCCTAAATTTAACATCTCCACCTATACATTTAAGCCATCCATATAGAGTTTTTCCACTTCACATGAGTTTTTAGCAAGCCAATTAGAAATACCAAGTAAGAGATATAACATAGACTTGGAATAGGATATAGAGGTTGAACCAATAGCCCAAAAATCATGAAAGTGTGGTTAAGCCCTCCATGGGAGGTAGGAATTTCAGCCAAAGTAAAGGAAATGGGTAAGAATGAACCCAAATCTAAGAAGAAAAAATAAGAACAATGTGATGAAATAGTAGTGTAATAATAATCAAGACTAGGTCACATGTCATTAGGACAAAACATCTATATCCTACACTCATAATTTTAGCAAGTCATATGATGAAATAGTAGTGTAATAATATATGGCATTACGACAAAACATCAATATCCTACACTCATAATTTCAGCAAGCCATGTGATGAAATAGTGGGTAATAATACATGATATTAGGACAAAACATCATTATCCTACACAAATAATTTCAGCCAAGCAAGGGAGAATCAAGGGTTAGAATTTTGCCACTTACAAAGACAACTCTATCATACTTCAGTGAGACAAAAGAAAAAGGAAATGAATCCCTAAATTAAGGGGACCTTACCCCTTGTCTTGAGAACATTTTATCATAATTTTTAAATTACAAATCCTCTTTTTGCTATGCATATCTTGACTAAGGGAGAGGAAGACAAGAACATGGTTTGTCTTACCCCAAAAAACAAATAAGTGCATCCTAATTGTGATAAGGTAGACCTATGATTATGAGAGGAGGACCACTTGATAATTTATTTAAGCAAAAATCACTCTTATAACATTAGAATTTCGTCCAAGTGAGGGAGAGGGAAAAACATAAGTAAGGTAGAGTGAGGAAATGAGAGAAAGAGAGGAGAAGAGAGGAAGGAAAAAGGAGAAGTCTAGGAGACTAAGTACTCAAGGTAAGTTAGCTTAATCTCCACTTGAATCCATATTTTCTCTTCATCCTTGAGGTTCAAAACTCACCCTCCCTCTCTTATTCAAGTTGTTGGAAAAGCTAAGGTGTAACATCCTAAGCCTCTAATAAAGCTAGATAAATTTAAGGATGAGTAGAAAATACATATGACAAGTGATTAAGATGCTTAGTTATATGATTATAAGGCAAGTATAAAATAGGTGACATAGTTAATGTTGAATCATATAACTAAGATTCTTAGGATCATAATGGATGGAGAGAGAACACAAATACATTTTTTTTAGACATTACTAATCTAGGATTAGTAATAAATTAAGACATATAGGAATAAGAATTAAAATGTGTAATTGTTGACTATAAAGTCTTTATTAAATATGTGGTACCATTTCATGGTTAGAAGTAATATAAATAAAAATATTTTTGGAGCATAAATGAGAGGAATAGGATACAAATGTATTTCTTAAGATGCTACTAATTTAGGATTAGCAACATAATAAGAAAGGAAGAGGCATTATGTGATGCAATATATATATATATATATATATATATATATATATATATATATATATATATATGCATGTAATTCCTCTCACCTCCACCATGCATATTATATTATACATTTACACATGCAAAGGAGAAGCTTTACGTATATATACCCTTGCCTCATTTACACCATGCATAGCATAATACATATATTTACCCATGCATGCACGTGAGGATGTGAAGCAATACACCAGCAGCTTTGGTGGGTTAAAACCACACATGCAGCGTAGGAAATACAAGTTGAAACATGCACCCATCCTTGCTCCACATCAAGCAGAAACACACCCACATGGCAGCTGAAAACACCACCCATCCTTGCTCCACATCCAACAGAAACACGTTCCACAAAGCCAGAAAAAACACACCCACATGGCAGCTAAAAACACGCCATGCTTGCTCCACCAAAACTAGCAGAAAACATGCCTCATCTACAGCAGAATCACACCTTCACATGGCAGCAGGATTCAAGACATTCTTGCTCCACATCAAGTAGAAAAAGACATCCTAGATGGTAGCATCTTCACACCCACCTTTTCTCCACAAAGACAAGTAGAAACACACGCCCATCTACAGCAAATTCACGCCAGAAAATAGAGCACCCATGCAGCAGAAAACCAACTTCCCTGCCCTGCAGAATCCAAGGAATTCCTGCAACCTTAAGCACCCAGCAACATGCATCTCTGGTGCAGCAGAAAAAAAAAAGAGAAGAACACCCAGCCTTGCCTCACGTCCACAAGAGAAATGAGAGAGGGAAGTAGTCAAAAAACTGAAGAGGCAAGAGGAAGGAAGAGGGAGAGAGTAGCCAGGAAGAAGAAGAAAGTTAAGAGAGGAGGAAGAGAATGAAAGAACAGAAAATGTGGAGAGTTTTCTTCCCTTACCATAAGGCAGTGAGAGTGAGAGTGAGTGCTGAGGTTTGAAGCTTTTCTCAACCCATATTTGGTGCAAGAAATGTGGCTGAGTTGCAAAGGAAACCAAGAGGAGAAGAAAGCTACAAATTGAGAGCCATAGGAGTAGGTTTACACAAGGTAAGTCTGTCTCCTTATAAAAATCCAGTTTAGTGTTTATTAGGCTAATTTTAGGCTCTACATGGACGACCTTCTGTCTAAAACATGAAAACGTGTTCAACATAGAAGTTGTAGCCCTATGTCTTAGCTTTCCATAGCATTTTGAATCACATCAATCGGCTTAAAATGAGAGATTTATACTCCAGCAAGTGATGAGAGGTCAGAATCAGGTTTAGAATTTAGGCTGGTGAAGAATAGCTTCGTTTTCGAATTTCTGGGACTAACTTATAAGGAATATGAAGACATGATTAACATGAAAGTTGTCGATATATTTCTCACGGTTACATACCCACTGGAATGACACAAATTTGAGTCCATATGAGTGAGTTAAGGTCTGATGAGTGAGTAAAGGTCATAGACCATAGAAGGGTTAGGTTGAGAAAATAGAAACCTTTTAGCACCTGAAAATATTGGCTTAGTAAATTTAGTAAATGGCCTTTAAATTCTATACTTTTTGGTGAGAAAAGTCTTAAAATATTCATAATCAATTCTAGAAATTTTCGTGATTTTTGAGATCCTACAACTAGGCCTTTTACAATTAAACCATTGTTGAGAACAATCTGCTGGACAGCTTAGACTGTTGATGGAAATACAAACTATTGAAGGGATTAGATGTTGACTTTTCATATGAAAATTTTATGACATGTTAGAGGGATCCTAAGTAAGGTGCTCACCAAATTTTATAAAATTCTAGGTAGCTTAAGGCATATAATAAAATGTAGAAATTAGGTAGGTCAGGAAATGAGTCAGAACAAACCATAACAGGAGACAGCTTTAAATCTTGGGTTATTCGAGGGTCCAAATGAATTATTTTTTACTTTAAATTTTTATGGTTAGGATACTTCATATAAAATATCATGAATTTTGAAGAATTTTTACTAATCCAAATGAATACAAAACAGAATAGAAATGGAACTGAAACTAATCTTCATTGTTCTAGGTTATGGAGGTAGCTATTGGGGTTGAATGGAAGAGTTAAGGGCTGAGAGAATTACAAAATGAAATACACATGTAAAGGTACCTCCATACAAAATTTTAACATTTTTAGAGGACTTTTTTCATATTTCATTATAACCCCAAGATCTCAACAAAATCATAGTTTTGTTTTGAGGAGCAGAAGCTCTTAAACTAGAAATTTATGACTTTAGGTACTAATATACATGCATTAACCAAGAACTCTTATATGTTTTAGTTTGAGTTGTTGGTAGCAACATTGGCTGCCCTAGAAAAGAAGTGATTGTGCTGGAATTGAGGTAGCTAACTTTTCCTTAAAACACTCTTTATGTTTATGAACTTGAATTTATCAAATTTCACTGGTTGCCTGACTTTTATGCTATCATGAATAATGATCTAAAGATATGTAATGTATGCATTCTGGGGAACTAGGGGTGCACAAAAGGGTGCCAAGTAAGCCCCATTTCCCTCATGATTGGCCAATAATAGGAGATGCATAGCACTTTGCAGGTATGGCCATATGTGACTGCACTGGGTAAGTATACTAAAATGTTATGGGTCCCTAGTGTGACCAAAATGATGTATGTATGTATGGTCAGTGCTTATGTTTCAGTAAAATTATTTGAGATGTTTTAAAGAATGGCATGTGTACTATTTTTCTAAAAAATTTGTTAGCTATTGAGATTGTCATCTCACTTTTTATGTCCACATAATCAAATTCCAGGTACTCCAGCAAGAGGTGAGCAACAGGGTTCCCAAGGTTGAATCATCTGATTATGGATTATATTTTCCTTGGTTGTGTAACATATGTGGGATGGCCTAGATGAGTGCTAATTCCTATTAGACAGCTGATAATGTGATGTAATATAAGTTATGGACTGTACCTTTTTTCTTTATGGCATGAGATCCTTTATGTTGTAAGTAATGCATAACATGCCTAGCTAGTTGCCTATAAGGAAATGAGACTTGAAAATGCTTGGGATAGCCTGAAGTACTTGTATGCTTTCCCAAGAATGATAACAAACAATATAAGTTAATTGGTTAATGTATGGGCTAGGTGGTCATTGCCAAGAATTTATAGATAATAAGGAACATTCTACGATTTAGATATATGAAAAATGACGCAAGTATTTAGATGATTACATAAGGGAAGGGAAGTGACATGTTATAAATTAAACATGTCTTTAGCATATTTTAATTTACTGTATATTTAATTTAAGTAGGAAATAAATAGGATTTAATTGAGTTTTTTGTTTTATGTTTTAGGAATAATAAAAAAGAAAAGAAGAGGAAAATAGAGAGAAAATATGAAAAAATAATGATTTTTGACCCTCTGTCATTGAGGCATATATCTCTTATTCGAACTTCAATTGAGGTGATTCTAGTGGATATGGATAGAAGAGACATAGAGCTACAACTTTCATATTTGGAACTTTGGCAGAATCCAAAATTTTCTGGGTGCCGCGGCGCTCACAAAATAGCACCGCCGCACCACGTCAATGCATATTCTGAGCGTTGCGGTGCTCCCCCGCACGTCAAGGCGCTGAGCTGCCTAGAACAAGAGCACCACAGTGCTGGTTCCAAGCACCGTGGAGCACAACCCAACGTGCTGTGGTGCCCCGGCAGTATGTTTTCATAATGCCACGGCACTCCCGCTAAATTAGAATGCAGAATTCGCGATTTTTAGGTCTTTTGACTCCAATTGAAACCCAACAGGCCAGGTTTTGACCTAGAAATAGTTCTACTCCAATGAAGAAAATCCAATCTATAAAAAGAGAAGAAAGGAAGCATCAAAGATTACTCAAATTTTTAATTACCTTCTTTAATTATTCTTTAGATTTTCTTATGGCCTTGTGCGGCTGATTTATTTTTAGTAGATAGAGGAAGTTTGAAACCTCAAGGGATCGTTATGCATTGTGAGATTTGGAATAGATTTCATTAGTTCAATTTTAATCGGGTATTGATTATTCATCTGCTTTTCTTTTCTTAATGATTATTCATATGATTGCTAGAAAGGCCTACTAGTCTATTGTTTGCTTTAATCTACTGTTGAATTAGATTTTGAACAAAGTTTTCATTACTGTATTCATGAAGCAAATAGGATTAAAGATTTTGGATTATAAATCATTAACCCTATGATGAATGATCAACTAAATTAGATGTAGCCGATGTGTTTATATTTGTTTAGCTCTATCAATTTCTCTTATTTTTCATGCGATTAATAGGTTAGACTTTACCGATGTGTTAAATCATATCTTATTAATTAGAGTTTAATTGGTGCGATTGTTATCAATTTATTAGGCTTAAGGAGGACCAGGGATAGAATCCCAATGGTAGATGTTTGAGTTAAGATTGATTATATTGTCCATTATCAATGCAATCCCTTGACGGTAGATATTGACCGAAACCAATGCCTCTCTTATTAATTACTCTCTTAATTACTTTCATTATTGTTTACTTTGTTATGTAGAATTATCAATCCCCCTTCTCTCAATCACATAAGGTAATTACAGTATTTATGGGATTGACCCTTACTCCTATGACTACAGGTTAGTTGAGAGGTAAGGTATCAATTTAGGTGTACCTGCGACAGTACGCACTTGGAAGAATCTTTCCATTTCCTTTAAGAGGAAACAAGAAAAAGAATTCACTAAGTGAGTTAGGAAGATCTTTAGGTAGGTTTAACAATATCTCTTTTTGAAGAAAAGCTTTGAAATTTGTAATATTTATATGGGATTTTGATATTAGAACTTTGATTAAATTTATAATATTTTCTACTTTGATGATTGGCCATGGATGTTTCTATAACATGTTACATGTTGATCTTGCACGTGATGGATGTTTTGAATACTTCAATTGGTGTGAAAAGTTTTGCATAAATATGGCTATGGGTGGCAAAATTTTAGGACTTTCATGTTGCTATGATGTTTATTTGAATGTGGTTAAAAATTGATGGAATATGATTATTTTGATAAAATGAGTATGGCCTTAAACACTTAGAAAAAAATCATGAAAAATTTTTGTTGAGAAACATCATTAATAATACATGATATGATTTCTATTTTCTTGAGAAGTATATGATGGAATAAGTTAAATTAAGTGTAAGGAATCTAATTAAAATGTTGAAATGAGTAATCTTACGGTTAGATGTAAATTAGAAAGAAAATGGGAGAGGATATAATAAAAGGATGAACTAAAACCTTAGAAATGGTTTAGTTAGAAAATTGCATTTCGGAGTAACTAGGGAAGCTTTTACTTTTGAAATTATGGGAAGAATTGGTTAAGAATTAAAAGATATGGTTAACATGAAAAATATAGATATATGTCTCATAGATTTTTAGCCATTGAAATCACCCAATTTAGAGTTTAAATGAGGGAGATATGGTCTAATTAGTAAGAAATGGTTAGAAAATGGTTAACTATGGAAGAATCTATTAAGTAAGCTTCTATGTTTGAATTTTTGGGAAACATATGTAGGGAAATAAAAGAAATTGTTAACATGAAAAATATAGATATATGTTTCATGAATTTTTATCCCCTAGAATCACTCAATTTGGATTCCATATGAGGGAGATGTGATTAGAAACTAGTTAACTATGGAAGAATCTGTTAAGTAAGATTTTGTGTATGAATTTCTAGGCAAAATCTGTAGGAAATAAAAAGAAATGGTTAACATAAATAAATATATATATATATATATATATATATATATATATATATATATATATATATATATATATATATATATATATATATATATATATATATATATATGTGTGTGTGTGTGTGTGTGTGTCTCACGAATTTTTAGCCACTAGAATAACTCAATTTAGAGTCCATAGGAGAGATATGGTCAGATTAGTAAGTAAAGGTCAGAACCTACCTAGGAAGAAATAACATCGAACTTGAGGGAGTAATAACACCAATATTCCTTATGATTTCACTAAAATATTCAACATAAGAGTTTGAAAGGATTGTCTTGGCTTTCAATGGACACCAAGATAACCTCAATTGATGTTAAAATAAGTTAGTTATGCTTTGATTAGTGAGAAAATGTCAGACTGGATGAAAACTTGCATCAGGGGACGACACACAACACAGAGCATGGTCATGTTCAAGGACACAGCCAGGCCCTGTTCGGTGTGGGAAAGGGCTTATTAAAGCCTAGAGCATGGCTTTGTTATAGGACATGGACAAGCTATATTGGGAGCTAGTAAAGCTTATTTTCAACATTTTTCTACCCTAAATGAACCTCATTAACTATAGAGTAATAAAAGAAACTAAATATAAGAAGAATGCCCTATAAAATTTGTGAAAACATGTATTCAAAAAGATTTAAGTTGGAGGAAAGTGACTAGAGGCTAAGCATAAAAAATGAAGAGATAAAAATAATATTTAAGAAAGAAGAAGAATCTTATAAATGAACATAATAAATGACTAGTATATGTCCTAGCCATTGCGATTGCATTAACTCCTTACCATCTTAAGTGTGTAATTTTGACATGGAAATATTTTATAAAGTGATATTTGAAAATGATTATGTTTATGGCATGATTGAATTTTACCAATGATTTTTGGTAATGATTATGCTTTAATGATAAATAATGGCATGTGATTATAATGAACATACTTATTATTGAAATCATATTTTTGGCTATTAGTGTAAAAAAAATAGATAAGCACGGTCACATGGCAATCCATATGGTGCACCAGTAGGGGATGCCCTACTCACGGATACGATTATGCTAATGAGAAAAGAAAGAGAGAGTGTACCATATTTGACGGAGCGAGAAAAGCCCGTACCAGAGAGTAGAAAATACTCACCCTAACTAAGATAGCTTGATATGAGAATAAGTTGATAGTCATTGTATGATATTCTGAGAAAAGTTATTCATGTCATATATGTCATTACTGTACGATTTTCTTGTGCATAGATAAAGTGCATTCATATGACCTAAGACATTTGTTGTAGCTTATACAGATAACATGACATAATGAGCAATATTAATGATGATTATGATTTATTGTTGAACCTACTAGGATTTAATTCTCACTATATTTCCATATCATGTTTAAAAAACTAGATATGCAAAATTTCTTTATTGCTCTAGCTTTTAGTGCACGTTGGATTGAGTTAGTCTATTTTGGGCATATCATAGTAATTAATAAGGTGTTTGTAGTCGAGTTGGCTAAGATCCCGATGAAGGTGCAACCTGTAACAGCTCCATTTATGTAACAATTTTTTTTTATTTAACATCATGAAGTTATTACCTCATCTTAACTATCAATAACATTTATTTAATTATACAATACTAAGTTTACACTCACATCATTAATACAAACATTTGTACAAGACATACATACACATATAAGCCCTAATCATCCACATAGACTATTTTCGGGGCCACTGGTGCGGGTGGCGGCACCTCCGCCGAAATCTCAGTCACTTCAACAACTGATATGTCCGCAATAATAGGTATTTGCCCAAGATAGGGCACCTCAATCATACGTACGGCAATAACAAGTCTCATTGAAAACAACTGCATAGCTAATTTTCTGAACATGATATGAAAATATAGTGAGAATTAAATCCCAGTATGTTCAACAATAATTCATCATCAATATAGTTCATCACGTCATGTTCAGCTGTATAAAATACAGAAAATATCTTTAGGTCACATGAATGCACTTTATCATGCACATGAAAATTGTACAGTTATGACATGTATGGCATGAATAACTATTTTTCGAATTTCATATGATGGCTATCAACTTATTCTTCCTTCCAGCTACCCCGGTCAGGGTGAGTATTCTCTACTTTTCGGTACGGGCTTATCTCGCTCCGTCCGACATGGCACACTTTCTCTTTCTTTTCTCATGAACATAATCATAACCGTTGGTAGGGCGTCCCCTATTGGTGCACCACACGGATTGCCATGTGACCGTGCTCTTTTCTTTTCTTTTCATATTAATAGCCGAAAATATGATTCCAATAACAAGTATGTTCATTATATTCTCATGCCATAATTTATCAAAACATAATCATTCTCAAAATTCATTGGTAAACTGAAATTATGCCATGAATATAATCATTTTCTAATTTTTACTTGCCAGAGCTTTCTTTAGACATGAGCTTTCTTTAGACATGCACTTTTCACAAATCACAAATTTTTTTTTCCCTGTAACTAGAATAATAGTTTTCTGAGGTGAAAATACTGCAACCACGGAGCATACTAAGATTTTTCAAATAAAACCGGCACTTTCAAAACTTCTTGGAAATTTTATATGAGTACTAGGGTAAATTCCATGTTAAAAATTACACACTTAAAATGGTAGTAAGTTCATGCAATGGCAATAGCTAGGGCATACACTAGGCATTTATTATTTTCATTTATAAAATTCCTCTTCTTTCTTGAATATTATTTTCATCTTTTCATTTTCTTTATGTCTAGGCATTTAGTCATTTTATTTTTACTTATATCATTTCCAACACATGTTCTTACAAATTTTATAGAGCATTTTTCCTCAAATTGATTTCTACTATTACCCTATAGTTTAAAAAATTCATCTAGGGTAGAAAAAATATTGAAAATAGGTTTTACTAACTTTTAACACAGCCTTTGCTTACAAATCAGAGCATAACTCTCTCATTTTAACTCCGATTATGATGATCTTAGTGTCTATGAAAACTAAGACAATTATCTAAAACTATTATGTTAATCATATCAACAAAATAGAAAGATATCGTGGTGTTATTACTCCTTTAAATTTAGTATTATTTCTTCTCATGTAGGTTCTGACCTTTACTGACTAATTAGACCATATCTCCCAAACTTGAACTCCAAATTGAGTTATTCCAGTTGGTAAAAATCCATGAGCCATATATCTATAATTTTTATGTTGGCGCACTATTTTAATTCCCTACAGAATATTTTCAGAAATTCAAAAACTAAAGTTTAATAACATATTATTTCTTCTCGTGTAGGTTCTGACCTTTACTGACTAATTAGACCATATCTCCCAAATTTGAACTCCAAATTGAGTTATTCTAGTTGCTAAAAATCCATGAGCCATATATCTATAATTGTTATGTTGGCGCGCTATTTTAATTCCCTACAGAATATTCCAAGAAATTCAAAAACTAAAGTTTAATAACATACTCTTCCCTAAATAAACATTTTTTGACCTCTGCGTACTAATCGGATCATATCTACCTCATATGAACTCCAAATTGCATAATTCCAGTGGCTAAATTTCCATGAGACATAGATCTATAACTTTCATGTTAACCATTTATTTTAATTCCTTACCGATTTTTCCCAGAATCTTAAAAAAACAGAATCTAAAAGTTTTACCGCCCATAGCCATACCTATGCAGAACTATCTAAACCAGCCTAAGTATTCAAACATACATCACATGTATGATCAATATGTAACATGATGAAGCAACATTCATGACCAATAATCAAAGTGCTAAGATCAAAATTCCATATAAATATTACAAATTTCAAAACTTTTCTTCAAAAAGAAATATTGTTAAACTTACCTAAAAATCTCCCTAGCTCACTTAGTGAATTGGTTTTCTTGTTTGCTCTTGAAAGAAGTTGCAAGACTCATCCCTTCCCTTAGCTTTTCTAGCAGCTTAGGTAAGAGAAGGAGGGTGAGTTTTTGATCCTCAAAGATAAAGAAGAAAAAATGGATTCAAGTGGGGATTAAGGTAACTTACCTTGAGTATTTAGCCTTCTAAACTTCTCCTTCTTTTTCCTTCCTTTCTTCTCCTCTCTTTCTCTCCTTTCCTCACTCTACCTTGCTTCTATTTCTCTCTCTTCCTCACTTGGAAAAAATTAAGATGTTATGGGGTGGGTTTTGCTTATATAGACCACCAAATAATTCACCTTTCATGATCATGGATCTACCTTATCACAATTAAGATACACTTTGTTGAATTTTTGGAAAACAAACAACTTATGTTCTTGTCTTCCTCTTCCTTAGTCAAGATATGCATAGGAAAAGGAGATTTGCAATTTGAAATTTATGATGATATGTTCTTAAGATAAGGGACAATGTCTCTTTGATTTAGGGATTCATTTCCATTTTCTTTTGTCTTAAACAAGTATGATAGGTTTGCCTTTTTAGGTGGCAAATTTCTTGCCCTTGAATTTCCATTATTTGGTTGATCTTTTTTGTGTGGGATATGAATGTTTTGTCCTAATGCCAAATATTATCATACCACTTGCTCAAATTATGAGTGTAGGATATAGATGTTTTTGTCCTAAAACCTTGTATTATCATGCCACTTGGCAAAATTATGAATGTAGAATCATACCACTTACTAAATTTTTGTCTTAATACCATGTAACATAATCTTTATTATTATTACATTATTATATCATCACCTAATTTATTTTATTTTATTTTTCCTCTTGGGTTTGGGCTTATTCCTACCCATTTTCTTTGCTTTGAATAAAATTTTACCTTTCTTGGAGGGCTTGAACACATTATCATAATTTTTTGGGCTATTGGTCCAATTTCTATATCCTAATCCAAGTCTATGTTTTATTTCTCGTTTAGGTTATCCAATGGGCTTGCTAGAAACTTATGTGAATTGGAAAAATTCTATATGAAGTGTCTATAGGTAAAAGCCCAATGTATGGGTGAAGATATTAAACTTAATAATTCTAGTTCTTGAATTAGGAAAAATTACCCTAATCCAATGTTCTTGAAATTTTAAGACCTTTACTTGTTTCTAAAAATTTATCTTCCTTATCCAAGAATTTTACATCTCTTTAATATGTTATTTCTAATTTTTTTCCTATTAGGTTTTTCCTCTTTATTTGTTTTCTTAATGTTAGAAACATTTTCTATGCATATACATAAGGTGAAGAATTTCTAAGGATTATATTTTCCTTAGATATCTAAAATATTGTCTAATAAATTTTATTTCGTTAATGTACTTTTAACGAAATTAGGGATGTTACACAACCACCCGCACCCGTGTCTCCGAAATTGGTCAACATGGATGAACAAGATGTAGATATATATATGTGTTTAACTTTTGTACAGATATTTTGATTAATGATGTCTATGTGAATTTAGAATTGAATTAGTGTTAATGGTAGACCTTAAACTTTAATTATGCTTAGTTAAATTAATTGAATGTTATTATGAGCTAAGTAGTTAGAAGTAATGACTTCATGGGATTTTATTAATATATACATCTATAAAAAGATAGATTTGTTACATAATTGGTATAAAAGTAGGTCAATCTTAGATGGCCAGTTGGTAGATGGTTATCTGAATCGATCTTATAGTGTCTTGAGTATGTTTGTGGTTATGTTGTGTGCAGGATCAGTGATTTCATATTGGTAGGAAATTACCATTATTTCCTATCTATATGCCGAGGTGGTGTTATGACTACTATAAATATTTTTGAACTAACTATTGGGTTTGATCAACTCAATAGCAGCATAACTCTATTTTTGCCACAGTAGGATATGGCACCACCAAGGAGGAACCCAGTAAACAATGTAGAAGAAACCCTACACAACTTAGCTACAATAATTCGAGACCAAGTCACAACCACCAATAAATTCTGCAACATCTTCAGAACAGTAACAACCTAAATGGAGAAAATAATACAAACAATCGGGTGATTAGAAATGATAATGGCCTATCTAAATTCCTGATAACTAGACCACCTTCTTTCCAAGGTGGCTATAACCCAACGGTAGCTGAAAGTTGGATAAGGGAATTGGAGAATATCTTCGAGGTGATGGGCTGCACTAATGAGCAGTAAGTTATCTTTGCTACATATATGCTGAAGGATGAAGTTGAGTGTAGATGGCGAGGGGACAGAGAGCTACTAACTCACCAAAGGAGGCAGATCACCTAGAAAGTGTTTAAGGACATTTTCAGAGAAGTACTTTCCAAGTACTATACGAGCCAAGAAGGAGATTAAATTTCTAACTCAAATAGGATAACATGTCAATAGATTAATACATCGCTAAATTCGAGGAGTTGTCTAGGTTCTCCTCTTACTAGAGGTTTAACCCTAATGAAGCATGGAAGACATTAAGTTTGAAGCAAGACTAAACCCAAAAATCAGGAATACAGTGATAGCCTTAAAAATAAGGGAGTTTGTGCCCTTGATAAATAAATCTAGACTTTTGAATAAGAGTTTAAGGGCAGTGGAGGATGAGAAGCAGAGGAAAAACCTGTGGAAGAGGAAGAAAGATTTTTCTAACCATGGAAAAACCTTGAGAAGAAAAGGATATGGAGTTGGTAAAAGGCCATTGACTGCGAGTCCCCAACCTTTCCAACAAGACCTTGCCACAATCAAGTGCAATAAGTGCGAACATATGCATGGTAACCGGCCATGCTACATATGACAAGATGTCTGCTTCAAATGCGGACAGAAGGGCCATTTTATGAAGAACTGCCCACAGAATGTGGGAAAGCATCCAGAATAGAGGCCTTAGGTGAAAGGAAGGGCTTTCACCCTGACCAGCCAAAAGGCAGCTCAATCCTCCTCTGAAATGATTCAAGGTACATGCTACATCTATGGATTTGCTCTTATGGTGTTGTTTGACTCTGGTGCTAGTCATTCATTTATATCGAAAGAATGTATTAGAGAGCTTCAGTATCCTATTTCTAAAATCCCCTATAAGCTATCTGTAGTAACTCCGACAGGGGAAATTGTCTTAACTTTCTCTTTATGTAAAGACTGTTAGATCACCATCCAGGAGAAAACTTTTTCTGTAGACCTCATTTGTCTACCTTTAATAGATATTGATGTCATTTTAGGATTAGACTGGATGTTTAAAAATCAAGTCTTGCTAAATTATTGCACCAAGACCGTTGAATTTCTACCTCCTAATCCACAAGAGGAGATGCAATTATTGACGCTAAATGCCAATCAAGTCAATCGGGAGTTAAAGAATGGAGTACTTGGTTACATTCTCTTATGTTTATCAAACCTAGAAATTGAACCGACGCTAGATAAAATCCCAATAGCCAATGAGTTTTCTGAAGTATTTCCACCAGATATTTCAGGTTTACCTCCCGAGAAAGAGATAGAGTTCTCTATTGATCTCCAACCTATGACAGGCCCTATCTCTACTGCACCTTATAGAATGGCCTCAAAAAAATTACAAGAACTCAAGAAATAGTTGGACGAATTGTTAGACAAGCAATTTATTAGACCGAGTGTATAACCTTGGGGAGCTTCTGCATTGTTTGTTAAGAAGAAAGACAAGAGTCATCCACGTAGACCACTTCTGGGGACACTGGTGCGGGTGGTGGCACCTCCACCAGAATCTCAATCACGTCTACTATTGATACATCTGATATAATCAGTATTTTCTCAAGGTAGGGCACCTCGGTCCAACGTACAGCAATAATAAGAGTCATGGAAAATAGCTGCATATTTAATCTTCTGAACATGATATGGAAAAATAGTGAGAATTAAATCCTAGTAGG